>JABFDZ020000001.1:3668995-3685013 GCA_019775955.2 Pollimyrus isidori
GCACTCACGCCCGTCACTGGGAGCTCGGCCTGGCTGCACTCACGCCCGTCACTGGGAGCTCGGCCTGGCTGCACTCATGGACTAATGTCAAGGAATGCCTTTACTGTCATTGCACACGGTACAATAAAACTGGGAGAGGATATTTGTAATTGTAACCTTTTTTCTTTCGTGCAAAGACAGAAAAATGTTACAAATACAGAAAATAATAAAATGAGTACAATATCTAAAACATCCATTATCCCATTATCCCAACCGCTTATCCTATCGGGTCGCGGGGGGTCCGGAGCCTAATCTAAAAAATGTAAATTGAAAAAAATCACAAAAAATAGGAGTTTACAGTAAATAAAATATGAACTTAAATGTAAAAATAAATAAATGTAAATGTAGTGTAAAACAAAGCACTTCTGTGGAAAAAAAACAGCAGTAGCGCCATGGTAGAGGACCCCCCCCAAAACTCACGCCTGGCTAGTGGAGCCTGCACGCGATAACCCAGCACGATGGCGGCCCGTTGCACATCCAGCCGGTTCAGCAGGCCGCAGCTGGTGGCGGCAGGAACCCTCTCCCCCCCAGGGCCCTCCACGAAGTACACCACCTCCAAGGGGTTGTCCTGGCCCTCTAGCCGGGACGCCCGCACGATCTGGGGGGGGGAGAGAGGCAGTGACTCCAGCTGTGGACTACCCATAGCACATCTGGGCAGCCCACACACCCAGCAGACGCTCATCCGCAGAGCCGTTCTCATGCGCCATAATCGCCACGTGCGTCCACAGACTCGCGCGCCATAACCATGACACGCATAGCTAATAGCGTCCTGCTGTGATCATGAGGGTTCATTAGCTGCAAGCACGATTACAATCATTACGAATGCAGCCACAATAAAGGAAAGTAGTATCCCTCACGACTTCCTTTGTGTAGGATGCTCAGTGTGTGCTGAATAATTCATCGTAAGATGAGAGGGAGAGTGGCGCTGGTCGCTGGCGGCATGACTGTGGTTCGGACACAGTGATGTTTATCACTTCAGCAGCTTCTGCCCAGAGAGGAGGGCCAGCTGATCCCATGAGCCACCGTGGGCACCGATAAAATCCCACCTTTCTATATCTAGAGCAAGATAGTGTTTCTTAAAAAGCAGATATATTATTTATTTATTTTTTAAATCCTCAATCTAGCGGACAGCTATTAATAATGGATCCGTATTGCAAAGCGGGAAAAAGGAGAGCCGGCTTATTGAGTGGCTTGGTGACCAAGATGAATGGCCTGCAGTTGCTATGGAGATGCCCAGATGATGTCAAGGGGAGAACAGGTGCCGGGGGGTGGGGGAGTGGGGTCACATAGAGACCCAATCGGGCCTTGAATCTCAATGCAGTGAAAGGCTTTTGAAACGTTTATGAATGTGTTCATTTACAGCTACCCTGGGAAGGAAGGCAGAGAGGATTATGCTCATCTGGGTCTGAAACTGCAGCCTTATATTAGCAGTTAAGCTAAATTTAGGCTAAAAACACTCCATGATACCATACAACCATTTTATCACATTAGCATGTTAGTATTTGATCAAATTAGCATATCGCCATTTGATCATCCGAAGGCACTGGCGTTTTATTCATTGATCGATCATTGATCATTGATATTAACATACTAGCATTTTTTCATATTAGCATCTTATATTTTGATTATATTAGTGTACAAGCGTTTTATCATATTAGTGTACAAGCGTTTTATCATATTACCATTCTAGTATTTTATCCTGCTAGTATACTAGCATTTTATCTTAATAGTGCCTTGTCATCCAACCATATAAACATTTAGCACTGCAAACAGGCTGTGTGTGTGCCAGGGTGAATCACCTGTAAGCTGTTGTTGCCTACACTGGTGGCTCTTCTCCAGCGCCTGGCAGACCCCAGCACTTCCCCCAGCAGCTGGGCCAGGCGCCGTTCTATCTTGGCCTGGAAGGTGCGCTCGTTCACCCGTTGGTCCAGAACACCCAGCAGAACTGTAGGGCAGAGCAGCAGAAATGTAATCAAATACTCCAACCAAAAGTCAAAGAACAATGTGACCAGTTCAGAGCAAAGCTTGATCGCTTCAGCCTACCTGACTTGACCCACGAGGATCGCAGCAAGTGGGTCATGTTCAGCTCCGGGTAGTGAAAAGCTGGTGAAGAAAAGGGGGAAAGAATCAACCGGCTCCAGGTATACACCATTAGCTTCCATCTCTCCTGATATAAATGGATAACAGAGAGGAACGGCTTGCAGACTTACGCTCGGCGATCTGTAACACTGGGAAGCTCAGGTAGAAGCTAAACTCCACCATACTGAGGAGCCGCAGGTGGCTGCTGACCTCGGCCCCCCTTACATAGCCCCTGGCATCACGTATGGCAAACGTGATATCCACCGGCGCCTTTGGCACACTCTTCGGTGAGTCAGTGGTGATGTTCACAATCTGAGCGAGCACAAGCACATTTACCAAATCGCTACTGTGGATGTGAACGACACCGTGTAGCCGTTTTGCTAAGGATACATTACAAGCTGAGTGGGCCCAGGGCTGCCTGACGCAGGACATTCTCCTGAAGTTTGAGAGGCGTTAAAAGCTTGATTAATCTCCACTCTGTCTGCCACTGTAATTTACGGGTAAACCTGCCGCCTCAAAATGAGCTGACTCCACCAAGGTTGTGCACAGTGAGGAACCACTGTGTGAACGGGCACATGCAGTCGAGTCAGCAAATTGGAGAGAGAAAATTAAACCGGATCAAGCAGTCATTCCATAGCCCTGGAACAGCACATTCACCTCTGAAGCCTTAAAATAGCACTATTGAGCTTGTACAGCTTGCACTGTAGCCTTATTGGGCAGCAAT
This sequence comes from Pollimyrus isidori, assembly GCA_019775955.2. Taxonomy (NCBI): domain Eukaryota; kingdom Metazoa; phylum Chordata; class Actinopteri; order Osteoglossiformes; family Mormyridae; genus Pollimyrus; species Pollimyrus isidori. The sequence goes on from JABFDZ020000001.1 coordinate 3,671,838, forward strand.
TAATGAAGTATGGTGGGCAGCTCTATCCAGCAGCCAATCTATCTAGCAGCCCCAAGGGTTCTCACCTCCACAGTGAAGTTAGTCGACTCTAGTGAGCGCCGGCGAGCTTCTGCGTAGGCCAAGGCGAGGCCTCGCTCAACGCGCTCACTGAAGCTGCAGATGCGCACGTCCACATGACTGGGCACAAACTGTAGCACTGCAGAAACAAACACAAGAGTGCAGTTGGTGTGTGGCGCCATGAGAGGAAAAGGCAGGACCGCAGTCGATAAAGAGCAGGAACATGGTCAATGTACTTATACTCATATTACAGCAACAAAGTCAATGTGCCTCAAGACAGGTTACAACAAGCAGGTCAATGTGCCTCAACAACGATTACAGCAACGAGGTCAATGTGCCTCAACAATGATTACAGAAACGAGGTCAATGTGCCTCAACAATGATTACAGCGACGAGGTCAATGTGCCTCAACAACGATTACAGCGACGAGGTCAATGTGCCTCAATAACGATTACAGCAATGAGGTCAATGTGCCTCAACAATGATTACAGAAATCAGGTCAATGTGCCTCAACAACGATTACAGCAACGAGGTCAATGTGCCTCAACAATGATTACAGCAATGAGGTCAATGTGCCTCAACAACGATTACAGAGATCAGGTCAATGTGCCTCAACAATGATTACAGCAACGAGGTCAATGTGCCTCAACAACGATTACAGCAACAAGGTCAATGTGCCTCAACAATGATTACAGCAACGAGGTCAATGTGCCTCAACACATATTACAGAGATAGCTAATGTACCTCAACACAGATTACAGCAACATAGCTAATGTGCCTCAACAGATTACAGCAACACAGCTAATGTACCTGAACACAAAGATTAGAGCAACATAGGTAATGAGCCTCAACACAGATTACAGCCACACAGCCAATGTGCAATACTGCAATGCCAGGTTATTGACAAGACAACCACAGGGCGGCAAGCTCTCTCCAAAGTCGCTATGCTAAGCTTTTTTTCTTTTTTTTTCTTGTTTTACACTTCAGTGCACAATACTCACTCCAGAAATACCATCCATCTGCCGCAGCCAGGTGTTAACCTGGGCATCCCCTTGGCCTGGTCCATCCATTTCAGCAATAAGGACCCTGTGAGCCGGATCACCCTCAGGAAAATGCGCCACATGGCCGTAGTGCCATAACTGACGCTCCCTCACAATGCAGGTAATGTACTTCATTTGGGACTCTAGCAACCGCTCATTTGACACAAAGTCAAAACAGCGGTACCCAAGGATTCTCAAAAGAGAGAGCTCACTGGATAGCGTCCATGTCTTATAGCCATACAGCAAGACAGGGAGCACCAGGACTCTAAAGACTAGGATCTTCGTCCTCTTTCAAAGATATCGGGAACACCACACTCCTTTCCAGTGACCTCATGACCCCTCATGCTCTCCCAATCCATCTGCTGTCTTCATAGGAAGAGTCACCAGAGACATGAATGTCACTGCCAAGGTGAATCTCTCAACGAGGTTGACATTCTCCCCGCAGACAGACTCACTACTGATGACTGTGCCTAAGAAGTCATTAACAGGCCTGGATTTTAGAGGACACTCACAATCCCAGACGAGGCCCATTTTCCAGTCAGCTGGGACGACGCCTGCCTCCCAAATGGAAGCAAAGATTGCCTGCACAGCAGTACTACCAGCCTGGAGAAGTTCACCCCGGATACCACAGATCTCTGTGGCCTTCCCTACCCCCAGCTGATTCACCACTCAATCTCAGTGAGTCTGGGGGGTTCATAGCTGATCAGAGGATAAGCCACAAGAACTCTGGACCCAGAGACGTCCAACATCATAGCTGGAGGTTCGTCTTTAAGCAGAAGTTTAAAGTAGCCAGCCCAGCGGGTCACAATCGCAATGTCATTTGTAAGGACCATTCCATCATCTGCCCACTCAGATGAACAGATTCAGACGTACGAAATGCTCCGATTCACTAGATGGTGTGTCACTTGATCCCAGATTCCACTAACAAATGCCTCCTTATACTGTATGCCCTCAGAGCCCTCATAGCCATCCTTCTCAGTTCCAGTTACAGACTGGAGTTGCCACAAAGTCCTGCTCTGTGGCTCTTCACAATAATATCCTGATTTAGCACAGTAAAAATTATGAAAATTATTCCAGTTAAACTAGCATGTTACCATGCAGAATATATAGCAATAAACAAAAATACTTATTGCGAAATATCGTATCAGGACTGCCGCGAATTGTCGACGCAGTCATTGAAATAGATATCAATATTTTAAATCAACACATTGTTTTTAAAGATTATTTTACTGAAATTATTTCTTTTGATTTTTAAAACGTTTCAGTTATTTAAATATTTTCCTTCAATATTACTACATAATGATGGGAGTAGATAAAATTATCACAATATAAAAAGGCAATTTGTACACTGTGCAAAGTTTCAATGGCATAACACAGCAGCACTAGTGCTATGCATGAGCACCTGAAGAGAAAATGCACAGGCACTACTTTGAATGGTAGACTGCCAAAACAGGCAAAACCACTATGAGTGCTGTCTGTTCACAAGAATGCAAATAAGTGGTACGCAAGAAAAGTGTTGTGTGGCAATCGATTATTGTGACAGCACAAATGTGTATGTACTTCATGTGCACCTGCACTCCTAGACAAGAAGTTACCATGCGTTCTAACCTTTATACCATAAATGGAGTACAAATTAGCATATACAGGTTAAAATGCACAATAATTTTTTGTCATTTCCGATTAAAGGCACTTAAGCACACATTTGCACTGTTACAACAATCGATTGCAGCACGTACTACCTTTAAAGTCACCTACCAGTCATGTGTATCTCTGTCTATTCATTTAATTACCCATTAATATCGAGAGCTTTTAAATATCTATTTATATTTTGTTTAAGAAAGTCCAAATCATAAATATTTATATCCCTTTGACATTGTCTGATTATAATGTCATTAAAAGAAACATAACATTTCAACATGGATGCCAGTTGAAATGTGCACTTCTTGTTTGTTTACATGAATAGCAAAGCACACACTGCCCAAAGCCTGTCCACTGGCACCCAGTATATGGTAGGGCTGAACAATTTATCAATTTCAAATCAAAATCGCAATTCGAAACAATGCGATTAGCAAATCGCAAAGTCTGCGATTTAGGACATACATTGTACAGCACTTCGGACCCAGGGTTTAAAACTGTTGAAAGAATAGTTTTCCAAACTCATACTGTGCTTCCTATGTGACAGTCGTTCTCACCAATCACAAACGCCATGTTCTTTATGTGACAGTCATGTTCACCAATCAGAAGTGGCCCAAGACCCACAAACAAGACCTCCCTTTAAACACCAGCTGCGATATATTTCAGCGTATCACACCCATAAAAACAACAATGAGAGGGTCGGTAATCCTCACAGCAGCAGAGTCTGTGACCCTAGAAATGCCGTAAAATCCATAATACAGTATGTTCATGTCATATGTTTTTGTGTTCGTTGATTTTTCATAGATTAATCTTGTGAAATTAATCTTAATACCACAATAATAATAAAATGAAAGCCTCGCTTTAACACAAAGATGAAAAGAACAGATCACTTTAGTTGTTATTACAGTAGGGTATGGACATGGTCTTATTTTTTAAAAAAGATATAATAACATTATATGCGTCACTTTTTCTCCTATATTTGTCAGAGCAACAAGGCAAATGAATGATAAGCAGCTTCAGTCGAATCTTTGGTCAGCTGCCTGCAGTGAGGCTTTCTGTTTGAGACGAGTCTGCACATATATTTACGTGTATGTAAGAGTTTTATTACCATGTAAATAGTAAAAAATAACCTTATACAGTTGTTAAAAAGCAGAAATGTAGACCAACATGACCACCAATAAACTATGTATATTTATTCAACATAAATTTAACGTTTAAAAATTGATTCAACATTTAAAAATTTCCAGCTTTACGGTTTCAGGACAGAACAGCCACTCTGTTATGAACATTCCGGTTTTTTGAGTGTTATTAGTGTTAATAACAGCAGCTAACAACACAATAGCTCAAACAAAATGGCCGCAGACACCAAAGTTCTTCTTGCTTGTTCACTGGCGTGGGAAAAGGTGGTTCTAGTGTTATTTAGGGGGTAATCAGCGTTACTCCAAGATCACTAATGCTTTTCTTTTTGCTGCATTTGTTCATTATTACATTATTTAACTTAAACACACCGCATCTTTAAATTCTCATACTTGCATTTTGATGGTATCGCATGTGGTAATGCTGCATCATATGTTTTAAATTTACTACACACTGAATATTCAACTGACTTACAAAATATCACAAATCAAACGCAATGTCTGTCAGAAAAATCACAATTCGATATTTTCTCCAAATCATTCAGCCCTAGTATGTGGGTTGTTTTTTTCTGTTTGCCCCGATTTAGCATGTTTTTTGAGTAAAGCATTGTGACGGACATCAATCATTGGACCCTTGTCAGCATGGTATGAGCAGTGGATGCTTGTAAACAAAGAAGTGCACAATTCCAGCGGCATCCATGTAATATTGTATATCGACACTCTAAATCCTTCACCTCAACAGCCCTCGTAACGTAGTCAATGTGCCTCAACACAGATTACAGCATCAAGGTCAATGTGCCTCAACACAGGTTAAAAGATCAAGGTCAATGTGCCTCGACATAAAATACAGCAATATGGCTAATGTGCCTCAACGTAGATTAAAGCAATGTGTTCAATGAGCCTCAACACAGATTACAGCAATATGGTGCAGCAAAAGACCCTTTGAGACAGAGACCAGATGAAGAAAAGTCACAACATTCCTCTTCTAATGAAGGACCACATGCCATGTGCTCAAATAGCCCAGCTCCCCAAGGTTCAGCACAGCACACCTACCTGAGTGCACCTGGAAGTAGGAGTCGGGGACGTTATAGACCGGTGACACGGTGAGGATCGCAGCAGAGCTGTGGGCCATGCGGCGGAGTGCGTTGATGACCGCGACTGCAGTGTACACCACCGGACCGGACACCGTACGGAAGACGAAGTCTGGTGGGGCTTTCACCACCTCGAACAAAGAGTACAACCCCACGTGACGTGAACTTCCCACATAACACCTTGGGTGTTTCCCAGTACCAAAAATGCAAAGATTGTACTTGTGGTCTTGGCAAAACCGGTCTTGCTAACTTGCCTTTCAAGAACAAAACCAAAGTGTGATAAATCATGAGATTGGTCTCATTTGATGAGGATGCAACTGATGCCTCCTTGATATTTGGGGTAGGGAAAAAATGACATTTAGGGCTTTTTCCTCCATTCTTCTGTTATTAGTCTTGGAACTGGTCTTTGACAACAGAAGATGTCATAAAACGGGCACACAAGAACACAAGTACAATCATGTACGCATATTGAGAAACCCCCCTTCGCTTAAGTTGCCTTGACGGCTTTGTTTATGAGGCTATGGAGGTCATAGGAACAAGGTCAGTATGGATTGCATGAGGCAGGGAGCTGGTTACCCTCCTTGATCATCTGAGTAAATGGCAAGCCAAAAAGGGGCCAGCCGATTCAAGCAGACTGGGCTGCAATGGAAATACTTAAAAACCTCCAGATTATTCTGCTATGAACTCCATCCCTAAACAATGACATCAGCTCTGTTGTCACAGGCGCCCAGCAATCACACGTTCAGTGGGAGGCGATTCAGGTGCGTGACATTTGAAAATAACCCAAACTCAGCAGGGATATTAGTCACCCATCCAAAAAATTTTAATTTCCCAAATCCGAGAGGCAGTAAATCCACCCATGGTGCCCCTAGTCCAGCCCCATATCGAGGCTTTCTGAGCACTGAGCACAGACACCCTCTTGGTGTCCTCAGATGAACAGATGGTGACGGCATGTATACAAGGCCAAAGGCCTCCCCATTATTCAGAAGCCAGCGATGCTGCTAATGCTAATGAGACATCATGCTCATAATCACTTTTCGGTACTCTTTACTGTAAGTGTACTTGGTACTAGAGAAGCACTGCCTTCAACAAGGTCACATGACAGTGTCACGTGATGTTTGTGCCACATTCCCAACCTCTTATCAGGGCTTTCAGCAAAATTTTATTTTATTTTAACAGGGAAACACGTTGGTATACCGTACCTGCAACTCAACAGAGCGGTTGAATTCGCTCTTCAGGATCTCTCGGATATGGGATTTGGCGTATGCAATGGTAGATCCTGTGGGCAGACCTGCAGGATTCATGTCAGTGTTACACCAAGCCTCATGACACACCACGGAGAACGTGTAAAACCACCTCAGGCCTTTCAGGGACACAATACCTACGCATGCTGACCTGGTCCTCTTACGAACCAGCAAGTAATGAGTAGCACACAAATAAAACATTTTTAAAAATATCAGCATCACATTACCTTATTAGTGAGGTTTTTCAATTTTTTTTAGCAGAACACTAATAAAGTGGTAAATAAAAGCTAAATAACATGAAAAATGAAAAGGAATATCTTACCAACTCGGACCAAATACATGTCTGGTTTTGTGACATTGCAGAGATACTGTCGAGACGTGGTGGATTGAGGGGTCCGGGAGGCGGTCGTCATCAAGGGCCCCCTTGGAGTAGCCGGCCTTGGGGTGGTATTACCTGGTGTGAGGCTGGAGGTGGTGATAGGAGCGGCAGTGGTGGTGGTGGAACGAGGAGCCGTGCTGCTGATAGTCATCAAGTGGCCATCAGTGACTCCTATCAGACTGGAGTTGGCGCCAGCTGTGAGGGGGGCCTCCGACATTATTGTTATGGCTTCCTTGGCGCTGCCCTCATCAGTTATGGGATCCCCGGTGGGGGGCACGCTGGTCGGGGATGGGGTGGATGGAGTTATTTCTGGGGTGGTAATAACTGACAGCATCTGCTCTTCAGAGGCTGAGGGGACAACCAACAGAACTTCTGAGGTTGGGAGGAAGATATCTCCACTTGGAAGCTGGGTAGCAGTGGGCTGGAGAGGAGCTAATGGTGAACTGATGATGGAGGTGGGGGCCACACTGGCATGAGCGCTGGAAGTGACGGAGTCTCCTCGCAGGGAGAGGGACAGTGTCATAGAGGGAGTGATCACCAGTGAAGACTCCAGCAAAGGCTGTGACGCATTTACCAGCTCTGGACTAATAAGGTTTGTAGAATCAGATGATGATGCATTCGCAGGTCCCAAACCAGACGACATGTCCGCAGAGGATTCCTCGGACCAGGAGCTGTTATCGGGTGAAACCATTTCAATGCTTCTGGAGGCTGTTAAAATGGTACTGGTGGGTGCAAGGTGTGTCGTTCTGATGGACTCATGAGGAACATGCTTAGAGGTCAGGTTGTTTCTGTGTCCTAATGAACTGTTCTCCTTGGCCAGCAAAGTGGTATAATACTCCAGACTGTTCATGTCTGGGAGAAGAATTTCTGTTGGTTCGATTGTGAAAATTTCAGCCCAGTCCAAGTCCAGACCATCGTCAGATAAATTGTTTTGTGAAGGTGTAGGCTGACCATGTGAGGAGTGGACTGCCACAGGCTCATGGCGCGAATCAGTGGTATAAGCTGGGGTGAAACTGGCAGAACTAAAGATGTGTAGAGAGGACAGCGATGGCACCACCCTTGTAGGAAAGGAGGTGTCATAGACCTCAGTGTTGAAGTCTTCCATGTCCTGTATATCAGTGGGCAGACTGGTGACCATTGCAAAGTCATCCTCAGAGCCTAGGAAGGACACTGTTTCTAGGTAGTCGCCAGATCCCCAGTAGTCTTCCATGGTGCTGGTTGGTAAGATGTCCTCAGACGGAATAACCAGTGTCCCCTCGGGCCTGTCCGGCATGGTGTGTGGTCTGATGAAAGGCACATAGCTTGGCTCCAGATTCCCAGGAGGTTGCAGGAGTCGGTGGATACCCTGGGCTGTGTTGACGTTGACAGGGTCTTTACTGATATGCAGGCTGCTAGAAAGCTCTCTGGGAAGACTAGCGTCTCCTACCTGTGTGGGAAAACCGGGGCTGGATGGAGAACTGTCTGGAGCACTGTCAGAGCCAGCCAGACTACCAGAGAGCAGCGGGACAGGGCCAGTGGAGTCCTGAGGACTTTCTCGACTGACTTGCCCTGAAGTTTGGTTCTGGTTCTTTGGAGATAAAAGATTTTGAGAGTCTTCTGGATTTCTAGAAGTGTCAAATGAGGACCAGGGGTTACGAGTGACAGGGCCAGAATCCACTAGCCCTATTCCACTTGGGGTGAAGTCAGCAATAACGTCGCCATGTGTCCCAGCAGCTTCTGGCCGTCTGGGACCTAGCAATGACCTTGTTAGCCTTTGAGAGCGAGTTGGGGGACCTGAGGCTTCACTGTGCAGTGGCGATAAACCAGTGGATGAAGTTTGACTTCTAGGGGCCTCAGGGAAAAACGTTGACTTGTCAGAAGCTAACAAAAGTCCACCTGGACAGGAGAACAAAGGAAAAGTCGTCATTAACGCCACAATTTACCATCCAAATTATGACATGCAAAAACAAAATGATATTCAAATCCGGAGAAACAACCCATCAAAAAGCTCAGTGTAATGACCTGTTTGTGTTCATTTCAGGGGGACGAGAAGGAATACGAAATTACAGATTCATGGTGATCTGTGCAGTGACATTTTAATGAATCCCTCCAAGGCACCAGAAGGTGGTGACTCCACCTTCTCATGCTGCCGTCTAAAAGTTTCTCCAGTGCAGATTCCCCCATCATACAGACTGTGGGGAGGCATCTGGCCGAATGATGTTACAGAGACAGGCGTCCAATGAAAGTTGCACACACCGCAAGCGTCTAATTAACCGAAAGCGCAGCACAGAGAGGAAACAAAATAAGACCAGGCTTTGTTCTATATTCTACACAGCCTATCAGCCCTGAAGTTGTGAAAGGTGCAAGGTAACATTCTCTGATATAGATGGTGTGCTCTGTGGTGTAATTCTGATCTCATGACACATGTGATCTAGAAAAAAAGTACAGTGAAGAAAATACCAGTTCCAGGCAGCAATTTTGAGATTGCTCTCTAAAGCACTGCTTACATTCAAGCTGTAATTCAAGTTATGCTTGTTTCTGAGACATTAGTCTTTACATATTATGATTAATCTCCGTGAAAAAAATGCATCATTTATTTTATGATTGTCGAGAGGCGAGAAAATGAGAAAAATGCAGAAAAAACGCCCACGCTTGATTAAAAAAAAAAAAAATCAAACACTGCCAAAAGACAAACATTATGTCACCGGCCATCCCATAATCACATCAACATGTTCTAAGGCGCTATGGTCAGAGGCACAGCGTTCGTGTAGGAGGAACCTCTTTGAGTCAGATCTGCTCCTTAAGTGTTGACCCACTGTCTATTTTGCTTACTGGAGTCCCTACCACATAGCTGGAGTCACGGAATAACTGTCGCAATTATCCACAAAGCTGCCCGCAGCATCGTGGGTAAGTGCCTGGAACAGTGAAAGCCCCACCCACTTTCCTGATTAGCATTCATGAACAGCTGTGGTAATAACAGTCATTCACGGGCCAGATGTACTTAACTATCTGGTGGGCATGACAGACAGCATACATGGAGTAGCTCAGCAAAAGGCTACAGGCTTTCCGTCATTAATTCCAATGACCTACTAGGATGACATGATTAAGCACAGTCGAGTTACTGAGAAGTCACCCAAGCCTCAACACAGAATGAATAATTAACACTGAACGCCTTCGGATGCTGCTCCAGAAGGCGGTCTCGGTTTCCCTGATTAGTGTCCCAAGACATACGCTTAAAAGTTTCATGAGTGTAACGTCCACAATCTGGAGCTATATGCACCACCCTCCACCTGGAGCTCGAGCAACGTCCTCCAAAAGCCGGCAAGGGTGGCCATTCCTGCTCCGCGAGCGTCTAAAGTGGTCATCTCACGCTCCAACAGCCATGGACACTGGGGGCAGGGTTTACCCTCCATGCCAACCCCACGACCTCCAGCCGGGAGCGGGGCGTCCCATTCGCCCAATGCCGCGTGACTCAGCACCCCACTGCCAGCTACCTGCCTCGCACAGGAAGCCGAACAGTGACGCCCAGCTGACAGCTATTTTTTTATTAGCCACACGCACACCTGCAGGGGCAAACAAATATATAGACCTCAGATCCTTGCTGGCCAGGGCCTTTTAAACAGACCACGGCCTCCTGGGGAGGTCCCAGGCTTGGCAGGCATGTGACCGTGAGACAGAACAGACGGGAAATGGTCGGTCTACTCCGCCAAGGCTACTGCTATATATAAATACAGGCTCACTGATACCAGGATGACGGACATCACGCCTGTGATAGGGGCATGATTGCTGGGATTAACCCCACTGCCCTCACGCATGGGAGAATTCCCCCTAACATTCAGCGACCCCCTCCCCACTGGACGGGACACAAAGTTACCCAGGAAACTTTTGGGCAGGCGGCTGAAGGAGGAGGCCAAAGCGATCACAGCCACGGTCCATTCAGAGAAGTGGACACAAAGTGATGGCGGAGGGAGGGGAAATTTATAGATGAAGTTGACCTACAGCCACCTTCCTCAACAGTGAGCAATGCCGACAGAGAAGAGTGCCACGGCCCACTGACCCGGTACCCAAAACCACCGGTCCCATTAACACCCAGACTAGCGCCAGTGATGGCTGGGCAAAGAGAGGGCTGGCTACATCAGCCCCTCTTTCACTAGGTCTGTTCGTTTAACTGAATCCTTCATGTGTTACTTGGCGTAAAGCCCAATAATTCAGACATCAGCAGTATATTTTTAACACTGACATTGTGTGTTTGTGCAGGATAACCCACAGTCAGTGGATGGGGCTGCTGCTTTTAGCCTATTGCTGGCCTAAAAACACACACAGATAAACGAGGCCAGAGGCAGTGTGATTGCTTGCCCCCACCTCCCCACAAAAAGTTTTAGGGCAGCCTCCTCACAGGAGCACCCAGCGGGGGGGGACGGACACTGCAGCCACATACAGCGTAACCGAGGCAACCAAACAGTAGACGCCTTTTGCTGCTAATTAAGGGCCCTCTGCTTCATGTGCAGGCCACAGAAGGGCAGCTGGGAACATTGAGTAAGCATCAAGTAAGCTGATATTACTGTGGAGGTGGGGGCTGGGGGGGGGGCACTCCTTGCCTGCCACCTGTTTGACAAGCACCTCCCACTCCTGTGCTTGTGAGACGTAACTAAAAAAGGTCATCCATCAGCCAGCCAGACAGGAGGAGCTGTGCATGACCACGGCCCATCCCGTCCTGACCTTCAGAAATCCTGCTAAAGGAACCTTCCGGAAATCGAGGTGGTCACAGACGACTGTGTCAGCTGCTTTCATTTAAGAACCAGCACATTTAGGAATGACACACCCAAGCTCGGCTCCCACAGGTGCTATACGGTCACCATTCCGACTCCTGCTTGCGAGAACCGGGCCCTGGGTCTCCTGTTAGCATTCAAACTGTAGCCCCCCTGACAGTGGGGCGGGACAACCTGCATGTCAGCGGCATTAATTAGCACTGATTAGTCTGCTGCGGGCCTCATCAGGGGACACGCGTGTATCAGGGGGCCCCAGCATCACACCCCCTCTCTTTTCTATAGAGAATCGGTAGAACCCGAAAACGAGACCCTGATTGGGCCTGAAAACATGCCTTGAAGGAAAGAGGGGCATCGGCAGAGGGTAAGGGCTGTCGTTCTTACACGACACAGTGTCCACCCATCTTCGGGGCACTGTGCCCAAACGGAGCGCCCTGAGTGGCTGCCGCCTCTGAGAGTCACAGTTCATCAAGCCTTAACTCATTCACCGGCTGATTTCATTCCCAGACGATGAGGTGGAATGCATTTCACATCGTACACCATCTTCCTTACTTCTGTAGAAACATAAAACATTCTCAGCACTTCAGCCCTATTATACAGAGGCTTTTTAAACTTAGAACCTCGATGCGACAAGGCCCCAAATAAATCACCAAGAAAGAGCGAATGGGAGCGGCACCTTTTGTAGCAAGTGTAGAAAAAACACTCAACTCGTGCGAGGCGTGCACGCCCAACGGCGACCTCCCTCACCCCTCAGTGCTCCCAGATGGACTTCTGAAAGTCTAGGGATATCTCCAGGAAAAGACGCAAGGCCAATATAAATAAATTATAGACAGTATTATACATACAACCAATTATACAGAGACAAGCACAGACGAGGTACGTACATTATAAACACAGGAAATTCTCCTGGCTTTTATTGGAGGGGATATTTCACCCTGAGCTTCTCTCCAAACATGGTACAACACTAAAATATATCTTGTTTAGGTCCCAACTGATATCCCCAACGTAGGTGCATAAATCTGTATTATTCTGGACACTTCAGATCTATAGCTGCTAACTAAACTTGCCAAGAGGAAAGTTGTGCAGTAAAAATGGACCTCACACGTCAGTGCACGACCCTTTGAACAGTGTTTCCCGAATCAGTCCACAGGGCAAACTGGATGGATCCACATTTTTGTTTAAAAGATGGGCCCTGGGATGGAGCAGGGAAGTGAAGGAGGGAGCAGGAGAGGAAGTGGGTGGGCTTAAACCCCCTCCCAGCACTGGGACAAACAGCTGAGGATCAGGCTCTGCCTCACAGGCCCATCAACTGACAGTGCGTGTCAGTACACAGATATACTGTATATAGGTGATGCTAACCTACCATGACTAAAACATGAATTTGGTTATTCTTCCATATGACTAACAAACATTAATAAGCTTCCATCCGACTGTTTATCCTGATCAGGGTGACTGGGGGGCCTGGAGCCTGTCCCTGGCAACACTGGGCACCAGGCTGGGCGGCACCCTTCACGGGATGCCAGCATAATAACCAATGAACAAAGAGCCAGTTTTTTTTTTGCAACCAAATTGAAAAACACAGTCAGCACCTCTCAGTCTGAATTACAGAACCACGAAGGGGGGGAAGGGGGCCAATGCTGCCCCGTGGAGCAGGAACGGAGTCTGGAAGGAGGCTGCGGGCGGCTAGAATGAGGCTGCGGGGAGCTGGCCCACTCCGCCTCGGCCCATATGTGCGGGGGCTCGACACGTGGAGCGCGGCTCTCTAGTCAGCTTTACAGGGGGAGGCGGGATAATGACAGCTCATATATATATGGGGGGGGGGGGGGGGACAAGTTGGCAACATGCAGTG
>JABFDZ020000001.1:3689396-3713149 GCA_019775955.2 Pollimyrus isidori
TGTTTTTCTGTTGTCTTGTCGGATGTTGGGGTTTGCGTGTTCTCCGTTGTGCGTCCCCGGCTCCCTTCTCCCGCCCCCCCCCCCCCCGTCCGCCCCGCCCGGCCGGGCCCCCCCCGCCCCCCCCCCCGACCCTAAACAATAGGTTGAGAAACACAGTAATGACTGATCCAGCTTTAACCCCCACAGTGGCAGGGCATAGAAGCTGCATCGGGATTTGGTCCCTGTTAAGCATGCCATTCATATGGATAAGCTAATTTTTGACCTGGTTCCTTTCCCAAGGGCCCTAAGGGACCCCATAGGCAACAGTACAGTCTGAAGGCCCTGCAAGGGCCAAATTGGGAGTACTGGCCAGGCCTGTTGCTACTGGCAACAAAGAGAAGGCTACATAAACAAATACAGCTTTAAAAATGCTCACTATGTTTGGCATGGGTATCCTTTGTGGCGTGTGAACGAGTGGAAAGGAGGAGCAAAACAGGCACTAAGGAAAGATAACCATAAGTGAAAGGAAAATTAGGAAGTCTAGACAGGCTTGGGGACAAGGTCACGGTTGGGCGGCCATGGTTACAGTCACCAAGGCAAAATGGAAACTCACTGGGGCCCACATATAACTGTAGGTATACTTGTGTAAAGAGGACGTGCTACTATTTTCATCCGGCATACTTAATCAAAGCACTTGGCCAATAGAACGATGCTCTGCGACAGAGGGTCGTAGTGGAGATGCAGGATATTGGGAAAAATTCACATTGCGATATTTGAAATTTTTACAATCAATAGTGCTTTCACATGCCCCTGATGGGTCTGGAAAATTACATTTGCATCAAGTACTGCTTGGTGTGTGCTTTTTTGTTTTTTTGTTTTTTTTAAATATGAGAGTTGAGCATCAACACCTGAGGTCACACAGAGGCATGACTGTCATTAACATTAAGTAGAATGTCAGACTACTTGTAAAAAGTCAGAGGACTCACTACAGTGTAAATCCAAATAGGAGCTACTGAGAAATCAATGTGGGAATTTTGTGCTGCAATTTTCCTGAAACAAAAAGCTGCCTTAAGGCCTAAATTTGTCAGCAAGCACTTTCATTTGCAGCACGCTAGTATCTACTTTTATGATGAAAAACATGAACATGGATAGGGAAGTAGGGTACAAACTCATTAGGTGAGGGAATCATAAGTGACCACAAAATCCACATGTGAATCTCAGGTCACCAGACACCCAGACCTCATACCAAAACCTGTCTTCACAGGATACGCTTCAGTGGACCAAATCTGGGACTCTCACTCCTGGTAGTACTTCCAGGGTTTACATGAAACACAAAGAGCAACAGACGTAAATGCTGAAGCATTTGAACTGCCTGTTCAGCTTCAAGGTCTGCAGAAGCACATGCCATGCAAACATCCATTTAAAAGATGATGGACGTGATTTGAGTAGCATTGATTTTTCTCAAGCAGGCCAGACAGGCTGGTCGGGCACTTGACATATGTCACATGACATGCCGGGGTGGTCATGTTCCTTTACAGTGATAAATGGAGGTATCGGCTTGTTTCTAGGGTCCAAAGAGAGGTTAGGAATCTTGGTATACAGTCAGCAGATCACCAAAAAAGCATGAAGGGCTATCTTTTTATCGTCTTAATTTGTGTTCTTTTTCTAAATGCACTTCTAAATTAAGTATTTAATTGTAGCCTCACCCTCAATTGTGGTCTTTAAATAGCATCAAAATATCAAAGACTAATGGTTATTTAATCATCAAGTGCCTGGTCAACTGATTGTTACCATACAGAGAAATCCTTGAAAAATGGAACATTGCGAAATGTAGAGATAACAGCAAACCAAGAATTTATTTTTAGTTACCCCTTTTTGGGGACAGGATGGAAGAGAGCAAGGCAGAGGAATGGCACCAGACTTCAGGGGGAAAACAAATTAAATGTGTCTGAGCTGTTATCGCCTTCCCACTTAGCGTGAGGGCCAAGTCCCTGCTGGGCTAAATTACTCCAGTAGATGCTAAACATGGAGAAAGACGGACAGACAGTATTAATCGATACAAATGGCTGCAGATATCTGGCTTCATTTCCTGGGCCTGGTTTCGTAATACTCCCACCACAGGTTCGATTAAGATAATACTAGATCCCTAGTCCCTTGGGGGGGTAACCCAGCACACAACCCTTCCCCCCCAAAAAATGCATGAAGGACAATAAAAGTCATACTTATTAGAATATATGTGTGTGTGTGTGTTATATACACACATACACACACACACATTTTAATAAACATTTTAAACTGCAATAAGTACTGCCACAAAGTACCACCACAACATCAACACATTTTTTTCCTTGTTTATCCACAATATCTATTCTTTCAAATGAGGTTATAGCTGCTGATCTGTCCCTTTCTTCTCCGCTACTTCAGTGCTTATCACTTCCATGATTTACCAAGACAGTCACATGTGGGGTGATCCACTAACCGCATTTAATAAACATATGGATACACTGAATTTATACAGATTACCAACTTTTGGGCTTAGCAATATACCTCCCATTAATATTATAGGCACACTACTGATCTGCTTACCAAATTGTGGGCATAACAGAACATCCAATTAGTACCGAAATGCCTGGGTCTAGACAAATGTTTACGCCCATAATCTAACACTGGTGAGTATTGCACATGCATCATATTATTACACTGTGATTTACAGGCCTACTAGACAGAATGCCAAAAAGACGTCAAACAAAAGCTCCCAAACAAACTATCCTGTAAGGAGGTGTTGTGGAGTCTGTGTTCCACTAGACCAAGGCTTCAGTGATCCACTTAAACCCTGAAGGCAGAAACATCAGTCCCATCTCACTGCAATACTGAGGGGGGAAGAGGATTCTGGAAAACATGGCCAGCACAGAGGGCGAATGAGAATCTACAAATGCAGATAATGATAAACAGCCACAAAAAAAAAAGTCAGAGAGGTGTGACTGCAAAAACATGTTTCTCAGTTGTCTGTTCTGATGCATCTTCTCTGCACATGAATGGTCCATTTCACCGAGGAATTACAAAGGGCGACTGTAAACACTGGCTTGTTTATTCCTGCTGAACGAGGGATGCAAGAGGCATCGGGCTGGTAGTCTGAGGTGGCTTGCTTGATTAACAGCTGCAATGCTAGGGGAGCAAATCTGTTTTAAGAAACCATTTTAAATGCCAATTGGGTTCTTCTGAGCAAAAATTCACTGTGCCACCATCAATTTCACACTTGCCTAGAAACCAGAGGGCTTATTCTTTACAAACCATCGCTGACAGAGGGTTCATCTTAAGCGAGGTTAACCAGCAATGGTCTCTAACTTAGCATTGCTTTCAGGATGGGACGGTTTTACAAAGTCACCAGGCGAGCGAGGTAGCCCTGTGGCACTAGCTGAACATTTAGCACATCTGTGTTCAACATGCTGGAAATTGTTGCAGTTAATTTCAGTGACCATGACAATGCCAAAATGCACCACTGAATGCAACTCAGGTGCAGGCAGAGCAGGTCTCGTGGAAGACATGCAGTGAGTAGAAGCCCCTGTCCTAGCTCCACCGTCTTTCAGATGAACACTGACTACAGGATCTCCTCCGTGGAGCTCCACCGTCTTTCAGATGAACACTGACTACAGGATCTCCTCCGTGGAGCTCCACCGTCTTTCAGATGAACACTGACTACAGGATCTCCTCCGTGGATAGGGTCACAAGCATCATTTGAGCCGTTCAACTCACAGAGTATAAAATCCTTCAGGAAAATACCAACATTCACTATAATAATCTCACAACTAAAAATGAAATGCTGCAGCATTCTCAAAATTAACAATTTTTATTTTGTGACACATCAGTTTATAAAATAAGGGTGCCGATTGGCACTTATTATACTGAAAATCTGTCATGCTAGAATATATCTTACTGTATAATGAGAGGTAAGATAATACATATAGACTAAAGCACCTGTATCCACCTCAAGGTAAAGGTGGAAAGTTCAGATCCATAAAGAATCCACAAATCTAGACCAAAATTTTGTTTTAACCAACCAGTGGAGTACTCAGTGACTTTGACTCTTTACACTCAACTGGTTGGGTGAAACAAAATCTTGGCCTGGATTAGTACTTTCTTAACCTAAACTTTCCATCTCTCTCCATTTGAAAACATACAACAATCTAATAAAAATGCTCAATAGTGCTATAGTGTGCTTATATTTGGCGCTTACTAAAACCAGGAACATATCGACAACACGTAATCACAGTCAAAATATTAAAAACAAACTATTTTATTAGTGCAAAATAATGGTGACTGTGTGACACCGGACCAAAACACAAACGCCACAAATTGACAGGCACTGTCTATAAAATGTACATTAAAAAGTCTGTCTTTATAATCACTATGGCTTGAAGGCACACTTTTGGGGAGCTTTATTCTATGCAGTGGCATTTTCGTCTTACGGGGCATATTCGGGCAGCGTTGCAGATGGCGTCTCCGACGGGCCACATGAAGACACCCAGCAGCCCAGATGGAAAGTGACTCAGGAAGGTAAAACGATGATGCCGGCGACATCGTGACGGACACCCCTTTGCTCACCTGATCCCGGGGGGCTTGCCGTCGTCATGGAGACCAGCACCACCCATCCCAGGGCGAGCGCGCGGCAGCCTCCCTGCGGCGAGCGTCTGGGGATCCGCGCGGTCATCGACGTGAAGCCCTCCATCGCCTACTAATCATGGCATCTTATCTCCAGTGGAACTGCGGGCTGCCTCGCCGTAGGCGTCCGAAGCAAACGGCGACCGTGTTTCCTTGCAGTGACGACGCTTTCAGCGAACTACAATCATTTTAAAGCGTCCTTTTAAATCCGCCGTCCGATGGTCATTCACAGCTAGCTGTCCAACCAGCTACCCCCTAATCTCCCGGGATTTGATTCCCCAGACTTCCTGGCAATTAACTATTTTAAAATAAAACATGAATAATTTTGCTATACATGTAATGGGTAATTTCCCGAGTAAAACCCGACCCCTTTTCAAAAACCCAACCCCTTAAATAAACCATGCATCGTTTTTTTTTTTGTACAGACCGTAGCCAGACCAATCTAGGCAGCCAGCAAGATAGTCAAATCTCAATTCTATCTCTATTCTAAACGGTTATACATGAATATACATATTTTATGTATACTTTGAACTGCATTGATTAACATACAACTTATTCCTCTGCAGCAGATGAGCGGTTCGCGTTTCCGAACCTTTTAGCGGCTGAGCTAAAAATCCAATTTACATCCCATACGGCTAGTCAGACCGTAGCGATACCGCTAGTCAATTCGGGTACCTAACAGTGTACCGGATCCGAAGCGACAACACGCTGAATAAGAATTTAAAATGCATAATAAATTAACCAGTTATGCAAACCGCACATGTAAGTGCTTTTATAGGTCATATGCATGCTATCTTCCCCATGCATCTCGGTACTTGTCTCTCAACGCATGCAAGACCTCCAGCTTTGTGAAAGGTGGAAACGACAGCCTCCGAAAGCGCTCCCATGCCAAGCTCCTGAAAGCACATCGGGGCGCAAATGGTCAGCCCGGCCTCACAGAGCTATCTAGGAGTACGACTGAGCCCATGATCCGCCCGGTACCGTGCACGCAATCCTGGGCGCAGAGGCGGCGGCGGAACGGGTGGCGCCTCGGGAAGGCGGAATGTCTCTAAGGCGCCGGTGTTCGGGGATATATCCCAATGTACGTCTCAATACTGTCTGGTCGTATCCAAACGTGCTAGAATCTACCGAAGTTATTCCTCTACCCAACACAATTATATCAGTAAAACTTGCTGGTATATTTCAAATACTCGTGTTTTTAAAAGTATGCTGAAAACGATTACGATCCTCCTTTCCATTTTCTTTGAGCATCCTTCCCTAGCGACCGCTACACCCCAGGATTGATGAAGTACCGCCTCCCCGTGGCGTCACATTTAAGAATATTAATAATAACGTCGTCTCTGTTCATTGGCATTATTACTTGCCACTCTAGTGACGTCACCGCAGGTCTCCTCCAATAAGCTGTAGTTGTGGTTACGCGGTACTGTTGGGTTACGGCTATAACCGTTTAAATACGGTGTAATATTCAATTTCGATACTTGTGAGAAATTATGCTGCATTTAACAGCAAAATGTGCAGATATATAGTCTAACATTTGTCATAAAGATGTTGAATTTATTAATACTATACTATTAATTGTGCTATAAAATGATCAGGATTGTTTTGCCGGCTTGAGAACGTCGAGGGATCCCCACTTATTAAGGGCATGGAAAAGGACATCTCGTCGTACCTGCTCATCATGGTACCACCGCGTACCTCACCAGGAGATACGGTGTGAAAATGCGATACCCTACGTATTGTTACATGAACACTTAAATATATATTTTTACATTAGTTACGAGAAAAGCTAGACGTGGGCCTTTACAATAAGACGGCGAAAGAGATTAAGCGAAGTGAGTTGTGCGCATGCGCAGGCTGAAAAGTGGTAGAGGTTCACTAGGCGGTTCACTTAACTAATTTGTTAAAATGTACGTGCTGAGTTGTAATTATGTGGTTCTGCGTTTGTATTGTCAGCATGCTTATCATTAATATACTTATAAAAACGTGACATTTTAGTTAGAGGACTAATATTTTGCAGAGAATTTGGAGCAGCTTTACATGCAATTTGCAAGGAACGAAGACATGGCAATTTACATAAATTTTGGATGTGACTGCTTATTTCGTGTGACAGAAGCAAAAAGAAAAAATGCAGAACAAAGCGAAATGTATGCTAGTTGAAGCAATGTAAAACGTGCTGAACAGTATTTGAGTAGTAAATCACATACACTATTGGCGCCATCTAGTGGTCAATTCAGGAGAGGATCTGCTGCTCCAAGTGACCGAGTTCGAAGTGCTTGTTCAGCTTCAAGGTCTGCAGAAGCACATGCCATGCAATGCGAGAGCGAAGACTGGTAAAAGGCTTCTTTAGTGCGCGCTTGGCCGTAGAGAATTCTGTCATTTAAAAATGAAGGATTTCTGGATTGGCCCTTTTCCAAATAGCATGTCATCCTTAAACATGGGAGATGGGGGTACATCAAGTTGAACTTTGTACAATTTTTAAGAACTGTACCAATTTCGAGTAGTAACTCATTGCCTAGATATACACTGTATGTGCGCAATATTCTCCAGATTTTACAGTTATGCCTTTACCTGAATTAATTTAGCAAATACTGGCAATATATACAGTTTAAAACTTCAGTCCTTAAAAATGTTTTCCTTTCCTAGAAGCAACAGCATATTTAGGGTAAAAAACAAAGGCATGATTTACATTTTTGTGCATCTAAATTCATATACACTGCATGCCATTCTGCTATATACACTATGAATATTTCATATTTATATTGAAATTCCTGTTCTAAGGACTGTCATGTTCCCTCTTTTACTATCGATGGGAAAAGTAGTGTAGTGTTGTTTTGTTTAAACCTGTCATGCATGAAACATTTTGATGACTTGACAGATGGAAGAATGCATAAAGAAACAGAATGAGAGTCAAGTGCAGTGACTTAAGAGTTTAATGTAAATCCAAGACAAAGTGATTACATTTCTACACATATACAATATGCATATGTGAGCATACAAATTCTCATTAATAACTCGATTCACCTCCGAGACCCAAAAAATGATCAAAAGTAACAGTGAATAACAAGCTATAACATAGTTCACCACAAGTCCAGCCCCATCTCACCCTACAGTTAGTAAATATAACAATTAAAATAACTATATTCTTCTAAAAACCAAGTTTTTCAGTTAAAATCCTCAGTAAATTTACAATGCTATCATTAGTTTGAAGACTGATATATTCACTCCATTTTTCTACAACGAAAATGATTATTAAGAGAAGCACACAACGTCTTAATGGCAACACAAGTGCTTTAGTAGCAAGTACTCAACTGGTTAAGAATGAATTTATTATCATAATTATTATCAATGTCTTTACTGCAATCATTCTATAAGCCAGTAAAATGTCCATTCTCATAGCATACTTAAAGTCTAAACAATTGAGTACATATAGCTCTACGTCAAACGGACTGATAAACACCACACATTTTCAAACCCCTCCAATCCCCAGCAAAAAGAAAGAAAAATAAAAGTAAAGAGACAAATCAAACTAAGAGTATGCATTGAAATACTGCAGCATGGAAGAGTTTCCACAATGGGAGACAGAGACAGCAATGGACATTAAACACAGGTTTCACACTTCCTAATCCTAGAGGAAATCGTAGAAAAATATCAGATTTCATCGTTGTCTGGTCATAGCAGAGACTGCTATACAGGTTCATCTCGCTGAGATGTCCATTTCTCTGCACCCATCCAGTTCTATACACTAAAAACACATGTTTACGGAAAGAAATCTTTGGCAGGGGTTTGGAGAGGTGGGAATGGACCTTCTTGGAAATATCTCCCTGTATAAAATGATACAAAAAACGATTCACTGACAGTTCACAAATGCTCTATATATGAATCTGGCAAACATTTGGAACAAATTTTGAGTCAATGCTTACCCACATACAAAAAAGGACAACACACTATGAAAACATCCATTTAGCAAAAAAATGTATTCGTTAATATTTGAATATTTTTGGTTCTCTAAGAAATGAGTAAAAATGACCAACTTATTACATTTGGCTATTGTGCACATCAGGAGATGAACGTCAGATTGATGGCTCCTCTCTGTTAACTCCATAATAATAATAATAATTATTATTTCTACGAGATGGTCTTTCTTCAAACAGAGACCTTGAGAGACATGTCAGCAGAAGGCTGACCAAGCCTAGTCTATCAGGGTCGATTTGAAAACCAGAACTGAGCAAAGCTCTTGTATGGAGGGGGTCGTTTCAAGCTGAAATAGTTTTTTTTTTTGACTAGCTTAAATATTCCCAGGACAAACAAAACCTAAAAACCCGAGCTTCACACAAAACCCCTATGCAATAGCAGTCTTTAATCTAAACTCCTTAAAGCTTTTAGTAAAGTGTATTTTAAAGGCAATGAACACTAATTTTCAGCACAATGGCACATCAGGGCTAAGAGGGCTGTGACACATTTACCAAAATTTCCATTACAGGTTTCTTCTAAAAACAAATGTGTCAGTCCAGTGATGTACGTTTCATTAAATGTGTCAGTCCAGTGATGCACATTTCGTTAACTGTGTCTGAACTCATAATAAATGAAATCCAAGTTGATACATTTCGGTTTTCAAATTTGCGTAAAAATCAAGTCACATTTAACAAAGCAGTAAAATGCAGACATTTTCCATACTATTCTATTGTATTAATATAAAAAGTTTAAATGATGACTTTGGGGTTAGAATGATAAACCCAGTGTTGCGCATCAAAATAAATTCAATTATGGAAAGCCAAACATAAATTTCACCGAGTCAAGCTGACCTATTTGCTGAAAGTATACTGCCTTTCACAGTGCAAGTGATGTCCGACACACAAAGAGAGAGGAAGATCTAAAGCTTTTTCAGGCAACTTTTTTCTTGATTTTCACATTTACATCCATTTTGTGGGTTTGATCACAAGACATCGCTGCCAATGAAAGCCTCAAATATTTATATACTGAAAACACATTTATAAAACTAAGATACAACACGGGGAAAAAAAACTACACGAGTTAGGAAGAGGCTTTTCCCCAACTGAGTGTGGAAGTAAGATTATTTGCAATTAAGGACGCTGATATATGACCTCTCTGTCTAGCCTGGCCTTCTTCTAAACATGCTACAACTGTCCAAATGTTAACATTTACACTGGAAAGACCACTGAAACACTTTTTTCCTTCAAACCTCAAAACACACAATAGACCAATTCAGGTGCCCTCACAGAAGCTACACATTATTATGGTCGTATTCTGTTACAAGATGGTCACACTAAAGGTCTTTGGTGGGATATGCAATAAAATAAGAATAAGAAAGACAGTGTCTGGGTCGCTTAAAGAGAGAAGATGGCAGAAAATTGGGAGAACATTGACAGAAGGGGACAGAAGGAATCCCCCCCTGAATGGAATGTTTCCAAGACAACTGTCCAGCAGGAAAGCACACCTATTATGGGATGCACGAGATGCTTTTCTGTCTTCTGCCAAACCGTCCCCCTTCCACTGGAAAAAAAACCCCTAGGCGAGGGTGAAACTTAGGTCACATCGTGGCGTCAAGCGCTAGGACATTTTTTGGGGGTGCAAAAGCTGTTGCACTGAAAATCACATAAAAGGCTGCAGCTGAGGCTGGATCTAAGTACTGGATCGTCTTTGGACTTGAGGTGAAGAGAACTGCAGGCCGAACCCAGGCAATGTCTCGTCATTGAGTTTATCCTAGATACCCATCTACAACTGTTTCTTGATTTTATTATTAACATTACAGGACATTCACACTGTGACAAAAAATGTAACGAAATAAAATTGCTAATATCTATAAATATTAATAATTATTGCAGATAAAAAATTCTAAATTAGTATGGCGTTATTTGGAGGTACAAAATGGCAACTCCTCACAGCATGGCAACATTTACGTAAAGGTGTTACTCATCTCTCCGCAGCCCTGTATCCCCAGCAGACACACAAATGGGGTACACTGTCACTTTCTTAGACAACAACTAAAAACTCCAGAAACATACTAATTAAATCATACAATGACCTCTATCACATGACCTGCAATGTTGTCATGATTCCAGAATTCTACTCCAAAAAAAAATAATCGAGGATCCTACCAGGCATGCCATAGCACCTGTGTCACTCTGGAATCCTTCAGGCAAGCATGAAAAGCAAACACGCTCCATTCTTTTACAGAAGACGTGTACTTTTGGAGAGAGCTGTGCCCTGTTCACTGCTCCCTGCCCCAACCTGAGGAGCCGAATGGTCCTACCTACCTGCTCAGTCCCAACACACAGTACTTCAAATCCCAATATGACATAAGGTTTCATTTTGTCCATCCCGACTCCCACACCTCAATCGCCCAGTCTATTTCCTTCAACCAACCCCATTCTGCATCTCACCCTTAACACGTGAACTTCTTTATTTTCAATATGCAAAACTACTTCAGCCATGAGGCTCCTACTGGCTAATCTAGCCAGTCTCAGTATGCACCCAACTCCAACTCACCTTCTGGGATTTGACAATAACTCCTCCCATTTTTTGTTATTACTCAATAGTCCCTCAAGCAAGAGTGTTATTACAGACTGGGTGGGCTGATGTTATTTCCCCTCCATAGCAGCTAATACTTTTGGTTTTGGCCATTTAAGTTGCCTAATTCCCATTTCTGAAAAACAAAGAGCACAAACCCAATGCTGGTTCTTGGTCATGGCCACGCACACACAGCTGAAACACCAATGTTTATGCCACCTGTCACATCTACCCAAAGAACACAAGCTTACAGTTATAGCTTTGGTTCGCCATCTAAAACACCCACGGAATTTTCTGCTCTTACATGAGAATAATGACATTTCCACATACGCATACACAACAACTTAAGATCCAGCCTGCATCCCCAACTGGGGGAAAAAAGGGAAAATATTGGTTGTCCAGATTGATGAAGAGGTCAGCCTTTAACCTGTTGCTCAACATATCCTCTGTTGATTCTAGAAGTTTCAATAACGTAAACTTTTAAACTGTGTCAGTATCTGTAAGGCACTATGAAGGAACGATGCGAAAACCTAAGACTGCCGTTTTACACAGAGCCGCAGAAGTGGAGGAAACAAAAAAAAAATTTAAAATCACATAATCCACTGTAGCAGGCAGACACGTTGCACGCACGCCTACATCACGGTACACTTTGTGCAATTACATGGATAGGAGGGAAGAGACGATTCTATTGGTATCAAAGAAGTTCTCGTCAAAATAAAAGTGTATGTTCTGCTACATTCTAAAAGGGGACTCGGCTAAAAATCACACCTAAAAAGAGAAACTTCCCTAAAAGTCAACAAAAATGTGGGGGCAAGAGGAAAACTATAAATTTTATAAAGTCTGGCCCCCAGGTCTTTTGCTTGTCTTCCAGGGGAGAGTCCGCCATTCATTCATTGGAGTCTGTGTCCCCCACCTGGGAGCGATTTGGAAATGGTTAAGACTGTTCAAGGCCATCACATTGTTTTATTTTGAAGAGCAGCAGGTATCCATATTTCAGTATATAATTTCCTTCATTGGATCCCGGATGGCCAATGACTGGCCCCTCTTATGACGGTCAGGAGGTCAACTTTAAAAATAAAAATAAAAAAACCAAAAAGAAAACATTTAAATAATCCCTTTCCTTGGTTCCATAAAATCTCGCTGAGGAGGTCATCTTCAAAGGGAGAAAAAAAATCCAGGATTTGAAACCTAAAATCAGTTTTATTCTTAACTTGTGGAACTTGCCGTTTTCTCTGGCGTCTTCAAGTTTAACGAAAAACAATGAGGACGATTGCATTTCTTTCTCCATTGGGGGGGAAGGGGGGGGGTTAAGCAGCTGTAGGATGTTCTCCAGTGTGTTGCTCTAGAGCTATGGGTTTAGGATGGGTCTCCTCAACCTCATGACTCAAGAGAAAGGCAAGTTATTTGCCTCCCACAGAGGACAAGGGTCTACCGCATCACGTCGGGGGGACAGCTCTAGAAGAAAAGGCGTTTCGGTACGCCCCATTGAGATGGGTTCGTCTCAGGGTTCTGGCTCTAGAGGTATGGGTACTGGTTGACCTTGGCGGGGCTCAGTGGGTATCCAGTGTAGACGGCAGAGGCCGGCGAAGCACTGATGTACGTCTGGTGAGCAAACTGGGTTGGGTACTGGGCATGGTGCAGGGTGGGCGAGGGCAGTACGCGATGGCCCATACTGACAGGGACCTGGTGCACGATGCCTGGCGGGTAAGCACCGTGCTGGACTGCGTGGCGGGCTGGACCCTGGGAGGCCACTAGGTGCGCCACAGCACTGGCAGAGCTTAGGGCAGTGGGGGCAGAGTAGGCATAGAGATGGGGCTGGCCAGGCAGGTGGGGGGCTGTTGCAGCCAGGTGAGGGTGCACAGCAGCTGTATGAGAAGGGCTGGTGTGGTGGAACGAATACGAGGTGGGGGCAGCAACAGCTGGTGCAATGTAAGCCTGCTGCCGGCGATTCCCGACGTTCCGATCCGGTGCCATGTGCTGCTGGGGCTGGTTCGGGGAGGGGGCACAAGAAAAGCAGATTAGATCAAAATCATATGCTAGTAATGGCTGGCACAGGTGAAATTTTACTGTACCTGACTGAGATTGAGTGGCTGTTGCTGGAAGGGATGTGGCCCAGAGCGTAGCTGCCGGTAGAACCCCCCAGCAGCCCCGCCCCCTGAGGGATGCCCCCCTCCCGGCAGCCCCCCACCAGAGGGCTTTAGCTTGTAGGCCGAGTTCTGGTGGGAAATGGTGTCTGCAGGGCAGAGAGTAGACAGCAAAATGTAAAAAATATATACAGACGCTCCTCTACTTACGAACTTTCAACTTACGAACTTTCAGACATACGAACAAAGAGGACTGTTGAAATTGTGTTCACTGAGTTGCAGTTTCCTGTACGCAATATAATATTTTTTTTTCTGCGCATCAATTCAGCCTAGTGCGACCTCTGGCCGCTACTATCACTACGCAGCGGCGTAGCGTGTGTACTCCCAGCATCTTAGTTTTTTGTATTTGCGTATACCCTTCAAATGATGCTGAAAACTGACTTACGGACATTTCAATTTATGAACGACCGTTTGGAACATATCTCATTCTTAAGTAGAGGAGCATCTGTACTGTATAATCCAATCATCTATACCTTTTCAAGCTGCCTATCCAATACATTAATGGGAGATATCCTGGACACCAGAAACCTTGGAATTCAGTCCAATAACAACTAATAATAATAATAATCAATCATCAGAATCTTTCGTGAGCCTTTATGTTGCAGCAGTTGAGCCTCTGTGGTGTAAAATGAAACAGATTAAACAATAAAGTCCCCTGAAATCAAAGGTCCAATTAAGGCCAGAAGAGCGCAACCAGCCTGGCCTCCAGCCACCGGGGGAAGCACTTACCAGATACCAGATGCTCACACTCAGCCATGGTTTCGCCAGCCTGCGTCTTCAGGGGTGGGATGATGATGGTGCGGGTGTTACCGTTGCAGTAGGCATCCAATGAGGAGGCTTTGGAGTCAAAGGCACTGGCCGGCTGGGCCTCCAGAGAGTAGGGGCTATTGTTAACGGAAGAATCTGAGTCGGGGGAATCATGTACTGTCACACAGCTGATAACGTTCTTCCTCTGCTTGGATGTTGTCCTGTGAGAGAGGGGTGGCATGTGAGATGCTGAGGGGCCACATTGCAGCTGGTCTTCCCACTGGCAGGGCCTGGGGACAGTCACTTACCTGCCCCGCCTGTTGTCGTCCTCTTCGTCCGTATCGCTACTGATGGTGATGACGCTCACTGCAGGGCTGGGTGTGTCGGGGATGACGATGGTCTGGCGCGGGGGCTGGGGGTGCTGTTGATCTCGGGGGACTGTGGCAATCTGATCCACCCAGCTGGCACAGGCAGGGGGTGGTACACAGGCCGGGACCGCTATGCAGCGTGGCGGCGTGTTCTCTTTGATGCGCTTGGAGCGCTGTGGGGACAGCACCGCTTGCGAGGATGACACCTCACACGCCAAGCCATTCCTGGAGCAGGGGGAAGCTCTGTCATGGGGGGATCAGCGAGCTTCTAGCAGCTTAAGATGGGCTAGGCAGAAATGAGGGCACGGGAGCAAAGGCATCTATCACACCTGACAGATAACTGGTGCTGCTTGTTCTTCTTGGTGGAAGAGCCGCTGACTGGCTGCTGCCTCATCACGTGAGCGACGCCCACGTTCAGAGGCTGCGTGGATGGGAGGGTCATGTGACCAGCCAGCAAGGCTGGTTGCTGCATGATGGTGTTGTAATGGGTGCCATGCGGATGGGAATTCCTGTAATGGAGAAGAGATATGTGACATGTTATGGTCTGTCTATAGAAGTCTGGAATCCAGGTGTCCGCATCTGCTGCTAACTTAACACGGGAGATGTGTGATATTACATACACTAGCCAGCAGGTGGCAGCAGCCATCACAAAACTGGGGACGCTGGGGGGGTTACGTGCTTAGCTGTACCGAAACAGCTCTCTGCAGAGGAAGTGCGACACTTTTGCACACAGCGGGCAGAGGACAATGATACCCTTGGGTCGTGTTTGACACATGAGGGGGAGGTCACCTGAATGAAATGTCACTACCTCACCTTCCCATGTGACATTACCACCATGCAGTCTATACTCCACTCCATACTGACTTCATCTCCACCCATGCAGAGTGTGACACTGCCACAGCTGACCATCCAGCCAAACCATCTAATGCTATATTCATCTTTTGGGGTGGTGCTTAGCTTAGTGAAATGGACGCCATGGCCGATTGCATCTCCTCCAGAATTTGCATACTGGCTGAACTGGAATGCTTGTGGGCCATTACATATTTAAAGACCCTACTGGTTATATTGCATGTATGGGATGAAAGTCACGGATGTCGTCAGGGGAAAGAGGAGATCAGAGGAAATAAAACATTAACGTCCTTCACGCTTCAGTGCCGGTGTCTCCGGGGAGTGTCTCAAGGGAAACGCCAGGCCCAGCATGATTCTTTGGGCTTAACCAGGGCTGATGAGTTTTGGCCCCACCTTCTCCACCTCCCTCACGCACACTCACCGCCAAGTAGCCAGCGGCTGTGCGGTCGCCATGGCATCGGGGATGACGGTGGTGTGCGGCACCGACGCGTGGGTCAGCTGCTGCCAGGCCGGGGGCAGCAGGATCTGCTGGGTACCGCTGGGCCAGGGCTGCTGGAGGGACAGAGATAAAGCACGAGTGTCAGCTGTTAGCTTGGTGCATCTAGATCCAGCTGGAGTGTGCTGCCCCTATAGGGCCAACTTTGGTCACTGCATTTCTTAAACATTAAAGCAACAGTAGCAATCTTTCTCTGGGCAGGACAGGGAGGGGTTAGTTTGCTTTTCCATAACAGAGAAAGCCTATCCAAACTGGTACAGCTAGGGGGCGCCGACCAGACTAGTGCCATGTGAGGTCTGGGTGGATGAAAACATAGGGCGGGAGCTGCACTGAAATTGGGGGGAGGGGGCTGGCGGCAGCCCATGGGACACACAAACCGTTCGACCTGGAGAAGTCTGCAAGAGACCGGGGGCCTCGATTATGGTAGTATGAGAGGCCATACTGCTATCTGCAAGGTAGGAGCTCACAGAGGATCCCCACTTCCTGTTTGCTAGATTCCTGACCCTTTTCTCTACCCCCTCGCACTGGCTGAATAACCTGCCTGTCTATTAAGAAAAAGAATTCCAAACAAGTTTCTCTTCCCATGACTACAGCCCCCCAACCTCTACCTTTCCTTCTCCAAGCGAAGAAACCTCATTGTCACCTCAGGCCCCAGAAAGTCCACCCTGCCCGCACTTCTCCTCGATTGTTCCCACATTTTCTGCATTCTTGATCCAGATAAAGGCTTGGCACAGACCAGCTGGATCCTCCACAGCCGGGGCCCATGAAGGCAGGGGGAATGTTTAGGGAGGAGGGGTCGCCCCGCTTCAACCCAATGATAACAAGGCCCAATGGCAGTGGCCAGGGGCAGATAGATCTACATGACCGTTCATCACCTAACTGGGCATCAAACTACTGCAGACAGATGAAACCCAGTCTCTGACCTCATAATGCGCCCTGTGGAAAAATCCAGGCTGAAACAAGGACAGCATTGCCAAGACGCAGAGAACACGAGCTCAATCTGGACCATTGGATTCTGTGCAGCTGCTTGTTGATGTGTCAGCTCTGCTGGTGGGCCATTGCCCGTGTCCTGTTTGTAGCTGAAGAACGGCGAGTACAAACACGGGATAAGGAGGGAACGAGAGCAGGGAGATCATGCAGAGTAGCACCAGAGGCTCTCTGTGGATACGTTCACCAAGATCTCAGAGATTCATACTGACTATCGTCTCAACAAGCTGTTTGTTAATGCAATAGGATTATAAATTATAAGGGGAAGGAACATCAGGGTGAATTCTGCTGCACTCAGTGTTTAAAGGCTGAAAAACAGCTCAGATGTTCAGTCACTCATGAGGCACACATCCACGTGCTACACAGCTGTTAATATCCAACCTGCCATTACCAACCCCTTACACCTCCACCCCCCCTTGACCGGAGCAAAGCTATTTCAGCCCCCAAAGAGGAGGATGGGGATATTATGTTAAAATTCAGCCAGTGTGATTAGCTGTCAGGACAAAAAGCATGACCACACTTCATAGCTGGAGGAGAACACTGTGGGGAAAAGCCAGCAGGTTTATATTTGTTGCCATGCTGAGTTTCAGATATGCAATTTCGGAGTGAACGTCACAGAGCGAGTGTGAGCAGAGCACAGAGAGGAGTGTCCGGCCTACTTTAAAAGGGAAACAGATACTGCAGAGAGGACTCCGGGATCTGAGCCTCGGCCATCGTTCCTACCTGGGCCAGCAGACTGGGCTGGATCTGTAGGGGCTGGGCACCAGCTGGGGCCTGTGTCACTATGGGAACGGTGCTCTCCATTCGGACCGAATAGCCAGCGTGTTTGGATGGCGAAGCCTGCAGCCCTGGGGTGGTTGGGTGGGTGAGTAAAGACAGCAGGCAGCAGTGTCAGTAAATCTGAGAAGCGTACTCTAATGCTGACAGGAGATGTTCTCACGGGT
This sequence comes from Pollimyrus isidori, assembly GCA_019775955.2. Classification (NCBI taxonomy): domain Eukaryota; kingdom Metazoa; phylum Chordata; class Actinopteri; order Osteoglossiformes; family Mormyridae; genus Pollimyrus; species Pollimyrus isidori. The sequence goes on from JABFDZ020000001.1 coordinate 3,707,098, forward strand.
GGGGCCACTAAGGCACTATCGCCAGCCGAGAGCTGACTGGCCATCAAATTGTGATTCAAAATACATCACTGGCTAATGATGAGGTTGGCCCCTGGTGTATTAATTATACCCCCTCTTGCCTCCCACAATGAAAAAAAATCCTAGAATTGCCTGTGGACAAGCTCAATCTCTAAAATCAGCAGTGACGTCAGGAGCATGTATGAGCTGAGGTCCCTGAAGCCTGTACGCGAGAGGCTGGAATCCTCAATACCCCACACACACCCACACACCTTGGAACCCAGGGGGGCAGACGATGAGGGCCTGCTGGAAGGGGTCCGGCCTGGCAGCACAGAGTTGGGGGGCGGCAGGTTGCAGGGACACACCCCTCTGGGCCATGGCAGGGGGCTAGATTCAGAAAAATGAGGGGAGGAGACCAAGGGAACTTATCATATTAGGGATTAACCGAGGGAAAATAACATCTGCTGTGTTTCCAGGTTCCAACCCAGTTTTCACTGACGGAAAATGTAAAGCCTTTTTAAGTGGCTGACATGTAAAAACAAAAAATAATCACCTGAAAAACAGGAGCTGACAACAATATTTTCCCTTATCATGCATGATCAAACAACCAATACAAGATACTGCCACGACAAGCTACAATCCAAGATCTGATATAAAGATGTAATCTGATTGGAGGAAAGGATGAAAAGGGTGGGACTTTCCATGATGTGATTTTCTTGAAACTGAAGGAATAATTCATTCGCTGTGACCACACAGTGAGCAAGTTAAGGGCTTGGTGGGACAGAAATGAGAGTGGAATTGGCCTAGATTAACCACACAAACTGAAAGTGGAAAGGCTGTTTTTCCCCATAATTCTATTCCCTGGCCTTGGCTCAGGAGATACCTGCCTCAGAAAGACACAGAGAGCCCTATAAATACTTCTGTGGTTCGTGGTAATATAACAATTTGGTGTGGAGAAAAACAGCTGACGATGGCAGCGTGTTGTGGGGGTGGATCAGCCCAAACAGCACTCTGTTAACCTCCCCCCGCCACATATAAGCCAAGGTGCAACGTGCAAACACGTGCGAGGGTGAGCAGGATACATGGACGCCCACTCACCAACCCACTCTGCGAGGTCACACTGTAAACACACCACTGATATCCGCTGACATTTGCTACTGTGCAAAGCTAAGCATGCAGTCTGCAGATAGGCCACCTTAATTGATCTGCAGATATCTCCTTAAACACCAAGAAAAGACACTTTTCATCCTGGAGTTTAATGTCCAATTTTCATAGAAGTGCCTAAAAGGAACTGCAGTGTTTTCATTCAGATGTTAATCATTTTGTTATTTTATTATCTCACCTGTTTGGCGTGTATAACTGGGGTGTCGTATTTCAAGCATTTAAGCATAGCAGGGGGCATAGAAACCAAAACCCTAACTGTAGAACAGCAAAGGAATACAGCATAAAATATGAACTCATTAATGCCTTTGCTTTCAAACAGGAAACATTCTGCAGGAACCAAAGCAGTTTCTTCTGTGATCTCTTAACTTTTGTTCGTATTTCGATATATAAAAATTAAGTTTCATGAAAATAAGCAAAGAAACTCAGGTCCCTAGTGATCTTCATAGAAATCTCTGTCAGCAATAGGTTACACGGTCACAGGGCCCCTGACCTGGCTGTGCACCGTGTTCAGCTGGTTGTTGAAGGTCATCGTGAGGTTCGTGGATGTGCTTGGGGCCACATGTGTAATGAAGGGCGTCTTGCTCTGGTTCACCGTATCGTACATGTTCACCCGTCTCTTGCAGATCTCCATGTTTTGGAAACAAGACTTGACGCTGAGAGAAAACGAGAGAATGTTTTCTTCTTCATAGCACTTCAAAGACCAGGCAGAACCGTCATAAACAGCAGAAACACTATAAAGTGCTTAATTATTCAGCAGAAAAAAACATAATAGGCCTTGTAAACTCTGTCTCCTTAACAACCTCACATGAAAACAGCTAAAGACCCCCCCTCCCTGTCGTTTCATCTGGAACCAATCAGGACATCAAACCTCAGATCTAAGCTAAATGTTATTATGATTCAGACAGAGAGACTTCTGGGTATGGGATATTGTAATATTCCATTATTGGATGAGTTGGCTGATGAGTGCGCCCTCTCGCAGACACTGCCTCCCACAGAGACCTACTGGGCGCTATGGGGGAAGTCCAGCAGGTGTGTCATGGTGACAAAGGGGTGGTTCAGCGTCTCGATGGGGGTGATTCTTTTGTCCGCGTCGATTGTCAGCATCTTCGTCAACAGATCTATGAACTCCCGTCTGTCTGCCTTCTCTGCCAACATGTCACTTCCCTCCAGGTCCGTCGTCATGTTCACCTGTGCAAGACGGGGCGGGCCAGTACGTGAGGGAAACGCATCCGCTCGATACCACCAGGGGGCGCCATCTGACTCAAAGCCTGATACGTGGATTCCAGCAGAAAATTCTAGTTCCATGAACCACAGTTTGAGCTGTACATGCACATGTACTGATGCACATAAATATTTGCTTTGGTATTAATGGAGTCTCAGCCAGTTAGGAAAATACAGATGCACATGAGCACAGACGGAAGGACTACATGTTACGCAAGGGGGTGGGGTTAGGGTTAGCAGGGTGCCCAATGACACAGGAAGAATGCACCCATATGCCCAACAGGAAAAGAAATAATTGACAGAATAAACAGGAACTTTGGTGATGTCTCAGCGGTGGAGCCAGGAGCAGTGGATGGGCACCGGGGCACCAGCCTTGTATGAGCACAAAGCGCCCTATCAGTCTCTCTGAGACCAGCCACCCACATGGCTCGGATATGTCCCCCCCACCCCACCACCACGTGAGATAAGGGCACTACTACAAACATACAGGCAGAAAACAATCCCACAGTCCTCTGCGGGACAGAGGTCACATTGTGAGGGGTAAGCCAACAGCTGGATGCAGGATCTAGTAATGGCATGTAATTACACACACGGTGGTGGGCATGCTCAAAGCATGGTGACAGAGAGTGCGCTCCACAACCATGAACACGCACTGCTTCCTGTAAACCTCGTTCCCAACACCTGACCTACAAAACAAAAGCCTCCACAGCCGGCCACCCCCAGGTGGGTCGGGCTCCGAGCTCGAGCTTTACGCCTTGCATCCTTACAGATGCAGGTCCGAGTCCTCGGGCTTTGGGCAACTTCACACCAAGCTGCGTGTCAACGTCTGGCATTCGAGTGGGAGGAGGAAGGGAAAAGGGCGGAAAACTATTCATCAAGTTGGAGGAAAATGAATGTGGGGACAGTGACTGCAAGGCTGGGGGGGCTCTGTGTCACAGGAGACATGAAGCAGAGCCAGAGTACGGGACCGGTAAAATGAAAGCAGCCCCACACCTCCTGATCCATCTGACCCATCTGCCTGGCTACACTCGACTGTAATTACCGCCCCCTCCATCTTTAATAAGAATCAGCCCCCCACCCCCCCCAAAAAACCTTCCTGGGTGCTAAGCTCATAGCACAGAGCCTGGGGGACGTGAAAGGTACCTCTTTCCGAGGCCAGCGCCTTGCCTAGCTTCTCGGGTGATGCCAGTTCCCAGCCAGATAAAATGTGGTCCTATATTTAAATAAGGGGGGCAGGAGGCCTTCTAAAACCCTCTTCTGGAACATCCAAAAGCCCCATAAGGACAGTTGTTTCGGTCTGAGGACACGGGAAACATCTTTTGGAAGTTCATCCCAAAGGGACACCCCACCAGACACCATGGCATGCCTCTAGAGTCATTCCACCCTGGCAAGAGATCGCAGACTGAAAGCTTCTTCCACAATCTCAATGTACCCATCAGATGGACCTTAAAGTCTTACTGTCCTCAGAGACACGCCTGGGCAGACAGATTGCAGAGAAACGGCTACTTGTGATTCAGAACGCGGCGTCAGAGACACATTAAGGACACTTTGCATAATCAGAGATTTATGAAGTATGCCCCCCCCACAGGCCAGCGATCAGTTAACTAAGGGCTCAAACCACAGAAAAACAGGAAAACATATGGTCAGGCCATCGATCAACTTCTCCTGCAGCAATGACAACAAACACAGGAAATGGAAAAAAATAAAAGCAAAAGGCCACGGTGACCTGGGGCAGAGCTGCGGCGGCAGCGGCGGCTGCTCCCTGTAAGTGGGACACGCGCCTTTCCGAGGGTTGCGTAACCAGACTGATTTGTTCACCGATGTGGAATCATTCATGCAGCGCTCCACGTGACAGACATTAACGGATACAGTGACGAAACTGCGTCTGGCGAGGATCTGAGCAGGGAGGTCCTCCACCAGAGCTTCAGGCAGACAAAACAAGGCGTTCTGGGCGAGTTCGAGGGAAGGATGCTATTACAACTCGACGGAGCCTTAAATAAAACTTTAAGAGATTAATTTTCCCGAGTGGGTCAGACATCCAGTGTTCAAACAAATCCACTGAGGCTCTGGTCAAGATCAAAACAGACAGATCAACACACCAGAACAAAAAAATGCTTTTTTAAAAAAAATATAAAGTGATGACAGCTTGTGTTGGACTAAACAGAAATCAACCATTCTGCTTGGCTGAGACTGACTGGCTGAGCATGTCTCCATACCATGTGATTGATTTATTTTCACGGTGTAATGTTATGAATTAATAAACGTTATTAACAGTAACAGGATCCATGATACCTACCTGTGCCATGTCATCCAAACAGTTAAAAATGTACTTTCTCGCCTCCTTGGACTTGATCCCAGTCTCACCCTCATGGTCCTCAGGCGTCTGCAGAAACAATCAGCAATTTTACCCAGATGTTTCTCAACACCCCCCCCCCCCCCTTACATCACTCCGCCACATCAAGTTGTTGTATGGTAAGGATGCCATGTACATTCCCTCATTTAACTGGGATGGGAGTCAAACTACACCCCCCCCCCCCCATCAAAAGCAAGAAAATACTAAAATACTACATGAAACTGCTTGTTCAGCCTGGTGGGGGTGTCACCATCACTGAAAAGTTTTAGCTTTTAATGTTATTGTTGTTAATTTGTGGGGATGGCTGGGGAGGGAACCATGGGCTATCAAGCACCCCCACCCCTGCCTAAGAGGAAGATAAGGGAGCAGGCTGTGGAAATGGTAAAACTCTGGGATGGGTTTAGAGGGGAGGGTTAGGATGACCGCATTGGCCAAGGTGCCGTTTACATGCAGAGCACAGAGACATTCTTGGGCGTGTGCCTGTGGTCTGAACTGGGCCACGTACCTTCAGTCTCCACAGGGGGTAGGCAGAGTCTGGGTCTCTGTTGAAGAACCGGGTTGTCTTTGTCCCTGCACTCAGCAGATACTCGGCCGGCAGGCCCTGAGTCTGGGAAATGTACCGAATCTGGGTGGGACAAGAGGATTAGCACACCATGACAAGAGGGAAACTCCAAACAGAGAGGCACACAGTCGAATACGGCGCGATGGAAGGCAATTGGCAGACAGAGTGTGTTACAGGGCAGTAGGATCCAGGTGGAATGGAGGGGTGTGCACCTCACAGTATTTAATTTGGCTTCATTCATCCCCACAGATGCAGAGCCAGACCTGGAGCTGACCCCACAACCTTGGAGTGACAGCACGGTGCTAGCCACTGCAGGTGAATAAAAAAAAAAAAATCAGGATATAAATAAAACACTGTTTAAGAGATAAAGCTACAAGCTGCTTTCTTTCAGAGATGGCGGGTCCCTCTATCCTGACCAATCAAAGAAGGGAATCAAGAGGGAACATAGAGTCCAAGCAGTGGAGCCGGGGAACCGCGATCAAGGGAAAGAAATGAGACAAAGGAGCGTCCAGGGCAGCGGGAGGACCAGGCGGGCATTTCCCATGGATGGACTTTCGTCTCTCCATAAGACCTGCTCCCAGTGCTGAATACTCCAGTGTTTGTGTTATTAACAAGAGAGAGAGAGACTACTATAGGCTAAACACCACAAAGTAAAGGTTCCAGGCAGCAGCTCAACTGTGCAGTGCAGCTGCTCTCAGTCTTTGCTTGACAGTATTAAAACACACTGGTTTCCCTCTGTTCACATTAATCGCAGC
>JABFDZ020000001.1:3730418-3755592 GCA_019775955.2 Pollimyrus isidori
ATCGTGTACGTCCTCACACATTGACGTCATCAATTGTGATCGGTTCCTAAGATCGGCCAAGTTTAACGAGTACCGATAGAGTCATAAAATGTTTTTATCGGCCGATACCGATCTTCGGCCGATCGATCGGAGCATCCCTACTGGCAACATTTGGGACTGCAGGTTGCACAGGTGTATAGGAGGCAACACAACATGGAACAACACAACACAGATCGACACGGCACGACAGTTGGCACGTAACACGACGTCACATCACAGCCCCGGGTTTCAGCTGAAGGTGTGATGTCAGCGACGGCCCTTTATAACCGGAGGGGGAAGCTGCTGTATGGCGGAGGCCGGGGGTGTGGGTGATTCAGTAACAGATTAAAAGGAAAGTCACAGATAAAAGACTTCACACTGTCTTAGGGTGACGATACACAGGCCAATTTTTAGCACAGTGTTGCTAACCAATGTTGCTTGGGCACTTTCCCAATGATACTGGGCAACAAATTTTTTTTTGAAAGATTTGATTGGCAGTGGGCAACTTTTTGCAGACGTCCAGATCCAGATGTGTAACCCTTCGTTTCACCTTGCTAGCAACTTGCCCTGTATATCAGCTTAACCTTCGGGTTCTGCCTACAAAGGACGTCAGAGTTGTTTTCATTTTCATCCTATTATGCAATCACAGTCTTACAGGTTGATAACACATGTAACTTATACGCCATTCGTCCACGCCTTATAAGAGAGACATGAAAGTCAGGGAACACGAGATCACAGTTCGTGCTGACTAGGCAAACATGGCTTAGCAGAAGAGTTCTTAAAAAATAAGAACTAACTAAAAACAAAGTAGGGACAGGGGGTGGGGGTGCTAGCTGACACACTCCGAGGGAAGTGATCTTTGCTGGCACATCTAAATGGCACAAGTGGACAAAATTTTTCGTTTTGGATACAGAGAGAATAAGCAACAAACAGGAAGGCAAAACAAAACCAATTTGGCTCCCTGGGAAGGGAGAACTGAGAAAAAATAGAGAACCAAAAATAGCCCCTGAATACACCATTTGCAACTGAAGTAATTATTACGGCACAAGCTAAATTACACGCAGGACTTGAGGAGAGCCAGGGGAAAAAACCCACATTTACCCGGTTTCACTGTGCCCCCAAGTACTATACTAACAAGTATCCGCTTCCCTCGCATCAAAACACACATTTCTTCTACAAAGAAAAGTTTAAGCCATTGGGGAATAATGCTTTGAGAGGCTGAGCCGCATTTCAGGGTTGGAGACGACTGCCAGTTTGCCAAGTTTAAGAGAACAGGATCTGGTAGATAAGCATTGAAGGGTATCTCAGAATGCAAAGGGGGCGCAGGGGTGGGGAACGAACCCTGGCAGTCGTCTCTGCAGCTGGGTTCAATGAAAATGCATGCAGAACAGTGCATGTTCTGGGGCTAACAAGATGTAGCACTGGCCTGTGGTCTTTTGACTACAGGGCATAGTGAAGACAACATGTCCTTTTTTTCAGTCACGCTCAGACCAGGCAGGTGCTTAGGCAACCCACAAGGCTGCCCTGCCCACCTGCCTCAGCCCCACGCCTCCCCCTCTGGATCCTGGCACTCTGTATGCATAAGTTAACAGGTTTCGTAGCACATCAAGTGTTCCTGTCATTTCCAAGGCTTTAGTGCTGGTGCTGGCCTTCACAGCCTTCGGCTATTAACCTCGAGGCTGCAGGGCCAGTTCCCTGCCTGAAAGTCTCTGCAGCCTAAGTCCATTTCAAGCCCCTGTGAACCTGAAGTGTTTTTTGGTACTTTTTTCCACCCCTTCAAAATACAAGCAGTACACAACTAGGTTCACCTAAATGTTTCAACTGACAGAATAACGAGGAACGTCCATCAGCCTATTAGCAGCACCACACTACATGAGTCACTTAATGCCAGCCCTAAAAACATGGGATTGGGGGGAGGAGATAATGGCCCATCTAAGACTTCTCAGACACTGTTGCCATGGAAAAATCAAAATGACCAAACCTACATCCCCCCCGTCCCCCCCACTACTGACCTGGGCACCTTCCCAATGATCCCAAGACAGGCCATGCTTACTCAAGCAAATAGCACTGACTATTTCTCAAACATCACTGCCATGCTCATTCACAAGCTAAAACCACCCCTGTTAAAGTACTAGTGCCAGTCAGATCAGAGCCCACACACACACGCAAAACCTCTAAACCTGGGGAAACCAGCACATTTAGGGTACAAACCCACAGCAGAGGTTCAAAGCCAATCTGATAGCCAATGAAACAGGATCAGTGTAGAATCCGTGAGCATTTATAGCTCCCTTCAGGACCCGCTCAGTTCTGCCTTACCCCTCTCAGTCTGAGAGATGCTACAAAACAAACTGTTCATTTGGAGCCTTCTTAAACCATCATGCCAGAAACAGATCTTTTTTTCTGCAATACGAATGCAGCAACGGCACAAGAAACAGCAGGAGAGTCAAGTCTGGCAGACTGAAGCATTTAGGCAGACAAAATGCAGTTATTATGAGCATCCAGTCCCGGATACTCTGTCACTCGCTCAGACGGGCTCCTGACAGACTCCATCAAAGAGTACAGAAGCTGAATGGACAGCCCATAGCCGGACATACATCACCCAACGGCTTACTGTAACATTTAAGCTGCAACATCTTCCCTGCATTGTCAGCTGTTCCTGTTCCTTTGACTGAATACTCGGCAGGATGAAAGGGTGCACACAGGTAAGTCAGCCTTGGTCAGCTACTGACTATCCATCTCATTTAATTTCTTATATCCAATTCAGTCGCAAACCACATATCACCAGCTTCCTCTGCACAGTAGTCCAGGATTATCCTCCTACAGTAATAAGTTGAGTGGCCCCGCAGGCACCCGACCTTTGGTAGAGCAGTAAAGTGGCGCCTCTGGTGCCCGACCTTTGATAGGACAGTACCATTGATGCCTGATTATTGGTACAGCTGCACTATAGACAACCTACCCATTGGTACAGTGCCTCTAGACCTTTTTTAATTATGTGAGGAATTCAATTCAGTGTGAAGCAACCTTCGAGCATATTTCCAGTGGTCAACATACTGCAATACACAAAGCCACAAAATATAAACAGTACAGACAAGCAAATTGTTACGTTAATATTTAACACCATGCCAGCAAGCAGGGCAATATCCATGGTGAACAAATGAACACTAAAACAGATTGAACAAATACAACTGTTAAAATGTCAAATTAGAATTTGTTCAGACCAGCAAATAGAGAATGATGCCATTCACCACATGCTGGAACTGGCAAACATTAGTGCTGCTGTTCCTGACTAAGGTCTTTACTGCCACACTTAGAATTATACCATTCCCAAGTAAACATTCATAGAAGTGTCCCCACCACTAAAAGACAGTGAGGACCTTGCATCTGCCGTTAGTGTATAAAAACCATTATGCAGGTGGTTCAATTCACACTGATGGCAGTTTATTGACCCTGAGTACCAGATTAGCCAGGGGCCTGTGTAGGGGGGGTGTGTTGTACTTGGTCAAGGCTTCCTCCCAAATTAACGAGATCACACACACACACGCACCAAATGCAAACCTAAACATCCGTGTGAGCCATTACTGCCTCGTTTCTTGACCAGACGAATTCAGTGGGATCATATCTTGAAAGGGGGAGTCATAGAGGACAACATCAAAATGGCCAACAAAGATGGACTTCTGGAGACAATGAATGTCAGTCTCCGCTATGGGGTCTGCTGGGTCTAAATTAAAAAAAAAGAACCAGCAATGGCAGAGTGACAGTGAAAATGATGGGGGCCATTTTCACCCAATAGTCCGACATCTGCGAGTCGTCTTTCAGACAGCTTGGTTTTAGCAGCCTGCTCAGATGCTTTCCTTGTCCCAGTAGAGGCAGACATCACATGTGAGTCTCCCCTTCAATGTGGGACTGCTCCACACACGCTACAGAGATGCCCCATCGCATCAAGCAGATGCTCTTCCGGCAAAACCCGCGGCCGCCCTCTGATCAACACAGCAGCTGTCGAGCAGAGAAGTGAGGGCAGCGGGTGCCAGAGGGAGCGGGTACCCAAACAATTCCAAACATCCGCACCAACGAGGTAGAGGAACAGTTTGAGCAATTACATGCAATGCAACCACTGCGAGGCACCTTGGTATGTACACATTTTAATTAGCAACTACTAACAACAAACTTTAAAGTGCTGGGCATTTCAGAGGAGGGACTTATAAGGCTTGGAGCAGAGAGAGCAAATTAAGAGGCTAATCCTCAAATCCCAAGAGAGCCTTTACAGATGTGTATGCAATTTAATACACAATTATGTTAACTGAGACAACATTCTATGTCGCTATGTCATTTGTTTGATAACCCCACCCCCCAGTTGGGTCCTCAAGGTTTTTGGGTCCCACGTGATCAAATAAGAGGGGCAGTCAAAAAAAAAAAAAAAAAAGACACCAAAAACCATGTCAGGAGAGATTGTGAAGGCAGCAACCTCATCTTAAGGCAAGGGAGTATGTTTCCAGATGATAAGTGACCTCACCCCCCACCTACCCCTCAGGCACACCGACCCTCTCATAGCTTACTCAATGCACTGCACACACGCTGTTCATATATTCCGATCATTATGGAGATTCTATTCACTCGTATGGCCATGATCCTAACCTTAAGTACATGAGCATAAGTATAGCCTAAAATATATGTAACCAAATAAAACTTGTGACTGCAATCACAAATTATTCTGAAATTGAGGTTAATATTGTGGGTAACTGAAAAATGTGCCCACAAGATACAAAATAATAGGTTTTACCACATTGTGGGGACCAAAAGTCCCCACAACGTAGTAAACACACACACACGCACACACACACACACACACACACACAAACACCTGCCTTGTCAAAAATGAGGATGACGTACCCCAACAAGAGACCCAAAGACATGCTGAAACCACTGAACACTTATGAGCAGATATGCACCGATACTGATAATCAATCAGTATCAGTGCCGATTCTAGACCTATTTGATGGATCAGGTATCGGCCATGTGTGACCGATCCATGTCGCACGACAGCGCTTTCCCATTTTACATGTGCTTTTTTGTGGCATTAAAATCGAATGCTATCAGTCTTTTTTGCTACTCAGTGGGTGTGAGTACAGTGACTTCCGCCTGCTGTGACGTCAGGCGCATTCCCTTCGCAGTACGAGGAGCATAAGACAAGACGTGACGGTCTAGGAGTATTAAACGCTTTTAACAGAAACCAGTAGCACAGCTATTTACAATCTATGTAAAATGTAGTTTTGAGGTGAGAAGAGTGTTCTATGGACAATCACATTTAAGAAAGCGCAAGCAACCGTGAGACAAAACAAAGCAATGGATGATTTGAGAGTCGCTGACTTAATTGGACTGTCTTGCAGACTCATTGCAGCTTGTGATACAAGAGGGGCTGCCATCACAACAAAAGTGGAACTGCGCTGATGCCAATGGGAGAAAAACTGTGTTAAGATTTTAAGCATTCACCACTTCTGTATATTTTCTTTGAAGATATTCATATTGAACTGCAAATGCCTCAAAAACACTTAAAACAAACGAGGTGGAGCAGTACATTATGTACGTCCGTAGTAGCCTAATTAAATATTTTTTGTCATACAATTTTTCCATCTGTATTTACTAGCTTAAGAAATTAATATATAAAGTTAAAAGTAAAAAGAGCTCTTGTATCGGAATCTGTATTGGTATCGGCAGCTGTGTATCTGAATCGGATCAGAACTGAAAAAAATGTGGATCGCCCCCATCCCTACTTATAAGTACGGGGGCACCAACTTCAGGCTGCCGACCCCACTAGCACGGTACGCAAAGCCGCTGGTCTGCTGCTCCCCGACTAGCCACAAGCACTGGGAGATCTCACTTTTCTGGAGGGTTCTGGGTAGTGGCTCAGCTAATCTAACACGGGGGAGGCCCCTCGGCTGGATCGGGCCACATGGCATGATGCTGCGGGGGTACAGTACTTCACAGAAACCGCATTAATTGGAAACACATTAAACCAGTCTGAATATTTACAACCAGTAAGGGACTACCACTCAGCTTACAGCATGCAGCATAAACGTGAAAATACAGCATGCAACCTTTAGCTGGAGCTGGGGTGGGTGGGGGGGTACATTGACTGGAATTCCGCCAATACTGCATATTTCATACAGCCACAGAAACCTCCAGCTACCCTCCTCACTCACGCAACCAACCCCCCACCCAAAATTTAGCAGACTATAAATAACAACCCTTCAGCACCAAAGGACAGGCTTTCATATCGAAAGGTCACGCCGAGTCCACCATGGAGCTGCTCTCACTGGAAATAAACTCCAGGAGAGGCCCCTGGGCCACAAGGCCCACATGGAGATCATGCTGTATTCCTCACACTCCATTTTTCACACGTTCAGTTTATTTTTGCAATAATTCAGCACTGTTTGCATACACATGGCTGAGAACATCCGCTTTGTCTCCTGGAGCTCTCAAACACCGTCTGACGTTTATACAATCCACATGCCAGCCTGTCCTCGAACCCGAAACTGATTTCTCACCATTTAAGACTGATGACAATGAACCTACCATGGACAGATGATCCAGCAGTCACTCTCGTTGATTGCTCTCAGCCATAACAACCTGCTAGCCTACCAGACACAGCAGTGAGCCCATTCAGGTCGACCATAATTGCCAAAAGAAAAAATTAAATAAATCACCAGCTCATTTTGCCAATCCGCCTGTGTAGGGGTCCAAAAGACAAGTCCAGGAAAAAGCAAGAGACCAAGATGAGAGGGGTGCAAAGCCACCAGGAGGTATAGCATCCCCTTGAGGAGCATCCAGAACGTCCCACCCCCTCCACCTCAGCTGGTTTAGTCGCAGCTACACCCATGTCGGGATCCTGGAAGCAGCCATGACCTCACAGCACAGGGCACTGAATAGCGTTCCTGAGAAGCTGGGAGCCAAACCAGAAGCAAGGGAGGGCATTCCCATGTCCATCGACAGCGACGCAGCAGGGGATGCGTGTTGGTGGGGCTGGACAGAATGGCCTGAACTTGCCAGGCGTCTGTGGATTGGGACTGTCATCAGTCCCATTTAATTCTTCATTTTCTTTTCTGAACATTCAGCTTCCAGCTGTTGTACTGTAGCTATGGAAGGTATTCAGGAGAAGAGGACAGTGGGCAGGAGCTAAATTAGTCCCAGACAGAGGGGCCAGCAGTGAACAGCACTCGGGGGCTGGTGGGAGGCATTGAACATGCAGTAAAGCCACAATAGCTCACCCTGGCTCTATGCTCACACAGAGTCATTTAATGGTAGTAACACACTACAAACATCATTAAGTGATGTCATAACCGGTCCATAAGAACCGTCCCCCTCAATGTCATGTGACTAGAATCAGAACTAAAGAAATTTATGCTCTTATTACAAATGTCATCCAGAATAGTGTTCTGTTATTAGCAATGTGGAGGCATGGATTCATTAATCCAAGACAGTCAGAAAGGGAAGGGGGTTAGGGAGTAGGACTAAGAGTTTAAATAAGTGGTCCCAACAAGACTGGGAGGTGCCCTCACAGAGCGTCCCTCGCGAGATGGACAATGGCGTCACGCTGCAGACACGGGCACACAAAGCCAGGAATGTCACACAAAGGTACTGCTCCCTCGACTGAGGTCGCTCAATCCCAGAATGCCATTCTGCCAGCAAACCCGCAGATTCCACATGGGGGAACGAGCACAGAGAGAGAGAATCAGGCAAAAAAAAAAAAAACCTTTCAGATGCTGGGAGATTTATGAAGTGTGCATTAAAACGATAGGGGTCCCAACCAGAGGACACAGAAGGGCCGCACCACTAGGCGTAAACGTCCCACAAAGAGCAGCGTTCATGTCTGCATTCCCAGGGAGATGAAGGAAGCTGGTCCCCCCACCCCCAGCCAGTTGGCAGAATCAGATTGAAGGAACCGGGAGTGAAAACCCCCAGAACGGCGGCACAGAGACAAAGACTCACATTCACTACAAAACCGCCGGCTTGCGAAAGACAAGGGAGCCAGACGCTATCGGTCTCCTGTTAGCAGCGGCGGCATGACGGAAAGGACGAGACAAGCCTCCTAAGAAGCAGGTCGTCGCCGCTCGACACACAGAGACGTTGTGAGGGAGGGTGCCGGCAGGTCCCCCTCAGCCATACCCTGCGACCGACCTCAGATGGATCAACACAAACTTGCCAAGAAAAGCCCCAGGAGCACAGCATGATGGGGTCACATTTACATGTAGTTTATTTAGCAAAGACTTTTGTCCAAAGTGACATACAATTGAGAAATCAGGGTCAGGCAGTCCCTGGTGCTATCGGGGGTTAAGGGCCCAACAGTAAAATTACTTTACAGGGATTCGACCCAGAGACCTTACAATCACAGGCACAACCCCCTAAACCATCCCAATACAACTAACACGTTCATAATCAAAACACCAAGTGAAGTCCTGTGAAAACCATACAATTGAGGATATCTGCATCACAAGGTGCATCCAAAGATAAGGGAATCCAACCTACAATTTAGACTGTTTCAATTAATGGAAGCATTTAATCCTCCTCTATCACCCGGGAGGATTTAAGGTGAAGTAAACCAGAACCCCTGATTTCAACAAATATCCTGTTTTATAGCACTAGCATAGTTTGGGGTTAGGAGAACACGTGGAGCTTACAGCATCTGACAGCCAACAATGGTCATGGAATGTCTGGAAAGCTGCCAAAGGTGCCATTCACAGCAGGGGCCACTCGCTTATTGGCAAAGGTTCCGTAAAGGGCGATAGGAAGGGCGCCACAAAGAGCACTACGAAGGGTGATATGAAGGCTGCACGATGGAAAGGACGAGGCAAGGACGTGGGTTCGAATCGCCGACCAGCAAGGCACCACTGAGGTACCCCGAGCAAGGTTCCTCCCCCATGCACTGCTCCCCAGGTGCTGAATTAGCTGCCCCCTGCTATGTCACATATGGTTTAAATGCAGAGGACACATCCCGTTGTTGCGCACTGTGTGCTGTGGTCATCACTGATAACTAAATTCTTATTCTAATGAAGAGCACTACAAAGATCACTAGGAAAAGTGTTCTGCAGGGCGTTACAAAGCAGGGATACACGACATCACATTGCCATTGTATGACACGGGTGCAATAATCATCAAAGCTTTAAACGACAGGTGAAACATTTTTCCGGACACTGGCACTATATATATTTTTACATGCACTATATATATTTTTACATGTCCACAGCTTTTTCAGCAGATTAGTAGTGTGGCCTACTGATTATTCTGCATGTACCATATAATCACACTTATATGCAGAAGTGATACTGCGCAGGTCTACTACACTATGAAGGATGATATGAAAGGTGCTACAAAGGGTACCATGAAGAACGCTATGAAGGGCACTATCAAGGGTGATATGAAGGGCCCATAGAAATTAATGGGAGTCCCAATAAAGATGTGAATACATGGACTGTGAGCATAGATAGGTTGCCATTTTTATTATACATCCTGGTTAAATAAAATCACAAGCAACAGATAAAAGCATTTCATTCACAGCACATAATGTCATCATACAATAAGACTCCATCCTTTTACAGAGACCGTACAGAGCCACCAGTTCCACGCTGCTCCCTTCAGCCATCCAGTTCATTTATTTTTTCCCACCCCCTTCATAGGCTGTTGTGAAAGTGGCAAAACGTACTCAGTCTGACAGCCTGAGTTACCTTGAAACAGCTGCAATTCAAAATAACAATGTGTGTGTCTGTCTGTCTGTGCTTGTGTCTGTACATAATGTGGGAGGGGCAACTTAATTCAACAAGAGACTAAAGACCAAAAACAGAAGTTCCACGCCACAGCATCGTTCATCCTTGTGTGACAGGCGCCATCACTCCCCCACCCCCTCCCCCCCCACCGCAAGTCGTTCCCCAAGCTGAAACACCTGTGATTCTGTTCTTCATGGTCTCTACTGTTACAACATCAATTTCTGACTTCCTCTTACCTTATAATACAGTGGAAAAGCAATAAACATTACAATTCAAAGATCTCCAAAATTATAAGACCATGTCAAGTAACTATGGTTACGTTATCTTTAACTAAATCGATATTTATGCAGATCCAGAGCCCAGCACATCATCATTTGTAAATCTACAAAACAAAAAGCATCTTTTGAGGAATGTTATAATTTCACAGAAGTAACAGCAGCCCAGACTAACCAACCACAGCCCATCTTTCCATTGCATATGTCGATGCTGGATGTTGCTCTTAAATTAAGTACCATCTCAAGAACATCCTTCAAGCAAAGGAATGGAGAACCCATTAATTTGGTCTCCTAAGAATCTCTCCACCACGCAGAACTCACCGATTTGCCATCCTGAGAACCTGCCCACCACAAAATGCCTCACCAGTTTGCCATCTCAAAAACCAGTACACCACAAAGAAAGCTCACCAGTTTGCCATCCCATGAACCAGACCCCCACAAAGACAGCTCACCAGATGGATCACATTTTATTTCTGCCCATTTAATCTAGCAGTTAAATGCTAAAATAAGTTAGACTCTGCAGAGTTACATTCGAAGGCTACTCAGCAACTTGAGGCCTGACTTCACTTGGCTAACAAACCGTCCATCATGCTGTCAGCTGGGGTCAAGGCACCAGAACCCTGCGCCAGAATAACGCAAACCCTAATGCCAAGCCCAGCCTCTACTGAGACAAACCTCCACATGCCGCTCAAATGCCTACCATTTATCTCAACAGGACCTGTGCCCCTACCTGATGCTGGCGCCAACACTACGGCAAACAGGAGGAGAAAAATATTACGCTGTGAAACCCAGAATAAAATGTCCAGCGTGTGATTTTCTTCAGTGATCTAGGCTATTCAACTGAATACAGTCTTTATTGAGTAATTATGGAACTAGAATAATGACCAGAACATTCTAAGTTCAAATCCCTTTGGTATCTTCCCATTTTACAAGCCAACCAAATGCTTTCTTTGGCATAGGATCTGACCTCAAAAATACAAAAACTTCAATAAAGTATTTTACAGATAAATACAAAGAAACAGGTAATACGGTATGGAAAAGGAGGGTTAGGAAATAAGATCATTCATAAATACAGCAATCTGTCATCCCACTTGCTGCTTTTGACAAAGGCAAAGAATGTACACGTCTTCATCTTCATCTCACACAACAGGATACAGACTTTTATGGCGGCTCCAGTTAATAGCCATGAAAAATAATTAACTCCCATCACTATTCCCCGCAGTGGAAAGAGGAGCCAGAAAATGTAATTTCAACTAATTATCTGTCAGCGAGGTGTCAGCTGGAAATTTCCTGCGTTTTTGTACGTTTTTGTTACGTGCTGATGTGAATGACGGCACGGCCACCTTTCAGTAGACAGGCATGAATGTCTCTGCATATCATTTTTCAGTTAAAACATAGCAGTGCTCTTCATGTCTTTTATAGTGAGAGCAATGGATGTCTTTCATCATCTATAAGGAAATAGGCTACACCATAATTTACCTTTATTCTTTTAACACACTTTGGGCACCAAGTTCCGTGCATATGCTGTTAAAAGAGGTTTTCTTAAGCATAACAGGTGTGGACCAACCTCACCGCTGGCAGGCTCCCTTTAAATCTAAGAAGATAATCGACCTTAAATTGTAAATATTTGCGCCACAGCACATCCTCATTGCGCCTGGCACCCCTTCAGCAGAGCACATCTGGTACTCAGGGTCGCTGCTTTTTTATCGGTCGTCAAAAAACAACCTGACCAATGGCATTGCCACAGCAAACTTAGACCTGGAGGGGGGCAGAGGGGGGCATTGCGCCAAACCGCAATAAAAAGCATCTTCAATACAAAAAATAAAAACAAAATCAGAGGATGTCTTATTAATATTATTTGCACTGGACTGAGAACTCTGAAAAAGCTTATTTAGACCGATATTATTGTTTTGGAGGAGGTCGGGGGCGGTCCAAGTCTGGGCTGGACCCCTACCGTCGTTTTCAGGTGTTTACAGACATTTCTGCAATTAGCATATGCCTCTGCCGTGGCGGCAAATACCGAGACTAGCTGCAGAGCTATAAGCAGCAAGTGTAAAAGGAACAAGGAAGCGATTAAGAGAGTTAAGGGGCCATTCCTCTGACACGTGGGGGGATTTCCCGCAGAACCGATAATTAAACATTATCATTGTTATTATTATTATTATGAAGAAGAACAAGAACAACAACAACAACAATCAGTGGGTCTAAGTACCAGGGTCATACACAGTATTTCACAGCCATGTATATTTTGTTTTTGTTATTGTTATTAAAGGGAAAAATTTGCAATAAAAACATTAGTACATGATAGTTTTGCCCGTACGTTCTTCTCTGTGGCCGAATTTGACGCTCGGCGTACCCGGTGCTTTAGTATCTTAGTCCAGCAGAGGGCGCCCGCGAAGCCGATAAAACAGATACATTGTATCATTACAATGCAGACAATTCCAGCAACACAGAGGGTAAATAACCTCCTCCGGGACAACAAGCAAATATAACCTTTCATACACATCGCTGTCATCATCAGGTAGGCACTCACTGCCCCCCGGTTCAAAGATGACTCCTAAAAACATGTCATTTGTTATAGGAAAGACCATTCCCGGGTCACTTCGCCAAGTCAGCTTCTTTGTTACGAAAAAAAAGAGCAGCCAGTCGACAGAAATAAAACCCTCCCAACCTCCAAGTTAATTAACAACTTTTGTTGCTGCAATATATGGCATCTAGCAAACGAAACCAAAAAAAAACGCAGATAATAGACCTCCGTTCCGCGCCGGTAGCAGAAGTGGACATTAACTGGCAGCAAGACACACGAGGACGCCAGTTTAAAGTGCAAATCTGTACGCTGTTCACCCATAAACATTAATCCACAGTTCACTTGCAATCTCCCTTTTATGCTACGATGATTTAAAATATTATATACTTCAGTAATATTCTCTAGCTGGCGAGATCCACAATGCGACGACAGAAATATGAGCATGAGAGTGGATTTCTGTTGAAAAAAGATTGCAGTAGCTTTATTCCTAAATATAACATTAGATATTTTATATCGCCAAAAATATCCCTCAACACAGATTACAAATAAAGACCCCGAGAATAGGACTGTCGCGACTGCAAATTTATACAAGCGTGCACGTTCCTTTTCGGCTTCTGCCGCTATAGATATTTGGGCCCCGGATTTAATAATAAATATACAGAAATATCTATACTGCGTACGGTATATCGGGTCGTTTACACTGAAAAAGACGACTCGAAGCCTGGTTTACCGCTTTATAGTGCTATTCCCTCATACACTAACTGGGTTGAATAATGATCCAGTCAAATGATTTTGGGACAATAGACATTACATAAGGAAAATCAACATTGGCGACCGTAACAGAGGGGAAAACGACATGCAAAAGAAAACTCATTAAGGAACAGCGGGATCACACTGTTGATGCATGCAAAAGGGGACTTCTGGACCCCTTAGTCGGATACTTAGATTGCTCCCATTGGTAAAACCATGAAGTACTGCTTCGACGGCTGCAAAAAAAATCCAGTAAAAATAGAGATGTTGCATTTACGTCCTTACCTTCGTATACAGGGGCCATCGGTGCAAGCACTTCTGTTATTCATGGCAAATAAATGAAGCGAGATTTCAGTTTAGAACTCAATAAAATCTGCCATCTTGAGCCCCTGACAGAATAGCTGTCTCCTGCATTACTAGCCCAATTCATCAGAAAGAGAAAGACTCCCACTTTTCATCTACGGTTCAGTTTCAGTGGCCGGTCATTAGGGGAAACTGCAGATCGGGGTCTTTCAGATTAAATCCCACAGATTCTGAATTGTTTTTGGCTCAAAAGTTGAGCCAAATCGCAGGGTTACTTCAGCTCATAGCCAACACGTCTGTGGAGTGCCTGCAAAAGTTGCAATGGAGAAAAGCGAAGGGAGTTTGGTAATAGTCGAGCGACGATCGAATCGATCGCGATGAGATCTATTGGATTAGCGGGTCCATGTATTTTGCCGTTCACTAATTCACATACATGTGGGGTCTGCTACAATTCGCCAAACTTTATAAAATTTAAATGAAATTATTTGGGCGCTGTATAATAATCTTATAACACCTACTTGAGCGAAGAGTAAAACGATTTCTTATTATCCTATCAGCAATTAACCATTAATTCTAAACTAATTAGCCTGCGGTTATAGGTTTTTTATCCATAGATTTTGATTAAAGCTGCAGCTTTATAACATTCCAAGTGGTGTAACAAATGTGCATTCATACATCTTTTATATAGACCACGCATGATGCACTATGTAATCTATCGCAAAACAAAAAGTGATTTTAAAACGAAAAATGCCTGACAAACACCTAGCACACATTTAATTAATCGGCCATTTGAAAAATATGTCATATATAGCTTCATATTTCTTTCGATGAATGGTTCGACCGGGGATTTATCTGGACTGGATGAAACAGTCCGATGACGACATTGGATTTTCACAAAATAACCTGGAGGAGAATCGGATTACACACACTCACAGATGTGAGTAATCTGCCATTTACCAGAAACCGGGAAATCACCAATAGCGTTATTTATTCAACTGTCAAAGTCAAAGAGAAATTACGACTAATGCTCAAAATGAATTTGACTGATCGCCGTTAAAATCACACTGTGTGTTGAGATGTATTTTTTCATTTTCCGCAGTGACTAAGACACCATACCACAATATACCAACATGACCACTGCTCCTTCAATTTGTGGCATATGACGTAAATTGCAATTCTTTATCAATGTGTGATTTACGTTAGTCATGACGTAATAGCTCATGGCCTGAAACGAACGTACAATATTAATTTTAGGTATAACGTGACGTGTATTTATGTATATTATAATATGGCGTATGGACAGTAAATTGGTGAAATGCAATTTGTTGCATTTTATTAAGAAAGAAATCGTACGCCGAATTATAGAATTTTGGGTGGTTTGGTTATATCCATATTACAAAGTGAAAGAAAAAAAAACTGCAGTTGATTTCTCAAAATGCCATCCGTGACGCTCAGCATGAATACTAAACTTGTTTAGCTTGAACTGCACCTGAAAAAATATACAGTATGTCCTGATGTGGGACTGGATAACGTGTTAAAGAGAATCCAAAAACATGTAAGCATTACAGTCCTAATGTGTAGAACGTCATTGGTAATGAACTGAAGAACATAATGCGCGTTTAAAGGGCTTCATAGTTAATAATAAACGAATCAGAAAAGAATGTAGGTACAGCAGAAACCCTGACGGTTTTTATCGAGTCCAGAAAGCATGAAGAGAATGGCAGCGCTGTCCAGCCATCGGCGAGATTTCTCTTCCCAAATGATTCGTTCCTTTTTGCTTTTTTTCGGAATGACGCACGTGAGGAGCCGGACAAGGAACAGGTGGAAAAACGGAAATAGAAAGATGAGTCAGAGCCTCCTTGTCAAAAATAAAAGAACCTGGCAGACGTATGGGAAGAGAGAGCCCTCACGCAAGTTAAAATTCACATTCATTGAAGATCTTACGTTGAATGGCCAATACTATAGCAAACAATAAATCTATATTTATGAATGGAATGAAACAGAAAGATCAACTGAAGTCTGGCTGTGGCACATATTAGTATTTTTTTTTGACACGCCTTGACATTTGCTGCATATTCCTGCAAGAAAGAGGTTTGAGGTATGAAATGAAAAAATGCTTATTATAATTTGAAAATTAGTCCTTGACAAATAAAGGCTGTGTGTATAGATTGTGGAGCTGTAGTTGGCTGTTATGTTCTTTCATGCACTGTAATCACTTATTCAATGCAGAGTCACTGAGTTGCCCTGCTTATACCAGAATGCACATAGCCCCTGGATCAGCCAGAGGTCCATCACAAAGAAGTGCACCTTTGGACTATGGGTGTAAAGTAGACAACCAGGGGAAACACACACACAAACACACACCTGTACTTGCAGAATCAGAATGGGGGCCCCAGGGAGGGACGATGGGCCCCGTCACAGGGAGGATCAAGAGGCTATTGATCTGTTAGTTTTAATCAGTGTTCCCCAGTCCGCTCCTCAGAGAACTGCAGCCAGTCCATGTTTTTGCTTCCTCCTAGGAGCAAGAATGTGGATTGTCTGGCAGGGCACTGGGTGGGAAGCAAAAACATGGACCATCTGTGGGTCTCCGAGGATCTGGTTAGGAAACACAGGTTTAAATTACTGAAGCACATTACTGAAGCACATTGCATTAGGAACAGCAGGAAACCATAGGATGTGTTTACCCTGCAGCAGGTTGGCAAATCTGTCTCACTCAAGAGTGTCCAATTTTTAGTTTTTCTTTTTTATGACAAGGCTATAAAAGCACATATATTTCACAAAGATACATCTGTAACATTTAACTGTTACAGGTCAGAGGCTTTATTTTGTATATATGGGCATGTGTCCAGAAATAAGATGGGGGGGCATTTTAAGAAGTTTATACCACTGTTTGCTGCCCCTGCGTGCTGCTATAATCTGAGTCAGCAGACCTTTCTGAAACCTCAACATCTCTTTTCTCCACTACCTACATATACAGGTATTGACTAATACATTGCCCAGCAATGAACTTCCACCGCGATCAGTAAATTCCACTGGCTGGTGACCGGTGTGAGGTGGGGGGGAGAGTTATGTCCTAGAGGATGATTTTTCTTTTCCTGCTGAATGCCCCTCCTGGAAAAGAAGACAAATAGCAAATTATAACAGGTTCTCCAGTGCCCAGTAGGATAATTGAAATCAGAGCAAAATCAGTCCCATTTCAGTACCGTGGTGATTTTGGAAAAGTCCTCAGGGGTCTGTTTTAATCATCAACTGTATCCAACCCCCCTTGAAAAACTGAGTGAAATAAATCAATTATGGAGCTGAGGCTGGTGTGGGGGATAAAGCAGCTGAGTATGTTGGTGTAGGGGTAGGTCTCAGACCCACACCCATAATTACTCCCCAGCCAGGCTTGTGCGAGGTCATGTGACTACTGAGCAGCACTCGATGGTCATGTGACATTCAGCGTGCCTGTGTTTATGTTATCATCGGAGCGCCATATCTCAGAAAACATTGCTGCCTCACCTACTGTGTGTTGACAAGATAGAGTTGCAGAGCCAGTCTGCTGCTGTTCCTCAGCTCTGCCAGAAAGCCTGGCATGCTGCTCATTGTTAGTCGCTACTTATTATCGATTTGCTTAGCAGGGCCCTCTGTCCTGGTCCCTCATAAATATATACATGACCTCCATGTTTAATTTTAGCTGTCCACTCTTGGCCAAGCAGAGTCAGTTAACACAGGCTTTCATTAATCACAGGCAGTGTGGGGGTTTTGCCTTGAACCTCCATTTCAGACATGCAGGGGGTGGTGAAGTGGGAAGGGGGATGGGGTTTACAATAACAACAGAAATGGTGACAAAACTGAAAATCAATCTGTTGTCGTTGTTTGTGGATCCATCTCAATTATGGAGATGCTTGGAATGGTGCTCAAACCAAAGGAAAGGTCTGTAGTGACCTGACACTGCATCAGCATTTCTGCAGTCGCGCAGACAGAGCTCTGAGTCACGTCATGCATGTGACATCGCCCCCGTCTCACAAAAGCCGTGTCCATCAGACACCCTGTGGATTCCTTCAGACGTGAAACATGCTCCACACCTGCCTCGATACTCAAACGAAAGTTGAAGGGAACACCTGCTTGGCTCTCGCTGAAGCGAAGCACTTGAAAAATGCTGGGCAGATCTCCGTCAACGCAGATACGCCCTGCAGGAACGGCACGCTTGTAGAAGAGTGCACGTGCCTCGTCCTTTTCAGGCATGGATGTGAGTCGTTGAGATAAAACTTAACGCTGAAGGTGTGGAATAGTCTTGGAGATGCTGGCAGACAACGGGGCACCATTCTTGGGAACGAGACAAATAGATCTGTAGTGATTAGCCATGAGAACTTAAGTTGGCCTTTCCATGCTGTCAAAGGACTGTTGGTTTCTGGCAGTAATATTTAGTTTGCAAAACATGAAAGAATGACAAAATATTGACAGCACTGTTCGATATATTTGCGTTTCTTGCTTCTGACCTGGCTGCTTTTTAATGTATTTATCTTTGCACTATGTTATGCTCTGACCTCTCATTGACTCCGCGTGGCTTTCTCTGCCAGCTTGACTTTGCGGTTACACAGTGATTAAGAATCAAGAGCTTCGCCTCATTATAAATGACGAATTACAAGTCGTTATTGTCCGGGCCTGTCTTGGCCTTTTGAAAGCAAAACACTCCCAATGAAATTGAAAGTGGTGCTATGGGATTCTGTTTGTAATTCATTTCTTTGTGGGTGTGGCCCCAGCTCGGGGATTGTGAGGAGTACAGCCTGAAGGACACAGGGCCACACCATTGATGTATGTATGAGTCACAGCATTCATGGATACCTGGTGACGTGGTGGTGGTGGGGGGGGGGGGTTATTCTTAGTGAAGGTGGATAGAAGAAGAAAGATGTTTTCTGGGTGGGACAGGTCAAAGAGTCAGCACAGAGTGGGGATTAAAAGCTGGGGGCAGAGGTTCAAGTAACTGGATCTGAGCAACATGCTGAATATGCAGGTCACGTTCAAACACTGCCCCACCAACGGCTATGTATGTCCCAGGATGCTCTGGGCTGGTGTATATTAGGCAGATCTCAGGGAAGGGTGGGGGGTGCAGACAACATTTGCATGCCCCTACCAAATCTTTTGTTGTTTTTATATGCTGCAGGTCACATGGTATTTCATTGGACACTTGGATGACTGCTGTGTGTGTGTGTGTGGGGGGGGGGGGGGATGAGTGGCTGAAAACCCTGGACAGCTTAACCCCCCCATGGGGACACTGCATTGGAGATACTCTGTCTTGATGCAGATTCTGAACTTCGGGATACAGGAAGCATTACTTCACTGGATGGGCTTCACTACAGCCACTCAGCAGAATAATATTTCAGGCATTTTCTCCCTTGGCTCTCCTCCTCTCAATGCACATCCGTGCTTATGAATTTACTGGGGGGGGCGCAGGCTCCCATCTCTGGGTTGGCCTGAGGTGAACCTGAGAAATAACCAAGTTTGCACACTCCTATGGAAAATGGATTCCACAGAGCACTGGACTGTCACCAGAAATACTATTGGTGAACCAGTACAGGTGTCCAAGCGATTTCAGTTCTGGCTCCAAGCTAACGAGTGACAGGCAAAGCAAACAAACAGGGGTTACGAAAAAAGTAATTATTGCAATTTTATGGATAATCACAGAATGCACCTTTAATTTTATGGATAATCACAGAATGCACCTTTAATTTTATGGATAATCACAGAATGCACCTTTAAGAGACACAATTATGCTTCTAATCGATCACAGTGATTTTCTTCTTCTGTTCGCTGTGGGTCGACATGGACAGTTTGTTAAAACACTGTTCTTGAACCCTGATTAAGAGTGATAAGCTGGTGATACACCAGCACCTCAGTTTGTGACATAACTGGTTGAACTGATCTCAAAGGGTTCAGACAGTGAAGAATGTCTTTAAAACACTCACATTGCTGTGGGCTAACTGGACTCCATCTAGGGGCCATTCTTGGATTCTAACGTGGGTGAACATAACAAGAGCCACAATTCATTCAGATGAGCCAATCTTATCATTAGCCAATAATACGTTTTGAATTGATGAGTGAACCCAGGTGGTCCAATCAGCTGTCAGCTGTGGTCAGTGCCCCTATGGCTCTGCCTCTGCACATGCCCCTAACTCCACCTTTTTAATTTTTCTCTCACTTCCGATTGGCCTCTGCTTTCCCCATGTGATGCAGAGCTACCTCCTGCCTGGACCTCACTCCCCATTTAGATGAGGCAACTGAAAGGAGATAGTTACATAAGTGCCAGTGGCAGCATCCCACTACTGGGGGAGGGGGGGAATTTACCACTGAGAGAGAAATCAAGGCGCATCGGTGGGCAAGTGGGGAGGGGGGCTAGAGGAATGAGATATTTAAAATGACAGTAAAAGGGCAAAGGGCAATAGGAGAGATTGAGGGGAGGTTGGTGGTCATGTCACATCTGAGGTTCAGTTTTTAGTGGTGGGGTAGCAAAGAGGCCCCTTCCAGCATAGAGAAGGATGACTAAGGGGGACCTGGCCATCCAACCCCCCCAACCCTAAATCACAGATGTCCTCCAGCCTCCATTCCCTGCTTGCCATCTTTGACCCAGAAGCCCCTTATCTGGGTCCCTTCAGGGACTCGGGCAGGAGTCGTCACCCATGTTAACTCTTAGTAACTTAGTAATGTCTTAGTAACCCATTTTAAGCTATATTTACCAATGACTCAAAAAAAGGTAAAAAAAAAAAGATTGTTGAAAGGTTGGAAAAAAAGGTTGATGTCACCCAGGATTTTTTTTCTGCCCTAATACACAGCTGAGAAAATCACTGTGAAAATACACTGTGAAATCACTGACCCACAACGGTTCTGCCAACTTTCCGGCATCCTGACGGGCATTTGTGTTGGTAAAAGGCAACCTTTGAGTTACTGGGGTAATCAGCTCAAACCTCACAGCCTTGGGGGGGGAGTAAGTGGGTGTAGGCTTCTTCTAGTCTTTAACCACCTGCCGCTCTCGGAAGACAGTTGACCTGCCTACGGTGTTCTTGAAAAACGACCACCCCAGCCATCAGGTGGTAACAGGGTTAACAGCCAGAGGGGAAAAAAAGGCCCCCATCCAGAAGACATTTCCTGCCAGGACAAGCTTCCACCTGTTTCCAGTCCGTCTGCTAGCTGCTCCAGGGAGAGCGGACTGGGAGCACGTTGTCACACAATGGCCCCTTCTTGGCACTGTAATCTTAGAACCACCCATCCCCCTCCATTGTCTGTGGAGCGTCCAGCCTAAGAGCCCAAATGCTTCTAAAACATTTGGCTGTAACTGAGCTTGGATATGTGCTTTGGCCTCTTGGTGCAGAAAAGACAACATACACCTTGGTATCAAATAAGGACAGAGTACAGAATCAGCAGAGATCTTTTGTTCCATGGTGGTGTGGATGCTTCCTGGAGATTGGCAGGTGTGGACTGGTTGGGATCAGGAGGTACTCTGCTCTGCTTCCCAGGAGCACATGATCCTAGTCACACCCCCCTCATGTCCGAGATCCATGCATAGTTCTGAGCTACGTGCAGGATCCCATTGTTCTGTGACTCCACAGCACCCCCTGGAGGCAAGTAATGCATGCGATATCAGTAGAGCAGCTGTCTCATGTGCCTCATGACAGCAGCAATGCAAACACCCCCATGAGATGCTGTTGCCCGAACACGCACAAAATCATCAAAATTTCAGGGGTTAAGTGGGACAAAACCGGAAGCCATTAGCCACCGAGAACCTGAATATGATTTGACCTTCTTTATTCTAGGTCCCAGTTCACCCCTCCATCCTCCAATGACATGCCATGGCAGGGGGGTTATCATTATATGAAAAATGTACCTGGTAGCTCGTCCATCATACCTGCTAATCGCGTTGTGGCATTGCTCCCTCCCCAACCTCCTTCCCCCTGCCCCCACCCTTGAAGAACTTGCTCCACTCGTTGGTTTCCCTGGTGACTGCTCACACAAAATCTAAATATTATTAACAGCTGAAATGACACAGGGCACTGTCACCTGTCTTTGTGAGACTGAAGGCTCCCAGTGTCTGAAGTCAACCATGAGATTAGATTGGAACTGTGAGCCGTTCGTGAAACACCCTCGTCCTCATAACTGTGTGGTTCCAGAGGCCCCTGGACCAATTTGCTGCGTGTCACTGAACTGGTGAAACTGGAGGGACTCAAAGGGGACAAGTCTTTGTGAATTCTACAATGTCTGTGGGGAAGTTGTCCCAACTTGTCTAACACAGTCCTTGACATCTCTCATGTTTGTCCAACATAGTCCCCAGTATCTCTCCCAATTGTCTGTCCAACATAATCCCTGATGTCTCTTCTTCTTGTCCAACATGGTTCCTAACATTTCTCCTAACTGTTTGTCCAATGCAGTCCCTGACGACTGTCCTGATTTATGAGTAGGCAGCATTTCAAAACCACACATGAGATATAAAAAATACACATATGTAGATATTAGTGTTTTTAGTGTCCTTGACATCTCTCATAACTCTGTGTCCTGCACAGTCCTTGACATCTCTCTTAACCATCTCTCCAGCACGGTCCTTGACTTCTCTCTTAACCATCTGTCCAGCATGGTCCTTGACTTCTCTCTTAACCATCTGTCCAGCACGGTCCTTGACTTCTCTCTTAACCATCTGTCCAGCACGGTCCCTGACATCTTTCTTAACCGTCTGTCCAGCACAGTTCCTGACATGTCTCTTAACTGTCTGTCCAGACCGGTCCCTGACGTCTCTCCTAACTGTCTGTCCAACACGGTCCCTGACGTCTCTCCTAACCATCTGTCCAGCACGGTCCCTGACATCTCTCCTGTTTGTGCAACATAGTCCCCAATATTGCTCCTACCTGTTTATCCAACACAATCCCTGTTTATCCAACATGATAATCACAGTCCCCAACAGTCCCCCACAGTCCAACACAGTCTCCGCCCTTTCTCCTGTCTTACACAGTCCCCATCCCCTTTTCAGTGTCTTCTACACAGTCCCCAGCCCCTTTCCAGTCTGTTCTACACAGTTCCAGCCCCTTTCCAGTCTGTCTGACACAGTCCCCAGCCCTTTTCCAGTCTGTCTTACACAGTCCGCACCCCCATTCCAGTCTCTTATACACAGTCCCCGCCCCCATTCCAGTCTCTTTTACACAGTCCTTAGCCCCTTTCCAGTCTCTTCTACACAGTCCTTAGCCCCTTTCTAGTCTCTTCTACACAGTCCTTAGCCCCTTTCCAGTCTCTTCTACACAGTCCTTAGCCCCTTTCCAGTCTCTTCTACACAGTCCCCGTCCCTTTTCCAGTCTGTCCTATTCAGTCCCCAGCCTTTTTCCAATCTGTCCCACACAGTCCCCAGCCCCTTTCCAGTCTTTCGTACACAGTCCCTGCTACCTTTCCAGTCTCTCCTACACAGTCCCCAGCCCATCTCCTTACTGCCTTCTGCTGCCCAGCTGTTAGACCCCTCCGCTTGCTGCAGCTTATCATGCTGCCTGCTCACGTGCTGTCTGAGGGGAAGGCGAGGGGCTTTCTCACATGACCGGCTATAAATAAGTGTGCTGTGGCTCTTATACGCTTTGGGAACAGCAGCCTCATGGAGCACTACAAAGGACAGATGATCACAGTGGGGAGGAGTTGGAGAGATCCTCAGTACACATTACACATGCACGCTTACATGCAGGGGCTGGGCCTGAAGCAATCTCCCCATATCTCTTTAACCCCAGGCTCATGTTTACTCGAGTCCAGGGCACATTACCTCTGAAGAGCCACACCCATTCCACAAACATAGTGGTGAAGCAGGCCTTCAGCATCAACATAACCTTCTTAATCAAAGGAAATGGGATGGCATCACTATAATAACAAAGGTGTTCTTACAAATGCTGCTCCTACCAGTATAAAAACCTTGGAAAGATAAAATCAGTGGGGGAGGGAGGGGGCACAAACAAAACCGTGGCGGACATGTTGAATTTGAATCTGACAAGAGTGGAGGCGGGTTCTTTGTCAATGGCTGAGCAGTGAGAGGATCAGGCAATTTTTTTTTAGATTTTTTAAATGTTGAGCACATGTGGGGTCAACCATAGCATTAGCCAATGACATGTATTAAATTGGTGAGTGACAAAGAAGAGGTACTCCAGGGACTAATCAACTTTCAGCTGGGGCCAGGACCCCTGTAGTGCCACCCCTGCAAATGCTCTTCCTGAAGGGCTTCTGGTAAATACCAACTTGAGGCTTTATTAATAGGATTAATACAGACTCAGTCACATAGGACCAAAGGCTGCAGGGCTCACTGTTATGCTCAACTTGATAAGTCTAAATCAGAAGAAAATGTAATTGCTAAAAAATGCATGTCCGGCTCCATTCCCACCTTACCCCATTTGCCTGCTGTGAACTCTATGGATTTCACAGAGATCATGTCAGCTCAATTCCACCCAAGCTAAAACTCAGCCAATCCACAAACAGCCAGGCACTTAAGGACACAAACTCAGCACTTGAAGACTGGTTTGAATCGTGGGGATGTCCTGCTGTGATGCTTTTACCAGAGAGAAGGTTAGCTAAGGTAACAAGATATGTGTTCAGACTGGAGCGTCGTTCAGCAGACAAGCCAGCCTTGTAGTCCCAGCTGGCTGCTATTTTGGCCGGGACTTTAGGAAGGTGGACTGTCACTCTGTCACACCCCAACCAAACAAGTCACCTTTTTGGACTGTCTTCAGCATCCTCCAAAGTCCCAGCCAGCTTTCCAGTTTGGACAAGTCTCCTACCACACCCTGAACCCTAGTGTGGCAGCAGTCAGAACCAGCGGCTGCCCATCCTCTATACCGCCACATTGAACATCCTCTGTACCACCACACTGAACATCCTCTGTACCGCCACACTGCACATCCTCTGTATCACCACACTGAACATCCTCTGTACCGCCACACTGCACATCCTCTGTATCACCACTCTGCACATCCTCTGTACCGCCACATTGAACATCCTCTGTATCGCCATTCTGCACATCCTCTGTACCACCACGCTGCACATCCTCTATACCGCCACACTGAACATCCTCTGTACCGCCACGCTGCACATCCTCTATACCGCCACATTGAACATCCTCTGTATCGCCATTCTGCACATCCTCTGTACCGCCACGCTACACATCCTCTATACCGCCACATTGAACATCCTCTGTACCACCACACTGCACATCCTCTGTACCGCCACGCTGCACATCCTCTGTACCGCCACGCTACACATCCTCTATACCACCACACTGCACATCCTCTATACCGCCACATTGAACATCCTCTGTACCGCCACACTGCACATCCTCTGTACCACCACGCTACACATCCTCTGTACCGCCACGCTGCACATCCTCTGTACCACGACACTGCACATCCTCTGTACCACCACGCTGCACATCCTCTGTACCACCACGCTGCACATCCTCTGTACCGCCACGCTGAACATCCTCTGTACCGCCACGATGCACATCCTCTGTACCTCCACGTCGCACATCCTCTGTACCACCACGCTGCACATCCTCTGTACCA
>JABFDZ020000001.1:3775371-3791513 GCA_019775955.2 Pollimyrus isidori
CGGCGCTCATAAGGAACACAGAGACCGACGGGGACCAACTTTATATGAGAAGGCGGAGCTCATAAGGAGCACAGAGATCAACGGGGACCACCGTCATATGAGGAGGCGGAGCTCATAAGGAGCACAGAGATCAATGGGGACCACCGTCATATGAGGAGGCGGCGTTCATAAGGAACACAGAGACCGACGGGGACCAACTTTATATGAGAAGGCGGAGCTCATAAGGAGCACAGAGACTGATGGCACCATCATATGAGGAGGCGGAGATCATAAGGACCACAGAGACCGACGGGGACCAATGTTATATGAGAAGACGGAGCACATTGACTTTGAATAACATCACATGCAACGATAATGCACTGTCAATTACTTAAACACCTAAGAATACAATGTGTTCTATCAACACCTGGGGGATATTCCACAAAGTAGGATTTCCCACTTAACCATACAAGTAAAACCCATTGTGAAAACTGTCCATAAGGAAGAGAGATGAGTGACATTCCTGTCAGATAAACGAGACATACTAATTTCAGCAGATGCCAAAAAATCATACAACACAAACAACTTTATAAACATGCATTTCTTTAGTTCTGTTTGTTTGTATGTATTGTAAATTTAACTCAAATTGATTTCACATTTAATTATACTAGCTGTAGCATTTATGGTGACAGAGTGCGGATTGCTCTAAGCCAGAGGTCCTGGAGTTACACATTAAGCACTGCACGCCTCTCTCCACCTTTTGGTTGCGTGTTCCCCTGGCTGCGTGAAGCCCAGCCCATCAATAAAGATTCCGAAAGGCTTCTCTCAGGACGTGTCAAGGACGCGTGCCTGATTCGGTTGGCAGGTATGGATTCAGCCAACCGCTCTGCCTGCTGTTCCATCAGCTGCAATTAGCATGATATGCTAATTATTCACATGTAAATTACTGGTTGCTGTGCAGTTTACGACGTCACAGTCCAATAGCTACTGATCCAAGGTCTCATTTTGGATTTTAGAGGTATTGATTTCACCTGCTGATTAGCTCAGCATTTTAATGCTCAGGGTGATCCTTCCTTCCGGTCTTCCTCAAACTCTGCCCCCCACAAAAGTAAGCCCTAAAATGATCAATTCATGGTCAGAATCAGAAAACAAAAGATATGGCCCTCTTAAGAAGATGCAGACATCAATGACAATGGTCACACCGGGGCAGTCGTCGTGGCAACGAGTTGTGGCCCAGTAGTGTGTTTGGAGTCTATTCAGGCCACTAGAATCTATAGAAAAATCATGGAATGCAGGCATGAAACAGGAAATCGACTCACTTTGTGCAAAAGCCTGGGGGGGCACATTATAGATTTCTGGAATCAGCATGAGACGCTCTCTCTCTCTCTCTCTGCTGGCATCGGGCTGCTGGTGTCTACCCATAATTTCTGAGCTAGAGTTTTCCCATAATGCACCTTACATGCAATTCCTCAAGACCCCAAACCAAAGAACAGACCCAGTACAGAGAGAGAATCACAATATTAACTGACCTATCACTTTGAGGGTGACATGGCCTCACTGATCCAAAGCAATGCTCCTGAACTCCTTCTAAGAGAAAATGACAAATGAATGACCCACATAGGGGGTCAGATACGGGTCAGAGTAGGAGGGGGGTTGCGGCTGTAGTCACATGTTCCTGCCTCCATGGCTCCCAGTTTGCCTCCAGACCAAACATGACCCGCCAAAGTTGAGCTAATTAAAAATGCTCGGTCTGCTTCTTGACTTCATGTTTTCTCCAGTATTCATGATCTTTAGGATCCCACAGGATCGATCCCACAGGACCCCACAGGATCCCATGCCGTATGACTAGAACAAACACTGGCTGTCTCAGAGCAAAGTTTGGCAACGACCAGTGAGAAAATTCATTACCAGTCCACCCAGAGAAAACAAACACACATGATGCCCATCCTTTCGTCTCAGTCTACACATAAAATCCTTTAATGGCTTCATACTCTGAGGCTGATTCATGACCTTATGAGTTCCAGGCTCCCAACTTCTAAGATGAAAAAAAGAGTTAGATCCTGGGGTGCCTCAATGCGGAACCCTTATCATTCGATGCAGGCAGAATGCCAGTGCCACACTTAATCCAAATTACTACAAAGAGCCATTCTACAGTTCTATGAGGTCTCTTTAATGCTCCTAAAATGTTAACCGATATCTTAATTCAGTCAAGAGAATAAAGGAAAACAAAGAAAGAAACAAATAAAGCAGACAAATAAAGGCATACTGTAGATGCCCCCTTTTTGTATTAATGCCTTCGGTGAGGCTGGGATGTTTTTCTGCCATATTCTTTTAGCATTTAATTAAATATGCTGCTGTCTATATCTTTAAAAAACAATCAAATGTCCCAGTACTTCTACAGGTTGAATTCTGACTTCCAAAATTCATAAATAGATGAGAGAAGATGACAAAAAAGTGTGCCTTCTTTCCATGCCGAATCTGCAGTTTAATTACTACCTGTATGCGCTTTTATGATTCCGCTAATGTAATTCTGAGGGCTCCGAAATGTCTTTGAACAGCGATCAGACTGTGAGGAAAAGGGAGCAGCCTGACTCGTTTGGTACGCAACCCCCAAAGCACCCCTACCGCTTAATAAGCACATTGGCGCGGCGAACAGACCTCTAATGATGAAACTTTTCATGGCACCGGCTAAAAAAGGGAGCGGGAAGCAGATCATTTGAAGCCGCATTAGGGGAAGGAACCGAATATATGGTGACCCCGGTGCCGGCCCATTCGCCAGGCTCCGTGGCTAATGATCCCATCTCAGACAACGGGATCCGGACGCAGCACTTAATGACTGTAATATGTGCAGTCGGGGGACTCTGGCAGGCTGCGGACTTAATGACTGAGGGAATAGGTTTTTAATGGAGCTTTGGGTTGAGTCTGGAGGGTTTTCATACCAGATGGATTGCAGTAAAATCCTTGCGAGGGAGATAAGGAACACAAACGCAGCAACGGGGGCTACAAACGCAAACGCTGGCCAGGTCATGGCGGCGGGTGGGATAAACCCGCCGGAGACGCAGCAGGTGGTCGGAGCGGCGCCCTCTCCCTCCGCAGGGAGTTCCAGGGAATGACGCTGGTGGGGAGATTTTGCACGAGCCTTAATCACCTGCGTGAAATTCCTGTTATTATGCCCGTAGCATCCTGCTGTGCCTTTACTCATCTGCGGTTTTGTGGTTTTTCCTATAATTCCCTGGAGATCCAGGGTGCAGTGGTGGTATGGGGGGGCGAGTGATTATACTTACAGGAATACGGTAGGTTTACAGAAAAGGGGGGAGAAAGTGGTCAGGGTTCACACGATGTTTACATTACTGAAGTCGCCCACACAGCATTAGCTTCCACGTGCTTAAGTAACAGCTGGAGGCTGTATCCAAACCCCCCTGGAGGCACCGAGACCCTCCCTTGGCAACCATGAGCCTTTATTTATTAGTTTTTAAACTGTGTCTTCTACACACTTAATGTTTGTATGTTGGATGTATGATTGACACAGGTATGAATGAGTGTGTGTGTTAAATCTTAGCACATAGGTGTTTGTGCT
Source organism: Pollimyrus isidori (assembly GCA_019775955.2). Lineage (NCBI taxonomy): Eukaryota > Metazoa > Chordata > Actinopteri > Osteoglossiformes > Mormyridae > Pollimyrus > Pollimyrus isidori. The sequence continues at coordinate 3,778,928 of JABFDZ020000001.1, forward strand.
CATGTGTACACACAGGTCTTCGCTGTCGCTCTCAGACAGACACATCCAGCTGGAGTCTCATTACTGCAAACTTTCTTCTTCCCGAGAGACTGAATCAGGAATTTCCCACTCACGGCACCTTAAGTGTGAGGAGAGCATCTGAAATATACGTATCGGTACGTGATTACATAATGATGAGTATACGTGCACACTGACACTCTTACGCCAGCAAATAACCACGTGCCCGCAGACTGCTTGGACACCACATCGCCGTTTCACCTGACACTGTGATGCACGGCATTATGGGGTGTGAGATGCTGCTCTCACCGCAGGGGGTCTACGTGCACGCGGGGGCCGGGCCTCACTTCATGAGTTATGTGGCTGAATGGGGTCACGGCCGTCCTGTGTGTGGGTGTGACAGCCTGGTCATGCCTGCACAGTGTTATCCTGCATGTGGCAGGTGAGGTGAAAGCAGGCAGGGAGGGGCTTACTGTGCATCTGGGCAAGGATCAGGAGGAAAGCAGCGGAAAGGTTGGACTTTAACTAAATGGCACTAGGTAGAGCCTCACTGAGCTAAGTGACCTTGTGTGCCTCTTTCCCATGCGAGGGTAGCTTTACTTTGTGAAGATTTGGTTTTTATTGCCTCTGCTGGTGAACATTGCTGTCATCAACACTCACCACCCATAGCGTTTTTTACTTGTTGCATGTTGTCTGAGAGACAGTGTGACAGATGCTGGTCCGGGTCGAGTCTGTGGAGGGCAGAGAGTTCCGCTGCCTTCTCTGACCTCACGATTGCGTCGTTCCTTCCGTTAAACACGATATGCGGACTGCACCTTTACCGCCGCTCTGGCTCAGCCTCCTAGACGGAATCGCCACTGCTGGGATTCATGCCCTGTCCACGCGATGACCCACGGGCTCCAAACGGGGAGCGGGCAGCACAGAGATGTCAGCGCGGGCCTGTCCAGCTGCGGTCAGCTTCTGAAGTGTGACGACGGCCTTGTTCAGCAGAGGACCCGCCCCCATTCGTGCTGCCCACCCCCCCCCCCCCAGCTGGTGCAGGATGGGTAGGTCAGGGCCCTCTGATATACCAGTGGGCTTCTCACCCACTGGTGCGTGATAAGGGGGCTTCAGAGCCCCATCCAGCACACAAAGAAGCTAATTATTAGCCAACTAGAATATGACTTATCAAATGTTTGGGAGCTATCAGTCATCATCCGTCTGCTCCATTCTCATCGACCAGTCTGGAGGGCCTTCAACTGATTGGGCAATCCACTGCCCATGCCCCGCCTCATTTCTGTAAACAAACTCCAGGCCTGGTGAGAAACTCCGTCCCGGAAAGCGGGTTAAGGCTAGCAGATGGCGTCTCTCACGAGTCTCACAGAGTGTCGGAAGTGCACACCGCTAACGTGTTACTATAAACAGGCCACACGCTCAGCGACGGCAGGTCCCACGCCTGCTCCCTGGTCCTCCACGCCAATGGCTGACACATGCAAGGCAACGTGACCCACGTGTGAGAGGCAGGGCACGAAGGTGCTAACAGCTTCCCCCCACCAGGCCGTGTGCATGAGGTATTACTGTCAGAACCAGCACATAATTAAAGGATGATGTAATCCTGATGTAAAAGTCACATGGGTGGAGAATGATTCATTTACTCTGCTTCCTCTTTACCTCCCACTAAAGGCCACCAGGAGACAATGACCCCTGACAATCATTATGTCTGCAACGGCCAAACCCCCAGATGCAGCCCTCATTTCTGTGTGTGAGCCTCCTTCTCCACTGCCGGAAACCGTAAACAATGGTTTCCATGGCAATCCTGCAGCCTGCAGATGACAAGGTAGCAGGTAGAGTGTCTTCTTTTTGAGGCATTGATCTCTTTCAAAAGGATCTTCACAGAGGCCCAGGACACAAAAAACTGGGCTTTGGGGGGGGGGCATTTGGCGAGCCCTGAGATTCACATAGTAGCCGCTTTTTCTTCCACCATGGTTCATAATTAAATGTAATAAGCTCACTGTTAAGATGCCATTGCTGTGTCTTTGTGCCGCGTGGGTGGCCTGGCAAATTCAATAATAGTTTTGTTCCGCCATGGAGTTTTCTCCTAAAGCCACAGTTCAGCTGTTTTGCTTGCTCAGCCTTTCTGGTCATGCGTGTGTTTTTTTTCTGGTTCCACTAGCTGAGCAGATGGCCGGTCCTGCCTGACGGGCCAGTGTCACAGGTGTGGGAGTGTTGCTGAGGGCAGAGGCCCGTGTTGAAAAGCCGGGCTCCACGGCCCAGGCAGGCTGAAGAACTGAACACCGATGTTACCCTTTAAATGGCTGACGCGTCCGAGCTAGCCTGGGGATGGCTGGCTCTGCTCAAATGCCCATACGGCACGCTCTCACCAAACACGGCCCCGTTCAGAGAGTTTGTTGATGGCAAATGAGGCGGGGAGAGTCGGCGCGGCATCCATGTGCAGGGTAAATACAAGGTGTGGTGACCCTATGGAGCAGAGTCCCACTACGGTACGTCAGGGGGAGGAGCCTGTCGCCACAGACAGGTGCAGAGAAAAAAGGATCCATCCGCTACCTCTGGCCATCAGGCCAGCTGCCTTATCAGTTTAGTGCTGATCTACATATTTTTCTTATTTTGGTCTGGCTTCATGCTGGGCCATGATGCGATTTCACAAAGTTATTAGACCAGAAATGTCACATGTTTCTCCAGGAAGATGAATGCGGTCAACAATCCCTCCTAACCCAACACACAATGTACAGAGCTGAGCCACCAATCAGGATCACCCTCACTCTCAGGTCAGTTTACTCTGACCAATTGCAAGTGTTCAACTTGTGTCGCGCATGGCTACATGTTGGGCATGTTCCATTGGTTAATTCATTCATACCTCTCCTTAACTACAGGACATGTGAACACTGAAATCAAAGTTTACATCCGCTTTTTGTGGTTTGTAGTAGAATAAGGGATATCAGACCATCCAGCAAAATCATTCCAGAGGATATAAAAGAAAACAATGGAGAAGCTGTTGCCTTGCTGGACAAGAGCTGTTGCTACATCTAAAGCCACGACACCCCTAAACACAAGATAAGAGATGTTTCTATGAAGGGATTTCATACAGCTCCATTTATACACAATATTACAAGACAGCAAGATTCTGTGTAACTTTTGTACAGAAAAGGCTGTTCCATTCTCTTGGTAGAAGGTATTTCCTACCATGAAGTCATGTCTTCAAGATCAATTTGTGGATTCTCAAATGCCCAGGGGTGCATGTCATTTAATGTGCATAATTGGAATTAAATGTCAAGTGAATACAAAACCCGAAGACATAATCATGCTGCCGTGCATAAACAAAATTATACACTGTAAAGAAAAATGAGATGAAGCTGAATTTGCTGCGGCACAACTGGTCTGGGTGGGGGGTCACGTTTGCAGTTCAGACCAGTAGCCAACACATGTTATATCACATGAATTTACAAGACCAATACAGAACAGAAGGTAGCCCAGGAGGGATATGCAAGGTAGTTTCAACAGTGTTGTCAACGTCCTTACGTTTTGAGACAGGTGTCCGTCTCTCACTGCTGGCAGGCACAGTGGAGGATCTACATAATGACAGATCTAGCAGATACTCATCCTGTTTATGTCAGAATTAACCGGCACCTCCCATTTCTAAACAGACACACTCAGTATTGTTTCATTGAAAGCGGTAACATTACCCAATTTCCAACACAAATCACTGAAAAGTACCACGTTACTCTAAGGTGTTTAATTCTCAGTATTTGCACGGTGAAGCAGTGGGTAACTTGATAAATGTGTTAATGAAGCAAGGAGAAAAAAGTGTTTTGCTGCCCTCTGCTGACAAAAATGAAACAGACTTCCTCTGCGCGCGAGTCCAGCTTGTTAAATGCGCTATATTTTGAAAACGGTGCTCTTTACCGTATCTCCTAAACTAACTTTGATGTTTGCTTCTCCAAGTTTTGGAATCCAGTAGCCAATGACACAGGAAGCGCCTAGACACGGATCAAATTGACAATTTAGCGCCAAGAAAGCAAACATTGCACAACCAGGGTTCCGAGGAAGAGTCCGACATTCATCAGCAAGAGGTGGAGCCCAGATGAAGCCAACCGCAAATGACTGCCTTCTATCCAGGGATGATCATTTTAACAATAGCAGGGAGGGCTAATGACCAGTAACTGCCATAAGCAGCACACGTCATCACTTTTTAAACCTATATATGTAATTTCCCCACATACTGCAGCGGCTGGTTAAGGCGCCATAATACTTTGACACTCTGATCATGTGGTCTGTGATGCACAGGTCCCTTCAAACTGAAATCGCGCTCATTTTAAGTATATCTCTTCGTGTATAAAGGCAATCTACACTTATCTTCGCTATGAAATACTGAAGCCTGTGAAACCGTTCTGAAGAGATCAGCAATGGCCTCGGATGCTGCGCTTTACTTCTTAGGACATGACAATCTGCACACAACTAGCGATCAAGCCTTACCGCCTTGCCGACTCTCGGGGCTCCAAATGAAATGTCAAGCAAAGGCTAAAGGTTAACAGCGTTCGTCCTGGCTGAGTCCCTCTATGACGCAGGTTACCACGGCCCAGCTTCAGCCCAGCATGCATATTTACACACACGATAACGTGCAAGTTATGACATGTCCTTATGTTACATATACTGTATAACTAGCCATGGGCGTCGTTATGGTCCGATCACTTGGGACCCCTAGGCTAGTATTTTATCGCCGAAGCCAGTTTACCTTCAAAATAAAAAATAGAGCCCCTGGGAAACTTAGCCACTAATTTTTTTCAGTAGCTAAAACGCCACTGCTTCCCACAATAAATAACCTGCAACTGGATTTAAAAACAAATATACAAACAAAAAAAAAGATTCGGGGGGGGGGGGGGGGGGATAGGGTATGCGGGTCACAACGGTGCAAGGTAGCAGGAAACGTCGATCACCGGAGGAAACCGATGTGAGGAGAAGCGGCTTTAAGGCTCGCGGGGGGATGTCTGCTTGTGCAGCCGTGACATAGGGTGGGGAATGTAAACACGCACATTACAGGAAGGCATTGAGCAAACGACCTTACCGTGCCGTCTCTAAACACCTGCCTCGGAGGAACTTGAACGTACACAGGGGGATGGCATTTCCATTTCATTTAATATTATTATTTTAACCTCCCTCCATTACGGTCATTGGAACAGCCCGTACGTATAATGATGGAAAAGGACATTCATCAATCAAACCAGAAAATAATCAATAACCATAGCCCGTGGCGGGAACCACACGGCAGTGTTTCCAGCTCCGAAATTTAATCTCTGTAACGCTCTGCAGAACTACCCGAACCAGCCAAAAACAGAACATCTGTACCGTACTTTGCATATATATTTTAAAAGGAAGGGGTTAGTCATTTCCTCTTCTTTAAATATCAAAATATTTCAAGTGGCCTCGATTCTTTTCATTTAAATAAAGAAAAGCAACACAGGAATGTTACTTGTTTTTACATCATTAGTCAGGGAGGTTCATGAGCAAACTGTTATATTCATATTGTTCAGCAGGGGGCAGCAGTATTGTACCCCTAAGTGTAGTGCCCTGTATACAACAGCTGGATAAAGGTTTAAACACAAAATTCACAAAAAAAAAAAAAAAAACAAAACAAAAAGAATTTTGGAAAAAAGACATATGGCTCTTTCGATTACTGTAATCAAATTACAATATAACCACTAACGATCATTCACAAAGCTACATTTTAAAATAAGTGCAGACGTATTAACTAACCACGTATTTCAACATATCACGGTTACTACCGTCATTTCCGCCTTCTACCAACAGTTATAAAAATCTAACACAGAAACTCGTCAGGCTATCCTGAATGATCTCGATAATAAATGGATAAAGTATTGTATATAGATTTAAAAAGAAAAAAGTCGAAAAATACGGATTTGTTTTTTATTATTATTATAATTTCCAGAGACTATTATAAAGAATTGTGCAGCCTACGTGTAATAATAATAGAGAATATAAACAGCTCTAAAAGACAATATTCCCCCTGGTCATCAGACAAGGAGGACCGACAAGACTCAGAACCAAACCCGAAGCGCGCTCCCAGCGCCGGGAAAGCGCGTGGCAGAGCGCGCACAGGCAGGATCCCGCGGCAGTGCGGACGGGAGCGGAGATAATCCGTCCCCATAACAAAGCGTACCCCATCCTGCCATTCCGACGGCCCTCTGCAAACGCGTTATGAATATTAGAAGAGCCATTGGAGCAAACATAGAGAATCAAATATATCATCAAGCAGAGAGAGAAAAGCATTTGTTAAAATGTTTAATCATAAACGTCACTGTTAACAGTCTGCTGAACTAGTTCATTTTTTTTTGCAGCCAGTCGTTTACCACACGTACTTCTGGTTAATGTGTACACTTTGGAATAACAACCTGTTATGGGGCCAAGGTTATACTTGGAAATCCAACAATAGGGGCTAAAAGTAGGGTTGAACAAATAACATAATGCACAATCCATGTAGTCAACAGGCTGAGTTCTGCAACAGTGACACCATAATTCTAATAACTAACTTCAGCATCTACTTCAAGTACATTTTAATATTCTTCTAAGGTTACACTGATGCTTCTAAACTTTTCTCTGGCTATGATTTTCAGTAATGGTTTAATGTCTGCAGTAAATATTAAGCCACCACAACAGAATGTTCACATGAACAAATCATACTGGCCGATGAGATGCCGGACACCTGTAAGTCTGATTTTCATGTTTACTAAAATTTTTTTTTTTTTTAAAAAGACGACCCATTTATGATGAATAAAATGAAATGAGGCACGTTTCTCTCCAGTTAGCTGTGTGCTTTGCAGTATGTGAGCTTCCTCTGCAAAAAATGTCAGACCCAGCAGAACCAGGCAGCAGCAGCTTGGGTCCCCCAGAGAAGTTGTGGAACGTGCATTATGGCCTGCCTCTAGGCCGGGCTGGGGGGGATAGGGCTGGCTTGGACTGCCAAAAAGTCAGAAAGTCACTTGACCCAAGAGTGTAGTTTTAGATCAGTTGTTCTATCGCGCAATCTTCTCCTCCACCTCGGTGATGGATACAAATCTGGGCCGTCTTCTCACCTTCCTCTTGGTGTTGTGCTTGGGGTTCCTCTGGTACATGTCTACAATGGCGGCAGGAGAACGGTCAGACCTGAAGCTCCTTCTGCACTAACGCGACTCTCTCGAGTTCCCTGTCCAAGATCAACGGGGACCTGGTGATAAGCATTTGCTGAAAAGTGACAGCTTTCGAGGGGACCGAGGGGCTGAAGGTATTCTGAAGTATACCCACTGCTCACGTGGTGACCGACCATTCCAGCCGCTGGGTTAAGTAAAAGGGTCACTAAGTGAAAATCACAGCAGACTAGGTGTCACCGCGACTGTACTGCTGCCGTTCCATTCAGATGACCTTCTCGTAATTACGCCAGCATCACTCTAGTGTGCACTGTCGTCAGGCGTACAAAATTTGGTCATAAATGAGTCAGTCAGATATTTTTTACCGTCGTATCTGCGAATAGTCACTAAATCAGGTAGCTAAACGAGGGCAGGGTGTAGGCATTTTTTTTCCATTAGTTCTTTGAGTATTCATTTCACACTAGTAATGTGTAAACACAGGTAAAAGCAGGTATACAGCCTACTTATTATAGTGCAACACAGCATATGTGTTTAGGTGAGCTGACTGAAATAACCAAGCAAACATGCATTTGTCTTGTAGGCTGTATTTTAGAAGATATACAATATTATCAACTAAATTGTCACAATTTCATTTTCATTTAATTGAAAAAGCATACTGTATGCTCACATCAAAAGCAGGAAGAGACGAGTACAAGGTTTGAGATGGCGGTGCGCTATAGCAGCTCCTGTGTTTCATCATCAGGGTGTGGGTTCGAGGGTTACCTTGAAAACTCAGGTAGTACTGCCGGTGGCCTTTCATCACGGTAATTTCGGCGTTGCTGTCGGTCAGATACGCCACCTCCAGGTCTCTCGACGTCAGCGAGGTCACGCGCTGCTTGTCATCCTGAGAGACGCAGGTTCCAGTTCACGGTCCGTGTTCAAAAACAGTCGAAATGATGGTCGGACGGCGGCGTTCTGAAACTCACGGCTTTTCCATATTCAATCCAGTTCTCGTGGTCGCCTTTGTAGTACCAGAGCCACTGGGTTGTCAGAATATAGTGTGGCGGCTTGTTGACTGAAGAGGCCGTGGACAGACGACGGACTGGGTCAGATTCCCGGGTCATGGTGAGGAAGTCGACAGGCCGGGACCCTGGGCTACAGAGAACAAGAGATGATGTCCAGACAGAGAGCCCAGAATCCCCCTGAATGGGCACAACGCCGGTGTGAGACATGAAGAGAGACACACCTGTGTGTGTTTCTGGGGTCACAGTATGTCCTCTCGATCTCCTCCATGTGCCTCAGGTCTCTCCAGCACTCCCCGTCAAACACCTCCCACTTGTAGGGGAGGTTAAAATGGATGCGAATGCACTGATCTGGGGGTTGTCATGAGGTCATTACTGAGATAAATTAACATAACGTAAATGCTGTCTTTCAGAAGGAAGGAATAGAGGAGGAGCTCACCTTGAAAGCGGCAGTTCCTCCGTAAGAAATGAAGGCAAATCTCAGTCCTCTCCTCGCTCTGAGGGGCAGGCCTGACCATGGGTTCGAGCGCCATGCCCTCTGGAAACGGACACACAAGTTGACACATGTGCACGACCATTTTTTATTTTTTGCTGTACTTGGGTGCCCCCCCCTACAGACCTCGCTCGGGGTACGGCGTGTTCAGGCTGAGCCGGTAGACATTCTTGTAAATAAATGGCAGGTCGTGGATGATCTCGCCGCTGAGACCTCGCTCCTCCAGCATGCGCCGGCCGTACTCGTCGACCGCATGCAGCCGCTTGCAGCGATGGCCGAACCTACAGTCGTCCTGGATGAAGTGCTGACAGATGTGCAGCTTGGTGCAGGTGGCCTTAAAGGTGCAGGCCCCGTAAGGACCCGAGCCCTTGTTGTAATGGGAGCATACCTATGCGAGGGGAATAGAGAGCAAAGCAGGGCGCCGTCAAACTGGCAAATGGGTGCAAAAGTGTGACTGCGTGCCTTTAAGAGGCGGGGCTCTGTGTGAACACACAGAAGAGCAGTTTATAAATGACACCGGCCATAGTTTAGTGTCCACAAGGTGCACACCAAGTCATTTTTACATTACCTCGCATCTTAGGACATCCTGGGCACAAACACTTTCACCAACAGGACCACTGCATGTTTGTTGTTGTTTTTTTTTTTCCTTTTTTTTTTATTCTTTTTTTATTATTATTTTTGCTTTGCAATCAAGTCCAGGCATGACATTCCCAACACACTTTTTCTTACACGGGAAACATCCTTCAATTACGGGCAGGTACCGAATCCAGCTTGGAGAATTCTTCATCCATACTGCAGACCAGAAAAAAGATTATTTGTCTTCACTGGAATTCTTTTTTTTCTTTTTGTATTTTTAAAGTTTACTTTGTTCTTGTATTTATGGGGACAGATTCACTTGAATGATAGCTACTATTTAAGAAATATTAGTGCGAGCAAACATTAAAATATTTACTGCAGCTTCTTGTTGGTTTCATTTTGTTTTCTTTTTGTTTAGTTTTTTTTTTTTTACTGCACCAAACTGTCAGAAGTAAGTCACTGTTTTTGAGGTGATTACAGTCAACTGCTGCGTCTGTGCGGTGTTCCAAAGCCAATCTGTAACTTGTTCTTTAACATTACTACTCCGATACACGTGGACGACACCATCATCTGCTATCTGCTAAGCAGCTGTCCCTTATTCCCGAAAAACGAATCTCCGGGTCAAGTTACTTTTGGTTAACATGCATTTCACCTTAAAAAAAAAAAATACACCAAAAATAATAAAAAACAAAAACAAAAAAAGCCTTTGAGTACAGTCGATGGCAGAAGGAGGAACCTCAATGACACGCGTCACTACCATCACCAGATCCGGTACACGACTGGCGATTGGTGGACCTTTGACAGTACATGGAACACACTTAGATGCCGGTAGTGTCTCAGGGTAGGAATGGCTGTCAAATTGGAAGGTTTGCAAATTAGAGACAAGTTTAGGTACTGATTCCAATAATAGGCACAACACAATGCTTTTGACATTAAGAAAATATATCAACTGCACAATTATCTAATTAGACTCATTTTTAAAAATCTATTACTATTAATATAGTGAAAATATGCATAACATCTAACCCACTTATTCCAATGACGTCAGCAAGCCCTGAAGACTGAATTGACGTAGCCTGTATGTGCGTTCTGGGAGGGGCGCTCTCACCTCGGGGAGGAGAGTGGGATCATTTTGAAGCAGAAGCAGGAAGAGGTCCTCTTCGTGTAGCTCGTGAAGGGTGCACTCTCTCAGGAGAGGATAGTTGTGCTCGGATCGGACGTCGTGCGAAAACTTACACTGCTTCCTAAGAGGGGAGGAGGCCGGAGTTTTAAGAATAATAAGGCGGGATGTGGATCTTCAGTGAGCAGGCAGCGCCATTAGATGAAGTGTTGAGATGTGGTTAAAATGAATGTGGATTTATAATCCCTGCATTCTCCACATCAGCAGAAATTGCAGCCAAATAGGAACAAAGGACAGCCATCAAAAAGCAGGATAGCACTCAATGGTAGACTACAGTTTACTTTCATTCAGAGGCACGATTTAGCATGTACTATGCAATAATTAGATTTTACTGCTATGACTCTAAATATGAATCACGTATGTCCTTCCATTTGAGTAGTTCCAAATGGCTGCAGGACATTTTCCAAGGTGGACATATTTGCATAATAATGCGGAAATTAGAAATAACAGCTTTCATTGCAGAAGTGATAACGGCCTAAAAAGACTTTACTGTCAATTTGCAGGAGCTGAAACTGAAACGCCGTTTAGCGCACGTCGCTATTGGTTTTCGGTGATTCGCTGCAATTAAGACAACAAGAAACTAACAGTATTGTTTGTGTCTCTCATTCTTAAACGACGGGTAAGATCTTGTAAAAAATTTAAATAACAATAAAACCCAACAATACATTGAACAAACGTGCCAAGCAGTTATTTTGTTCCAAGGCCGATCCCGTCCATTCGGCGTTAGTATGACGCTGCAATGACAGAAGTTGCTTATGTAAACAAACACCTTAATAAATGCAACAAGGTAATAACATTTACGTGGACACACTGTGGTTTCGGGGCTTGAAAAGATGACTGATATGCTAACGGATTAGCTTCACAAATGGCGTGCCTCGCGGGGGTGGGGGGTACCGCGCTCGCGCGTCTGCCCCTTTCCGCTACGTTCCTCACCGTCCTTTGCCGTATCTGCAGTTTCCGTACACGAAATATTTGCAGAGGTGCAGCTCCTGGCAGTCACCGCACTCGTATTTAGTATAGTTCTTGCAGATCCGCAGGGACGTCTTGGCGACCACCGTGCAGTCGGATCCCCAATCCTCCGGCCCTCGTTCGGAGGCGCCGGCGCTCCTCACCACGGCAAAGCGTGGACATTTTCTTACTATGTACCAAAAGTCGTTCTCCGTGATGTCGAAACGGCGGAAAACTTTCCTGTAGAGCTCCACGAGGTCCATGGAGCCCTTGTTGCAGCACAGGATGCTGGTGGCGTAGTGGATCACTCTGGCATAACTGGCGTAGGACATTTTGCTGGCCGATCGGACAGCAGCAGCGCGCAGAAACGAACTGGAGCCTCTATGCGATACCAAAGGGAATCTCTCTCTCTCTCGCTCGCTTTCTTTCCTTTCCTCCTTCCCTCACCCCTCCCTGTCTGTTTTTCTTTCTCTCTCTGCGCAGGCTTGAGGATCGGGCTGAATGACGATGCTCTCAGGAAAGCCACCGCCCCATCACCACAAGCCTGAAAGTAGGGCACTTTCCCCTTTAAGCACAAGTGTTACCGTAATGCATCACCACACCAATAATTCATAGTGTTTAACCGGCACTTAAAATGCAAGCGTTTACTACCCCAGTTTGTGGTTTTAGTGATTCTTTTTTTCCTTTATTATTTACTTAGGTTATTAAAAGTTTATACAGGACTTATTTCTTCATATGTGTAACTGTTATTCATTTCAAGTGTTTTGCGGAACACACAATGTATTTTATCGATAATATGTGTAATCGATACCCGTTGCGTCTCTTTCGGTATACAGGTGACGCGGCCATTCCTGCTGGTGTTAAAGCAAACTGGGAACGTCGAGAACAGAATCCGAAAGTATGAAGTCTCTTGATGCTTTCGTTTCTTTCTGTTTTACACGCACGTCATTAGGATAATAATTATGAAAATGTCTTGACGTGTTCTGTCATGTGATACACATCCTTTGTTATATTTTTTAGATACGTCAGTTTATTTGTATTGTAGCGAGTGTGCGGAACATTTTTAAAATAAAGGAGACGATCGCTCGATTAAAAATGGAGAATTAATCTTTGTTACAACTCACTACAGTCTGCCTCAGCGCTACAGTCACGGAAGGTACAATATCGAAATCATGCACATTTAGGGTGACCACCTGCTAATAAGCCCAAGGGGGGACAAGGGGTATGTTTCTGAGGGACAATGTGGGACACTGCC
>JABFDZ020000001.1:3801820-3811981 GCA_019775955.2 Pollimyrus isidori
AAGAGTCCTCACACCTGGGTTTGAACAGCTGACCTACAGGTTATCCCAAAAACCTGCATACACACCGGCCCTTTGTGGATAAGATTGCCCTCCTCTGGCCTATAGTCTCCCCTACTTTGACTAATTGCATATTTTATTTCCCCTACTCCTCCTGAGGGGCACTGCCTGGAGACCTCAATCTATCAAGACGTCCAGCACACCCTACAACACGTTACGTCGCCACTACCAATGACATTAGTGCATCCAGCCCGCCATTCGGCTTGTGTCATCTTTCTTATATGACTCGCTCCCTGCCTTCTGGTTGCCTGGCGATTGGAGGGAGCGTTGGCATCGGTTTGTCATCTCCCCCCTGCTCCCTGTTTAGGTCTCAAAATTTAATTTTAATTTTATTGTATTTGACTCTCCCTGCCGCCCCCTGGAGGATGAGCTCCCCCTTTGAGTCTGGTCCCTCCCAAGGTTATTTCTTTCTCCGGAGTTTTTCCTTGATACCGTCGCCTATGGCTTACTCACTGGGTGATTTGGGTGGGGATGATGTAAAGTCGTGATAATGCGCTATACAAAAATAAATTTGCGCGTTTGTTGTATTTCACCAATTATGAAAGCCTGGTGTGAGAGATTCCTACAGTGTCTAGTTTTTGTGGCATCTTGGAAAAGTTCAACTTCCTGTATGGAGCTACAGAACACACCCCAATAAATAGACGTCTGTATTTAAGCCAAGGTCACCCAACATCAAATTGGCTTTTACGCCGTTGAGTAGAAAAGGCAATTTAGTTTTTTTTTAAACCCTCACACCCTTTACATGTGTTATAGTGGAGTTTAATTAAAAAGTCGTTTACTAGAGAAAAACAACTGAGAATAAATGTATGGGGGAGCTGCAGGTAAAGGAACAAACCGTTTTTAAATGACGTCTCAGAGGACGACTTACCCGCGTCGGCAGCTTCCGCAAACCAAATACTTGCACAGGTGCAAATTCTGGCAGTCGCCGCCGTCGCACTCCTGCTTTTGACAAAGGCGCACCGACGTCTTGGCGATGACTCGCCTGCCTGCGCCCGGCTGCGAACCCGGTACCCCTGACTCACTACTGTCTCCTGTGACGATGAACTTGGAGGTTTCGCCGAGGACGGCGAGGAGGTCCTGACCACTCAGGCTGTAGCGCTGCCGCACAGCGCGGTGAAGCTCACTGTACTCCATACATCCCCGGTTTTGGCACAGCAGCTTTGTTATAAAGGCGGAAAGTTCTTTAGTCGACATTTTGCTTCGGCAGACTGAGTTCACCGGTCAGTCACTCAGGGTTATATAGCCCACATTGGAAAGCGAAAGAGGACGGGTTAGAAACGGGATTAGTTTCGTTTTTGATTTTCTGTGTTTTGCAGTTTTAGTTCGATTTCGTTTCACGGGAAATATTTCTAGGAAGTATTGTTTTGTTGTCGTGTGTACGTGGTATTATGCAAGTTACTTGGTTCCTTCCTTCAGACTAATTAATGAATACTTTTAAAAAGTGAAATCATATGTTGTGGGAAACCTATTATAAAATTGTGGGGATTTTAAATTGGTGAATGACACATTTCTCTTTCTTTCCAGGAAGAGAGAGTCCCCAAAATTCAGCTCTATTCAGTAAAGGTTCATCCCGATATGGTTCTTGGCACAAATAGCATAGCCATGGCTACATTTATACGGAGGAGTCCATCTGAGGATGTAGTAAGTAAAACGGCACATGAAATGAGCTATTAACATTCCGGCATAATTCTCTAAGACGTCTAAGTCATATTTAATGAGACAGATCGTAGGGGTTTTTGATAAGAAACAATGTAAATTAACGATCTATGCATGATGATTCTTTAAATATGACAGCAATATGTTGTGAGCAAACATCACTAAAAAACTGGGCAGAAAATACCGCGCTGTATTAAATGATTAGGACTTATGTCCAACTCAAGCCTCCGTAGTGTTGTCGACGAGTAGCAACATGGCGTAATCAGGAAGAGGAAGCGTGCTGTATATTTATATTATATCGCGATTCGTTTTAACCAAAAAGATGAATAGCTTAAACTGTTTCGGCTTGCTTTGTTAATAAACTGTAAACAATTGTCTTATTTTTCCAAAAGAAAAATGTAGCCGATCAAGTTAGCCACAGGTTAACTTCTGCATGGCGTGCGTATTCAAAGGGGTTGAGAATATTCTTACAGCCCTTGTAGTGTAATGTGAATATGTCAGTGAATATTCCACGTGTACAGTGTGCTTCCTGAACCATCAACGCTAGCTGATAAACTCGTTATTTTATTATCGATTGCCATGACGGAGACGACAGGTGACGAGGAGCTTCGCCCTGTCCCCAAGGAACGAGCAATCCTGGAGAGCTTCTTCACCCAGCTCGGGGTGTTTTCATTCGACCGGGCTAAAGACTACGTGGAAAGGGAGAAGGACAGCAGCCGGAGCGCCGGGGCCATCTGGGCCTCTTTCCTCGCTGCCCTGGCCCACCTGGCCGCGGCGGAGAAAGCCTACCATAACATGACTTTTCTAGGGCAGAAAATAGGTAATATAGACAATAAATTAATTAAAAAGCATACACACGTGCTGCTAAATAAGTTTTCCTTTACAGGCGTAGTCCAATCTATATTAAGATTTCAGACCTGTTTAAGGGGATAATTTTTTGCCTCATTCATTCATTAAAGTGCACAATTAAATAATTACATTGGCTTTGGTGCAAGGTATCCTTGTTGATGTTTACAAGAACCAGGGGTTCTCAAACGTTTTGATCAAAGGTCCGCATCAGATTAGTCCAAAAATATTTTTAATAACAAAATGGCATTTCATAAAATGTAACGCATTAATTTAAATTGTTTCTATTCTGTCACTGATGGGGTTATGACACTTTAGGAATATGCAAAATTTGATGGTTCTATTTAAAAAAAAAAAAAATTAAAAAGCAAGCCTATTTACGTTAATCATATTGATTCATAAAGTGCATTATCAGATGGGTCTAGATTAACTTGCAGTTCGGTTTGTGTCTGGACTTTGACAATCCTTGGTTTAGCTGATTATTCGGTTAACGTCAATATAAACCCGGCAGGTGGGCAGTCCTTTTTCAGCCGGAAGGACTCCATCAGGACCCTCTACACCTCCTTGTACAACGAGCTGAAGAAGGTGGCGACCACCGGGCGCAATGCCACGGGTGGCACGGCTCCCTACCTGGAGGACCTGCTGTCCCACCTGTCGGAGCAGCTGTGCTTCTTCATCCAGGCCCGTGTGGAGATTGCCGACTTCTACGAGAAGATGCACTCACTGAGCACCCATAAGTCCATCAACTCGGAGGAGCTGGTGAGCTTGCTGGAACCCGTGCTGCAGAAGTATAGCTCCAGGTAAGTTCATGGGGAGACTGAATGATGTGGCAGATCATCTTCCTGTTTTCAGTCAGTGCTTGCATCCAGTCTGTGAAGAGATTATTTTGCTCCTGAGGCTATTCCATTGATACCTCTGCACCCCACAGTTTGGGAACCACTGTTGTAGGCTAAGTTCTGTGACATATCAAAATTCAAGATTTTTTATTTGCCATGACAAAGCATGTCCAGCAGGGGGAAGACTACCATTTCATTGCTGCCTTACTTTGCATTCCTTCATCTTTGTTTCCTTTGCATGATCAGTATGGTGTCTAGTGCTGTTTATACACATAAACAACTCACCATAATCGAATTACTTGTTAGATTATGTATTCGGTCCATCTCGTGTGTGTATGTGAACAGGGCTTTAAATATCCAGCTTCCTTTAATTTCCAAAATGTATACAGTAATTGTACAATTACTGGCACCTTGATTTGCATAACATTACAGAACCTAAACTTATAGAATAGCTTCAAAGAAGCCTAAAAATGTACTTTTAATGAAATGGGTGTTGTACATTGCTTTTCTTTTTTAAAGCACACGCATTACCTGTGTTATCTATTACTGTTTTGTTGTCTCGATCATTGTATTTTTGATGTATGGATGCCATAAGTTTTCTTTGCGATTAATATCGTGGTCAGTCATCCATCCATCCCTCCCTCCAGCACCCTTGAGGCATTTGAACAGCATAGTGTGTGGGTATTGTGTAGTGGCAAGAATGCAGGTGCTGAAAATGGGAGTTTGGAGCACTTAGCTGCTGTAGGTGGTAGGAAGAGGGTTTTACTCTCTCACTGCAAGTTCTGGAACAAATCTTTGTGGAAGTAGAAGAGTAAAGAATTTGGATTAAGCAGAGGTGACGATGCTTTAAAGCTGTCAAGCCAGACTTGAGTCCCCCTTCCCCCAGAATAACCGTTTCAGCCTTGGGGGTGGTGTGGTGGTGGTTATTCTGTACTAATCATGGTCCCTGCTGGCCTTTTGCAGCTGTAGCCAATGAGTCCTTATACTGTAGGCTTTGTTTAATAAAAAAACATAAAACCAGTAGATACATCAGCTCAACAGAACCATGTTCTCTCACATCCATTCGATGAAAGAATGAAGGTCACCGCATTACAGTGATCTGTTCTAGAAGAAAGAGCAACAAGATCTCTGGCACCATTGCTGATGAACAGGTTTCATGTCACAGAAGTCTGAATAAGTGGAAATTGCACAATTAGAAGGGTAGAACTGAGTCTCCTGCCGTCAGGTGGCAGATGTGATGAACGTATGACTCCAACTTCAGCAATAAGAGGCCATTAGACCATGACAAGACATTAGTTAATTAGTGCCAAAAAGCTCGCCACTAAAGTACTTGGTGCTGTTGGCTCTCCTTGGTTCCTCTAGGTTTCACCACCCCATTCTGAGCCGCTTGGAGAGCAGCTTCCAGGTGGAGGTGGAGGTGCTGACCCAGCTGCTCCGGTGCCAGGCAGAGATCTCCGAGTGGAAGTTCCTGCCCTCTCTGCTGAACTTGCGCAGTGCCCACACCAAGCTGCATACCTGGGGCCAGGTGTTCGACAGGCAGCGTGAGACCCGAAAGCCCCTGTTCGGCAGCCAGGTGCAGAAGGCCTCGCAGCCGCCTCACCTGTACCTCTGGTTGCATCGCTTCCAACAGACTCTGCTGGCCAAGTTCACTTTCTACTTCCATGAGGCCTTGAGCCGGCAGACCACAGCATCTGAGATGAAGGCACTCACGGCCAAGACCAGCCCCGACTACTACGGCAAAGTGTCCAGCTTCATCCGCAAGTGTGACGCCCTCAATGTCTCGCTTGTCTTCGACAATCGTGGTTTGGAGAGCTTCCAGGGCCACGGATACCACCACCCAGACTCGTACCGTGAGGCCCCCAAGGGTGTGGACCAGTTCCCAGCCGTGGTGTCCCTGCCTAGCGAGCGGCCCGTCACGCACTGGCCGAGCGTCATCATGATTATGAGCGACCGTGCCTCGGACCTCAACACACTTGACAAGGTGGTGCATTTCTATGACGACAAGGTCCAGAGCACCTACTTCCTGACCCGCCCTGAGCCCCACTTTACCATCGTAGTCATCTTTGACTCCAAGAAGTCAGAGAAGGACTCGCACATAGTTTCCTTCCTACAGGAGCTTTCTGGCTCGCTAAGGAACTCCAAGCCCTTCACCACCCTCAAGCCGGGCTCCAAAGGCTGAGACAGCCCTTGTCGGAGAAGAGCAGGATAATATTAGCTCAAGTGGAAAATCTGACTAGAGCTGGCCAGTGAGACAGATTTGCTTGTGGTGTGGTTTAGAAAAATTCTGTAGTTGGTCTATGAAAATCAGCTAAAGTGCTGAATTTGCTTTCAGTTCTTGACATGTAAATTAATTTAACTGAAGAATAAAGGAAATGCTAAGATTTATTTGAACATTGATTAGCTTTGTGACACTGTTGCACTAGCATGATAAGACCAGTTCATGTCCTAAATGATCGCTCTATCTGCACTATGCACAGCTTGCATAGATGTGTTCCATCCTACCTAAATATTGTGTTTAGCCTAAGAGGGTACAGAGTTAGTGGTTTATTTGACCCTTCAAATTTGGTCTCACTGGTATGTGTGTCTCATGGAGGGCAAGAGAAAGGTGAAAATACAATTTCACCATGGGGATTGATATTTAGTGATATTGATATTCTACAGACTTGACAAACCAAAAACAACCAATGATGCATGACGCCCATGCTAACATGGTGCTGCAAATTCCAATTACTTATTATACAAAAAAGTCAGCTTTATGAAGAGTCTAAGCACTGGAGGAACTTCTGAGCGGAACGTGTCTGTAGTGAACGTATAGAACCATTTGTGTCCTGGCTTTGCCGAAGAAACATGCTGCTCTAATCTGTATGCTAGTGGACTGAGTGTTGAGTTTGTCTTGAGCTGAGAAGAACCTGGTGAACACTGGACCAGTGGAGTTCACCTCCAACGCTGCAAAGACACATGAAATGGGGGTCCAACTTTTTTTGTACTGCCATTTTTGCTTTTGCCTTAAGAGCTGGAGATGTAATCCTCATTAAAGAGCTGAATTCTGCAGCCTTCAACTGCCCAGATGACAGTCCTCTTTCTCATCATCTTCTGTAACTGTTGTCGCCATTCCATCTGTAAAGGCTAAAAGCTCAATGTTTACATTTGTGACTTAGCAGTTAGTCTCATTTTTAATAAAGGATGGTAAAAAAAAATGTGGTGTGGCATTAGAGAGGATTTGGTCACAAGGAGAGGGAGAATTATGAGCAATTCGGAAGGTTTTAGGACCCTGAGGGGCAGTGCTGCTTACGCTTACCCAACATGAAGAATAATTGGCCATTGAACTTAGCCTTGTTCCATCTCTGCCTATTGTGACAAGGAGGAAAGGTCTGCTGTCACACAGATGACCAGTGGCAATGGGTACACTAGTGAGATTGACAGCCCAGCACCATCATGAGGTCATGCTCTAACTTTAGTCATATAGTACACACCAGCCAGCAGATGCAAGTTGATTTACTCCGGTGCTCTGTTGAACAAGGCGAGATGCAGGGTGGGCAGATACACCCTCCAAACTTGGAGTGCTGATGTTTCAGGGACTCCCCATGCCTGTGTTCTCACCTGTCTCTCCCTCCTACTGTACTTATGCTGCTATAGCCATATCTGCCGGATCTTACACTCTCCACTCACCATAACCATATCCGCCACACCATACTCACCGAATAGTTTGCACTGCCTCTAATTTCCCTTGCTTTGGCTAAATGCATATTTTATTCCCCTATCCCTTCTGGGCTATGCTGCCTGGAGACCCCGAATTTTCAAAATATCCTGCCTACCCTGCTGTCTGCGACGAGTTTGTCCTTGCCACTATCCTTTCTGGTTTGCTAACTGGAGTCTTTTGGCAAGGACAGTGTAAAGTGCTTTTAAACAATATTGTGAAAATGCACTATACAAATAAAATTTTATTGAATCGAATGTCCATGCTTAGTTTTCCTTAGTTTGCCGTCTCAAAACAGCACAAAAGATACTCAGAATATAATTCGGTTGTTGAAAAGGGGGGTGTCTAAGGGTCACAGAAAGTAAGGCGTGAAAGACTGTCAGAGACAGAGACTACATCCCTAACCCTTTACATATCCCTCTCCCCCTTCCCCCCAGTTACCTGTCCTTCACCCCAGAAGTTTCTCAGAATTCCAGATATTGAAATGATGTCCCAGTACCTTAGGGAACAAGTTATTGAAGGCCAGTTCTCACTGAAATCATCCCTTCGCCAGGGGCATGTGGAAGTCTCGTCAAGAGTACCCTTTGCAGAAGAAAAATTCACCGTTGACGTGGCATGAGACCATACAAGTGAAGCATCAGCTTCATGAACTTTCAACTTCAGACAGCGAGTATGGAGGGAAAGAAGGAGCCTTCAAAAAAAAAAAAAAATCAGTTTTGCTCTATAGCCAGAGATTGACAGTCACTGTGACTAAGATGGTGGCACCTTCCAATACAAACCCCACTTACCCCCGACGTACCACACAAAAGCTTGCTAATCTTCCCTTTGATGCCTCCCTTCTGGACAGTTCCTCTGCAGTTAGCTCCCTTGAAGGGGTCTGAGACACCAGAGAGCAGTACACTGCCACAATAGCAAATCTGCAAAGCTCCAGGAAAACTCAGAGCAGCCCAGTGTGACAGAGCGATTCCCTTTATTAGAAACACAGGCACGGCCCTAGGCGTTTACCAAAAGACGTTATAATGCTACATGCCACATATACAGTTTTACACATAAAAGTGCAAATTCTCAATTAGATTAACTGTCTCGTCTTTCCTATTCACTGAATGTTCCCAGAAATTTGTTTATGCTCTTTCGCTACTACTCTCCCCCATAACGTGGGTCTGGGGTTTCTCTAAGGCTGGTTCAAAGGCACTTTCACATATACATGTCACAGATAAACGCTGGCGTGACGTAACAGTCAGCAGGCAGGGGGGCAACATGCTGCTGTAAATGACATACCAACAGCAATAGTTTGGAATGCGGGGGATGAGGCATGTGGAAATCAGGGAACCCCTGTTCATCCTTGCTTTCGTCATCTTCGTCGTCGTTAGAAAGGTCCTCCATATATCAAAGATGCCAAAAAATTATATATTAAATTCAAAAACAAATTAGTAAGAATGAAGATCAATCGAATAAAATACAAAGATAATTACAAAATTAGACAGATACAAGTAAATATCCATTGATTATTTGGCTCATTTGCAAGGAGGATGAAAAAAATCTGAGCATGGTTCTTCACAAATAACATCCCAGCAGAGACTCCATGTGTCCAATGCAGTAACGCTGGGCAGCTTCTCACCAGAGTGTCTGCCCCCATTGCTGTTCTCTACCTCCCCCTGCTGGCCGGATACTGCAAGCAAAATATTTGGCGATGGTCAAGCCGAGCCCCATGCCTCACAGTCAGTTTCTAGAAACCATGACCAGCCCGGTTTACAGACCTGTGATTTGCCAGAAATAACCAAAATTCACATTAAAACATCCCATACATCCAAAGGTAAACAAGACACTCCACACGTCCGGAGGTGAGCTTGACGTGAAGAGGGCTAAAGCTAGATTGATACTAGGTACATTAAAGCTAAAAGGACCATTCCAGAAGTTTCCTTGGAATCCACATGGCGACGGACAGTAAGCACCAAATCCATCAGCCTCTTCTGATGTTACACTCAACTTGGATGATGGCATCTATACTTAGATGTAGACTATACTTGGCCTATGTCTTTCCATGGTGTGTTTCCAGGTAAACTGAAATGTACCCGCCATTATTCACTGAACCTGCGGACTGGCATGGCTGGAGTCCAGTCTGGCACATCAGTACCGTACAGCTGTATTTCCTGCAATCCCAGTCCTAACTTCAAAAGACTCCAGCAGATTGTCCTGTATTCCTGCCCCTGCACCCTCCCCTTCAGGCCCCTCTGAGGCTCAGAACCAGAACTAGATGATCCCTCAGACTAAAAAGACTGACACAGGTCCTTACAGCTCTAGGTCTGCAGTAAGAAGTCCCACCACCCACGAAGGAAACCCTTGTGGGATCCGCTGATACAAGTAAGATATGAAGTATTAGTTTAGTATTGTTATATTATACTTTCTGCTATATCTGTAAAGCCTTATTAAACGGGATGCTTTCAGCACGCCTGTGCAGTCCACAATCTGGTGGCTCCTGTAACGAGCTTTTGTTCAGCCAGTGCTCGTTTGTGGACTTGCCCTTAGGGGACGCCAGGCTGCTCATGCCACACAGCCTTACACCGTCACCCCCCCCCACCACCCCTTCACATCGTGCAGGACTTGTCCAAGTTGCCCTGGGAGGAGGTTGCCGGGGGCTGCTCAGCGGCACCCCCTTTGGGCACCATGAGGGGCTTGGGTCGCAGGGCAGGGGGCCGGAGCTGCACACCCATGCGAGGCGCCACTGTGGGCTTGAAGGTGCTCATGGCATCGCCAGGGGAGCTGGGGCTGCGGCGGACGGGGGGCTCTGTGGCTCGCAGGCGCAGACCATGCAGGGCACCCAGGGCATCTGCACAGCCGCCTGTAGGGGGCATGGTCTTGGCCTGCTCCAGCGTGTCCAGCACCACGTCCGGTTTGGCTGAGCTCTGCCTCTCCAGCTCCTGGAGCTCGTTCAGCGCAGTGTTCATGGTCTCTTCGATGTCCTGGAGACAGAATGTGTTAGGCCGGAATAATACAAGGTCCTTTTTTTTTTTTTTTTTTTTTTTTTTTATTCCCTCCACCATCCCCCCTCTGCGGAGGACTACTTTATTT
>JABFDZ020000001.1:3829506-3840576 GCA_019775955.2 Pollimyrus isidori
CAACTTTGCAAGTATTGCAAGATGCCCTGTTGTCATCCTTTCTCGTAAAGTATAACCAAAGTTTTGAGCATTTGTGCAGCTTAGGCACCATGTCTCCTGTTGGGTAAATGACGCTACGCAACGTGGTGACGTCATTCGAAGCAACTGGAATCGATCGGGGACTCGTTTGCAAAAATGGCAAACAATTCCAACGAATTGAAACAGTGGGAACCAGTTCTCAACAAGAACCGGTTTTCGATTCCCATCCCTATACGTGACCATGGTGAGGACAACATACTGAGTGCCATATCAACAGAGGGGTCCACCAGAAGCTCTCTAGGCAGGTACAAATCCGAAAATATCACAGTAACGACAATGGGAGCCCATTCCTCCCCTCACCTTCTCCCAGCGTCCTCTTCAGCAGGTCATGCTTGGCCTGAAGCTTGGAGATTAGACTACTACTCTCCAGATACTCGCGGAATTTCTGTGGAACATCGGGGAACAATTTTAGTAGCCGGTTAGACCTCCCTGAGTAGACGGCTCAGTAGCTGCTCCCTGTACTAATAAAGATCTCACAAAGTTCAGAGCAGGAGCAATCCCTCAACAAGGTAATTTCCACATTCTGCCAAATAACAACCAAATAATTATACTAAACCACAATATTAATATTGCAGTTTGTGATTCATGCTGCTGTGGTTAACATATACAATATGCCATTCCTTTCAAATTAAAAGAAAACGTTAATACTTGGATTTTTACAGTTATTCGTGTCAGCGATTTACTGCAGTACTCCCCACAATCCATCAGGAGGCGCTCACCATGAAGTAGAACTGCTCTGTCTCTTGCTGGTTGGCTCTCCTCTTGGCAATGCTGGGTTTGCTGAGGTAAGTCTCTGAGACCGTGGACTTGACAGACTCTGTGGAGCGGCTGTGGTGGAAGCTCTCGGACACATCGTAGTCCTCGATGGTCACCATGTCCTGAATGGTGGTGAGTGTAGCTTCCGAGGTTTTCTTGATCTGGAACCGGAAGAGGTCGGTGTTAGCACGCATCCACAAAAATGGTGGACGATCCCTCTACGGCGTTGTTCAGCCCCAGTGCAAATGAACAATACACGCTGACCCATGCTAGACTGGAACAAGCAGATGTCACCAGGTTTAAAGACTAGGCCTTGTCATTGGCATTCCCAGAGCTAATGCGCAAATACATTGGTACCACAACCTCTCCTGACTTTCTTAAACGTTCATGTCTAAATGGGTGAATAGAGAAGAGAGATAAGCTCCTCAGGAAGCAAAGACCTTCTATGTCACCAGAATATTTTTCTGATTTCCTACAAAAATAATGTTATCCTATAACAATCCTGTTCGCAGATGATATGGTTCTGTTTGCTTCATCGGACCGTGACCTTCAGCTCTCGCTGGGACAGTTCGCAGCCAAGTGTGAAACAGCAGGGATGAGAATCAGCACCTCCAAATACGAGACCATGGTCCTCAGCTGGAAAAGGGTAGAATGCTCTCTCCGGGTCATGGATGGGGTCCTCCGCCAAGTGGAGGAGTTTAAGTACCTCGGGGTCTTGTTCACGAGTGGGGGGATGATGGAGCTGAGTCAAAGGTAAAGCTCTCGATTTACAAGTCGATCTACGTTCCTACCCTCACCTATGGTCACGAGCTGCGGGTAGTGACCGAAAGAACGAGATCGTGAGAACAAGTGCGTGAAATAAGTTTCCTCCATGGCTGCGCTCTCCCTTAGAGATAGGGTGAGGACCTCAGTCATTCAGGAGGGACTCTGCTTTGAGAGGACCCAGATTAGGTGGCTCGGGCATCTTACTAGGATGCCTCCTGGACGCCTCCCTGGTGAGGTGTTCCGGGCATGTCCCACTGGGAGGAGGCCCCGGGGAAGACCCAGGACATGCTGGAGGGACTATGTCTCTCGGCTGGCCTGGGAACGCCTCGGGATTCTCCCAGAGGAGCTGGATGAAGTGGCCAGGGAGAGGGAAGTCTGGGTTTCCCTGCTGAGACAGCTGCCCCCATGACCCGACCTCGGATAAGCAGGAGAAAATGGATGGGTGGATGGAACAACCCACCACACCAAACACAATGAAAGAGACAGCACAGGAGCAGTAGCTAATTCTAATCACTGTTAGGATGGTGTGATCCCATCTACTGCACCATGAGGTCTTGGGAGGCAAAAGCAGAAGCAAGCCAATCCGCACAGAATGAAACTGACAATCGCTTTGCTGTGTGCCGTTAAAGGGGGTTTGTGCCTCCTGTTCCATACTGTACAAGCCTTGACAGGCCACCTGCAGCTTAATACAGGCTCCTTGCACCTGTGCGGTAAAGGGAATAGATGGCGTGTCGCTCCTGCAGTGCCGAGCCTCACATTACAGTAGTCTTCGACATAATCGTGAGGAAATAATGCCTAGTTTATACTTCTGCAAGTTAAGTCTTCGCAAGGTTTTAAAACAAAAAAAAAATCATTTGTAAAACTACTTAACTGATGTCGCCTTTGTCTCACACGCAATTAGGACATTAAATACTGTACAATCCTGTCATAATGGACTTTAAGGGACCTGACAAAATAGTTTGTTATATCCAGAGTTGTTGTTTCCTAGAACACTACATGACGCCACTTACTCATGCCACACCCCAGCAGACAAACTTGCGGTATAGTTTATTATATTGTACATGTAGTAATCCTGGTCAGGTAAGCTTTACTTGACCAGATGTGTGACTATTAATAATTCCTACTCAACATCGGAGCTGGATCTCACCAGCACGCCACACGCCTTGTAGGCGGAGCTGCATGTCCGTTATAGCGAATAAAACTGCAGCTAAAAGGGTCCTGGAGACCAAACTGTTTACCCGTTATATATGCGAGTCCGCTAGATCCGATGCTTTTTCTGCATGTTCGTAAAGACGCACGGCCGGGACCAGAGGACCTCATCCATTATAGACGATATTCCGTTATAAGAAAGTTCACAATAACGGGATTTTACTGTAGCAGCATGCACTTATGCACTTTTTGTTTGCATAGACATTAAAATAACAACATAGCCAATTTCCATGTAAACATATGAAAACCATATCATCTAAGAGTTTGACTATTCACCGAACTTCAGACAGATACAAATAATGCTGTCATGTCGTAGTTACACTGTATAAATCTTGGTTACATGCGCACCGACTGCAGCCATCCACAGCCCACAACTGAAAACACACACGAAAAGTGAAGTATGAATCGGTCTTAAGGCTTCCGGGAGCCATAACATGCCATGTTTAAGAAACCATTTATCTACCCTGGAAATTTTGCTGATATAGTCCTGGTTATCAGTGATCACTGCACGGTCTTTGAAAAAAGGCAGAATGGTCACAGAAGTCAAATGTAAACAGGTGCATTAATTTCCCATCCTGCATGCAATGATCCACAGACCAAACCATGGGGAGGCTGGAGAGTAGCGGACGTTCAGGCCAAGCACATAGACGATATTCCCATGACTGGATGATAAGGAGATCATTAGACCCCAGGTGATGAGTCCTTGTGTAATCTTGGGTAGTCTTTACACAATACACCACCACTGCCTTCCTTCAGATGCAATGACGCACAATTAGCCCATAACAGAGTAAGAGGGGTAGGAAGCGACTGACAGGCTCATGCAAACAAGAGGAGAAACTGGCTGAGAAGATCATCATCTGCTCAGATCCATGGAGCCGTGAAGAGGACGTGACTGTGAAAGCCAGTATTAAAAGACATAACCAGTAATTATCTTCAGAACAGTCGTTGACGCTGCAGTTTCCAGATTTTCGGCATAGTTTTCTGAGCAGAATGCTTGTACCTTGAACTAAATGTGACACGTCTAGTGCTGTGAAATGCTATCAGTAATGAGGTAGCAATTTTATAACTGTATAAAGGTGCATCGGCATTTCTACTGAATATATTTCAATTTTGCCTTAGGCAGCTATAAGTATAGGTAACATGGAGAAACAGGGAGACGTACAAGGCAATTGTACTGGAGATACACCTACAGTATGTTCCCCCATGGATAGCTGCCCAGCCACTCCATTACAGCCTCTCCGAAGCACATCACCGTCCCCAAAGGGCTTCACCAGCCACCTGGAGAACATCCTCACTGTAGCTCACACTCTTGTTTCATTAGGATCTCCATGACCTAAGCCCTAAAGATCCCACATATTGATCAACTAAATTCCTGATGTTAACACTTTTCATGAGTTTCTGGATACACTTGTCTGGACTGCAGCAACACCAACCCGACTCAGCTCCCTTAAATTCCACCATGTCTCAATGATTCAAAGCTATGCGGTTTCTGCCAGACCCCTCCCCCACTGAAGCTCCTCCTCCACACACTGCCTACCGGTTAGAACCCCATCAGGAAACTGAATGTCTGGACTCTGACCAGACCTGCACTCTTCTGAAAGCTGACCTGACAATGGCTTTAAGCGAATTATCTTTTGCGCACTGGAAGGAATGCATTGCTTCACTGAGCGTAGCCTATAACACAGTTCACTCCAATTTACCCTTAAAAACAGACTTGCTGCACATAATCACCTTGCCAAGTACGCTCTGGGGGGCTCCCTAAAAACGGCAGCTTTCCAAAGGTATATAGAAGGTACACAAAATTCTGACAGTCAAACGGAGTTTTGTAGCTAAGCCCATAGAGCAGAGAAGTGCTTGTGTATGCTGTACCTAAAGGAGCTTTGCAGCCAGAAGGAAAGGACACACATTGATGTTTACTCAGGAAATTGCAGTGCAATCCACATCTTCAAGAGCTTATTGAATAAAGAGCATGCTGGCAGCAGATAGCATAGCATTAAGTGACACAGACATGAATGTCAATTCATTGCCATAAGAACCCCCCTCCCCGTTCTAATACACAAATACGTGCGGAACAAACTGAACTCTGTGTTAAAAAAAAAAAAATTCAGCCAAAAGTCCCTTAAAAAGGTTCAGCTGAACAACACCATGCCGGCTCCAATTGTTATTCTACTAAGAAATTGAACAATGACAGAGAAAACTGCCTATCACTCAAAGAGGTAAGAAACAAGTAAACATATCCTGTAATTCCTGCTGCCGGAGCTGGAATCAGAGGCCATGACAGAACATCCCTAAAAGAGCGGGGGACAGGTCTCCGAAGGTGGCAGCGTATCCGTCAGCCTTTCAATGCCCTTGCTGTGGCCAAGCGTCCAGGAAACAGCTGTGCTTCTATTGATAATGACAAGGGAGCCTGGTTAACCATGCGGCTCCTGGAATGGACCTCTCCCTGAAGGCCAGGTGGTGCAAGGACACAGGCCTTAGACAAGACAACAAGATATCTACAGAAAACAAATGTGGGGAGGGGGGTCTGAAGGCTACACGGATAACAAGAAAAAGTGGGATTAAGTAACACAGATAAGATAAGCTGAACCTGCAGAGTTTACCCAGAATACTGCTGGGTTCACCTTCCACAAACCTCTCCTCGCTTTGGTCTCCTGCTACTGCATAACAAGTGGGGTTCATCTCAGGTTCAAGGCCTTGGTACTGGCATACAAGGTTACCAAGGGAATGGCACCATATGTGCAAGATCCTATCCAACTTCTATACTTTCGAGTGCAGTATGTTCCTTTAGATAAGACTACATGATGGTTATAGGTCTGAAAGTTCAAAAATCGAATTCCATCATTCTGAAACCTTGACCGTGGGGAGGCACAAGCTTCTCCTCAGACTCAAGACTGAGGCTGCAGAATCATCTCTGTTCTTCACAATAGTCATCAAAAAACCCTGCCTCATCCAGAAGGTTCCTCCCTTGGCTACAGATGTCATCTGCATAGATATACAGGTCTATCTTTAGCATGGTGTTGGTTTCATGTCGATAAGCTAGCACAATTTAACCTCCTTCCTATATCATGCAGTAATAGTCTTGGATCCCATACAGGTACTGAGAATTGGTGCGCTTACTGATAACATGCTTACGTTGATGTCTTTGTTGTTTAATGCTCCATTTATTAGCATCGACTTGCAAAACCTCATTCCGGCTCTAACAACACGTCGGAGAGCGGATAACATCCAGGAACTTCACAGGCACTTCAAAGCGTCTCGTGTGAATAGCTGCGATTTCCAGGCCCGTTATCTGAAGCTATGATCCAGGCCTGGAGGCAGCTTGGAGATGCGTAGACAGAGCACATTTCGTTTTTATCAAAAGATGTGACACAAGGCCTGAATCAACGAATTCAGGAGAGCAGACTGAGGTAAGAAGAAGGGTGAGAGGAGTGATGCAACAGCTCTTCCCTAAAGGAAATAAACCTCCCACCCCTCTCTTGCCACATGTTTATATAGCAAAAAAGGCGTCGAGTGTGAGTGCCAGCTGAAGTAAGATACAAAGTTTAATGCCAGAGGGAAGAAGCTTCTGACTAAGATGCAGCTTGTCATTAAGGGCATCGACGGCTGACACAAAAATCAGCAGGGAACAGGGCCAAAGAAACGTGGAGACGGGGATGTCCTGTTCAGTCCCTCCTCCCCAAGGGGACAGAAGCTGTTCAGCAGGTTGGTAAGCTGAGTAGAGAATCTCTTCACCCTGAAAGCTTATCCCCTGACTGGTTTCCGAGGTAGACGAAAGCAAAACATTTAAAAATATTCAAGTATTCAGTGAAGCAAAACCCAGTTACAAAAGTCTGAGAAATGAATTGAAGAAAAAAATAAAACAGGTGCTAACTCTGCTGAGGTTAGAGATGTCAACTGCTACTTTACATTTACATTTTAAAATGTTCATTTTTAAAATAAATTCAGCACCAGCAGCTGGACAACAGCTTGCCAGGTATCATCATTCTGGGCTTCGTACAGGACAGTTTTCTGCAGGGGTGAAACATTCAGCTGGTCAATTCATCTCTACTTTCCCGGAACTAACAGGCCCTGCCTTTCAAGCAGATACAGAACCCTGCACTAACTGAAGCCACTTGCAGGCGGATTTTGGCTGATCTTCCCGAAAAGTATGCAAGTATCCCTACTCAGGCACCTGCTGGGAAAATAAAAAAAAATATATATATATATAATTTTTTTTAAACGGAAAAAAATTCCATGAGAATGATTGTAATCAATTGACCTTTGACCCCCTTTGACCTATTCCATTGCTAGGTTTACTGAAAATGTCTCTTCCACCAGAGCAAATGGGAAAACAGAAGTGACCGGAACTGCAGTTTGTTCTGGAGGGTCAGGACCCACCTCTTCGCTTTCGATCTTGAGCATGGCAAGGCGCGACTGCAGCTGCTGAAACCTCAGCAGGAGCTCCGCGTGAACCTGTGGTTGCGCTGTGATCTGACACACCTGACAGGAAAAGGAGCATGTCACCTGACAGGAAGTTGTGTGTAGAGACAAACAAATCTCAAGTATGTCAGAAATTGGCTAATATGTTCCAAGAAATTTCATTTATCACAGAAACCAGAACAGCATCTTGAAAATCTAAAAGATGACAGAAGCAAAAGTTTTGTTTTTTCCATAGTCTGCCAGCTTCAAGCCCAAATCAACAGTCATGTGAGCTCAGTCTCGGCCTGACCTCGTCCCCCATGTGGGGCTGGAACTCAAATTTGGAGGGGGGGCAGAAAGCAGTGGGGTACATCTCCATGAGCCTCTGTCGGTCGCTGCGGGGGTCCAGGTTGTCCACGGCGTTCTCGATGATGTCAAGGCCCTCGTGCCGTGATGTCTCCAGGTTGTATTCCGCCGAGAGGTAGGTGCGAAGGGCACGGTTCAGGCTGGCGTGGTATCCCAGGTCACAGCACTGTAACGAGGGCAGGCCATCATGCTCAGAGTGAACAGGACTGCACAGAGAGCAGGCCGTCATGCTCAGTGAGCAGCACTACACACAGAGAAGACCGGCATACTCATAGTGAACAGCACTGCATACAGAGAAGGCCGGCATGCTCATAGTGAACAGCACTGCACACAGAGAAGGCCGGCATGCTCATAGTGAACAGCACTGCCGATTATAACAAATAATGACACAAAATCAATTATCTTTAATGGTATTTTGATGTATAGCTATTGGGGAAACCCCTGACCTGATGAATGGGTACGTCACTTTCATTTCATTTTCATGATTGGCTGGATTTTGCTACAAATCTGCTGAAAATCTCCTTTGTTTTTCCAAGCGTTTTTTTGCTGTGTAGTTCAGTGTGTTTTTTTATAGGTTTTGCTGAGCGATACCAGCAATAAGCTGCCATCTAGGTGGAGGGCAGAGGAAGCACCCTTTTATGCTCAGGTGGGATCAAAACAACCTGAATGACACCACCATCCTGGAAAGGGTCTACTGAGGCTGCGAGAAGAGAGAATGGGTGCAGAAGATCGTGTAGATTATCTCCGGCTGAGCCGAGCGGGTCTATCAAACAACGTCAGGAATGGCAGCTCATAAAACCTAGTTAAGGTTCTGCAGGTTCTCAGCTTTCATGGGCGATTCTGGGAAACTGCACCTTCACTTCGGCGCTGAAAAATAATATCCCAGAGAGCTGCATGCAAACATTTCTAGCCGGTTCTTAAAGGGGTTCTGCACAGACAATAAGTTGTGGTAAGCTTTGAGGGGGGGGGGGGGGGGTGCTCGTGCTGTATATCATTGCAGCATTATGTAAAGTCAAATCATTAAGGGGGCGGGGCTGCTATCTGCTACTGGCTAATGGAAAGTTACCAAAACTGCGCCAGGAAGTATCAAAACTTACCGAAATTGCATTCATATGGCTGTAATGAATAGTTGTAATGAACGATAAAATCCCTGACTCATAGCACTCTCTCTTCTATCCAGTACTGACCAACACATTGGGTATTACTAGTGGATGCCATCATCTGAGGGGCAGACGGTATACACGCTGGCATGCCTGACACAAGGCCTCATGCAAGCAGGCACCACACAACTTCTGGCCCAAAATGAGGTGACAACCTCTCTGACCATCTGCTCGCCTGAGGTGACCCAAGATCTGTAGAACTCCACTCTCCTTACCAGGAGAGGCACTGTACAGTGAGGGGCTTGAAACAGTTCCCCGCGTGATGCATACGTCCTCCCAGGCTGCCGCTTGAAAAAGGTTACACTTTTCACCCGTGGTCTGCCTATAGCTCGCACCCATCAGCTATCAGTCCCATAAGGAACTAGGGGCCTTTCAGGATAGATCTTCGTCTGCAGGCATGTGGTCTTCATCGAAGATAAACATAGCAGACCCACGTTTCACTGAGTGCCCAGACAAGCCGGATACTGGATGCTACAGAGCCTCATATCCGAGCAACGGCTGAGGAAGGAGCACCCGATGAGACAGAACCTTCATGGCGGCAAGGACTGCTTTCAAGCTGCCCCCCGCCTCCCATAAAATTTCTCACATTGTTTACAGGAGAACACAACCAGATGTTCCTTCAGACAGCTTCAGGTATTTCGTGAGCACCACTCCCCATCACCCCCCACCCCATCCCCTGTCGCCCCAAAGTACTCACGTCGATCAAGTCGGACAAGTCGTGAATGTAATACTTGAACACGGAAGAATTTGTGGCTTCCAGAGTCAGCAGATATTCGTTGCGAGCTTTGATCAATTTCAACTTGTTCTCTGAGTATTTGGCTTGTCTCTGCAGATTGGGGGAGAGCCAGAGAGAGACAGCGGTGTTAAAACTCCAGAAAGCATTTCATTGACGAGGTAGCATCCTCCCAGGTCATGAGAGGATGCTACTGACTGCAAGACTGACATCTGCCGGACACACAGTAGGGAAGCTTAGATCATCTCCTACGGGGAAGTCAGCCAGACAGAATAAACACAACCCCAGCAGAGTCTACTCAGTCTGGAAAGGAAGGGGGGGAAGAGGATCAACCTACACAAGCCAGGCTCTACTTCCTCTTCTCCAGCCATGCCCCCCTAACCCCCACGAACCAGACAGACGGACCCGTGGACAGTAATTCATGCTGGATGTCTCGCCACCCGCTTCCAGGAACGGTTTGTAAAAGCTATGCAGATATGACTGTTACATGAATCATCAACAGGACACAGACTTTGAAAACCAAAGCCATCTCAGACGATACATTCTACACTCTATGCCTATCATGTGTGTTTATGCATGAAAGATGCTAAAAGTTCCAGTGTCAGCATAAAAAAACAAGACACTAATGCCAACAGGAAGAACAACAATGAGACCGGCGTGGAAAGTTCCGGTTCTGTTAATGTGAAGCTATACAGCTCCCAAATGATATTCACAGAGTATCTGGCACCCAGCCTTGGCCTCCATACCTTCTCTTTCATCTTCTCGATCTTTTTGGTAGAACTGCGTCTCTGGTTCTTGTCCTCCATGCGCATGCTGAAGGCGGGCTCCCCGGACCGGCCCACCTGCTTCTCAGCCTCCTTCAGCTTGCACTCGGCGCTCATGCTCTCCGTGTGATACATGTGGTACGTCTTCATCACCTGAGCATAGGCAAAGGGGTCACAGGTCAAAAGGTACGGAGTCAGGAAGTTCCAGGAGTGCAATGTGCAGTCAAAGGGATTAACAGACCTCAAAGAGTCTACAAAGGGACCAGAAACATCTCATCTCTGCAACCAGGGTTGCAGATATCGGTGGAATGAAAAACAAAACCGCCCAAGTCTTCAACAAAACAGCTTCGACTGCGGTTCCGGAGGGAACTTCTTAATGCAAATCAAACCCCTTGACGTGCTGAGCTGTCACATGGCTTCAAGAGACACCAGAGCAGGCAGATGACAGATAAAGGAGCAGGAGGTGTTGGGGTCACACCACTTTCTGGACATCGTGCTGTAAAAGACACTGCACACAGTGGGTGATGAAAGCGAAGCTGTACGTTTGTCAGCCTTTCGCTGGGGTATAATCTGTGCCTGGTGAGGACTCAGTGCCAATTGGGGCAGGGGACATTAAGTTGAAGTGGAGGGGGAAGAGAACATGGGGTGTGTCCGAAATCGCGCACTTGCGCACTTTTAGTGCGCGAGTTTAGTGCGTAGTGCGTTTACACTGACAACTAAGCTAAAATTCAGTGCACTGAAAGTACCCGGATGGTGCACTAAATCCGGCCAGAAAACGCAGTGCAGAACGATGGACACTTCGCGCACTAAACGGACGCCATTTTGACTACGTAGCGGAAGG
>JABFDZ020000001.1:3856480-3867715 GCA_019775955.2 Pollimyrus isidori
ATGCCTTTATCATAGAACAAATTAAAACCATAGAGTCATCTTCATGCCTAGTATGTCCGCCCTTATGCGTTTTCCTCCCTCCGCAGCTCGACGCCGTGCCGTACCCTCCTGTAGCGGTCCTGCGCAGTGAGGGGTATGGTGGAAACAAAACCCAAATCCCCAGCCACCGCAAATGCTCATTCAGAGCCAGAACACTCCAGTATTTTACTGGCTGGTCTTTCGGGCTGCGGTTCCATTGATTACCATAAGCTGACCGTACAAAGACTCATGAATAACATTAGCAACTCGTCCAGCTGAAACTGACACAT
This sequence comes from Pollimyrus isidori, assembly GCA_019775955.2. Lineage (NCBI taxonomy): Eukaryota > Metazoa > Chordata > Actinopteri > Osteoglossiformes > Mormyridae > Pollimyrus > Pollimyrus isidori. The sequence continues at coordinate 3,856,789 of JABFDZ020000001.1, forward strand.
AGTGAGAAGATTTCCTTAAAAATGATCCACCCAAAGCGGTATTTCAGTGCAAAAAGCAAAGGGGAGAATGAGAGAAGGTGGGTTTTGAATTTAAAGCTTAAATGTTAGCTAAACGCTTTTGAAGTACCATCAAGATGAAGATCTGGACTGGATTCCTATCAAGCCTTAGGACGCTAGTTTAGCGCAGAAATGAGACATCATCATTGAAATAACCATCCATGGCGTGCAGCAGTCTAATTTCCGAGCATTTTAGGAAACACCAGCACAAAGTAAGTGAACAGATCAAGAAGGGCACTGGGTCTTGATCACATGATCATGAGCAGAGGTCAGTGCAGAAGGGACAAAAATGTCAATGAAGTGCAGAAGTGAAGACACTGCAGTTTAACAAGGGTTAAGACATTTAACGACTCTGATTTAAGCTTTTCTGCTTCACGGACGACCCCCTACTGCCGTTGAGAAGAGGACTTCCTTGCAGGCTGCGGCCATCTGCGTGCTTTCAGTGACCAACTCTTTTCTAAAGATCAGCCATGAATCATCTGAAATTACCCTTGTAACACAACCATAGCAGTTCAATCATCAAGGTTTTTTTTCTTAAATCATTTAAAGCAACTGTTCTGGGCTGTTCCGAGCTTATCCATAATCACCAAAATACCGATTTAATCCATCAGCAATAGGTGCTTCCCTTGATCTTGATAAACAGAGGCATTTCGTGAAATCTCACAATCTGGAGGGACCAACTTTTCATACAAAAGTTAAAGCAGGCAGGAAGTTAATCAGAAGAGCTGGTATACAGAAGACGATGAAATTCTCCCTCCAACGTGGGAGCAGACGGCAGGATCGACGGCCAAGTCATAGAAAGAGGGTCATCAACTACTCTTGGTCTCTCCCCACAAGGGGGATCTTATTTTTATGTAATAATATACGGCAGGAGCAAGAAAACATAAGAGCCTCATCACGGTCTCCCATCCCTCTCAAATATAGGGAACATGGTTCGGTATTGTGTTCAGGATATGATATTTATGAACTGGGTCCAGTAAATTAAAAGATCCTGTTAAGTCTGCAAGGTTGTCTACAATTATTAATCAAATCAGCCAGGGAAACAAAAATTACCATCTATGCCAACAACTTAAGGTGCTCTTGAGACAGCAAATGATTGAAGCACACTCTCACATTAATCTGTCCCAAGTGAAATGATCTTATTTCCTTATCCTAATTTATTATTTAAGGTAGGATCCGAAGGCATCATCTGATCAGTCAACGTGAGTCGCATGCTGGAGCCTCACAGGGGATCCTGAACGGTCAGCATCCATCAAGCAGCAAAATGACCTCTCAACATGGCACCAGTCCTAACATATTTTAACTCTGTTTTATGCTGATGCTTAAGAATAATACTTGAAAATTTAAAGTCAAACCAAATCAAATAAAGCATTTAGGCTTAAAACCTTCCACTTGTCACAATCCTAAAACAATTCCATGACAGATCTTTGGGTTTGTATTTAAAAAAAAAAAAAAAAAAACACACTTCAGGGTAAGAATCTACACTTAGCGCTGAGGTTTTCCAGGTCACACTCTGAGTACCAGAGATGGTTTCATATGAACTGCGGTCTGTCACTGATCAAAGGCGCTCGGACAGGCCTAAAGTATCAAATTTTACGCAAGTATTCCTCCATAAAAAAGGTCTGCCTGAAAGTCAACCATGATTAAAACTGCCTGCCTGCTCCTGAACTGTGAAGATCTGTCACATAACACATTAAATTTAGATTCCAAAGTGGGTTTTTCTTTAACATCCAATTTCCATTTGATTTACACAACATGCCTTCCACTCTGTTCTGGCCTCCTTGATGTACACGGCCTGTGTAATTATCATCTCGACAGAAGTTTCAGCTCGTCTGGTACCTCCAGCTCGCTCCCTGATCTGCGTCATGTGACCCTCTGATTATAGAGGACATACCAAGGCCTGGGAGGTCATTCACATGGTAAACATCTGCGTGCAGGGGGTGAGCGGAGCCCACATCAAAGCCCCCTGTGATCTGCTTAAAACCGGGGGAGGAAGAATGGAAGCACCTGTAGGCTCCAGTTAACCGACAGAAATCCAGGGAGCAAAGGCAGAGTTCTACAGGAGTTTATGACAGAATGACCAAGCCCTCAGGCACCTTTCTGGCAGAGACCTGGTTTCAAGTGTGAGCAGGACTTTCATCATGATTCAAAATGTCGGCGCTGCAGGAAAACCCCACAGCTGTCCTTCTGTAGATCCATTCCACCATATGGTGGTACAAGTATGTGGAGAAGACTTTACAGGACAAAGCCTCAGAGTTTAACAGTAACCACTTTGTTCCTGGCAGCATGGTGTCCATAGGTCCTGTCAAAAGACCACAGATACCCACAAACCTCTTTCTCCAGGTGGTCTACTTCTAATCTCTAATCCCTTTTACAGTAAGTCCCAAACCTCAATGACCAAGATGGCTACAAATCACTCTATAATCTTGTCCCCCAATACCAAGACAGAAATTGACTAGATCTTTCCTACAAGAACATTCATAGTCAATCACAAACCGCCTTCCTTGTGTTTTTTTTTTTTAGATCCAGCCACATTTTCCTTTTTATCATGTTTGAAGATGCTCATCATCAAACACTAGCTTGTTAATGACCCATAACTTATCATCTGCCAAGGCCGGTCTGGGCCATAGCTACCAGCATTTTTCATTTAGGTGAATTTCACCAGCCACACAAAAATATCTGCGACGGAGCCACATTCACATTTACTGCACATCTTCTCTGTGCAGCATTACAGAAGGCAACTGAATTTGAAGGGAGAAAGGTCACTCAATAAGGTTCATACATCCACCCAACGTCTATTCAGAGAAGCTAATCAGGTTAAATGCTAACCTACCGCGTGACACTGAAACTGGCAAACTCCACGCACACAGACACCCCTACTGAGCCAGCACACCACCCAATAATGTTTTTAATTTCGTAAAGGCTTTTCCTTTGAATGGTCCTTCCCTCAGAGCCCTATATATCAAGTTCGCATTCAGAATAGTGAAGCAGAGAGATCAAATCGCATCACTACATGAATAACTGTTGTCCCAAAACTCCGCTCATGTACTTAACATGAAGCCGCACCAATGTTTGTCAAAGGCAGTGACACGCAGTCGCTTAAGCTTTTAAACAAAAGGCTAAAAACTCACGACGGTCATTTTCAAGGGCTGGTTATTCTAACCAAGGACTCTGTGACGTGAGCGCCAGAGAAGGGAAACTTCAGGGCAAAGCTTGGCCTCAGCGACAGCAGGCCAGCTTGGTGTCATCCTACCTTGGTGAGGAAGAAGAGGGCACGGCACAGCACGCGCGACGGGGGGTGGGGTCAACGGCACAGAGCTGTCATGCAGACAAGAGCATTCACCAAGACACAGGGCTAGACAAGGTCAGAACCACGAGCCTAAGCAGGTACTCAGGGCAGGAGAGATAGTGTGTAAGGCAGACTGAGGGATCATGTGAGGTTCTTCACTGGAGACATTTCCACTCTAAGGATATGAATAGAATGTCACAGTAAGATGTTAGGAAACATAGGATGGACCATAGAGTATCAACACAGGAAGACAGGCAAGGCAGAGCAAGAGTGTCTACTCTCCTGCGCTATGTTTCCCGTCATCCATACATACAGAATTCTGTGTGTGTGTGTTTCTATGTATTTAATGGTCTCCATAACAAACAGCCAGAATATACTGTATTTAAGAGAATTTTTAACACCCAGACATGTGTTGGTTTGAATTTTACATCAGACATTTCAATGTTTGCATGATTTTATCTTTGCATACAAGACAAGGAGCCAGCAAGGAGCAGTGACGTGCAAACAGTGACACAGGTCTCAGGAGTGCCTTTTCCTTTTTTTGGTTTAGTTCTTGCTTATTTTCATGATTTGTCATTAAGACCATTTCTTCCAAGTGTGTACAGGGGGGTATTCCATGAAAGTAGCAAAAAAAAAAAAAAAAGACAACTCCCTAAACATAGGTTCACGTTGTTCCATGAACGCAGTTCGGTGTTAATAAAGGTTCATTCTAGACAGACAAAATGAATAGATGAACAATAGATCGAATAAATAAGTCAGAAATACTGTAAAACGACAGCGGTGCTTCTTTCCGCCACAGAATAAACGCTGCTGATGGAGCTGTATAAAAAACACAAAGATGTAATCGTTAAAAAAGGCAATACTGTGGCCATAAACACAGGCTTGGCAATGAATTGCAGACAGACTAAATGCATAAGTTACACAAATGTTATAAGTGCTTAGTACAGTGGCACGGTGGTACAGTACGTGGTTTATGCTGTCATTTTATAATGCGAAAGTTGCTGGCTCAATCCCCATAGCCAACGGGGATTTCATTCTGGGTTGATTTCATCTGTCATTATTACTGTATAATATTATTTGATCTCCGTAAAATACTTTGATCTTTTTTGCGCCGGTTACATATCAGACAATATTTTCACGGACCGGCCTTTAAAGTGTGGGGCGTAAATACGATGAAATAAAATGATACGACCGGCATAAACAAATATAAACTGCATAAAAATAAAACTCACCATTACGTTGAATTAGTGGGAGCCCTGAGCCTGTTTCTCCAAAACGATCCGGTCCCATCTAGGCGTAATCGGAGACAATGACACCCCAAATATTTTTTTCTATGCAGCCCGGTACCAAATGACCCACGGACCGATACTGGTCCCTGGCACAGTGGTTGGGGACCTCTGCTTTAAATCACATCCCTGTGAAATGTTCTGCACAAATAACCATATGTTGTCTCTGCTATTTTAGTAGTAAACTTTCAAAGTAGACAGTGACTGAAAATATAGATCTTACTGTTCATATAATTTTAATGGATTTGTTTTCCAATTAGTCATTGCATTTCACGTTTAACCTTTGTAGTATGTGTACACTTTTATTTTACAGTAAGATACCATTATAACATACTTCAAGGGACCTAGCAAAACAGTCCAATACATCCAGAGTTGCTGTATGCCCAGAACACAACTACAGGACACCATTTACTCATGCCACGGCCCTGAGAACAAAATTGTCTGTCCTTTATAAGTGAAATCCTGTTATATGCGAGTCTGTTATATCTGATGCTTTTTCTGGATGTTCGTAAAGACGCACGGCCGGGACCGGCAGACCTCGTCCGTTATAGATGATATTCCATTATGAGTGAGTCCACTATAAGGGGATTTTACTGTGATTTTGAAATTGGAATGCTAAGACATGATTCTATAGGCTTTATTATACTGATTATGTAGCAATCTCAACTCTGTTCTCCATATTATGAAAGAATCATGCAGAGGGTTACTTCCAAAAAGATGGTTTATCGAATATTAATGCATTTCATCTACAGACTTCCTGCTTCTTCCTACTCTGAAAAGCTACAGACTTAAAATTCCCTTTAAAATGCATATCTCCTCCGTCAGGCCACACATAAACCTTGCCGGAAAATCTGAATCATCTTGTGATTCAGAAATGAGACACAATGTCTCAAACAATAGCTCGTGTGAAGAATAAGCACTGAAATAAATTCAGACGAAAATGACCCTGAAATGTTTGCCTCATGATGGCACAGAGGGTAGAGCACTAGATTCTCCTCGTGTAGCATGTAGACATGATGAAATGTCTGGGTACTCCAGCTTCCCCTACTTACCGCTCAAAGACAAGAAATTCAAGAAGACTGGCATCTGCAAAAAACCCATGAAGCATGAGAGGGTGTGCCCATCAATGGATTAGCCTCCTATCCATGGTGTACCCCGTACATCTTGGAATAAAGTTGAGGTTAACCCTAACCCTTGACTAGGACTAGTCAAACCTCAACTGAATGTATTATAAATAAAGCCGTACTGCCTTTCACCACAAGGTCCTGAAGGGCTTGGTGCAGATTTGTGGGGGCGTATCTCTCTCCAGTGGAAAGACATGTCTGCAACCAATAAACCACAACCAGTCAGAAGACATAGCAGCCACTTCCCGGACATCCCAGAGAGGATTGTGCGTGAAGGACCTGCCACAGGTTTCTAAGCACAGGGTAACCTGGCAAAGATCTCAGCGCAAATGTCTTTTATCCAACCGGGAGCATAAAATGTCAACAGATCCTTTGCAGTCAATCCTTAAACTCTATTAATCAGGCCACCCAGTATCCAGCATCAAACTGTGCAGCAGGGGCAGGCAACCCTGATCCTACAGTGCCGGTATCCAGTAAGTCTTGTGGTCTCTGAGGAACCACACCTGATCTCGGGCAGATAACCAATCAGGCCAGAGCTACCCCCTGGCCTCGAGTGAAGCAAATTTATTAAACTGGAATTACTGACCAGCAGGGCGGAGATACGCTCCTGGTCTGTCAGAAACTTTTGCCCCGACAGCTTTGGCACTAGATATCCACTTAGCAGAATGAAGAGCTGAGAGAGATTAGACCGGTGTAATGTTTCTAGGGTGTGTGCAGAGGGAAAGGCTAAAAGGCTTTCACGTCAACTTACATCTAAAGGTTTTCAGCAGAAACAGCCAGGGAAGAGACCACACCAACACAGCAGAATTCATATATTAATCCAGAATCCTTTTTAGTTTATAGGGAATAACACCTATAAACCAGGCTACATGTCGAAAATTAGTTAGCATTAGCTACTGTTACCAACAAGTCTCTGTTTATGAGGCAGAATGGATGGGTTGTACTAACAATATTCCAGCTGCAGTGAAGGATACATCTTAAGTCAATAATATGCAGTTCATTCTCTCTTGCATATATTAGGGGGCTTTTTCTGAGGGATATTGAATAAATGACCATGTTGGCATGACAATGTGCTTAGATTGACATTCTCCTGATTCTACTTTGGCCCCGGCCTGAATCAGAGACAGAAACGAGCCTTTGAGTGACTAAATAAAATCATCTAAATGCCTGCATTTAGCGTCATTTCCTGAGAGGGTGAGCAGCTGCCCGTGGCCTGGCTCCCACAACACGGCCAATCCAAGCACATTCCTCACACGGTAAGCCCGTCAGAAGTAGGGGAGGTGAAGGCACATCGTAAACACTCCGCTCTCTGCACCCGTCGGAAAGAAAGCTTTCTAACTGAGCTGGCCCAGCTGTCAACACCAGCAACAGGGCATCCGGAAAATGCCACCCCAAGCATCCCATCAGTGCTGCCCACCCAGGGATTGTCTCCCATAGGGGGCACACTCCTGAATACCCATCACCAGACGGAAGGACTTATCAAGTATTTTAAAAATGTCACAATGATAGATCTTTCTCTGATTCTCTTAAGACACTAAAGATTAAGCTGTCAATGGTGGCAGTCAAAGAACCCCTTCAAAAAAAAAAAAAAAGTACCTTTCTAATGATGGAGAACAGCCAGGTTACCATAGCAACCAAGTACCTCACAGATATGGAGACTGCAGTAAGGAGGGCTGCTTTAACCCCCCCACGTCCAGAGCAGGACGGCAGCTGGTACACAGAGCCACACACCTCTGCCCAGAAAGACTTGGCGCTTTGCAGGAAAAAATGCTGTCTGAAAGTACAGTCTGAAAGATGGTCCCACTCACAGCCCAGGGCCACCATCACTTCCCTTCAGACAATGTGACTGGATGCCACATTTTGGTGTTTGCAGTGACATGACTTGATAACATTTTATTATATTCACCACATTATTAAATGCTACACTTTTAAAAGCTAATGATTCTTAAATTCATGCAAATTCTCATCTTTTGATAGTTTATTTTTAATGTGTGTAGGTGTGACTGCCCACTGCTTGCAATATTAATACCCTGTTTATAAGTTATGCATGCACAAGATTAATAAAATAATGATGAGTAAATATAACACAAATATAACTCATTTCATAATATTCCATAGATACAAAAGTTGTGAATTTGCACCGATGAATTTTAAAATCACTGCAGCACCTATGTAAAACTACTCATCTGGAAACTACTGTAATTACATAAAAGGTGGCATAAGGATCCCAGAGGAATCCTTGAAAAGTAAAATGTAAATAGAACAGGAGCAGTGAATACAAGCATTGAAAGCATCAGGTGTGGGATCTCCACGTGCAGCAGTAGTAGGTTTCAGATACCTGCGGCCCAGCTTAACCCCGTGTACCAGGGCGACAACCTGGAGAGACACTGAGGAAGAGTCTAAGCAGGCAGAGGGAAGTCAGCTTAGCGTCGTCAGGAGTCAGAGCGCCACGGGCAGAAAGGCCCCGTAAGAAGAACAACAACAACCTCATATTGACTGGCACGGGGAGCCCAAGCTGCTCACGAAACGGCAAATTTTTATGCAATATAAATGGCGGGAAGAGGCCAACCGAGGCTCCAGACCACAGTTACCAGTTCGCCCCTGAGCCTGGATGGCAGATACATTTCCATTCCCTAAATAACATGATCAAACACCCCGGGAAGTAAAATTCTTTATGCAAGGATTGCTCCAATCTACAGTATTGATTAATGCTTCATAATAAGTGTTGTGCTATAAATGATAATGAGAAATGGCAGCGGCCTTTATAGTCAGTGAAAACGACTTCCTGAAGCCGTCTGACCATAATCGCCATTTTTGGATCAGTTGCCGATTGGTGGGTTAGTGAAGACTGGTCATATGATGGAGAAGTGGACAAGCATGGGTAACACACAGCCAGTGATGGGGGGCAGCATGGGATACCACATCAAACCTGGAGGGGGCTTGGAATTGCACTGGTGTGAAGGAACCCCCCCTCCCCCAGTGGGGTAAGAGAAGAATGTCCAGGCAAATGAACGAACCTACATCCTGGATGCAGTTTCCATGGAGATGGTGCAGGTGGTGTCTGTGGTACCCATGATGGGGGCCTAGCTGTCTCCGGATTGGCTGCTGGGATTCCTGCCTCCCCCACTGATCCGGGGTGCCCTTCTCCTCACACGATGACTTTCATTTTGTGTGAGAGAATTGTAGAAAAAAATAAAGTAAAATTGCTTGGCCCTGCAGGCCCCATGTGCCTTTCACTCTTGAATTATGAGGTGCAGTAGCGGCTTGGCAGCTGAATCACATCCAGAACAGAGTAACCAGTTTAATTCAGGTAACGACGGTCCATCACGCTGAGCTCCGATTGCAGCCGAACCCCAAATCCTCTGCTGTAAAAGTCAGTTCTGTCCTCCAGTGTCATCCATGGAAAAAGGAAAGTGCTTTCCAAGGCGATTAGGAGATACAGTGACATTGCTGATGTAGGTTTGTGGCTTGTTAAGGCCCCGCATTACGGCGTGACTTAAGCCTATGAATGACACCCCCTTGGGTTATTGCTGAGGTTACAGCTATGCGAGGTGAAGGGGCACTGTGACACCCACCCTGTGCTCTCCCAAGGAAGACTATGGGCGAAACATTAAGAGGCCTTTTAGCAGGGAGAGTGTTCCCGCCTGTCCGCAGGCTGCAATTTCAACCCACAGCTCCATGGGGAATGTCCATTCCAGGACGCCACCACTGGGCTCACACCTGCTTTAAATAGAAAATTAGAAATGCAGATCGAGCCCCCTACCCCCATCACAGAAATCCACAAGCGGGGGCGAGGGAGGGTGACGAGGATGGATGTACTCTATCTGGCACTGGGTCCCCACCTATGGTAGGGTTAGGGTTATGATGTCAGGCTGAGTGGATGAGACCATCATTGGAGGGTGGGGGTGCTTAGGCAATGAAACAGAGATTGGGATCTTTGCTATCGGGCTTTTCCACCTTGCTCAGCCGACCTCGCTAAGCTCGACACTCCATGCATAATTCATCGGCTCGCGACCACAGCCACAGCTGTCAGCCCTGGGGGGGGCACTCAAACGATGGGGCCAGAACCGGGGGCAGAGAAGCCTCTAGCACCCCCAAAGTGCTGAATTTGTTTGACCCCTCTACATGAATTATATTAGCCAATGGTATGCTTTGAATTAGTGAGTGACAGGGAGGGGGCCAATCAACTTTCAGACAGGACCAGCACCACCCCTGAGTCACAGGACTGATGAGCTTCCTTCAGCCCTACCAGCAATTATACATTTGAAATGTGTCCCCCCACCTCGCCAGCCCACCTACAGAATGCCATTAAAGGTCTGAAGCATCCTCATTCCCGACAGTGGGACGGCGACTCAAATACCATCTGCGTATCAACTGACTCTGGCCTGAAGTTTGTTTCTGCACAAATGAGAAAAACAAATTCTCCAGGAAGCTGTGCATACAGCAGAAAAGTGACCCACACCCCCCTCCCCCCACCCGCCCCCAAGGGATAGCTGGCGACACAATAAGCAGGAATATGGCACACAGATTCATATCTGGGCCTTCTCCCTCCTTAGGCCTGCCATAGACCCGTGACAGGAAGCATATTCCTGACCCCCGCCCGTGATCCCCACTCCCCAAAACAGACCCTTTATTGTGTGCAGATAAGTGAGGACGTACGCTATACAGAGGGAAAAAGAAAAAACCGCAAGAAATGAAAGGGCCAGCGCTCCAACAACGGGCAAGTTCGGCTGCGGTGCAGTGAAGCCAGCGGTAATTTATCTGTAATTAAAGGCTGAGCCACAGCCTTCATCAATCAGGCCTCTGGAGCCTCACCGGGGGCATGCCACAGCGCCCCCTCTGGTCCACCAGGGACATGCAGCCTGGTTCAGGCCCAATGCCCAGTACTCAAGGTTGACAAGGTCAAAGTGGAACGAGTGGGCGTGAGATCGGCAGCTGATCATATGCAATACTTGACCCTAAGCAGTACATGGTGGTTGACCGAGAAACACAAGGGATGCCGGGTTCGAACAGGAAGCTGGATGGGAGAGAGAGGCGCCAGTCTGCTTTGGGGAAAAGTGGCCATCCACTCTGCAAGGGGGGGGGGACGAGGCTGAGCTCACCAGAAGAAACTGAAAAGCTCTCGGGCCACATGTGCGGGCAACCATGCGATTGTTTGAATTGCATTAATT
>JABFDZ020000001.1:3928134-3954462 GCA_019775955.2 Pollimyrus isidori
TTTTTACATGCGTTACATCTGTTCAACACCGGTCATTTCAGAGGCATTAAAGTATTCTAATAACTAATATTATACTATTATTCTAATAAATGACAGAAAGGGGAAAATGACTTCGTTTTAAGTTGGTACCTGTAGGCGCTTTTGACAGCGCGATGCCGCATACATGTACAGTGTTCGGTCCAAAATGGGGGAGGCACAATGTTGTCTGTGCAATAGAGCGTTTCGCCTCTTGGGTTCTTTATATCTCGTGATGTGCTGGCGCTCATTTCCAGTAAGACCTAATGAGCACCACAACACAGGTTTTTTAAAGACACTATACCTGCTAGCAAGCAATTTCCCAAATACCATTAGCCTACTTTATCGGATCTATTTATCGGATTTAATTTATTTATCAGAGAAACAAAAATGATCTAATTTTAAATCATATCGGTCGATAGTTTATCACTCCGATACATATCGTGCATCCCATTATTTAAAAGCATGCTGTTATTCTCCAGTGTTAATTGATCATTATCTTTAATTGGCACAAAACCTTAAGAAAATAAATGCTGCTCGCTTTCTGGGAACAGGCGGCCATTGCGGAGAACGAGGTGCGTAAACATTTCCAACTGCCTCATATATCGCCTCCTGATCTAATAGGTGGCACCATCAGTGTAAGCACATGGCGTTTTACATATCGATTGGGGCAGTCATGATGCTCAGTGCTCTGCTCATTAAGGACCGGCAGAGAAGCCTGTGCAAATGACACTCCTCTGTTTCTATAACACTGCCCTAGGAAAGGCACTCAAAGCTGATCCCCTCGAATGTATAGATTTTTTTTCTTTTTGTCCAGTTTTTATTGTAATTTTTTTTGTGTCGTTGGTTACATATTGCATTAGCGCATAGCAATAATTTACTCTGAAATATCAGAGGATATCTGACTGCAGAATACAGTTATTTTTTGAGTATACTTTAAAATATGAGGTGCTGTTCTGCCCCTCTTGTCCAGTAATTCAATAACAAATTTTTCTGCCTAACTGCATCTCTAAATGCAAAAATGATACACATAAAAACGATACATGACATAATCCCTGAGTATCTGAGAATGCTTGCTGACAATTCTGCAACTTTAATTTTATTTGCTGAACGGAAAAAAAACTGGAGGAACTTGACTGCGCACAGGAACTTCCGCATGTTCTTCTGGAGAACACCGGTTCTGCTCAGGTTACTGCTCCCAGGTGGATACTGTACTGCTCTCCTTGGCACTCACGCCACAGTTAACTGCAATGATGTAGTCACGGAAACGTTACAGAATGTCCCAAACCTAGCTAACGTACAGACTGAGCTCCAACTGGCTCTCATTCACCTGACGTACCACAGGCACACTGAGCACCCCAGTGGGTGACCGCAGGAACTTAACACTGTGCCTGCTAACCAGATCATCAATTAGCACGAGAGCCCAGCCACATGAATAACAGTAAGTCACCAGGGTGTTCAGATTTAGGTGTTGGATTGATAGACCTTTGTGATGTTTCCCCATTCTCCCTCCTCTGTAGGTTATGACAAAAACAGATCTGTTGGTATTTGTTAATGTCCCAGCTGTACTGATTTGAGACCTGCAGCCTCTGCACCAAGCTCAGCAAAGAGGTTAGGGCTTCAGACAAGTAATGTCATTGTAAAACAGCATAGTGCACTCAAAATGAGCCTCTCAGAACCCGGTGGTTTGACCTAAGATGTGTGCTGTATGTCAAAAGTAATACATTTCCCCATAAAGCCTTGAAAGAGTTTAAAACTGCATAATTGCCACAGTGGGTGTTTAATGTCATCACCATCCTTCACTCAAGAGAATTATGAGTAAATAGATCTAGTTTTACTAATAGACGTGTCAAAAAGCATGACCTGTCACTCTCATTGTATCTCAGAGTAACAACTGTCACTGACATCCTTCAACTGGCTAAACCTAGGAAAATTACATTAAATGTCAAAACCACAAACAGAGCAATGACAGTGATACGAAATACATCATAGCAAGTGTACATTAATAGTCCAGGCAAGTATTTCCACAAATTGCTAACCTCTCTCTGCCATCAGTTTTTTTTTCCATAATAGCTTGCAGAGTGTTTTAGCTAGAAAACGATGGTTGCTGTCTGCTGTCATGTAACAGATCTACATACAATGGTTATGTCATGTTCTTCTTGCAACTCTATTATTCTTCAAATTCAAGTATAGCATCCTCCATAAAAGGGTTACCCCAAGGTGTCCAAAGAATTTCCTGAGGCAAAAACTCAAGAAGACCCATAACTACAGGCTGTCCTGCCTGCTGTACTCATTTGTGATTTAAAATTCTTGTAACATTGGACTGAGCTTCTCTGAAGACGCTATAAGAGCAGCATTTATGCCATCAAAAGCTGAATAATAAAAATCTATGCAATTTTCCTGCTTCATTTGAATTCCCTTTCGTTTCCTTATTTGAGGAAGCAGTTTACTCAGTTAGAAATGGCCGGCGAGGTCATACAGAATGACCCTGCATGGCTAACCACTGCATTTATATTTCAGAGCAAAAGTCATTTTTGAGACCAGGAAGCTTAATTAAAAACAACACATAAGAGATGGACACACCCATCCATCCATCCATTTTCGAAACCGCTTATCCTACTGGGTCGCGGGGGGTCTGGAGCCTATCCCAGAAGCAACGGGCACGAGGCGGGGAACAACCCTGGATAGGGGGCCAGCCCATCGCAGGAGATGGACACACACACAGTTAAATATGCAGAATAAACAAACAAACAAAAGAGAAGTGAGTTAGATATGTGGACTGGCGCCCAGCCAAGGTGCTCCCTGCTTTCTGCCTGGGTTAGACCCACTGTCACTGTTGGTGCTACTTCACAGGCATGCAGGGACCGAGCTGTACCCGAGCCGTACCCGAGCCGTACCGCCAACAGAAACTAGTTACAGCACAATTACAGTGCAGTTCTAGCTCACTTTGGTTTTCCACTGCAGAAGAGTTGGCTCCGTAAAGGCATTGCTGGGTTTGGGGAACAACAGTGATGTAAAACAGAAGATACACTGATTTACTGTTCACATGGTGCACATTGTGATTTACTGTGCGTTAATTTCCACCAGCACGTCTTGGAGAATCACTGTGTTATGTAGCATCAAACGCTAGAGAAATTAGCATTTGTTTACGTGAATTTGCACAAAAAATCCATTCTGTTCAGCTGTTCTATAGTTCTTTTTAAGTAGGAAGTTGGAAATGTTCAAGTTCCAAGTTATTGCGTATACATCAATACAAAGTGATGTGCAATACTACTAATAATGAATAATATACAGAATTTTTCCTCTGTGCATTTTGACCAATCAGATGGTGGTGACACAGACAGCTTGCTTTGGTCACACTTTCAACTCTGATAGCATGGATAGAGCTCCAGTACAGCTACCATAATTCACAATGGAAAACTGTCACTTCACAGTACAGCTCAGACATGGCTCAGTTCTCATTGACAGTAGAAAAGTGCTATATGTGATCCTGAACAAGATAAGCAGTTACGCAAGATGGAATTAGGGATGGTTAAGTTTATTTGTTTCATATATGATTATGTGTTTACACGCTGTTCTACAAGTGCACGTGCAACCAAGCAGATCTCATGAAATGAAGCATAAACAAATCTCCCACACTCCCACTATGACATAAATAGGATACATAGAATATTTAGGAGGAAAGATACTTAAATTCCCATATATTTCTTCAGCTCAAATGAACAAAAGGTCTTCAGAGCTCATAGCTCAAATGCAGCAACAGAAAGTCAGAGCAGGTAGCATTAAACACGAGATGCAGGTGGGAATTTGTATTCAAGATTCACTGCCATTACTGACCTTCCTCTTGTAAGGGGGCAAATGTCCTTGAGCTGATGCAGACAAAGAATGTATAGCAGAGAACAGGGACAGCAGCGTCCATTCTGACGGAGCTTATCGATTTGTCATACAGGGCTTCTGCCAGGCGGACAATGGCATGGGCTCTTCATGTATGCTTTTAAGCTTGTATTATTCATTTTTGTGCTGTCAGGCCTGTCAGCCAATTTTGCTGACAGAGAACATCACAGCTTTGCCCTAATGACGCACAAACAGACTTTGGTCCAGAAACAGGAAGTCATGTGTGACGCAGCCTCGTGGGTCACATTTAGCTGTAAAGTCTTACATATATGATTCCTAACCACAAATGCTGAACTGTCACAGTTTGCCTTTTCATGTTTTCCTCATGTCATCATGAGATGTCCTTTGAGTGTTCCAGCCCCCCCCCCACTCAAAAAAAAACATACTGAGGTTAACTGGAGTTACCAGACTGCCCATAAGTGTGCCTGTAAGTGAATGGTGTGTGCGTGTATTGCGTGTACGTGTGCCCTGCAATGGGTTGGTGCCCTGCCTTGCATCCACAGGCTCCAGGATTGGACAAGTGGTTACGGAAAATGGATGGATGAGTGGGTGAAAACATGGTAAAAGTGTTATTGTACAGATCAATGGTCCTCAAAGACTGGATGCGTGCAGAATCACAAATTAACCCAGACCCAACAGATGATGCACCTTGTGAAGCAGTATGGTTAATGTACAATGGCTTAATGTGGTTCGAAGCACAAAACTACAATGCCGAACCACCAGACCTGGCACACATACAGCTCATCGTAATCCACCCTCCCTCCAATGACCGAGAGCTGAACCAACAGCAAGCACCACTTTAGGTTCCCCTAACTATCTAGGGACCACTGTTGCCTCCAGGTTCAGGTTCGAAGACGCCATTTAGTATTGAGCTTTTATTTTGCTTAACGAGCCTAGCCACTCTCCTCTGACCTCTCACAAGGTATTTTAGTTATTGAAATGGCCCGAACTGGATTTTTTTTAATCTTGACAATTTCTTTACCTTCCTGACATTTAATGTGTGAAAATCTTAGGAAGGGTGCATCATTGCCGGGAGCGTCACATCTGGCACCACATTCAAAACCACTTGGGCTTTAAGATGAGACATCTTAGCTGTACTAATGCTTAGGCACAAAGTAACCTTGTCAGTGTGCTATATGCATTCAGTTACCACCTGATAATTCACTGTTCAGAGAAGTAGGCAATTTGCATTAACAAGCAAGTGTTAATTATCTTAAATTGTATTCTGTCACTTGCAACTCACCCTATAGGTTAAACTGTAAAATACATTTCAGTTTACAACCAGAAATATTCTGAAAGAAACATGCATTAATTATTTTGGCAGCGAAACGCGCTAAATAAGTGACATACCCGAGACACGTTGGCACGATAATGATGATGATACTAGACAGGCTCTGTTGGAAAGTGGAGCCCTTAGACATTCCACTCTACTGCCCCGCCCCCCCATGTCTGAGACTGACTGTGGCCATGTCTCCCCCAAACAGCATATTTACATGGAGGATGGCGCACTGACAGATGGTGCCCTCGGACATTTCCTTAAGTGCCACACAGAAAACTTGTGGCAGCAGACTGCTATGTGTCAGGGGGCGAAACCTGGATGAGGACAGCAAATGCAGGAGACATCTGCTCAGCACTAACTCCTGATCACTATCCCTCTACCTGCATGCTTTACTTTACAGTTCTTGACCAGGTTCATACATTCCAATTGATTTGGTGCAAAATGGCAGACAAAAAAAGGGTTAAAGTTTATGGTTTCAGATCCAAATAAGCAAACCGTCCTTTAAATCTGTATCAGCATCACGTTTTTCACTGCTACCCCTTTAAGGTACACAAATGAAATAGAAAATGAATTCCAAACCATTTTTAAAACTAAAAAACTATCACAGTAACCTCCTGAGACCTCCCCCATTCATGTCCATTGTAGCGGACATGTTGTTTTGTTCTATACCTGTTGTAGACTAAAGAGGACATGCTGTGAAATAAAAAGTACAAAAAATGAAAAATAAAAATAAATCTGAAAAAATCTAAATTGTAAGATGTCTTATTTCCTCCAAAACAGATAATTGAAGGACACCTTTTTCCTGAGCTCTCAGGTGATGTGGCAGCTCTCACTCAGTCATAAATAAGGGAAGACATATGAACCATCAGTGATCAGAATGTGCTGCTGTGTTCACAGCCCATGTGAAATCCAAGGACTGAACTGGCAGAGAATGATTCCGAACAAAAGCCAGGGAGTCGATGGTCAGCTGCACTTACAATTAAAGGTCGGGTCTGATGCACAAAACGCTCATGTTTGGAGAGAGTCATGGTGACTGACATCTGCTATGGTCCAGTTGCTACTGATAGGCAGAAGGGCCCTCTGATCCACTTAGAACATTCACCGAGCCCTTGCATCGGTCTCCAGATGTGCACTCGCCTATCAGTCACCACGGAAAGAATGTAAACAAGCTGGGTTCCTGCAGCCCGAGTCTCAGTCCTGCAGGCCGCCTACGTCCATATCAGTTTACAGCAGCGTGGTCAGACGGCTGAAGGGCTTGGGGGATGGAAGGAGAATGTTTAAAATGATCTGAGATGGGGGAGCCCACAGCGATTGAGAATCCCTCATGTGTCCCGACTTAAGCATAGCTTCACACGCCACACAAATCCTTCTGGAGGGCCTTCTCACGTCAACGCTTCACTCTGAAACCCCACGGCGATGATCTGCCTTTAGTCTTCCTTTTTAATCATTAGGCTAACAGGCTTGTCTAAACAGCCCATTGGGTGCAATTGCGTTCTGTGACAGACTGGTGTCCCATGAAGGGTGCATATCCTCCCCAACCCAGTGACCTTGGCCAGGATAAATAGTTAGAAGATAGATTTAACTTTAGATTTAGTATCTTACATACTCAATTCAATTCAATGTATTTTTATATAGCGCCTTTCACAACAGGGTTGCCCCAAAGCACTTTACATGAGTGTGATGTAATACATTACATTTTAGGACAGAATAATTCAAAAACAGGGAAAATGGAGGACAAAGAAAGAAAGAAAGAAAGAAAGAAAGCCAGATGACAATGGAGGAAAAACTGCCAAGTAGGGAGAAAGGAAACCGCTGGGGGTCCAAAGTCAACTGGGTGCCCCCCGCCCCCCGGGCTTGCTTGCTGAAAGTGAGGGGTAAAGCAGAGTCTCCCATCCCCCGGGTCCAGTCTGTAACTACTGTTCCTCTGTTCTGTGGTTTGGGTTTTGCACAAGGTTGGTTATGACCCCTCCCATTTGTGCATTGGAAAAAAATGGAAACAGTTAAACGTATGAAACCACTGACAGATCTGCTGGCGCCCCCCTTCCTCCCCAAACAGCTCTGTGATTTTTGTACTTCGTACACTGGTAGTCAAACATCACGCTGTAGGTAACACCAACTTTAGATTATAACAGAGGTGTCAAAGTCAAGGCCCGCAAATAAATTATCTATGGCCCCCAGGATGATATTTTATTAGTATTAGAACCAGCCCACAGGCCACAGCCGCCTGCTGCTGTTTTTCACGCACCAGTACTCCATTCCCCACAATGCAACGGTAGCCCACAAACTCTCTCTTCTTTGAAGGAAGTTTGTTTTTGTCTGTGAACCTATTTAAAAAAGAACTTGAGATTAGTGACAGAGCCTTACAAAAATGTTGGATTGTTCATTTAATCATTAAATAAAATACAATATGTTACGTCTTGGTTCAATAGGTCACGTGTAATCATTTTAATATGTTTTAATAAACATTGAACCAGTCCGGCCCTCGGCTTGTTGCAAATTTGTTTTTTTTGTCCCTCTAATGTATTTGACTTTGACATCCCTGGATTGTAACTTTGCATGACCAGCTGAATGTGTCTTATGATTCGGATGGAAAGGGTTCTTCAGAGGGTTCACCTTATGGTCTTTTAGCATTGGCTGTAGACCCTCGGTGTCACAAACGCTATTCAGTTTTCGAAGAAAAAAAAAAACGAAGCCAGACACTTACATTAACAATGTATTATTCTGCTGGTTTCATCCACATTTACTACAGCAGCAAAATCTGTTTGTAGCTGATTGAAATGACTGGCTACTAAATGAAAATACCACAACCAGTACAAATCATGCCCAAGACAATTATCACATCAAAAGATAAAATAAGATAGTCTGCTTCTATGTTTATATAATTAAGATATAGGGCAAAGGATTGGTCATTGTGTAATCTAGTTTAGCTGGGTCAATCTGTATATAATTGTTTTGCCATTTGGTTGGGCATATACTTAGATACATAATCAACGTTACATGATTTCTCAGTCAAAACTCACATGAAATTGAAAATCAGACTGCAATAAAAAAATATTTGATGCTTATTTTGCAAATGTCACAGTGCCTGTTGCCTGAATCAATGTGTTATAAACAAAGGCTTCGACTCCCAAATGTCTCCCCAAGACACATCAAGGAACAGAGTTGTCCCCAGACACGTTTTCCTCTGACAGGTTTGCAGGCAGCTCCTCTGCGTGTCTTTTCATTCGCACAGAATTACTCTGCTTTGCAATGGTGGACGTGCAGGACTTACAGCTCCCCCTTTATCGGCGTTCTTGAGTAATACTCATTCATCGATGATTTATGCAGCCCGCCCAGGGCAAAACCACATCATCAAACACAGGTCATGTTTACCACAGCTCATAAGCAAACTCCCCATATATGGAAACCATAGAAACCACTGTGTTTCAGGGAATCTGTAATTACGTCCACAGCAATCTTTGGCCTGAATGAAGGCAAGATTTACCCTGCTGGGCTAAAAATGCTTTATTACATTAGGATTTTATTTTAGCTTCCTCTCATTTTTCTTATGTTCTCAAACTGACATTTTAGTATTAAATTTCTACGCCCCTGGATACACTGAAGTGCTGGGACAATATACAGGCTGTAGTAGAAGATGACAATGTTCGGTTGAGTAAGGTGCATTTTTCACCAGATGCAATGTCTATGTGGGGGCAGATTCATAACCCTACGGTTAGCAAAAGATCTGCGGTTAGCAAAAACCCAGTGCTGAATCAGCATAGTCGGTTAAACAAATCATGATAAGACAGAACCTGGGCGGATTTCCTGTCCAGAAATACGAAATAAATACTTCCCATGCACAATACCCCTCCCCCCAAACAAATAAATAACGAAAGATGCATATAAAACGGGAATCAGGCTATTCATCTGGTGTGATCATATGTCAAACTGACTAAAGATAAGACTTAACCAATCCCGATTAGTGTGGATGACTACCTCGCAGTATGTTTTAGTACTACATTATGATACAGCAGCTATTTCACGATCACTGGCGTGCACTACACCCTCAGCTGGGCGTAACCATTAGAGGCTCCGCCCACAACTAACTTGCTGCTACACTCGTCAGGCGTTTACATGCTTGGGGTGTGATCTGTGAGAAAGTCCCACGCTACGTAGCATCTAGGTTTGGCTAGCAAAAGCAAAAGAAAGATGCAAACACAACAACAATGATAACCAGGGGCCTGTTTCACAAAGCAGGATTACAGTACTTTCTTACCCAGATAACTTTCCAGATTTAAGGTAGTTGATGAAAATAAGGTCTATTTAGCCAAGACTACCTTAAACTTGGCAAGTTATCTGGATAAGCAAGAAATCCTGCTTTGTGAAACAGACCCCAGAAGTTGGAGGAAGGAATGACAGCAAACCTAGCATATAGATAAAACACCCATTTAATCACGGATTGGTTCTGACTTTAGTTTAGAGAAAAAATCTAAAAGCTGCAGATTGATTTTTTAAAAATCTTATTATGCAGCTCTACTTGGAGCCTTACACGATCATTTACACCAAATCTTTAGCAGGCTAAGCCCTGACATTACTTTATAAACACAATCAATTTTAACATATTTCGCTTGGAGCTTGTTGCATACAAATTGAACATTAAAGCTCATTAAAAAGTGTAGAGGGAAACTGTTTGGTAAACCCTGGTAACCTGCGTCTTGGAAATGAAGGAAAGGCAATGACTCATAAATACTGACTCGGAGAAACGACGGACTCAAGGGCAAAACTGATTTTGTCACTCGTGGCTGTAAAATAAAGTTGAGAATAACATATAAAATTACAAAAATGGTGCGTTAACTTCAGAAACATAAATAGGTAACAGTTTACTTGACCGGGCACAAATAATGTGGCAGGCCTATTATACTATTATGTATTAGTTAACCACAAACTAAGTCTTATTTACATATTGATCACATGTTAATTCATTATTAATGGTTCGTGACGCATGTTTTATCATAAGAAGTTACTTTTTTGATACTATTTCTGTTAATTCTGTGAACCTTTGTGAACGACCGAAGGACTGAAAGAACAAGGCATGAATAACGCAAGATAAATCGTTACGCCTCTACTATCTCAAGTAGCCTACCAACTATATATTTGTTTATGATTTATTCATAATTTGTATTTCAGTAGTAACTGAGTTGTTACTAAGTATTTGTGCTCTGTCAAGTAATGTGTTATCCGTAAATCTATACATTCGTTGCATTTATAGCATCGGTATTTTTTAGTAGCCTAATTTAAATCAAAGTGCCCCGTGATTTAGCATCCCAGCAAAAAACAAACTTCCACTGGAATCCTAATGTCCGATGACACGGGGATGAGACTGTTCATGACACCTTCTTTATGGCAGAAAGGAAGTTAATTATGGACGGGGAAAATATATTTGTGATTCCAATAGGCCTACTTCAAAAAAAAATCTAGTGGAATTTATAAATCTTAGCTGACGTTTTGTTACAGAGTAACCACTGGCGCAGAGCTACTATAGGAGATCAGGGAAATTCACAGCATCTGCAGAGCAAAGTGAGCACCGGTTTCAAAACATAACTTTTCCCATTTTTCCATAATTACGCAGTTGATGCATTGGAGGAAGCCATTATAAATATCGCCGAATTAATTTAGTAAGCAAGAGTCATTCAATTAGCGCTAAGAGCAGAATCATTCTGCCGTCTGGAACCATGTGTTCCAGCATCAACTGCATCTATAATTAAATTTCCGTTTACAAAATGTAGCCTATTTACGTAGGTTGGTTAATACATGTGTAAAACGATTCTAACTTCTTTTTTTCATGTCGCACAGCTTTTACCGGACAAAAAATGAAGCCTTTCTGCATTCCCCTCGCGGGCGTCGAAGGGAGAGGGATGCCCTGGCAGATTCTGGGGGCCCAGCACATGACAGGGGTCTTTGAATACGTAACATTAAATATTTAAAACAGAGGTTGGAAAAGGATGCTTTCTCAGTTTCTGCAATCGCTCTGTAGGACGTACCTGACTGAGTTAGGCTCTTCACTTAAATTCCCACTGTGCGCTTTCGCACACACTGCATAATGGCAGCTATGGATATTCTCGTTTTTGCTCTGCTCCTCCTGCAGTTAATGCGATAATGGAGCGTATTACCGGAAATCTGCCGTGTATAAAGCGGCGTAGCAGCATCTTCTTTTAAACGCAGGAAAGCGCGGCATAGACAGACATAAGAACAAAAGACATTGACAAACGAGAGGGGGGCATTCGACCCATCAAGATCGTTTGGGGAGAAGTTAACTAATAGCTCAGAGTTGTTAAAATGTTATCTAGCTCTGATTTAACAGAACCCAGGGTTTTAGCGTCCACTACACTAGCCGAAGACTATTCCATACTCCAACTACACGCTGTGTAAATTATTGCTTCCTCAAATTTGTTTTAAAATGTTCTCCCACTAGAACGGATGTACCCCCAAGAACAGCATCCTTGAGCACAATAACCTAGATTTCAGAAGTGTCCAGTTTCCTAAGCTTTATGTGCTTCAATTCACTGTGATAAATAAGACCAAAATACAAATATAGACCTCCATGTGCCCTTGTTTATAGTGAAAATGCTGTTGCATAACAATAATCTACGTTTGGAGTATAGTATCTCATGTGATACTATGCAGCACCATATACCCTCCAGACCTACGACGCCGACATCTATATGCACCTATTTCCGTTCCGGTTATTCATCCTTAAAACAGACTCCCAGTCCGACAGACAGAGTAAGCCTACGATTCGGTGTCTGTTAATCACAAATGACATCGCCTTCTCTCCGAGTTTTCTCAGACAGCAAAAATATATTCATAACAAGTAGCTATAAAAATATAATCAGTTAACCTTTGAGTTAAGCAGTTTACCAAATAGTTTCAAATAATAAATAAATACGGCTAATATAAACAGTATATACTAAAGCTATACGCAATTCGGTGGAATAAAGAATCACGCTAAATTGGTATAATTTAAAAAATTCGACATTCGCTCGCACAAATAAAAAATCTTAAAATACTTGGTAGTTTATTAAATATTGCAACACAGAGTAACAAAGAAAAGTCGCTACTACATGTGATAATAGGCTATAGGCACGAAGATGTGGCATTAATTATATAGTTAAATATCAGTTTTTTGGAAAAGTGTATAGCCTAATAAGGATGTGGCACATATTCTCCAGAGTCGGTTTTGATCTTATGTATAAGGATATGGGAACTTCTTTTCACAGTTTTAGGAGTCTGGAGCACTATAGTCAGTTATGCAATATGACATTATTCGCGGGCGTGGACAGAGTGGGCTTGGCTACCGCTTTGCAAGTGCTTGTTAGGCGCTATTTCGTCTGTTGAAGCCCTGCAGGCTCACAATGCAACCGCTGCTCCGTGCGGTGGGTTTGCGTGCACCGCAGCTTGTGAAAGGAGCGGCTCCACGCTGCCACCGCGAACACAGCGCCCCCAGAAAGACTCTGCCATGTTCCATGCCGACCACTCAGGCTCCACGGTGAACTTCATGGATCAAAACCGAACTGTGAGTCTCGGAGCAACGCCAAGCCCAGTCATGGGAAACCCCGGCAACGGCAGCACCACGAGAAACGAGAGTGATCCGTTTGGGAGAAACGAGGAAGTGGCCAAAATAGAAATCACGGTGCTGTCAGTCACTTTCGTCGTTACAGTTATAGGGAATGTAAGCGTCTTGTTAGCAATGTACAACACAAAGAAGAAGATGTCACGGATGCACCTCTTTATCAAACACCTAAGTCTGGCCGATTTGGTGGTTGCCTTTTTCCAGGTCTTACCCCAGCTCTGTTGGGAGATCACCTTTAGGTTTTATGGACCAGACTTCCTGTGCAGAATCGTCAAACACCTGCAGGTTCTCGGCATGTTCGCCTCCACTTACATGATGGTCATGATGACCCTGGACCGCTACATCGCGATATGTCACCCTCTTAAGACCCTCCAGCAGCCCACCCGAAGGTCCAACATCATGATCGTCAGCACATGGATATGCAGTCTTGTCCTCAGTACTCCACAATACTTCATATTCTCTTTAAGCGAGATCAAAAACGGTTCTGAAGTGTACGATTGCTGGGGTCACTTCATTGAACCCTGGGGTGTCAAGGCGTATATTACATGGATTACAATAGGCATCTTTCTCATACCGGTATCCATCCTGGTGATCTGTTATGGGTTCATCTGCCACAGCATTTGGAAGAACATCAAATACAAAACTAAAAAGAAAAGACTGGAAACATGCTCCAAAGGCGTTATCGGGAGGTCTTCCGTCAGCAGCGTCACCACTATATCCAGGGCCAAGCTGAGGACAGTGAAGATGACTTTTGTCATCGTTCTGGCTTACGTGGTCTGCTGGGCTCCTTTTTTCATCGTTCAGATGTGGTCGGTTTGGGATGTGAATTTTTTATGGGACGGTACGTATCAGAATTACCAAACAGCGAAGTTTCTGATGGGAAACAACGAGATGCGCATAATGTAGCCTATTCATGCTTCGTGTATTATAATGGTTTGTTAACGAGTGAATAGCTTAAATATTACAACTACAGCCATTTAGGCGGAAAACGACTGTAAAGTAAAATACTAAGCCGTACAAAAATAGCCTATATAATAGTTCTCTGTAGAGAGATTAAGTAGGCTACTTCGTATGCACTATTAAATTTTGCTTTCCATCAAACTGTATTAGAATACATAGCGTAGCATTTACGATATTTCTTAATTGGGGTAAATTGAAATAAGAGCCACTTGCAAGTTCAACAAGTCCGATGATGTCGGTTTCAGACGTGTTGTATCCTAAAGATGCAAGATTAAATCTCAACTGCCCCGCTCTGCATCATTCCGCAAATGCGATTCAGTAAAATAATTAAATGATGTTCCACATACATAAATAAGCCATATAAATGTACATGTGCATATGTTATGTTAGAATAATTTGTAATAGCGTACTGATGCATTAGTATATCCCGCTTAGGTTGTATTTTCTCATTGTGTATGCTTGCAGACTCTGAGAACACCGCGGTTACGTTATCTGCGCTGCTCGCCAGTCTGAACAGCTGCTGCAACCCCTGGATTTACATGATCTTCAGCGGCCACCTCTTGCAGGACTTCGTGCACTGTTTTCCGTGCTCCAGCAAATCACAACACAATTACAAAAAAGAGGATTCGGACAGCAGCATCAGGAGAACTACGATCCTAACCAGGATCCCCAACAGAAGCCCGACGTGCAGTTCGGCCACCTGCAAAGACTTCGACGTTATACCCAGATCGAGTAGGTCAGTCCCGCTGGCCTCATAGGTGACCGACCATCCGTGTTTATTTATTTAAAATGCATAATAATCGAATCGACATGGGGTCGAAAACACAGTTACGAATGTACTGAGAATATGGTGTCGTGTTTTGCGTTTTTATAATGTTCCATTGGTGGAATTTGAATATATACTTAATATATTGCAGTCTTTCACCCACATACAAGGTGCCATATAGCCTAGAAACATACTTCAGACCTATACACAAACATAAACGTTGCCTGTGAAATTACGATTAAATCAGTTGGGCTACTGCTCAAGCCACGAAAGTTTTTTGCAATATTGACCGACAGCATTAATTAACGCAGTTAACATTTGATTTAGGTCAAACTGACATGAATACTTGTAACTATCAACTTGTTTTAATGAAATCATTTAAAAGCTCGTATTCACTTAGAACAAAATAATTATATCACAATTCAATTGGCCGTAAATCTAACATCCGACATTCCTCTAGCCGAATTTTCTTAATGTGTTGCAGTAAATTGTTGCACTAAACTTTCAACAGACCTAGTAATGCACTTTTAATTGTAAGGGTGTAAGAATGTCGATTACACAGTTATGGGCAAATATAATATAATTCGATTAGGCAAACTACTATGCTTAATCCTTATACAACCTTTAAACATTTCCAGTATAGGCCTACCGATTAAGGAACAAAATGCAATACTTAACCGATATTGTTATTAGTTGTATTTACTTACTGCTTCGTTTACTTTGTGTACCTACGTGGTTCTGTGCTTTACTGGTTTATTCCTATTAACAGTTTTGCAATAACAATAGTACGTTATTAAGCAGGTGGGTTTTTCATCATGCATATACTTTACTAACCACCTCTTCTTCGGGATAAATCATATACGTCATAGTACACGAAGAAGTTTATCTGTAATTGGCAGTTTGTGTGTGAGATACAGTAAGTCTTTCATCGCGATAGCGTATACCTCATTTCGTCTCAATGCGTTCAGCTGCCGAAACATTTTTTCCGTGCACAGACCTGCATAAAGCAGCCATTAAACGTAGGCCCATATATAGTGGAGAAGCTGTTTTTTTTTGTTCTCATCGAAGATGTAGGAGATTAAAGCAGGTTACGAGTTTAAGGCTGTTGACAACGAGTCTTAAATCATAAATAATATTAATTTCGCCAAAATTAACTCATAGTTAAATTCCTGCGTCAAACCGCTTAAATTCCTCAAATATGTATTACAGTGAAAGACAAAGTTCCAAAACTGTATATACTCTACACTAAACGGAAC
This sequence comes from Pollimyrus isidori, assembly GCA_019775955.2. Classification (NCBI taxonomy): domain Eukaryota; kingdom Metazoa; phylum Chordata; class Actinopteri; order Osteoglossiformes; family Mormyridae; genus Pollimyrus; species Pollimyrus isidori. Next base: position 3,943,914 of record JABFDZ020000001.1, read on the forward strand.
TTTATAGTGTGTTGGTATACGTCATACTGTAAGTTATGAATACTTTGTAGTACTATGTGATATGTTTTTTCTTGTAAATTTAAATAAATAAATAACGGGCAAATAAAATGACTATACAATAAAATGATTAAACAATACCTCGTGTGTCCAATTTTGTAAGGGCAAATGGCTTCTGTACAGTAAAATTAGACAAAATTTAAGAGCAAAACACTCTATCAGCCGAGAAAATTACAGTTATTGAATCATTTAAAAATAGTTTTAAAAATTATACAGCCGTGAATTTAAAATCATCCTTCCTGTATGGGTGTGTCTGAACATGTATTTTAAAATAGAACTTCAATATTTATATAATTCCAATACATTTTTTGCCGTATTTTAGTTGTCCATTTCCTTAAAAAATACGACGTTTTCTCTGGCCGAATCATGTAACTCAGCCACTTATCCTGGATGGGGTCACAGGCGCAGCTGGAGCCTTTCCCAGACTGCACTGGGCTCATGGCGGGGGTACACCGTGGATGTGATGCCAGTTCAGTTCGGCTCATTCAGAAATGCCAGTTAGATAATCCCTGGATGGTGGGAGAAGTTCGAACCCCACACCCGAAATTATACTGAACATAGTGCTTCATATTTGCAGATATGATACTTGCCTTTGGATTATGACTGATTTCTAATAACAGTTACAACAACATTTCATTGCCAGTTTGCACAATCATTCCCACCTAATCAGGTGTTTATACACTTTCACATCAGAATATTTACTCTCATATTTATTAAAGCTTCACATTTATGTCATATAATTAAATTCTGTTACTTTTTTCACTAATGAGGAATGAAATTTCATCTCAGTACATGACCCATGCAATATGTAGCAGAGATGACAAGTTACTTGGAATTTACAATTGCACATTTAGACACCATGATACCGAAACGTTTGGAAGAAAAATATGCACAGGCACCTCGATATGTATAAAATGGGTAAAAAGCAACTGGGCAGATTGAACCACACTAATTGTTAGTTTTGACCCAATCGCCAACAGTTTTTAAAGTTAAACGCACATATTACAACCAGAACCAAAAGAGCAAGAAATGTAGTATGAAAAAGGACATGAAAAATCAGCATGGAAAACAGCAGCAGCTCACCAGCAACATGGCAGGGGAGGCGGCGGCTTTTCTGGAAACAGTTTGATGTATGCAAATTAAAAAAAGCAAAACTGAGGAATTCTGAAACCATACATCATAGAGGGCAGAGAAAAGCCCCTCCGGAAGAGTAAAACCCTCCTCAAACACTAAGATAAGTACACAGCGCAATCCTACCACTGCAAAAATAAACATCCTCTGTTCCAAGTTGGTCGTCCCCTAGGAGGGGGGAGCCGCTGGCACCCAGGAAAGAAGCACACAGGACATCTGTCGGACGTTGCGTGCCAGAGAGCGAGGCCGAGGAGATGTCGTGCAGGCCCCACACATCTGCTTCGTGCCATTGGCATTGAAGCTCTCTCGGCCCCATCCTGCCAGTAAACTTTCATATAATGGAGAAGGTTATAACTGGTAGACCTGGCAGCCATTAAGTGGCAGCGTGCCCATAACCACTTTGAAAAAATTGGCTGCAATAAGGGGAAAAAACTTGGTCCACTCAGCCAGTACTGAAATCTACCCAGTAAGTTCACAAAGCAGGACGTGGGATGTTCCTTGGTCCTAATCTTATGAAAGTGATATCAAATGATATTTTTCTGTATCTTTATGAAAATGGCTCTGTCTGTCTGAGTGGTAGGCCTTACCTGGAAAACCTCATTTTGCAAAGTTCGACTTGCCCCCTAGTCAACAAGGGATGGGCTTGCATTTCACTTCTTCAACCAATCACAGTTTTTATTGTATGACATCACAACATTGGTCTGTTTTTTCTCAATTTCAGACTCAAGGCTTCCAGCCATCAAGCCGGGGGCTTGTGAGTGGCTCAACAGGCTGAGCCTCTATGCCTGTGATAGCAAAGTCACCACTTGATATAATCATCATCATCATCATCATCATCATCATCATGAAATAAAGACACAACCATACATTGCTCAGTACAGCCTTTGCAGGTGAGCATTTTTCTATGTTTTGTACCTGTGACATGTCCCTTGACAAAAGGCATATGCGATAAAATGGGTATTTTACAAATTGGTGCACCTGTCATGGCTTAGACTAGGGAGGCAGGAGCAGGGAGTCGAGGAATTCAGGAACAAGGGATTTATTGAAGGAAACCACATTCAGGAACATAAGATGGCAGACGCTACAACGTTAATGACCGGACTGGGGAAAACATACCTAAAACAGATTTAAATACATTGGACTAATCAACAACAAGAAGAAACAGCTGGTAAACATGGGGAATCCACATGAGGTAGTGAGGAGGCGTGGCACACGGGAGGATCGGATGAGCAGGGCATGACAGCACCTTGCAGAAAAGGCTTCAATTTAGAATTAGGTGATCAGTGGTCATTGTTGACACACCACAGCACAGAGTGCACAACAATGAAATGTGAAATGTGTCCTCTGTGTTTAACCCATATGTGACATTGTGACAATGCAGGGGGCAGCTAATTAATGTGGTAATGTCATACAATGACAAATGATATTGGTTAAATATGCAAAACGCAAGACCCTCCCTTGTTGAACCAGGGACATGTCGAACTTGGCAAAATCAGAATGTGTGGAAGAGCTGAGTGGATTTGTAACTAAGGTATAATATCCTATTGGTTGTCCCCCCTCCCCCAATGCTATATCTGGATATTCTCTTAAACTGGAATGTTCATCCTTTCACCTTCAGTCTCACCTGTCCTGCAGAGGGTGGCGGGGATCCCAAGCCTAACTGAGAAACCAAGGGATAACCAAGATTGGAAGAGCAGGTTGCAGACGCATTCACACTGCCTGAAAATACACCAGCAGGCCACACACAGCAAAAACTGTTGGCAGACAGGTGGATCCTGTTTTGGTTACCGATGTACGTTTAATGCGATGGGGTCAGATGGGAATGGACAAAACTAGGCAGCAGAAAAAGTGGGAACAGTTTGTCTTTTGAAGATTTCAGAAAAATAAATTAATATGATGGAAAGTGTTTGCCTGAAGCCAGACCAGGACAGAGTGAATGTGGCAGAGACGGCACCAAACAAAACAGATAGTCTGGCACCTTCCTCACATAGGAAATTTCTTCAATTTGTACCAATATTAAAAGGGACACATAAACTTTAGGATGATCCACGGGATGAGATCACTGGAGTATGGGGACCAAGACTGGGGAAAAGCCATTTTCCAAGCAAATGTAACGAGTGAAGCCAGTCTATCACGGGACGCCTTCACAAACTTCCAGGTGTACAGCATCTGCTGCTTGCACCACTATATCCAATTGAGTTTCCATTCTGAAATGTATATATATTTATACACACACACGCACTTGTATACCAAGCTACTGTGCAAATTTACACAAACCACACATAAGGTTTATACACTCAAACTCACACAATCACATGACAAGCTATAAGCAACCATTCATACCCCGCAGGACTAAAGCAGTCTGTGCTCAGTCAGTCAGCGGAACGGTACAGGCATCAATCCTCCCTGTTTTGACTGGACACCAAAATCAGCTCAGCAGCCAAGATTTGAAAGAAGCATAATTTCTGTGGGGTCTGAGTAAGGTCACACTCTCAGCTTGTGCTGGTTTTCAAATGTAGACTGAAAAAATCTTACATGCAAACAGGAAATAGACACAGGAAGAATGGCCCTCCTAATTGTACAAAGGAATTACACACAGGGAGAATGGCCCTCCTAATTGTACAAAGGAATTACACACAGGAAGAATGGCCCTCCTAAGTGTACAAAGGAATTACACCCTTAAATCTCCCTCAATGTCAATCCCAGACACGCCCAATTTCAGTTTCATGGGCTACTCATGTGACCAAATCAGTATGGCAAGTGACAATAAGGTCCAAAAGTGTGATGAGTAGACAAGAATTGACCCACATCCGGAGAACTCACACGACACATGGAAATCAACTCCTCAGAAGCAGTCATTTAAAAGCTGTGTACGTCATTTTGCAGGATGTAATACAGTACAGCCAAAGTTCTCTTGCAGTGACACTCCCACTCATCTTACTGTACTTGACATTTTCTCTTATGTGACTTCGATCCTGCTCATTTTGAACAGAATCCTGGATAGCTAGGACCTGGCCTGATTTGAAAATGGCATTTCAAAATGAACATACACATGGAAAATGGACACACTGACAGAAGAAAAGGTAGCAATATATTCATAATTACAAAGAGCCTTTCATGCAATCTATGTAATAGCGATTCATTACTGTGGCTGCTGGATGGTGTTTAAAAATTAAGTTGAAATGGCATACAAGATTTTAGCAGGAAAAGCGCTGAAGCTGCCGTCTTGTAATGGTGACGCCCTGATTGTGGGAAAGGATGGATCAGAGTGGTTAAAACTCCCCAGTGATTGAGTTAGACCCCCCCAGCCCGTCACTCCTAGGATGCAGCCATGCCACAGGCACCAGGCACACAAAGATAAAAGGGCTTCGCTTAAAAAAAGATTTCTTTTCAATGAAATGCATCCCCATTTCCTGGACAAAACTATTATTGTTACCACCCCTCCACCCACCCCCAGCTTCAAGTAAACAGCTAATATGGTTGTCATGGTGAATCCTGCCCATTCCACTTCGCCGCCGCACGTCCTGCAGACCCTCCCACTGTGGTTTATGTGAATCACACAGATCATTCATCCGAAGAATTGTCTAATGGCAAAAAGGTTCCTGACATTGAGCTCCACGACCTAAACTCTTGTGCTATAAATTTCCGGTGCGTCCTGGAGATGCGCGACACACTCCGCAGCCAGCAGGACCATTTCGAAATGTTGATTTAAATTTTCCATGGGAGTAATATAAACCATCGAAAAACAGTTGCCGAGAGCTTTGAAACAGGCTCACTTTAATAGATACCATGTCTGTGGTAATCGGAATAAAATGACATCTACTTTTACTGATTTCCGCTTCTTGCACTTTACCGCTGCGCTCAAACGCAAAATGCTGTTACTCAGGAAGGACAGGCGATGGTGGGATAAGGACATTAACATTGTGAGACAGCAGCCATTTTCCAGCGACATCTCACCTGATGTCACATATTTGCACTCTGGCTGCGCGCTTATAAACATTAAAAAATTTGCAAACACAGAGCAATTGTGATCATTTTCAAATTTCTGCTAACTTATATCATGCACACGTAAGTTAACTTTCGTGTTTAAGCTGCATTTTGCTTTTAAAGTGCGGCATCTGATAAAACAACTAGCTCATCATCATCCCACGGTTGTCCCACATCTCTTTCATCAGATTTGACTAAATTCCCAGTCGTGAAGTTAAGTTCTAGTGTCCACACTATGCAGGAATGTGCAGCTAACCTTATGTAAGCCGTACTTCTCTTACTGTAACACCAGTCCAGCCTCCTTCCCAGAAAGGTAACATGCCATGTTCCCCTACCCAGAGTCTGTTTTTGGCCGTCCTGCAAGCCTTTAGCAAATGCACTCTTGGCATACACAGTAAAACACACACTGAAGTTTGTCTTTGTAATTAAAAACTGCCTTCATTTGGCCAGACAACCCACTGAATTCCTTTATATTGCCATACTCTGTGGAAACAGACACGGACCATAATGTGGAAATAGCACTCTGAAGATGAGATGCAGACCACGTCCACATACTTAGCAAAGTTCAGAAATGAGTTATTTAGATTGGACAGTTACCATGTATACCCTCGGCAAGAGAATGCAGTCATTCATAAATTAAACATTAACTAAAATATATATTGCATAGTGAACGGCAACCTTTTTTCCAGAATATTGTGGTGTTATGATGAACAACAGAATTTCTTTCTCGTTACCTGCTGCTCTGCTCCCCAATCCAGGTTGTTGTTCTCTACCATTCAGATTCGTCTTTTTAAACCTGCAGTAATCTAGCTGTCAGGGTTTGATGGAGCACAGTTACTAAAACAGAGATGCTATGATGGTCTCCTTTCCAAACTGGACTAAATTACCAGAAAAGAACTTATGTTACTTGGAACTCATTCAAAATGTTTGTTGAGAAATACTGATCATCTCAACAATGATGCAAGGTAAATGCGATTTCTTACGCAAGTGTGAGATGAAGCATACTGTGTCAGAGCAGAGGTTTACATTAGGAGGTTGTGTTTAGGGGGTCTAAAACAGTTTTTTGCTTTCATTCTGACTGGTCAGAGCCTGTTATTAGCAGGCCGTATGTTAGCACTGAAAAAAGTACATTCATGTTGCCAGACACATTCACTCTGCCAAATTTGTATGCAGGTCTGGTGTGTTGGGCAGTTTTGCTTATGAATTTTAAATAGTTTTAAACCCACCTTTACATTTTGGTTTCCTGGTGCCAAAGGCATAGGTCCAGGTTTAAACACTAGTTGAGAACAACCCCCCCCCCCCTAAAATAAACAAACACGGTACTCCCTTAATATTGGCAGGAAGATGTCTCTACCCAAACCGACACCCCACCTGGTGTGAGCTCTGCTACGATCACTTACACAAGAAGGGACCATCACCGTATCCAGTTTCACCAACTAAAAAACATCTTCCATAACTTTACTGTGTTTTTTTATATCAAATTTGTATCACTGCAAAAGTAATTCAAATATTAAGCTACATCTGTGTAATGTAATTACGTCTTTTTTATCTAAAGGTGAAGTTGATTCAGAAGGCTCTTAGAGACTACCATACTTCTTTCATATATTCCACATTGATCTGAGGCCAGATGCTTCACTAATGCAGTTATTTATATTTTGAGAAACTAGATCAGGGAATCTGACGTATATATTTTGCAGTGAGCAACATTTTCAATGTTCTAGTCCAGCAGTCCCACATTTGGCCGAAATGGTTGCAAACTGCAATATTTTACAGTTTCACTCATAAGGGTGCTCATTTGGTCTGAGCTGTTCAGAACAAATCCCTGCCTTGGGCTTGCTGAAGCCCTTCAGAAGCTAATTCCTTTCTCAGACTTTGTCATGCATAACCGGTGGTGAGAGGATTTTTAACATGAGGGGGGGTTTAGCAAAATGTCATCCCAGTTGGTTTCTGACCTCTACCCTCGCTGAATTCCAAGCGACCTCTTTCCTGGTCTGTGTCACTGGAGGAGTGTTTGGGGGAGTAGAGGGCAGTTTGGGACCCATAAATGATTTCTGTGAGAACCGTGGCATGAAACCCCTAACTCAACAATAGCATCTAAATCACTGAGTCAGGGTTAGCGCTCGTGGTTATGTGCTGCTAGGCTTGCTGTTTCAAAACGTTATAATTTTTGTACGATTTTGAAATTGTTCAGTAATGTGTAATATGACTGTCTTCATATAACTTCTATCCAAGGAATATACTCCGGGATTTATTTTTAGGTTTTCTGGATTTTTCATTGATTTAAAGGTAACTTAATTAATAGGCTTTTTAAAGTATTGCTTTATTCTGTGGCGGAGGGAGACTCTACATATCTAGTGAGCTGACTCTAAGGGAACATTTTGGCATCTCCTGAACACTGACTAGCTCTCTTATCCATTAGTGTGGACTTTCCCCAGATCAATCTCAAATCTCCACACACATGATTCCCAGCAAATTAGTTGATTTTTATTAACCCTCTCTGTTCAATAAGAGGGGTGGCATGGTGGTGCAGTGGTTAGCACTGTTGCCTCACACCTCTAGGACCTGGGTTTGAGTCTCAGCCTGGGTTTCTTGTGTGTGGAGTTTGCATGTTCTCCCCGTGTCGTTGTGGGGTTTCCTCCGGGTACTCCGGTTTCCCCCCACAATCCAAAAACATGCTGAGGCTGTTGCCAAATTGCCCGTAGGTGTGCATGTGTGAGTGTGCCCTACGATGGGCTGGCCCCCCGTCCAGGGTTGTTCCCTGCCTCGTGCCAGTTACTTCCGGGATAGGCTCTGGACCCCTTGTGACCCAGTAGGATAAGTGGTTTGAAAAATGGATGGATGTTCCATAAGATCCTTATACAATCTCCGGAAAATAATTTCTGTGAAATATAACTAATCTTGTCTTGAAATTATTGTCCTCGGGACGTAAGGTAATATCCCTTTCGCAAAGGCGGTGTAGACTGCCTACACGGACAAGCTGCTAACCTGTGGTGCTTTAGTTCCCCCTACTGGTTGGCACCGGGTTTCACTTTCCGACTGAGGCGCCAGCCGGTTTATCAGTAGGTCTGAATGGCGGAGTGCGGGTTCCTGTCATGGGCGTCGTTAGGTCCGATCGCTCGGGCTATAACCCCAGGTATTTCAACCCCGATGCCAATCTTCAGAAAAAGTCCCACATCTTTCCGATGACTAGAAACTCCACTGGTTCTCGCTTGTTATTACAATCAATTTAGCTGGTAAGATTATTAAATTAGTGCTCTTAATTTTTCTTCACTCGATGCTTGCATAAAATGAAAACTTACCGGCTAATAACCTATCGTTGATTAACTTTAATTAATGTTCATCTATGATATATAAAAAATAGCATCGTCACATTAAACGAAGCTTCATTTCTAACGGGCAGTGTTATCACGAAAACAAACAAAAAAATCTATCTACGTAATAGCGTTACGGTTACGGTTAGTTTTGGGTATGGAAACGGGTGAGTCACCCTCCATTCGGGATGGAGCTGAAGCAACCGCGGTATTCTTTCTCTTCTCCTCGTTTTACTTTTCATTTGGCAGCTGGTAAGATTCAAACGCAGGCATTTGTGGCGGAAATGACCTGAAACGTGCTATTCGGATGGTGACCTTTACAGTGTTATTCTGCAATATCTCACATGGGCCAGCAGTGATATATCAGTCCAAAAGAATGATGCAAGTGACAATTTTAGGAATGTAAGGAAATGTAATTAACAATGCATCACAGGATAATAGCATGGTTAGGAAATAATGGCTAATAATTTCAAAAACATTTCTAAATCTAAAACAGATTGTCATAACATCAAGTTCCGGAGTTCAGTCGCCAGATACAAGTGAAAATCATGGTTGTACTGAACAACTCTATACATAACCGGATTTCTTCGTGTTAAAAAGCTTTTATTTTCCCATAGTCTCAGAAAATAGATTAGGAAGAAACTGTAATTCTGAAGGTGTCTGTATATTCATTTGGTTAAAGGAAAAAAAAAATCACACAAGCTCATCGGTGTCTGTTGGCTGATAGGCCTGAGACCACAAATATGTATTCACACAAACAAGTTTTCTGTAATACATCAATATTGGCCATCAAGTAACATAAAATCTGAGGCTTCCACAACCATGGGTGTTTTGATATTTAAGACATTTATCATTACACGACTTCAGTGATTTTCCCAGACATCTTCCTCCTAAGATGTTCCATCGAAAGGTAAAGCCCACCGTATTCCAGCAGAGGGCGCAAATGCAGAACTGGGGAAAAAGACCGTCTGACCGTTTTCAAGTTATCAAGGTCATTGTGTTTCCGGCTTTGGTGTATTGTGTCCAGTTTTGTTAAACAGATCATATAAATCAGCATTTTATTTCTGGCAAAATGGCATTTGCAATGCCTAATAAAAAAATGCTTCACATCTGGCCTTTAAAAATCAATAGTTGATTCAGTAGTAGTCAGCAAAAATCATTTTCAGCTATTTCTGAAGATACCACACATTGGGAAAAAGAAGTCACAGTGCTTCCACTGGGGTCTGATGCACTACATCCGAACAACATAGCTACCAGTCAGACGGGTTGATGCATCTTTATCCTGGCGAGTGCAGCTGTGCAGACTTGAGCTCATCCCTGCCTGGGCTCTTTGGCCAATCCTAGGGCTGAACCTTGCTGCCACGGTAACTGCTGGCAACCCCATCCTCTAATGTGTATAATCCCCACAAACTGGCATGGTGCATTTTTTTTTGTTGTGTGGTCCGGTGGTAGTGACTGCTTTGTATGACAGGTCTGTACCATTCTTTCAAGCAAATTTTCTATCTCTCGAGGCCAAATAATCTAGAACCATCTGCCATCTGCTTGGGACCTTTGCGCCCCCCCCATTGATTAATCTACAGTATAGTGTTACATAAATGGATTTTCTGGAGTTTCTCCTTTTCCATTCTATTCTCATGAATCATTCAACTTGTTTTACTTTACTTTGCATTTCTCTTGAACCGGGAACACTTATGTAATAAAGGCACAACCCATATGGAATGACTGCTCTTTATTGTATTGATGCATCCAGATACTCAAGCTTACCAGTCCAATCAAACAAGGTTTTATTAAATCTCCAACACATCTTCCCCCTGGCATGACAATAAACATATGAGACAAGACTTTTCATTTGGAACAAGAAGGCAAATGAGGAAGTGGGGAGAGATAAGAAAAGGGGAAGCGGTGCAGACCGACGCAGCACTGGGTCCATCCAGGGACGGATTACGGACCGGGCCAGCGGGGCCGCTGCCCAGGGGCCCTTGGGCGACGCTTATCAACAATGTATTTTCGTTTGTCTATTTTAGAGGGCCGACATTCTTTGATCCTCTGCCTACAAGGGCCCC
>JABFDZ020000001.1:3978445-3992199 GCA_019775955.2 Pollimyrus isidori
GGGCAAACACCCCCGGCGTTTCCAACCCCCTGTTAAATTGCTTTTTAAAACAATTTTTTCAACTCTGTCTGCCCCCCCCCCCAACCCGGTTTGTGGTAACTTTTCCGGTCCATGTTTGGGGGGGGGGGGGGGGGTGCAAAATGTCATTTTGCTGGTGGGGCTATAAAACAAAAATCCATTAGTGTCTCCTTTTTTCTCCACACAGGGCGTATAAAACCATCGATGACAATGACCTGAAGTTCCCTTTAATATATGGAGAAGGCAAGAAGGTAAGGGCACAATCTGGATGGCAGAATTACACTGTTGGCCTTGCATACCTGGCAGAGATTGACACACCTCTGGATGGCAGTCTATCAACCGCTGTCGCTGTCACTTATCTGAGCCTCGAGGGGATCTGTGGGTGGGGCCATATTTACCCCACCGCCCAGTCAATGGCTCAGCATCCTGAGAGCAAGCTTGTGGTTTGTGCTTGTGCGTGTATGAGCACGTGTGTGTGTGTGCGTGCGTGCGTGCGTGCGTGCGTGCGTGCGTGCGTGCGTGTGTGGTGAACAGAGATAATCAGCCTCACACCAGGTGCAGGTGAAACCGACATTATGCTAAGTTTAATCACACCAGGCAGCAGTTTTAGGGAAGTCTAGGGATACCATAATAGTAACACTGAGAAGATGAATATTATTAGGCAGACTTTGTTTACATTTGCATTTATTTTAGTCATTTCATTTAGCAGCTGCTTTTCTCCAAAGCGCCGCAAAAGTGAGGCAAATAACACGAGCTTATGGCCGTCAGGGAGTCGACTGGCACCCAGCGCAAGCCCAAGTGCTACTGCTGTTGGAGCAGGAGCTACAAATCTGCCAAAGTATGAAAAGCTAATAAGCCGGCTGTTCAGGAGGAGTCGGGAAGCGGGGAGCAGTCAGTGCTGTGCATCTATACCCGTGTTTTAACGACAGGGTTTGCAAAGTGCAGACAATGAAAAGAAAGGACTTAAAATAAACATCAGAATAAGCACAGAACAAATAAAAATGGAATCAGTTTAACATGAATAAAACAGACAGACAGACAGATAATATAATTAAATGCCACCAACAAACACAGGACTTGGACAGCCGCGTTCCTGGTAGGGGACTGTAGACCTAGTCCCGTTGGTCTCTGTAGGGGACACATACGCCTGCCACACTGAGACCCAAACCCAGTGTCCTCTGGGGGACTCATGCTTCAGACTATTGGGGGTTCCTTGACAGGTGTGTCCTTATAATGTATTATTTTATTATATTTGGAGAGAAGCGTTTACTAAATTCATTAATGTAAAGTAGGTTAATGATCTTAGATTGTAGATTGTTTATTTGTAGTTGTAGCTGCTTACAGTGAAATGCTTTTTCTGGCAAAAAGTACATAATAATCCATAATCCATTCCTACTCTGGATCGAACCCTAAAAACTTTGAGTTCTGATCAAATTTCTCCCATAAGAAATAATGGAAAACTAATTGGTTCCCGGCCTCAGGTACATTATCACATGTGAATACAGTAGATCGTCACGCATATAGTCTTATAAGCAATACTATACCATTTTCATCAAGAAATATCTCTATCCAGAGAATGAAATACTTTCATTAATTATCTGTAAAAATAAAAAACATCGAAAGGGTATGTGAAGTTTTAAAATATATAGCTTGTTTACCTCAAGAGCTTCGTAAAAAGACATGAAAACAACAGTAAAACTGTAGAAATCAGCACGCGACAGGAGAAACAAGGGAAACTGAATTATCCGGAACACCGGCCCCCCAAAATTATACCTACATATGTTTTTTTAGCATTTGAAACAAAATGAACAGGATAAAACAAGAAGAGCATATTTTTCTTAATAGCTTCCAAAACCATCAAGATCCCAACATTACCCCTGTTCTGGCCCGGTTGTCTGCTCCTTCCGTGTGCCACACCCCCTCGTTAACCTTGTGTGGGATCCCCACGTGATCAGCTGTTTCTGCTTGTTGTCTTAGTCCTCTGTATTAAGTCCGCATTTCAGTTTGTTTCCCCTGTTTGGTCATTGGGTGCGTTTGACTTGCTTACAGCACTGGCTTAAAGCAACGCATTCTGATCCTGACGCAATGCATTACGGTTAGATGTATTGCAACCTGGCTGCAAAAACTGGAACCGCCTCCGTGATGACACACCTTTGCCCTTATTGGCTGAAGAGTTTATTTAAACACATGGCATTTGTTTGTATCCTAGGCAGTTCCGGTGCATAATATATTTCTCCCGAATATCACGTAAAGCAGTGAGAACTGGTTCTCAGTTATAACGTTTAAATAAATGGCACAAATGCTCTAATAGTACACATAAGTTATTGGTTTATTTATTGTTAGTTACTGTAATGTTCCGCTGCTTTATTTGGTTAATCGTCCAGTCTGTGAAGAAGGCATTCAAGATTTGCATTGTAGTATGACTCATTTCACGGTGCGTACAATTTATATTAGGTCAGCGTTCACGGTTCGACTTCTCATATTCAGATTGAGTTCTAGATCGAACTGGTTTGTTTGACTTTCAAGAAATTTGAGTTCTAGTGAGTTCAAGAACCGAGGTACCATTGTATATAATACACATAAGTATACATATAGAGTATAAATTGCATTGTATACAGATTGCACTGTGAGAAATAAAATCTTCACTGTAGGTGTGCCATAAAGTGCAGATATAGTTATAGAATGGTAGAAGACTGTGTGTGTGTCGTCCGTTATGGGTGCTATATCTTCCGTTATCTTGGGTACTATAGGAACACCGCAGTGGAAAGGGATGCCCTGTAGCGCTGGGTGGCAAAGGCACAGTGTCTCTGTGGCATCAAGGGGTTTTTCAGCCATGAGCCACAAGCTCATTGTTGTCTACACATCTATCATCAGTTCTCATCTTTCACAGTTTCAGTTAGCTGACTGAGAAGAAAGCATGCTTGCAAACAGGACTTTAGCTGAATTATAACCTGCAATATGAAGTGAAATAACATGAGAAGCAAATCAGGCGATCCTGTTAGAGACCTCCAGTCCACAAATACACATCAGGACAGAGCTAATGATTGGCGTCAGAGAGCTTCTTTGTGAGGGGGAGTGCACTCTCCAAACCTCCCTGCTGTAGCTCTATATACAAAGCTGGACCATGCTTCAGTACCTTCACTAAGTTGCTATAAGCATTTAGATAATGATCTGAAAGGAGGTTTTAGGTTCTGGTCTTCTAGAGGTGTTGAAAAACATTCTGAAATTCTGCAGTGTAGACGTTTGGTAAGGCGTACAAATTACAAAGCCATTAATCTACCTGGATAAAAGTGGCAGATGACTAATTCTGTAATATGGTCTTACTGAGGTGAGGAGGAGCTGGGTGTGGATTTGGGCCTGGTACTGCTGGGACCTATTGTGAAGTGAGGGGGAGACAGACAGCAGGGTGGGCAGTGGAGCTGTGTAGTAGGAGGTGGAGCACTTCAAAGCCCAGCAATGAGGCTGCCAGGCCTCCGAGTGAACAATTACTCCCAGGATGCTCTCCCCCCATTTTTGCCCCAGGAACTCCTGCTCTTTGAATCCACCTCCCCCATCCAGCTGCATACATGTGATCCTGAAGCTTAGAACTGCTCCCAAACTTCATTTGTTTCTTATTTGATATATTTTCAATTAACCTCAATCCTAGGGCTGAATGGCATCACCCGCTTTGGTTGCTTTATGGTTGGCCTAACGAATCTAAACAATTTTTACAGCGTATATAAATGGGAGAACTTGCTTAGGAGGTGGAAAGTCAGAGGCGAGGGGAGTGGGTGCAACAAGAAAACAGAGTTTTGGAGTACAAAATTAGAGTTGAACATCAACAGCTCTGTTCTACCAGATAATATGTTGCTGTGGTTTACTGTTGCATTGTCTTCATGTGCCTTAACAATGCTTTTTTTGGAACATATTTTACTTGTGCATATCAAATCATTTGAAAAACTCCCGAGTGATTATGAGATTGTTCAGACAGGACATAATAAATGTATTTTGAGATGTTCACTTTTTTTGGTGACTTTTCTCCATAGGCTCGTGTGATGGCCACCATCGGTGTCACCAGAGGCCTTGGAGACCATGAGCTCAAGGTTCACGATTCTAACATCTACATCAAGCCCTTCCTCTCCTGCTGCCCAGAGGTATACTCCTTCCTAGCAGACCCCTAACACCAACTTATAAAACAGAAAGTCACTATGGATCAGAACGTCACAGTGGAGCGAAGGTGTTACGTTCTAGAAATGTCTGTGACGTATATTTAAGTTTCTTCTTAGAACAGTTTAAGAGATCTTCAAGGCATCATCAAGGTTAATGCTAGAAAATGCTTCTAACCAAGCATTGGCGTGCAGACACTGATAGAGGGGCAGGAGAAAAACTCTTAGGAACATTCCAGAAAATGTAAGTTTTTTTGGACTAAAAATTCCACCCATATTTGGTCATTCTGGTCAATGCAGAAACCAGACTGAATATTAAAATAATTAGCTAATGCAAAAATCTTCATATTAAACTTTAGTCTTTATTCATCAAACGGTTACACTTTTTTTAAAACGTAAAAGCATAATTTCAAATGACTACCTTTAACTCACACTTGATGTGGACTTTGTAACTTTTCTTTTACGTGAGGGATATCATCATTGTTGTAAGTGCATTTATCATATAAATATGTAGCAGAAGTAAAAGTTCAGTCTAATTATAGTATTCGAATCCTTATTTGCCATAATTAATTAAATTAGTTCACGAAATAGAAAACAGTAGCTGCTTTAGGTTCATAAACAGGTTTAATATACTAGCTTGGTGCTTATTCTAATTTTAGTGTATTTCAAGGTGAGATTCTTTGTAAGTTTAAGACCTTCATAAATGTCATTTAACTTATGTTGCTCCAAATACATGTTGGAAAACAATTGATAATTGTATGGAGTGTATTGGCTGAAAATTAGATTTTATGTAAGATGTTAACTTTTGTATTAGAATCACTTGTATAATTCACAAAATGATGCATCTTACGTGTTCTCTGTTCATTCAGAATCGATTTCTATTAAGTTTTTAGTGAGTACCATTTGTCCAACTGGTTAAATTCAGTGTTGTGAATTGGTTAAATTGATTTGCACATATTGCCTGTACAATCCAATCAAATTCAGTCTAATTGGTCGGAGACTCTCCCAGTCTATCTACACAGGGCCCATTGAATGTATATTTGGCTAAGCTCTGTGTATTGCCCAATCCTTTCTTTTACAAAGATTATGGAAGTTGCGAAGTTGCAAAAAAATAAAAACAACACAGTTCAGCCTTAGAATAATAATTTACAAAATATATTCATATATTTTCTGTTTTCATTCAACAAAAAGGGCAAGAGCCCCCCACCCCCACCTCAGTGCATGATAGTCTAATCTCATGATCCTTATCCATTTATATCCAGAATAACAGATTGGTGATTCATCTATGACTTTAATTTAGATTTACGACACACAAATAATATATTGTCGAGCTTATGAACTGACTTCTGCATTTGAGTTCAATGGGCAGCTATGGATGGAGCACCACTGAATTGCTGTATTGGGTCCTTAGAAATATCAAGCAACTACTGTTTACAGATAGACTCCATAGGAACACAATTCACCAATGGCTCACAATCCCCTCTGTGATGCCAGAGTCTCTGGCAGAACCTCTAAAATTTAGGGAAATGTACACAGCATGCAGGTTTTGTAGCCTTCCAACCCTTGGGGAAATCAGACCTGTTAGAGGCCAGAATTGAGAACTGTAATCACTGACTTGAAATTTTCGATGTGTGGAACAAGAACTCTGCCACTGCATCAAACCTATTTCCGAGTCCATATGCCTGAATAATGGGTAAACTTTACAGTCTGAGCACATGACTTGGCAGTAATATCGTGTTACATGACTGAGTTGACTTCCACTAATGTTTATGGAATGTTTTGAGTTACTTGCTAGCTGTTTAGACTTTAAGCAGAACACGTGGCGTAACCCCAATTTAGGCCTGAAATAACCCAGACAGATTATGCATGTAGTGACTGTAAAAGCTTCACACATTCTCCTGTGGGGAAAATAATAATATTAAATGTAGAGGAATTACAGAAGAGACACTGTAGGAGTTGGGACAAGATGGAGGCAAGGAATGACCTTTCTTCATGATACACAAGAGAACCTGCTGCATTGCCTGCACTTTGGATGCTGAGCTGACTATGATATTATAGCTTCTCACACCAGAGAATCGAAAAAATGCAGGGCTGCACTGATCTCCAACTATTCGCTGTCCTTTTGCGAGTGGGTCCTGCCTACTGAAGATCATTCTTGATCTTTAATTCATCGCAGTTTTAGTTCAGTCACAGGCGAGCACCAGCTTTTCTTCTCCCTTTTCTGCCTCTTACAAGGCCCTCTGGCCTCGAGAGATTATGTAAGTAGCTCCATCGTGTGTGTGTGTAGCACGTATAAGGCGATGGCTCTCCAAAGTGAATATATCTGTGTCAAGAGGAACCAGGGAGAGTCATCTTTTTTTGATGTTCACCCTGTGTGTGCAGACTACGGTTAGGGTTGAAGACAGGGCCAGCTGGGTTTTTATCTATATATGTATGTATGTATGTATGTATGTATGTGTGTGTGTGTGTATGTGTGTATATATCCCCCATTCAATAACCTTATGGAGATTTGGGTCATTTTCACGGCCTTTGAGCTGCACTGCGCTCCAGCTATAGCCGTTAAATGATGCTGTTATTTGTGGGAAGGCGACTCGCATAAAATGTTGGCCTGCAGATGAGAAACTAGAGAGCGCTGTGGCGCTAGCCAGAGTCATTACTCACACGCAAACCAGCATTGCCAGCATAGCAGAAAGGAGGTCAGAAAGAGGGTGTAATCTCCGATTTCTCTGACACCACAAGTCAAGCTGAGGCAGTACTGGCAGCAAGAGGAGGTCTGAGGAAATTTGTATGAGGACTGCAAAACGCAGAAAGTGGAAGCAAGAAGATGGGCCTGGTACTGTTCTTATGAGAAATGTGAACAAAAGTCATATCACAGCCTCCCTCCTGTCTTCTGCAGTAATGGCAAGGAACCCATTGAGTACAGTGGTTCACCAGTGTAGCTGCTGATTGAGTGAAAATCCAGTGCAGTCAGCAGTTTGAAAGAGGATACCATTCATTTCACAGATGGCTGTATAAATTGAAGTTTCCATTCGCCACAACTATTCATGGAACCAGTACTACTGGCTAACCCAGAGCACTTAAGATCCACGCAGCAGAACCACAGTTTGGATGCGAGGCCCAGATATAATGCTGACTTCTTGCCCCACGCTGTGAATGAGCAGGACTGCTAGCCTAATGGGTCAATCTCTCTACCCCTCTATCCCTCCATCCATTTCTCCAGAAAATAAATAGCTGAAACCGATCAAAACAATACAAGTGTCCACCATCGTCTTCAGCTGGTTCTAAACTTTACTACACATAATGCAGTATATAAGCAATAACACTTAAATTATGAAATAAAAAAGTTTTACCAAAGAAAAACATGAAGTGTCTATCCCATCTCCCCCAGGTGAAAGTGTATCCACTGACACAATATGAGCATGGAGCTGATGATGTCCTGGTACTGGGCACAGATGGCCTGTGGGATGTGCTCTCCAATGAGGAAGTGGCAGAAGCAGTTACCAGCTTCCTGGCCAACTGTGACCCGGATGACCAACACAGGCATGTATTTTGCTTGAAGCCAATGTGCCCTACAGCTACCAGGGGTGGCCTGGCACAGTGCTGAACGAGCATTCACTTCAGTAACTTGAGAGCTGGGTTTTGTTTTATCTGCTGAAGCTCTGTGATGGATTTCACTAGTAGTGTTTTCCAACTATATGTCACATCCAGTCATTTTATGAGCTTAAACCACAGGTTTTACCGCAGTTCAGCAAAGGGATCATTTAAAGCTTCTGAAGCCCAAAGCTGGGGTTGAAATTTAGTGCTCACCGGTTTCGGCAGCTTTCTTCACAAGGCACTCCACCACCTTGTCCAAGGTTGTCTGTAGCTTCAGGCTTTTGAGACCTTGTGATGGACTGGCATCTCATCCAGAGTTTACCCCAACCCCATACTCCATAGGGGGCTTCAAGAACCTGACCAGGATCGATCATTAGAAGACAGATCGTGTGCATTTCTTGTCTTCAGATAATTTAAGATTAGTCTTATTTTTCCTATCAAATGTTAATCTTTTGACATATACTTGCACCCTTCTCCCAGGTACACAATGGCTGCCCAGGACCTAGTGATGAGGGCTCGAGGAGTGCTAAAGGACAGGGGCTGGCGCATCTCAAATGACAGACTGGGGTCTGGAGACGACATCTCCGTATACATTATCCCCCTGTTTTATGGGAACCAGCATCAGTAGATGTGGGAACTCCCACCAGGGATAAGCAATTCCACGCCACTCCTTCCCTCAACCTGAAACTCCCCTTGCACACCTCTCAGTGCTCTACTGTAAGTGATAATCATGTTGACTCTGAAAACCCAAACCTTCCACCGTCATCCATAGGGTCACGTGCTTGAAGACTCATCCAGGTTGTCGGAATGTGTGTATCAATGTACTTCATTTGCAAATGGAAGATCTCAGGATTTCCAGAAGTCTTCATTGTGTGACCATCATACGCACAAGTAGACCAGCAGTGGCCAATGCTACGGGATTTCCTTTCCCCAATGCTACAAAGAAACTATGGATAATTTCTAGAGGCACTGCTAATCAAATCTAATTTTAATCATTAGCTCGCTGCAGAGCAAGTGAAGAATTCTTGCAGCTGTTCTCATGTTGAAAGGGAGGTACCTCTTAAGGTTAGTAACTTTATGATGCACTAAGACAATGATGAAGGGGACGAGATGGGTTTGGGGAATCCTAGGAAGCTGAACAAGCTGAAATGGCAAGTAGTTCAGTTTTTATATTTTGATACTCACCAGTTTATTGCTTATTTTGTAAAATTGAAATGTGTTGATATGCCACTTCGGAAACAGTTGGCACAAAGCTTTGCCTCGTGTGGCTTGGTGAACGAGGGTGTCTGACTTACAGTATAAATGATGCATGAAATGATCCTGGACAGGAAAAGCCGACTCCTTGTGCATCGTTTCTGACAACGGTCAAGCGTAAACGTCTCTATGGCTCCAGTCGTCTACACACATAAATTGGCTTTGTTAATCCAGGGCTTTTTTGAAGGTGTTCAGAGAACCCTGCCAACTTTGCTCTTCAGTCCTGAAAGGTCAGCTCTGTCAAGTTTCATCAAATGCTGGGGAGTCATAGATTCACATAACATGAGAGAGGACACATTAAGAAAGGAAATGGGCATTTCTGCACCACCTGCTTCTAGTTTGTGTGTTATTTTTAACTTTTTCCCACAATAATATGCAACACATATTGGACTGGAAATGACCAGTCTGGCCATCTTCTTGATACAACATTCAGAAAACATGTTGTTTTCTCCAACGCAGTCTTGTTATTGTGGTGTTGAATAACAGTAGCAGTCAAAATTTTGGAGCTGCCTACAAAGGAGTGTGATATAATGTTGCATCACGTGATCTGGCCACCTGAGCTAAACATAGTACAAATGGTTTTAGAGAAGTTGGACCTGAGAAGGAAGGAAAAGTTGCCAATGAGACAGTAGGAAAGGCATCCCAGAAGGCCACTTCATGGACCTGGCATGGAGGAGAAAGTAGGACCAGCCAGTCCCTGGAACAGTTGGGATTATGGGGCCTTGCTCAAGGGCTAAATGGTGGGATCAGTCTGCTGACCTGGAGATTTGAACTAGCAACCTTCTGAATCCCAACCCGCAGAGTTGTCCCCCTCCGACCCCCCAAGATTTTGTTTTGATTAATACTTTTTTGGTCAGTAAATAGTCTCATATACAGTCAGTGCTGCTGCAATGCGTGATGTGATATTATATCGCAAATCTATTCTAACGCCACTGATATATTAGAACCCAAGTTCAATACCATGTGGAATAGCATTTGTATTTGTGTGTTTTTCAGTCGGAAAGAAAAGCACTAAACAAGCCGCAATTTGATAAGGTCTTAGCAAGAAACACTAATTACACACAAAAATGGCTATGTATCAGCTAACGAAGCAATATTAATAGTAATGTCCATTTCATGAACAGATCATTCAGTGAATCTGTCGAACCACTTTTCAAATCTAAAATAATCTGTTTGCACATCCATGCATTGCACAAGTATTAGTTGCATTTGTCGTATTGTAGCAGGACTGACTTTACGTTATTTGGTACTTCTGATGCCTTTGTTCTAAAATGTACAAAATAATACAAATTAATCTTTCTATGGATAGGTGAGTCCAAACTTTTGGCTGGTACTTTTAAGTTTTAAATGGTTGTTTTGGAGTTAAACATACAGTAGTCGATACATTCAGGTTGAGCGTTCACAGTTGGAAATGCATTTGATATTAGGTATCCAAAAAAAAAATAAACGTTCAGTCCGTCCTGATGTGGTTTTTCCACAAGTATCGTCTTCCGGTTTCCTGTGGGAGGTTCTTCGGACTTACAGAAGTTAATAAAATAATGTGGCACGTTTTAGAGGTAATAGTGGAATAAATGGCTGGTCCCTAGAGGAATTTTGGCCAGCTGATAAAATAATTTAATCAGAATCCTCTTCCAATATTTGTGGACATTGTGCATTATTTAAAAACTGTCACAAGAGGCGTCGAAGGTAAATTCTGAATTATTGAATTCTCTAAACTCCCTTGCATCTACCTCACATCTTTTGTTCATTCTTTTTTCCCCCTCAGCCCAAACAATGAAATTATAGGTTCTTGGGCCAAAGCCTATGATCAAAACATGATCAATCTAGCTGCAAAAATTGGTTCTAGGTTTAAGTCGCCTTTAAGTCAGCCTGCAGGCACCTCAGACACATGGAAGTTTTGATATCTTCTGGAATGTTCATAGATCACAGGTCAGTACTGAAAATGGAACACGTCAAGAAACGCTACCTATCCTGCTTATGTAGCTTGAACCTAAGGACGACTAAATTACCTTGTTTGATAGGTCTTAAGAAACTTTTGCATGATCATTCCCATCACCAAGGGAGATGGTAGAGCTTAGGTGAAATCCGCCCTGTTTGGTACATTTCTGGACATTTCCTACAGCCGTTAACTCCACAGTACGGTGCTCCACGCTAAGCTGGTGACTGAGCCAAATTAATAAATTGTACTAGTTGGCCCTACTGCTGTCTGTTTCTAGTCAGACTGAAAAGCTCAGGCTATATATATTATGCACATCGCCATTTTTATTAGGCTATAGCCAGCTGAACGCCTACTGCAAGTCAGACCTGAAAAAACCCAAAGTATTAAATCAAGGATGAACATGTTTGAATTGTACCTCATCTTTAAAAAAAAGTTTAAAAAGTTAAGTTATGAAAGAAAAAAAAAACTCAGGATTGTATGGAAATTGTTTTAAAATAGAGACTTTATATAAAATAAAACTCTTCGAGCAATGAGCATAACATCTGAGATTTGGTCACTACCATTAATCAAAAAATTATTTTCAGCAATGGGGTAGAGGGTAGTATTTAAATAAAGTGTTTATGGCTGGAGGTAGCAATCATTAAGCTGTATTGGTAGGTCAGGACCTTAGAGAAGGACTTTTCTGTAACTTACAGTGTGCCAAGTCCATGAAAACTCCTTTAATGCAATGCACTGGCATTTTAGGAAAAACCTATAGTTCAGTTTAAAAATCAGATATTTTCACTTATTTACAGATAGTAAAATCCAGAAACACAATTAATGCATGAGCATTTGAATAACACTGTATTGTTTTAATGTTGGTTTTGTGTTTAGTGTGTATTATACGTCTTCAACTGCTGAAAGTAATACCGTCCATGATATGTAATTCCTTGATTGCAAAAGCCCAGCATAAACTTCTTCAAGAAGTTCTCTGTTCAGGCTGGGGACCACAACCCTGTTTGGATGCCTCCATTCCTCTCCCACAGTTCTCCACATTCAGCTAAGAAGATCCTGTGAAACATGCCCTTTTCTTGATACACACAACTCTGATGTCTTCGGTTTTCTTCCTGGTCATGTTAGGAACTTCTGGGCATCTCATCTTTTTCTGTTGTTTTTTTTAGCAGCTAGTGTGTCTGCTCTGAATAACCCCATCATAATTGCTGTGCCATGAATATTTCCTGTAATGTTTAAGGTGCGGTATCCTTACACTGTGATAATAGTTTACTGCTTTAAGGAAGCTCTCTCAGTTGGTGATGGAAGTGAGGCTTTGAGTGCTAGGGTGCCTGGGGATTACCATGCGACACCCATCAATGCCACCCCACCCCACCCAAAGCCTTAGCTCCACCCGGCAACATGAGAGTCCTTTTAAATCCAGATGAGTCCCCATGACTGTCATGCTCATGCCATCTTGACTGCAGATTTGTAAAGCTCATTTTCCACTCCGATGGGGGTGATCGTCATGCTCTGTGAGTGATTTAGTACGCTGCAGAGGGCATTAATCAAGAAAATAGCAGCATCTCCACTATCTCCTGCAGCACAAACTCATCCTAACTTTCCTTTTGCCATTTTTATTGTCAAAAAATTAACGCTACCTTTCAAAGCTGATTTTTTTTTGTCTTTAAGTGTACTATATGTATTGATTAAAGATCTGTAAAGAGCTGTAAAGATGTTTGAATACCGAAAATGAATTTTTCTGACCGGCATCAAAGTCAAGTTCTCCTGTGTTAATGTGTAATGGAAATTTTATAACCAAAAGGAAGTATATGAAGTCAAAGGGTATTTTTAGTGTTTTCAAAAAAAACTATTTAAGTGCAATGAAAAAAGAATCCAGCATTTTCAGTGTCATCTTATTTTCCTTTTAAATAATATAAATGCATTTCCTTGAAAATCTGTCATTGTGAGTTTGTGATAGGTGACAGACTTCATGTGTTGTTAAGGTGTGAGTTCAGTTTCCTCAGAAAAAATCTTACAATTGAAACTTCTGGACCATCAATGACCAGTACAAGGGAAATTATAATGACTAATTTCTTGAAAAGGCAAGTTAAGGCCCTGGAAGGTTAACCAGTGTGGCTGATGAGTGACGTCTGTTTTACTCTCCTTTGTCACACTTCATTCACGTGGTGGGTGCCGTTTCCGCTACTGAGAATGTGACACCTCTGCATAGACAGCAGATTTTCAAGGTTGACAGCAAATCAGACACAGAAAAAAATGCCAAAGCTTAACACCATCTCCCCAAATGTCACAGCAAAAGACTCAGATGTATGAAGCTACTATGTTTCATATATGGGCAGTGTGTGGCTCAGTGGGCTAAGCCTGTGTGCCTGTAATCATGAGGTCACAGGTTCAAACCCACCCTCAGCACGTCTGCGGGTCCCTAAGCAAGGCCATTAACCCCTAGTTCCCTGGGCACTGCTATGGGTGGCTGCCCTTTGCGGACAGCTTGATCTACAAAGACAAAGTTGAGGGAGGTGTAAAAAGAATTTCTCCATGGGGACAATAAAGGATTGATTATTATTATAAATATATATATATCCAGTGGGCAATTCATGCACACGTAACACATAGGTTATCCATTTAATGTAGTTTTAAATTAAGTGCTGTCATTTACATTTACAGCATTTGGTAGATGCCCTTAGCCAGAGAAACTTACATAAGTGCTTTAAGATAATTCATTGTAGTTTCTCGATACTATCTTGATAAACCAAGTCCATGAATACCAATCAAACTCTTTGGAAAGTGCAGGTTTTTTTTTTTTTTTTATAAAG
>JABFDZ020000001.1:4046356-4059476 GCA_019775955.2 Pollimyrus isidori
GGGAAACGGTATTTTTTATGTTTAATTGTTTTAAAAAACTTGCAAAATGCACCTACTAGGGGGGCACTTTTCATTTTTTTTGCAAAATTTATTTGGCACCCCCATTACCCCCCCCCCCCCCAACACTCCCCTGATGTTTATTGTAGGAAATCAAAATGTGTTGTTTTATTTTTATGTCAAATTTTGAATTAATAGCTATAAGCAGTGCAGTACAAAAATACTATAACATCTTAGAGTAAAGTGAAAGTAAAAATATTGTAAAATGTTTAAAACCCTCAAAAGGCTTTCATAGCCCATGAAACCTCCCAGGCAAACCAATCATCGTAAAAAGAATACAATTTTAGAGTAATTTTTTTCAATATACTGGACTTGGACATTTGATTGCATGAGTTCATGAGAATGACCCTTTAAGAGTGTCGTACCTGCTGACCACGGGTATGCTAATGCAGGACTAGCAATCGGAGCTGCACAGTTGCTGTCAGTCAGGGACAGGGACCAGCCACAAGTTCTACATACAGTTATAACTAGAGACAGGTTCAAGCTCCTGTCAGCAAACTAAGCCCCCCCCCCAAGCACGCACGCACGCACGCACACACAAATATACATACATTCTACGACTTATTGGTCAGGAGCAGACTAGCCCCACCCACAGATCCTACCCCACATCACAGCAAGGCCACAGTCACGCACTCACTTGGATGTAGAAGAACCTCTTGGCCACGTTCCATCCTCATTTTTTTGCTCTATTACAAGAACCTGTAGGGAGAACCATCAATTCATAAATTTCCTTGCAAGCATTTGCTTCTACATGGATTCAAAGTTCATAGCTACACATCAATCACGGCAAACGTGTTGGCTATTCACTGCAGGTGGCACAATATGTTCAGGGTTCCTCAAAAATCAGCCCTCTAACCTCAATGGCACATCTGAAACGAACTCTTGCGCTAGGGCAGGATTTTCAAATGAATGTGAGCAGCTGGCTAACGTACATTGACGATGTTAGTTGCATAGTTGCTTTTGGCTCAAGGGGGCAAATTTTTGTAATTGGGGAAGAATTTGACGTGACAGAGTTTGGTTGGTGTGACGTTACTTGGACACAGTCAACAATTGCCAAACGTGATATCTAGGTACTGCGGCCACAATAGTGCGTGATGTGAGGATCTTGAACATACGTCACTGCCAGGACGAACTGTTAGTGCTGAACGAGCAAACTGACTGTCACGTTAACGTTAAAGTGTAATGTTCTTCATCTGTGCGTGACAAGTACACAGGTAAACAAAGGGACGAGGACCGGGACATGCTCTCGGGCACGTGGCCTTGATCACTTGAACCCAAGTCACAGATCTAGTCAGGAAAGCAACAAAAAAGGGCCATTAATTAATAATGTGTCCCACAGGGGGAGGGGAAAAAATGAGTTTGGAAAATGCAGTGAAAGCAAATGACTGATAAGTCTGAAATTCTGAAATGCAGCATGTCACAGCAGGCACTGTATCGATCAATCAATTAAATCAATTAAACAAAGAGGCAACAGACACGACGGATAATAATGTGGCAATTAATGAAGGATCCAATCACAAGGCTTGTTAGTGACCAGCTTCAATTTTGCCGCTCTACATCCTACATTAACAATCCACAATGGGCAGTACTGGAGACAAAGTAACCTAAAGGTTCCAGATTGAAATTCGGGTAAAAGGTGAAACTTCTGATGTTTCACATTTAGATGCTCGACCATCTCAGACAGTCGGAAACAGCCTCAGAAATTTACAGCAGAGAGCAGATTACATGGGATATCAGTAGGGGGATGATGAGGCACAATTTCAGTCTGTTGAGAGGACTGATTTGTGGCCATGCCAGGGCGATTCTTAACCCCAATACTCCAAGGATGGCGACTAGCCTGGAGCTTCCCTCACTTCTATGTCACTTTGGAGCAAAGTATCAACTGAATAAATGTAAAGTGTAAAAAGGAGATTGAAAACCCGACTGGCAACCATTCACAATCTAAATGCTGCGTCTTAGGGCACATGATGCCGAAAATACTAGAAAAAGGCATCTGAATAGTAAAAGTCAAGCGGGTCTCAGGTTTCTACTTATTAAATAGCCTAATTTTCCATCGTGTGATTTGTGTGACTTGGATCAGAACTTCCTCTGGATCCTGCATCCTTTTATGCCGGACTCCAGACATCCCACCGGCAAAGCAGCCACAGAGAAAAGCGCACATTGCCTAAAGAGTGGAAAGGGGGTGCCAGTGAGGCAAAAACTTCCCTCACTCCTAAGCCTTCACTGCACTGCAGGGCTAATGGGTTTTGCGCTTTTCAGCTAAGTGGCAGGAGAACAGAGATACAGTGCCAGGTAAACAAAGGCAAGGCCAAACTCCTATAAGATGTGGCCTTACTTTCTGTTAATGTCTCTTGTCTAGCAGTGTGTGACCCCTGGGAATGTTCTACAAAGCAGCACCTGAACTGCTGCTCAAATCAGCGGCTCCAGCCAAAATTAGAGCTGTGTACAATACCGGATCAAAAACCCAACAGCCAAAGCGGAAACATGTATTAACGTAATCAGAATCCAGATAAACCAGCATATCATGCATTCAATGGTAAGTTTATGAACTCACGGTTAATCACCAGTAACACTGCCTGGCATTGTTACCCACCTCATCTGAGCCCTGTCCTCCGACCGCATTCTGTGACTGAACACAGAGAACACACATTAAACACTGGCGTCGGGCTGTGGTGGTCAAACGTCAGGTGGACGCCTTTTCATAGGAACCTGTGCTACCGGGCTGTGTCATCGCTGAGTCACGGTCACCATTAGCGTTCGCGTTGACATCTTAATGAGCTCAACTGCAAATGTTCACAGCATCGACCGCGCAGGGAGGGGTCTGAATCATTGTGGGGACGTGGGGCACAGAGACTCCAGCGGCATGCTCGTGTGACATCAGCGAAAGGCTAAACAAGCTGGGCTGTTTACACTTTCACAGTAGATCCCCTGATATCTACTGTCCATTTTAGCAGAAGACTTTCAAACATGGGTTTGAAAGAGAAAGTGAAACAATCCAGCTTGAGAATAAAGGAAAGACGAAAAGCAAAACTAACTAAGGGCAGTGAATGACAGTGACCATGCCGAAGTTTAATCACCCACAGCTTCCACAAACTCTACATCCACCAGCATCCGCAAAACTACAAACGCATCTCAGATTCCCAATGGCCTGGCTTGCACAAAGCCAGTCTACCAAGGTCCATGATTGACAACAGTGCGGGACAGATGCGCAGCACACTTTCAACACACTGACCCAAATTTCGACATTGCAGTTTATGGAGAAAAAAAAAACTACTACACAAGAGCTGAGAAAATCACAGACCAGTTAATGCAGTTACTTCTGTGACAGAACCAACCAGGCTGCACGTGTCAAGACAAGCCTAATAGAACCAGGTGGCAACGTCCGAGAGTCTCAGGAACTAACGACGACTTTAAACCTTAGCGGTCTGGGCCTCTAATCCAGCCTGGGACTTGGATCTCAGTCAGGCATCTGGACCTAGCCTGTAATCAGGACCAAACCAGACAGGCCTGGACCGGATGGACCAAATCAGAGCCAAATCCTACCTCAGAAAATCAGAACAAGCAGCCATTCCGAAAAGGACTCAGTGCATACATAACTATGCATGTATTTAGTGTTCTGCAACATCTACCATGTGCATAAACGTGTCCCGGACAAGGAGTGAAGAGGAACGTATTGGAGAAAACGCCATGTGTAGCATCAGTAGCAGGAACCACACGCCAAGGTGTGAGCAGCGCCCCCCCAGCCGTACCTGCCCCTGATACAGACCGGCATCTTGGATGGTGCTGTCAGGCTTATTAAGGGGCTCAAAGGTGTTGCTCATATACTTGTTCCACAGCCTGGTCTCCTTCTCATCGGGAATGCTGAACAGCTTCCTCATCTCCTTCTCAATGGTGTCTTCAGCAAAGAAAAACAAATGTTTCTCTTGTTATCAGTATGGGAGAAGACAGAATAGCCTGACATATACAAAACACTAAAACAGAATAGAAGGTTTCTTAGAAGAGGTGAGATGATCCCGGCCATAAAGAATTAAGAAAGACCATAAAATACGTTATAAAACACTAGATTTCTCAGATGCAGACTATAGCTCAACAAGGCATGTTGTTCACTGGATGCCTACGAGGTCTATACAAATGTTCTGATTTTCAGACGGTCTGCCAGCGAGCCCCATGAACGGCGAGAGATCCTTACCTATAGTGTCAGCTTTGCTGAACCTCCGGGTGACCACGTTCTCCATGTTGCTGTCCTCACACAGCTTCAGCTCCGTCAGGTACACCTCCACCTTGCAATGTTTCACGAACATCCCCTGCTCCACCACCTGTGATAAAGGGGGGGGGGGGGGAAGAGGAGCTGCCCGTCACCCTTGTTTGGCACGCTCTGACGATTTGCCAAAACCTACTCCTGCAGTCGCTTCAGGAATAAGTATCTGGAAGGAGAAACAACCAAGGACGCAGATCTGGGGAGCCTCTAGTTCCAAAACAGTCTCGGAGCATCGCTTATTAGTTTCAGAAAGGCCACTGGACTATAGCTGTTGTCCTGGGGTACAGCACAGCACGTCCCGCGGAGTCAGTAGGCAGATTTCTACACCTTTCGCTCAGCACCGCATGTCAGGAGAGACTTAATTTAGCGCTGTGGCATGGAGACAGCTGGAGGGTCCCATCCTATTTATTTCGCAGGGCCCACAAGCAGCCAGCCAGCCCCCGCTGCTCAACGGTAGGCAGCATTCAGACTTTTGAGAGAGATTTTCATTTATTTCCTTCCACAAAACCGCAGGTATTTTAAGCAACCATCAAAAAGTGGTTAAAACATTAAAACAAGACCCAAGGGAACAGCATGGAAAAACCAGCCCCCCCCAACAACTGCGCCCCCCCTCCTTTTAACATGACAGACCATTCCGGTTTCACTTCAACAGGTTCTCTCTCCCTCAACCCCCCCTCCCCCTGTCCCCTCCCCACCTCCGAACATTAAACAAGAATACCGGCACCATTGGTCTAAATCCTGGAGGGTATGCTGTGCCAAACCAAAGAGCAAAGATCCGACCAGGATCTCGGTTACATGCAGCCATCAGAGCCCACCAAAAAAAAAAAAACACGAAAAGAAACTACCTCCTCCATGTTTGTGCAGCGGACGGCTCCCCAAGGCGCGTGTCATCCAGACTGCTCTGAAAATAGAAACGTGACAGCTATCCGACACCCCTTACATATAAGGCGAAAGGGGAGGATCGGCCAAAGGAAGAAAGGACACCGCCATTCTACCACGACCGGTCAAGTAGGGGAACAAGCAGCCATGTGTTGCGGTGGTATACTCGTGCAGGGATGGCTCCGGCGGGAAAAAACGAGATGTGACAACCATTTCTGCGAGGCGACCCTCAAAACAAATCTGATCCAGGCTGGATATGAATCATCTTCCGCTGAGGCCAATAATATGTTAAACTAAAATTGAGTCAATTATAAAATGTAACGCGTTCCCCTGGAAGAACAGGTGTTTGGAGACCGTGGCCTATTTCAGTCGTCAGCAAATGAGCAGATTTAGGCAGAGAAATTTCTATTGAAATGGCCTTTGCAGTTTTGGATCTCTTGGCTCAATACTTTGCATTAAATATATATTTTTTTAAAATAAGTATTTTGAATTTATGGATGTCGAAACCACACAACTTCATTTATATATTTATCCATAGTGACACTTTTGAGAAATCAGGGGCAGCCATTCCCTGAAACAACCAGGGGTTAAAGGTCTTGCTCAGGGGCTCAATAATAACACTGCTCTGCCAAACCTGGGATTTAACACGGTAACTTTCCGACCGAAGGCAAAAATCCTAACCCAATGAGCCACACACTCCTCCAGAAGAGAGAGAGAGAGCAAACATACAGCAAAGGAAAAACACGAAAAAACTGCAAAATGCCCTAGAGCCCTCAAAGCCCAATTAACCACAGTACTGTGGTTAGACAAGGGAGGCATACCTTGCGTGCTATTGGCTCCTGGTTTTCCATCAATCCATACCAGCTGACCAGTTTATTCCAGCCCTCGGTAGGGACGAGAATGTAGTCCAACTCGTCGATGAGGTGCTCCTTGAGGGCAAGTGCATCCCCATCTGTAAACCGAGAGGAGCGAGCGGATGCTCATCAGCAGCACGGGTCATATGTTAGCACTCACCACCTCATGCTCATGTAATCACACAATACAGTGCTCCCGCCTAAATGCTATCGCATTTTAAAATAATCTTTCAAGGCTTGTCCTCCTCAATCTCTTTGTGTTGCCAATTGAACTTATGACAACCTCATATTTGCAATGGGTGTTGAGAGCAATCTGTGGATGTGCATTTCTGAAATCACAGTACACCCATTGTGTAAACTGTAAAGGATTCAGGTAACCAGAGTGCCTTATGGGACTTTTACCTTTAAGGAGTCCGGAGTTGTCCACTGGTCCAGGGTAAACATTTTGGTCACCCATCTGATATTTGTCCCAGCTGTCAAAGCCAACATATTTCTTCCACTGTTTGAACCAGCGACTGTCTACTAAATACCTGCGCAAAAAAATATTATGTAAAAACACAGAAGGGTGCAGAATGTGCAAAATGCGTGTCATTCCTAATTTCAAGCCGTTCAAATTCTGCGGTACCGTTTCAAATCACTGTGGTGTCTAGAGAAAAGTGCAGGGCCAATGAGATCACTGCCTGTCTAAAAGACTAGTCAGCAGTTACAGAAGCATTATCTCCCCTTTGCTGGGATCACGTGTCCGTCCTGCCCGTGCCATCATATTTCTGAATGAGCGTTGCTGCCCATCCAGGCAAATTACCCTGCAGATAAACTTTTCACACCCCTAGCAGTAAACACAGATCACAAGTCAGTATTACAATTACGGCCTATTGGGTCCAATGCCAGACTTAAGATGTGCTTTCTTTATTACAGGCTCCACTGTTTTTGGTGAAGTATGGATGCCAAAATGGGGTAGAAAAACAAATGAATGAATATCTAAATACAAACCACAGGCTCTTTAGTGCCGTTTTGAAACCAGCTGGACTGTAAAACACAACTATCAAATGCGCACACCTTTTAAAAGGAAAGCTGACTTCTCATTTACTAAACAGACTGAACTCCATAAGCTTAGCAAAGTTTACGTACTATTCACCGCTCTTAAAAGACATTCGTACAAGTTTATTGAAATTAACTGGAACACTGTCCATTTACAAGTGAATTTAACGTCCGACAAATCTTAGAGTTGGGAAAACGCTTTGTCATAACATCACATGAAGGGCTTTTAATGAAACCTAATGAACAGACTATTTAACGAGTTAAGCATTTTGAAATTCATAGTAATGATAAGTTGGGTCTAGTAACAGAGACCACCGGTCAGAGGTTGTGTAATTCGTGTTTATGATGATCAGACACCAGATTACTGGCAAGAAAGACACGCGACAGCTGCTTTGTCATCTTCTGTAGGGGCTGTGTCATCCAGGCACTCAGTTACTTGCGTTTATTTGGATTGGATAGTCGATTATTGGCATTTAAGCCGATCGGGAGGTCGATCATCAGCATGAAGTATTCCTGACAGGTGATTTCTCGGCTCGTCGCCCCGTTTCTCAAGTTCAGCGCGCGGATCGCGAGCCTAATTTTAATCTCGCCGGTTCCGCCAAGTTCGAGCTCGTAAAGCCCTCACCAAGAGCACACGGACACGGACGGCCACAACTGAGCGCCACAGGGCCGGTCTCAGGAGAAGTGCCACGCCGTACCGAGTAGGTCGCGGCTCTGCCTGGGGAAATTAACGGAATGCAGTTGTCTGAGAGGCCTGTCCGCCCGTGTTACGCCGTCACGGAGCCTGACAGTTCGGACAGGCTCGGCTGGCGCGACCCACAGCACTCCGAAACGCCGGTCAATCGTCTCTCACCACGTATCTCCTTTTCGCAGCTGCGTTTTTAGCAATCCAGCGACCTCTCCGCGTTGTGTTTCTAGATCGGCCGCTCCTCCCTCCGCCATCTTCCTTTAACATGGCCCCGGTGCATACTGGGAAAGAGGAGCGTCACCGCGTTGACGACACTGCATGGGCACGCGTTCTCGGCCAATTAGATCAGCGGCGGCGAAGTTCAGCGCAAAATATAACCAGACCCGATTTTCCCGTTGTCGTGAGCAGGGAAACTTCTTTTTGAAATATTCTTACTTTTACTAAAACGGGTGCCCAGAGTGTAAGTATGAATTTAAATACTCATGTGATCTAAGCATTTCGGAAAATACACAACGGTCAGTTGTAAACGTCATAAGCTTTTGCATTTGAATTTATATAGTACAGTAAAGTAATAATGAATAGGCATTACAACTATCAGCACAGAAAAATATGACTTAATACCAATAATTACAGAAATTTAGCTTGTCAAACCTAAGGCGAGTAGGGTTATGTTTCTTTCGGGACTGTTGTCTGTATTTAAATTTTAATTCCAAAAATTTTGAATACGAGCATGAAATTCTCCCTAGTAGATGCTCTCGCGCTGGACTTTTGAAACATGAAATTTGTTAATGCTTTATAATGCCAGAACTGTTCTTCATTTTACTTATTAATTATATACTTTAAAGCCAATAATATATTCATGCTATAATGCACATTCATTCAATATCAAGAATGCTTCGTTCATTCTTTATTGGAAAATAGCTGTTAATACCTCATAGAATGAGAATGAGGAATTTAAATTTTATTTCAAATACCAGTTATAAATGTATTAAAGGAATTCTTATTTTCTATTTTTAATATGACACACAATTTCCCTACATTTATACCTTACATTACAGTTAAAGTTATATTTTATCAGCATTAAAACTTAAAGTTACTTCCTTAGAAAACATTAAGTCTGTGGAAAAATAACAACAAAGCCAAAACATACAATTAATGTAACTGGTAAAGTTTATAATATAGCCTAGATTATGCAGATGTTTTTTTTAATTCCACGGGTTCTTAAAATATTTTTATTTATGACTTAAGCAACTCTCTGATTTGAATAACACACACTACTTTCAGGAATACAACCAGTTTCATTCATATGAAACATACATTTTGTTTGATACAGTCTTCCAAACTACAGAACATTTTTCTCTCATGTTGATCACATTGCATGTATCACATAAAGCATTTAGAAGAGAAATTTTGTTGCAGTTTTTTCCCTATTTCATCAGAGCTTTTGGAAAATGTCCCATTTGTAATAAAAACAAATACAAGTTATAATGTACAAACACTCACTCATCTGTGCACTGTTTGCACATATTTCAGTTGTCTCAAATCTAAATGTCATTTAGTATTACTGACATAAAATTTGCATTCAACAAGATCTTAAGCTAAGACCCTGTTTAAAACTTGAGAAGTGGAAGTTAAACATTTGGGAGCCTAAAGTACTGTTGCAGAGAGTATTATAAAAAGCATTTTAAGACCACTTTAAAATCCAGTTTTTGTACTATTATTCCTACAGAAAAAAATTATCAGTTAGATAAAAAAAAGAAACATTAATTCTTATCACTGATATATTTCAAAATATCACATACCTATGTAGAATTCAACATATTTACAATTGAAAATGTATTTAAATGGAACAAGTAAGTTCATTAAAGGTTCATTTCTTTGAATCTTCAATTAAACAAAATCTTCAATGAAAATTAATAATTGCTAATTTGATTTTGTCCTTCAGAGGTTGAAGAAATAAGGCCTCAGTCACCACAGTGTATAACTAGGAGATACTTCTTCACACAGTTTTGAATTAAAATGAAATAAATTCTTTTTGCATGGGTGCAGATTGTAACAGACAACCCATTTTTGTGCCATCTTAGTGATTACAATAAAAATGCTGGGTTTCCTGGATTTGTGACATGTCCAGTCAGGCACCCACCTTAGCTAAAATATTCTTTATCATTTTTTTTCTAGATGCAGCGCATGAATAAAATGCCTTACACAAGGCATTTTAACAAGCTACAGTAAAACCTCGGATTGCGAGCATAATTTGTTCTGGAAACGTGCTTGTAATCCAAAGCACTTGTATATCAAAGAGAATTTTCCCATTACAAATAATCAGATGATTCATTCCACAACCCAAAAATATTCATAAAAAATTATTAATTCAAAGTATAAAGTAAAAGTACATAAAACAAATTAACCTGCACTTTACCTTTGAAAAGAATCATGGATGGTGTGCGGGAGATGAGAGTGAGGAGAAGAGGAGGGTTATTTTGTA
This sequence comes from Pollimyrus isidori, assembly GCA_019775955.2. Lineage (NCBI taxonomy): Eukaryota > Metazoa > Chordata > Actinopteri > Osteoglossiformes > Mormyridae > Pollimyrus > Pollimyrus isidori. The sequence continues at coordinate 4,056,616 of JABFDZ020000001.1, forward strand.
GGATGACTTTCACTATAACTAATGGAATCACTGCTGTCTCTTGATTCACTGGAATCTTTTTCTTTTTGTGCAACTTTAACAAGGAACCTATCCAAAGGCAGCCGCTATTGCCTCCTTTCCAATTTCGCGGAAATGTGACATTGCATTGTCGTTAAACCAATTCATTGTTCGCACCGCTACCTCCTTTTTCGGGTGGTGTTTTTCTACTTAATTTGACTATACAAGTGAGGGATGCCGACTGAGACTGAGCATGGTAGACGATTACCCACAATCCTGCAGAGAGAGAGAAAGGAGAACCATTGGCTCAGTTGTGCTCATGTAACACTAGGCAGACAAAGCGTATACATAATACTTGTATTGCAAGACCTCACTCATATATCAAGTTAAAATGTATTTTTAAATTTAGCTCGTCTTGCAAAACACTCACAAACCATGTTACTCGCAATCCGAGGTTTGACTGCATTGTCCTGGGGTGATGGATTCTGGGCCAGCATCAGCTCCGATGCTCATTTTGCTGTTATGTTTGAGGTATCAAGATATAGCATGTGTCCAAGGTTCAGAAGTTAGACTCCTTTTCCTGTAGGGGAATGTAGTGCTCCTTGATGGGCTCCAGTTGCAATTGGATGCCTTCTCCATCAGGGGTGAAGATGGCTTGCAGTCTCTCCTGCTCCCTCTTGCTTTTCGGCAAGTCATTGGAAGGTTGGGTGAGGTGGGAAATGCGCTAGTAGGGCAGATGAAGAATGAGGGGAGACAGAATGTTCACACTTCACGGTCTACTGTAAGACACAGTATCAGTCAAAAGTATATTTTAGCTATGTTATTCGCCCTATAGCAAAAGGGCCTGAAGCAATGAAGTAATACGTATCAAATATTGTAATGACTAAGAGAAATGTTCAACATCTCAAAATATTCTGAGATTTTAGACTTCGAAATGGCCCCCTTTCGCTTCCATGACAGCATTGCAGACTCTTGGCATTCTTTCAGCTGCCTTCTAGATGTAACTACCTGAAATGCTTCTACAACAGTCCTGAAGGAGTTTCTACAAGTTCTGGCCCAGGTTGGCTACCTTGCACTTACTCTTTAACCCCACTGCTCCCAAACCAGCCCAGTAGGGTTTAGGTGGGGGGACAATGGGGGCCTGGTCATCTGTCACAGCACTCCATCTCTTTGCTTATTCACTTACAACATAACCTTAAGGTGTGTGTAAGGTTGTTAATTTGTTGAAAAACAAATGATTTTCAGTAGCTGTGTCCAGATGTTTCACTAGTATTGTTCACGTATTCAAGGAACAAAAGTTTGACACATTTCCTTTCAAAAATACTATTCACATTTAATGTAATTCTATGTAGCACCTTTCATAACACAATCATCCCAAGACACTTGACAGGAGTGAGTGGGAATCTATTACTACATTATTTACACAAAAAGGTGCATGAAATGGAATAAGGGAAGAAGAAAAGAAAGAATGCTGGAAGACAAATACTGCACAAGGGGAAAAATCTATGACTCTACTGCATCTCCAAAAGGGTTGGGTGAAAAAATCTCCAGTAGCAATTTCCAATAGTGCTTAAAAGTCGTCGGGTGCAGTGTGAGTTGGGCAGTGGCCGAAGTCGGGGACCTTGGCGATCTGATCCTCAGCTGCAGAAGCTAGCTCTAGGGACATGGAATGTCACCTCTCTGGTGGGGAAGGAGCCTGAGCTGGTACGCGAGGCTGTGAAGTTCCGACTAGATGTGGTCGGGCTGACCTCGACCCTTTTCCACTCTGGAGTCGCTCACGGGGAGAGGCGCCGAGCTGGAGTGGGCATACTTATTGCCCGCCTGTTCATTGGGGTTTACCGCGGTGGACGAGTGGGTAGCCTCCCTTCGCCTTCGGGTGAGGGGACAGGTCCTGACTGTTGTTTGTGCTTATGCGCCAAATGGCAGTTCAGAATACCCACTCTTTTTGGAGTCCCTGGAAGGGGTGTTGGAAAGCGCTCCTCCCGGGGACTCTCTTGTTCTGCTGGGGGACTTCAGTGCTTACGTGGGCAATGACAGTGAGACATGGAGAGGCGTGATTGGGAGGAACACCCCCCCCGATCTGAACCCGAGTGGTGTTTTGTTATTGGACTTCTGCGCTCGTCACGGATTGTCCATAATGAACACCATGTTCAAGCATAAGGGTGTCCATATGTGCACTTGGCACCAGGACACCCTAGGCCACAGTTCGATGATCAACTTCGTGGTCGTGTCATCGGACTTGCGGCCGCATGTATTAGACACTCGGGCGAAGAGAGGGGCGGAGCTGTCAACTGATCACCACCTGATGGTGGGTTGACTCCGCTGGTGGGAGAGGAAGCCAGTCAGACCTGGTAGACCCAAGTGTATAGTGCGGGTCTGCTGGGAACGTCTGTCGGAATCCCCTGTCAGGCGCCCATGTCCCGGGGGAGGCGGGGGACATTGAGTCTGAATGGGTCGTGTTCCACGCCTCCAATGTCGAGGCGGCTGACCGGAGCTGTGATCGTAAGGTGGTCGGTGCTTGTCGCGGCAGCAATCCCCAAACCCGCTGGTGGTCACCGGCGGTGAGGGATGCTGTCAAGCTGAAGAAGGAGTCTTATCGGGCCTTTTTGGCTTGTGGGACTCCGGAAGCAGCTGATGAGTACCGGCAAGCCAAGTGGAACGCGGCTTTGGTGGTCGCTGAAGCAAAAACTCGGGTATGGGAGGGGTTTGGTGAGGCTATGTAGAACGACTTCGGGATGGCTTTGAGGAGATTCTGGTCCACCATCCAGCGTATCATGGCAGGATAGTGGTGCAGCATCAACACTGTTTATGGTGGGGATGGTGCGCTGCTGACCTCAGCTCGGGATGTTGTGGGTCGGTGGAGG
>JABFDZ020000001.1:4062325-4075310 GCA_019775955.2 Pollimyrus isidori
GATTGGTTGATTAGATAATTGCATTAATGAGAAATTGAACAGGTGTTCCTAATAATCCTTTAGGTGAGTGTATATTTTGTTCACGTTTCATTTTGTTTCCCCAGTCCGGTCATTGTATTGTCTATCTGCATTTTGCCTCCCTTACTTGTAATTAAACCCAGTATTCCTTGATACCCTGACATCTGCACCTTTGTCTCCATTCCGTCCCCACATTATTAGAATTAAATGTATTAATGGTTTATTATTAATGATATTAAATAATTAATAAGAAATCTTTATTTTTAAATGTATTTTATGATATAATAATAATTGCTGCTACTGTCTATCATTGTCTAAATGTATTTTTACTGTCTAAATATATGTATTTGGGTAGTGTAAACATACACGATGTTATTACAGTAAATGCGAGGCTGATATTGAAGTGTTACCCTTTGTATCCACTGAGAGACGTGCTGCGTGACTCATTTTCCTGCGCGTTTAAGTTATTTTAGGCCGACGTTCGCGGTTTGAATTCTGAGATTCAGATCAAGCTCTAGGTCATTTCAAGTTCTAATGAGTTTGAGAACTGATGTACCACTGTATATGAGTGTCAGTCTAGGGCTGCCTGTATGTGAAACAAGCTCCAGTGTGAAGTCTGCTTCTCCCTGCAGGTTTACATCATCAGTGAAGCACTTACCATAGATCCAGGCAATGCAGACAGTTTCAAAGATGGCCACAAAGAGGAGGCACATCCCGCTGGCAGCGTAGTAATCGAACAACTGGAAGACGTACATGCCACCCTGGAGAGAGAAGCACAGAAGCCACCAGGGTGAGTGAAGGGCATTCCCAGCAGCAGGTGTGATCATCTGTGGGGGGAACTAAGTATGAGTCACAGCAGAGAGGTAAAGTAAACTGAGGAACACAGGCTTTGGAATGAGTCACAGCAAAGAGGTAAGGAAAACTGAAGAACACGGGCAATAGAATGGGGTTACAGTAAAGGCGTAAAGAAATCTGAAGAACATGGGCATTATAATGAGTCATAGTAAAGGGGTAAAGAGACCTGAAGAACACGGGCACTAAGATGAGTGTCACAGTAAAGGGGTAAAGAGACTTGAAGAACACGGGCACTAAGATGAGTGTCACAGTAAAGGGGTAAAGAAAACTGAAGAACACGGGCATAAGATGAGTCACAGTAATGGAATGAAATGAAACTGAGGAAGATATACATTAGAATGAGTCATAGGAGAAAGGTAAAGGAAATTGAAGCATGTGGGTACGAAATCAGTTACAGAAAAGAAGAAGGAGGAGAGGTAAGGAGCACACACTGATTACAGTGCATTGCTGCACCTACCAACCACGACAAACCACTTCAGGGATGAGTACCCAAGCGCAGCTATGCAGCATGTGATACCTCAGTACCACACTAGTCCAAATGGAACAGTAAGAATTCCCCAGCGGCTGCCAGCAACCCCCAAATTTGCCCAGTTAGTTGAAGGACATCCTTACAGGGTCAGATGTAGATTAACATCATACCTAGGATGAAACAACTGCAGGTTAAGGGCTTTGCTCAAGGTCCTAATGGAGTAGGATCACTCTTGGAATTTATGGGATTCAAACCAGCAACTTTCCAATTGATAGGCATAGATCCCTAGCCTCAGAGTTACCAGTCCACCCACAGAAAGGGGTAAAGAATACTGAAGAACATGGGCCGGGCACTAAAATGAGTCACAGCAGAGAGGGAAATGAAACTGAAGAACACAGGCATTAGAATGAGTCACAGAAGATAAAGGAAACTGAAAAACATGGGCACTAAAGTGAGCAACAGGAAATGGGTAAAAAAAAAAAGCTGAAGAACATAGGCACTAAAATGAGTTGTGGCAGAGTGGTTTCTAGGGTACCTAAAAATGAGTTACAGTGGACAGACTACCGTGACTGAATGAGACAGACACTGAAAATAAGTCAAGTACAGAGCTAAAGAAAACTGAAGTAGACATTAAAAATGAGTTACAGTAGAGTGGAAACTAAGAACAAACAGTTAATATGGTCACGACAGAGAGATGAAAAATGCAGCCAATAAACAACAGAGATGTAGCATAAACGAATATAGACAGTAAACATTCTAAACTGTCTGGTTTACATTCTGCTCAGTATATTTCTTGTGGTCTATGGCTTATCTATCAACCTCATGACCTCAGAATCCCGCATTCCTGAATCGCTGCACTAGAAGAGGACAACAATTATTCTGTCAGGCCACAATTATAGAGAGTGTGTGCTTCTTATCTCAGTCTAAAAAACAAGGTATTTGTGAGATTTGGGCATTTGCTGTAAGCATGCAGCCTGGAGGAGCTGATTGTGGCTTACCTCAGTCAGCATGATGAGGCCCATCAGGTAGGACACGACGGTAACAGCGAGGATGAAGAGCTCCCTCCGGTGGGCGCGGCGGAACACCGATGGAAACATGTCCACCATGGCTGTCACCAGGCTCTCCACGCACACAAACTGGGTGGGAGAGATGAGGTAAGGCTTAGCAACGTCTGTCTCAGCTGAAGCTCATAATTCACAAGGGAAACTGCGAAAAAGGAGCCATGATACCCAGTCCATCCCAAATGGAGACAGTTATCTCTGCAGCTGTAATGGCACATAATCACCAGCGGGGGCACTGTAAAGGCTGGGAAAATTGGACAACTCCAATCAGGGGCCCTAAAAATTTTGGAGTGGTCTGACTTGGGGGCCCAATATGATATGCTTTCACAGGGCCCCTGATCTACAGTGCTTTGAGCGTATCAACAACTCGCAAATCCGCATTAGAGTGAAAGTACGTGTAACGGCAGAAAGCTGACAGAAACATGTGATCCATGACTCAGAATCTGCATGGAGGTGAAAAGAGGCAGTACCGTGGAAATGGGCCATCCCTGCCATTGCCACGGATCGAGTTTTACCTGACTGTCAAGCCCCAGGAGCACGATCATGATGAAGAAGAAGCATGACCAGAGCGGGGAGAAGGGCATCATGGAGACGGCGCGCGGGTAGGCGATGAAGGCCAGCCCCGGGCCTGAGGGGGCACATGAACTCATCACAATCTGCGTGTTGGACTGTCTGTGCAAAGGAGTATGGGTAATATGGGCCAGCGCTCTCTATTCCAGAAATTTGTCATGTGTAGACCAGGATTTCCAAATATGCTCTCAAGGACCCGCAGACAGCCAATATTTTTACTGGAACCTGGGAGGGAACAACGATGTGGATCGTCTATGGGTCCCCGAATACAGGGTTGGGAGAACTGGTCTAGAAATGAAATTCTTGTTTTGTTCATTCCCAATGTTGCAAAAAAAGCAAAACAATAGTACAATAGATAGGATAAAAACATACATATGTACCACAGGTGAAAAAATATTAAGATAAGGATAGAAAATAGATGTAAGTTGTTACTAATGTAAAATATCCAAAATATGAAGTATACAAATATATCAATTCTAGGCATCAAAGCCACTAAATGTCTCCTGGCCAAACCCCTGAGGGGGCGACGCACCAGACTCTGCCACCTCCGAAATGGGCACGTTCTGCTCATACGACATGAAGCCCAGGATGGAGAAGATGGCAAAGCCAGCCACAAAGCTTGTCCCGCTGTTTAGAAAGCAGAGGGCCAGGCAGTCTCTGGAACAGAGTGGCAGAGAGGGAGGAATAAATAAAAGCAGGTTGGGAAGGTGAGGCAGGAGAGGAGAAGCATGTCAGCCTGAAGAGAGCGGGCTGTGGGGATCGCCACACAGACCTGTAGCAGTTGTTGTTGTACTTGTTGTAACTCCCCAGGGCTGTCAGGCAGCCCAAACAGATGGCGTAGGAGAAGAAGATCTGCGTCCCAGCATCCATCCACACCTTGGAGAGGGAGAACAAGGGGGTCAGCCGGGCGGGGCCACAGGTGTGATGCTTATCAGTTACTTTACAATATGTCTGTAGTGCAGCAGTCCCATGTGCCACAATATACAAGGGAATCCGATTTAACGATGCACAGCAGTATTTCCAAGTCTGGTACTTGGGAACCCTCAGATGGTCCATCTTTTTGCTCCCTCCGAGCTCCCTACCAGACAGTTCATGTTTTTGCTCCCTCCTATCTCCCAGTAGGATAAAGAAACATTATAATATTAAAATCACTGTGCATTAAAACCACTTGGTGGCAGCACTGTGAAGCAAATCCACAACCCTGATTTGTTCACTTTACTGCCATTTAGTTGTCCTTCACCTGGACCTCAGGCAGTTGACAGACACGGTGCCTAGTCCAGATAGTCCCATAAACTCCACAGGCAAACAAAAGGACTAATTCCTGCAACCATTACCATTTTTGTACATCAACCTAAGACCTACTGTAGAGCAGGCAGGAACAGCTCAGAAAGCAACCAGACCTACAGTACATAGACTTTTTTTTAATATAAACACTTTTTAATGATTTTTATGCATTCCTCCCTCTATTCTCCACCATGTCATAAGGGTACAAAGTGATGCTGCTGGTTAAGGAGAAACTATTTCTTAATGCTTTCTTTCACTAAGCCACATTCCCAGTGTGTACATATGACCATGCCCTGTACACCGACATTAACAATGGCCCTCAGAAAACAAGTCCTAACATAGCTAGATGTAAAAATCACAATGGAACATTCTCAGTGAAACTCACTGATGCCAAACTATCCAGCACAGGACTCCCTTCCATGTGAACCAGAACATACACAGGGCTGCTGACTCCCATGCATATGGCGTGACACTTTTTCAGATTGTCACACTCATGCAAGAAATCTTATGGCAAATCTGTATTATTCCATTATAAACCTAAAATTAGCTACATTAAAAGGGTAGTTTGCAAACCCCACAGACCACTTACATACACGTATGTGACCTGTCTTAAATTTAAATTCTCACTTAAGCCAGCTGACCAAAGTGCAACTCTGCATATGGGTTTTGACAAAATGAGGCAAGAAAGTTTGTGTTTATGGAATAAATGCAATAAATGCACTGTCCTGTGCAAGGTATTTATTATGAAGCACCACCTTTCAAAACTGTCGTTTTTTTGGAAAAGTATTCAAACTTGATACATATCAATAGTCTAACATTGCTTATTTAATGAATTTCACTTTAACAGTGTTATTCTCCTGAGCTGTTAACTGACAAAAAAATTTAAAAATAAGGAAGAATCAAGTTCCGACATAAAGAAGAAGTGATAACCAAGATAGAAGTACTTAGTTTGCACAGAGATTGTGCATAAAGATAGCGGAGTCTTGGGGTTTGACCTGTCAGAGTTGTAAACAAGGTGCACAGGATGGGGTGAGCCACTGTAAATAAACATGGAGGGACAGACAGGAGGTAAGTCAAACCCTGGGAGAGGGACGTTTTAGTCACAGCACGGTTTTTCCTTTCCCAGAGGAACCCCTTTCATGAGGCACAGCTGGATTCAGCCAACAGCATGCTTCCCAGCTGGGAAGACAGCCCTGGGACACACCATCTGCGTCTAGAGGACGTCATACCCAAGAGGCTAGGGACAGCTCTTGTGGGGTGGCTTAGATTGGTCCTCAGACAGAAATGTCTAGCTCTGGCTGCTTGTCAACCAATAAGCCAAAGATCGTACTTTGGTCTTGCCTCCGAAGAAAAACCTTGAGGCCTTGGTCTTGGTGAGGATGTAACCTTAGTAGTGTGTCCTTAATATTTTGGCAGGGCAAGAACGACATCCGGGGATTTTTTACTGTCTTCTGTACTTCTGTTCTTAAGTATTTGAACTGGTCTTCGGCAATGGAAGATGATGTAAAACGGGTACATGAGAATACAAGTACAGTCAAGTATACATTTTGAGAAACATGTACTACTGCTCTGATGGGAGGCACAAGGGGAAAAACACATTAGTAGACATGTAAATAGTACACAGCCTCTGGCATAGTGGTTGAAGCACCATTTGGCTAAACACTTGCCTGCCTTGGTCCCAAGGCATAGTTCTGCTGCCCTGGAGCAAATGGAAGTGCCTTTGGATGAACTGCAGTCACTGTTGCTGACAGTGTTCGCTGCTGCAATGCAACCATGGTCTTCATACAAAGGTCCAAAGTGGTATGAAGGGTATCAGACCTTTCCTGATCACTAGATAATTATCATGTGGAAAAAGCTCGGTGTGTGCAAATGACCTGTGTGGCTCACCTGAGGATCAGCCAGTCGTCCCAGGTCAGGGTACAGGTAGAACTGGATCCCCCTGGATGCCCCTGGAAGAGTGACTCCTCGGATTAACAGGATCATCAGCATCACGTAAGGGAAGGTGGCTGTGAAGTACACCACCTGGAGGACAATGCGCAGAAGTTATCGCGTTCCCTGAAATGCATACAGTATGTGACGCCTCTTACAAAAATGTAGGAGGAATAGGTGCTAAAATACTTTATGACTTGCTGTCCCCCTTTACACAGTACACAGTTATCCACATGAAGGTATTTCACAGTGAATAAGCCATGTCATCTTCAGCTGTCAGCCGTGGCCTACCTTTCCAGTGGACTTGACTCCCTTCCATATGCAAAAGTAGCACATAAGCCAGGCAACAAGCAGGCACAGCGCCAGGTCCCAGTGCAGCACCCCCATGTGGTCAATTCCTGAAGAGATTCTTAAGACCCGTCTCCTACAGAGACCGACATAGATGTAGGGTACAGACCACCAGATGCTCTAAGCAAAAGTTTCAATTTGCCTCATTTATCCAGGTTCAATCGACTTGCTCACAATGCTATTCTGATGCAACAAACATTTTCAACCAGTTAAATTACTTTAATGAACAAGGTACAAAATGACATTTGGAAACTTACTAAAGAATGATCACAAAATATATAGCATATGGCAAGTCTGAATAGCACCTGTTCTCAAAACCTGTATTCTTTGTGATTAATAATTCTTGAATTAAATTCTTAGTTCCAGTGATTGATGACATTGATTCCATTGATATTCTTTTATCAGTATCTCCCAAGTATCATTACGGAAGAGGATTTGGGCCGCCATATTATCTGAATTCTGACTTTTTTTCTAAACTCAGAATTCTGAGAAAAAAGTCATAATTCTGACATTAAAGTCAGAATTCAAGTAATATTTTCATGGTGGCCCTAATCCTCTTCCGTACATCACAGACAATCTAAAAGTAGACCGGCACTTTCAAGCACTTACTCCCAGAATTCAATGACAGGAGAGGTTACATTGAGAGAGACGCTGTAGCTGAAAGAGTCATTTCTCCGCTGGAACTCCCTGCAGGATTCTAAACAACACCAAACAAATTTATATATTCCATTATCAATGAAGCCATTATCACTGTTATGCTTGGATATAAACTATATGGACAAAAATACTGGGACACAGTATTAATTTTCGAATTCAATTCTTAATCATTGAATTCAATTCAATTTATTTTTATATAGCACCTTTCACAACAGAGTCGTCCCAAAGCGCTTTACAGGGTTGTGTTGTGATACATGAAACAGAAGTAGATGGAGATACAGAACAGGGAAAAAATAAGGAAATAAATTAAATGAAGAAAGCCAGATGACGATGGAGGAGAGAAACCAAAAACTCCCACATAAGGAAAAAAAAAAAACGATGGGTATCCAAGGTCAACTGGCTGCCCAACCTCCTGTGATACTAGCATTACTGAAACAGAAAAGACTGGACATGCTTGCTAAAAGATAGGTGTAAACTGTGATTAAGGATTAAGACAAAGTCCATTAAAGAGTGAAATTCAGGTTTTTCATTCAGACCCATTGCCACAAGTGTGTAAAATGAACCTAGCCATGCAGTCAGGTTTATAAACATTTGTGAAAGAAATGGTCATTCTGAAGAGCTCAGTGAATTCAAGTGTGGTATTGTCATAGGATGCCCCCTTTGCAATCAGTCAGTTTGTGAAATTTCTTCTTAGCTAGATATGCCAGTTTCAGCTGTAAGTGGTATTACTGCAAAGTGTAAGTGATAAAGAACAACAGAAACTCAGCCACAGCAGATCAGATGAAGTACTAGAATGGAACCTCAGAGTGCTGAAGCACATAGTGCTTAAAAGTCACCTATGATCTGTTGACTCAATAACTGCAGAGTTCTAAACTTCTTCTGGCATTAACCTGGACACAAAAACTGAGCCAGGAGCTTCATGGAATGGGCTTCTATGGCTGAGCAGCTGCATGCAAGCCTCACATCACCGAGCGCAATACCAAGCATCGAATGAAATGATGTAAAGCATGCCACCATTGCACTCCGGGGCACTGGAAATGTGTTCTGTGGCATAGCAATTTACATTTCTCTGTCTGGCAGTGTGATAGATAAGAAGAACGTTACCTGCCTGAATGCACTGTGCCAACTGCAAAGTTTGGCGGAAGGGGGATAATGATGTGAGGTTGTTTTTCAGGAGTGGGGTTAGGGCCCTTAGTTCTGGTGAAGGGAACTCTTAATACTTCAGCATTAACACAATACTATGCTCCCAGCCTTGTTGAAACAATTTGGGGAAGGTGCTTTTGTGTTCCAGCATGACTTTCATCTAGTGCACAAAGAAAGGTCTATAAAAACATGGTTGGGTTAGTTTGCTGTGGAATAACTTGGCTGGCCCTGACCTCAACCCAACTGAATACCTTTGGGATGAACCAGAACAGATATTGCAAGTGTCTGACCTCGCAAATGCTTTTCTGAACGAATGAGCAAAATTTCACACAAACCCTTCCCAGAAGAGTGGAAGCTGTTATAGCTGCAAAGGGGGGGTCCAACTCTCTCTCTATATTGATGCCTATGGATTTAGAATGGGACGTTATAAACGTTCCTGTACTGTAGGTGTAATGGCCAAGTGTCCCAGTACTTTTGTCCATACCGTATATTGTTCTATTGATTCTTTGATGCCTTTAACTCACCTGTATTCCAGGTGTTATTGCACGAGGACCACGGCAGATTCCAGGTGAAGGAAAAGCGCAGGTAGAAAATTCCCCAGGCCAGGACAATGATGTAATAGAAATTCAGAAGGGCTACAATAACCTGGGTAGCATAGCCAATACCTAAAGAAATAGTTTGAGAAAAGGAAGAGGCCTCACTTTGGAAAATGCTGGACCGCACTGACTTATATATATATAATACTAGCTATTAGTTCTATTAATCTATTGTGTACCGAAGATATTGTGTTGAGTTACAGGAATATGGTACATAGTGACCTTCTAGACATGTTAGCCAAATAGACATGTTATACTGTGACTTACTAGACATATTATCCAGAGTTTCTGTCCTGCTAGACATATTATCCAGAACAGTACAGTGTACTGTTTCCTACTAAAGGCATTACCCAGAATGATATACTGCATAGTAGCCTACTAAACACATTAACTATAGCAATATGGATTATAATAATCTTCTAGGCATATTAGGTATGACATTGTAATTGACACTTTGAGCATAAATCTGAATCCCCTTCTAAATACCACAGGGTGCAGAAGATCCTGTTGAGTACCATGTTGGAATGGAACAATCAGTTGTGTCTATCACAGTGGGACTGACCATATAACATTTTTGCATTTTGCATACTAGACGCAAGTCTAAATATATCCCTTGTCTTCTCAAGTGAAGACTTTGGCTAAAGGAAACTGGGCAAGAAAAATGATGGGCATCACCTTCAAAGAGTGGGCAGATCTTCCTCCAGCAAGTGATTCCTCCCTCATTGGTGAACTGGCCAAGCGAAGTCTCTAGGAAGAATACTGGAATCCCACAGGAAAAGAGGAAGATGAGGTAGGGAATGAAGAACGCACCTGTTGCAAGAGAGAACAAAGAGCTGCCATCACTGTATATCCAGTATAGTTAGCGGAGAAGATATGATAATGTAGGGCAGTTTTTCACAGTGTTGACCAGATTAATAAACACAGGGTTACTGGAAATGTAACCAGCCGTTTTCTGAGGGGACGTCACCCCAAGCTGTTGACTAAGTAAATTGGTGGCTTTTGCGATGTTTGAAAGACGATCAGATTTCTCAAACCCACAACATCTGCATTCTTCTAAGGACAGCTGTTTCTGATCACTTGAGGGCCACGGTCAAGCTACAGCTGTGTCTGCCACCCCTGACCCTTCCAGGTCTCCCACAGCCTTGAGAGAACAACCAAAATACCCCCAACTCAAGTAGGACATTGACACATAGCATAGCCACTCGACTGCTATTCAAAGGGGCATAATTGGATAATTTATTGTTTCTTCCATTCATATCGTCCAGGTGGCACGGTGACGCCGTAGCTAGCGCATCTCCAACCCTACTGTATCTGTGTGGTGATTGCATGTTCTCTCTATGTTGCATGGTTTTTGTTGCGGATGTCAGATTCCATCCCAATACATGTAATTAGATGAATTGGTGTTTCTAGGCCTGCCATGTGCCCTGTGGCATGACATTGGTTACAGGCTGATTATATGGCTTTAGATGACAGCCGTACATATTTGTCCAAACACGCTCACAATTTGGCAAACAGATTAGTACTGCATCTAAAATATTAATGAGAACCATATTGTGACACCCAAAAGTTAGTAATGTGTACATATTCAATGTGTCCTTATGTTTAACAAATGTGTCAGACTTTAAACTAAGCACGTAACACCACAGCACTGACCTCTTTTTACCTTGTTTATACACAAAATCTCCTCTTTCAAAAGATGTTGTTGCTGCTGGTCCATCTTCACCGCCACCTCAGTGCTTATATGGTTTACCAAAACATTAGTATGTGGCATGCTCTGGTGTCCAAATTTAATGAACATAGGGAATTTATACAGATTACTAACTTTTGAGCATCGCAATATGCATCTTATCAATATTTTAGACATACTGCTTACCAAATTGTGGATATAAGTAACCATCTGTATAGCACAAATGAGCCAGCATCCAGATATGCTTACACCTGTCATCTACAGCCCTGGTGATTACTATGCTACACCATATAATCGTGATCACAATAAACCATCCTATGTATCAGATTTTTAAATATCTATTATCTATTAACTGCACCTTCACAATGTATTCATTAAGTATTCAGAAAACATTAATAAACATCACGTATGTATACCTTAACATCCTAACATCCTTTAACAACTGTAATATATATGAGTAACAAACACTGTATAATAATAACAAACATTATAATTGTATAATCATGATGTGCTTTAATGTATATTAAAGCAGTTAAGGGATGATAGGATGTTAAGGTGTACTTGCATACTTCTTATGAATGTTCTTTGAAAGCATTGTGAATGTGCATTGACTGTTCTATGAATACATAAAGAATGCATTATGAAGGTACAGTGAATGTTCTATGAATACATATAGAATGCATTATGAAGGTGCACTGAATGTTCTATGAAAGCATTGTGAATGTGCACTTAATATGAAGCATTACCAAATTATCTATAATAACTTTTGAGATATTTTAAATCCTGTTTGTCCCCTACACAATTTCCTGTGTTTACAGTTGTAGAGCAAGTTTCCAAAATCTGGGGTAAGATTGTAACTCGCTACTGTTTCTATGGTATTTTGGTTTCCAGCATTGTAACATGATGAGGAAGCCTGACTCTAATGGTTTCATTAATGGTCTGGGCTCTGTGCTTGTGTTTAGAAGGTTGTCAGTTCAATCCCCAGCACAATAGTCACTTCTCTGTCGGGCCTGTGAGCCCTAACCCCTGAAGTGCACTAGGGGGCACTGGGTAAATGGTCTGACCCTGCAGTCAGACTCCAGGCTTTGTTGTCACTTGTATATATCTCTCACAGGAGAGCATGATGGGATTTGTCACAAAGAAGTGTACCTAGCAAATGAAAAATAAATCATTATTTCAATTTTTTTTAAATGGATGGAGTGAGTTTTGGAAATTTGCTGATCAACTGTGAAAAGGGACAAATGGATGGATGGACATTATGTGGGTTTTGTGGATGCAGAGTGACAGGAATAACAAACAATAGCTGTGATAATATTCCCAGTGCTTTGATTAGTGCGCTGGGCCAGATATTTGGGTTTTGGTTGACTTCTCCTTCAGCTCCAGCCAATGCCTTTATTCTATGGCAATATCAAGGTAGCCAACCTAAAAATAAGAACATTTATGCTAAAAGATAACTGGACAGTTCATTAGCTCTGATGGTGCCGGGCTGGATATCACTCCTGTGTCAGACACATTCCATATCTGGAATAACTCTCTTCACAGCCTAATAATTAATGTCTATAAAAATAACTCCACAACTGTTTATATTTAGTTTAACAAGCTCTGGAGCAATTAATGTCCATCAGTGGAGCTGGGATAAAAATTTCATAGTCCTTTTCAGAAGGTAAAATAACAAACTGTACCTTGGAAAGCATACCCTAAAAATAAATTATAACATGCCAAACATTAATGGCAGACATTTATAAAATAAGCTTGCAGTTTTAACTACTGCTGTTCAGGGGGACTGCATTCTCCCGGCCAGCCGGCGGACATATCACATGACCATCGCGAGCCAATGACACCTGGGGTGACCCCAGTGTCTGATATAATGTTTCATGAGATCCACTCACCGCCACCGTTCTTGTAACACAGATAGGGGAACCGCCACACGTTGCCCAGCCCAATGATCTCGCCAGCCACAGAGAGGACAAACTCCAGCTTGTTGCTCCACTGTCCTCTCTCCTTCATTTTCTTCTCTGCCTGGGGGGCTTGGGCACTACCGTTGAAGGTTTCAGTTTTGAGGATGATCTCCATATTTCCTGCAGTTGCCACATGAATTTAATCAATTTCGAGAACCGAGATCTATAAGGTGTTTCTTAGCATTCAACATTTGGTCACATTTGTTTACTTTGTAAAAATAAAATAAACAGTACACGCCCCCCATCGCATCTATACATTTTAAAGATAATGCCACGCTCTCTGATTAAAAGATGAAGGCTTCCATATCCATCTCAAGAAAGGCTCTTTTGTGGCCAGTGTTGTGCAAGTTACTTCCAAACTGTAATACATTACAGATTACTTGTTACTGTCATTTAAAAGTAATCCCTTA
>JABFDZ020000001.1:4075410-4117321 GCA_019775955.2 Pollimyrus isidori
ACACTACTGCGTTACAGCAAAAAGTAATATGTTACTGTAATATATTACTTTTGTAATGCGTTACTCCCAACACTGTTTGTGGCCCGTATGGTTCGTGCTAAAAGCTTTTGACCATCGCTGAAGCGTTGCCGGGCAGAATCATCTGCCCACTCCCTCCTGCCTCTCTGCCGAAGCTGGGCTAAGGAGGGGCACAGTTACCTGCTTCACTGACCCCATCTAAGACCTTGATGCTTAGCAGAGGAACCAGGAGAGTTTACGCAACACAAATCCACGTGCAGCGGTGAGATGAACTTACGATAAATGAAACTGCAGAAACCTCAGTGGTGCTAAAGCAGCAGCAATGATCGTATTTCCCTCGGCAAAAGCAAAAATGTTTTTATGGTCCAGTGGTGCTAAAAGATAAACCGATGTGAAGAGGTGATAGATTTATAGTTTGTTGTTTGTGAGTTTATGGGTCCTCACTGCACTGAGGATGAACCCCATTCCATGTTTATAGAAGGTTTAAACCCAGAGGTGGGTAATTCAAGTCCAGACCATGATTTTGTTCCACCAGCAGGTTGAGTACTCTGACTATGACTCTTTATACTCAACTGGTTGGTTGAAACAAAATCCTGGTGCTAGTGAACGTTTTACTTACACAATGTTCTGAGGGTAGAAGGAATGATAGTTGGTTCAGAGAGATAACCAATCAGATTGTAGAGGAGGTGGGTCCAAGCAACTGGAGGAAGCGGGACCAAGACTTCTGAATTTTTGGTCCTGCCCCCTCCAGTTGCTTTGACCCAGCTCAACTACAGTCTGATTGGTTATCTCCCTGGCAGTGGACTGAATGTTCTATGAATACGTAAAGAATGCATTATGAAGGTAGACTGAATGTTCTGTCTCCACTTTCTGTCCAGACATTCAAATGGATGCTTGTCTTCAGCTATAGGGTCTCCTGAACATGCCCCTCCCAGTCTTGGAGGAGCATCTTTTGATCACAATAGCCACTCTAAGGTGGGTTGATAGCCCCACAAAAGACCAAGATTAATTTACAAATGAAATACATAATTAAAGACTGGCAGAAGCTTATGGTATAAACAGCCCTGGCTGATCTTCACAGTATTTGGTGTGATGAACAGACTGAATGTAAACATAATGTTGATTGACATAGCTAGTGATTAGAAGTCCTGAAAGTTCTCTAAACAAATTAAATGCTTTAGACTGTAACACACTATGCTTTTTGCAAATGCAGCGCGGCAGAGTGCATTGCTGGAATCATGCCACAGTTTACATCCTGCGCACACTGACCTTTCAATGAAACTTCAAAGACGTCTTTTCAGGTCACTGTCCTGTTTTCGTCATCATAAAGCAAATAAGAAATCCTAATAGTGTACCGTCAGCATAGTTCTACTGCTCGGCCTGAACAAACCTCAAGCTTTCTGGGATAGGGAACCATTTCAAAGTGTACCTGGGTCCTTTTTCTTATGCTAAACGTGATTTTACCAGCACATGCTTAAGGAGAAGCCAGCTGTAGAGTGGAAGTTCAAAGTTCAGATGGGATTTAAGATTGTTGGTGCAATGAGTATTGATGGATTTGGTTTGCAGAGACGGGTAATTTATACCACTTGTCAGCAAGTATTTGACTGCGCGGCAAGCCAAATGTAATCTCAGGGCAGTGAGTTGAACAGGTGTCAGATTAGACACTCGTAGGTATAACAACCATTATGCAGAACATGGAAAAATACTGGCACAATGGAATCTTTAGTGGTGAAAGATTCGAGCAAACAGATGAGGCTCTGGCAAATACAAGTTGCTTTTAAAAGAGGATATTGCCAAGAGAGAATTATTTGTATCTTAGGCAATTATTAAACAAGCTCTGAGAAGACGGTCAACTTCCATGCTAGCTGGCTGCTAATATAACCACTGCCTCATGTAACCTCTTTATAAATGCTTTCTCTGAATCTGGTCATTCTAAGTCCTTCTTCAGCTCATTTTATAGTCCCAGATAACCAACCTCCACTGGACTTACACAGAATGCCAAGCCTAGGCAGACCACAAAACAACTCTCCACAGGAGCCATGGAGGCTCTGGTCAGATAATAAACCTCTACAAGACACTACTTACCTCTCCTAGTGCCTGAAGGATCTGCTAACTTCCAAGAATGAACGGTGTCCTGGTATTGATCAGCAAACGTGCATATTTGACTATTTAACACATGTTCATGGGAGGCGAGTGGATCTGTGAGGTTCAGGCTTCAGAATCCAGCCTCCAGTGGGCTCCAATATCCCACATTCCACCAACTAGCCCCCACCCCACCCCCCCATTCAGAAATAGAAGTACACACACACGCACACACACACACACACTCACATCTGTCTCTCAGAGGTTGTCTTCTCCAGGCAGGCAGAACACACCAGAGGTCTTTGCTGTCTCGTCTCGATTGCGCAACCTTTGAACACATATGGGTGGCGGGGGTCAGAGAATGTCCAAATACCCCCCTCCCCCAACGCAAACCTCGACCCACCTTCACTTTCCTAGGGCACAGAATGTTCCATTGATTGCAACCGCTGGCTGCTGGTGACACAGAACCCTGGGTTTGCCCTTCCGATTCCAGTGCCATGGAGCCACGGCAGAGAATCTCGGGTCATTTCAGGGGGCTCCTTCGGTCCAGCCTTCATAAAAACAGGCCTAAAGCTGCACCTCAGACTCCCGCAGACCTGCATGCTGCTGAATTTCCAGATTGGGCATTTCTACATGCACGATGGCAGAGCTCCAAGAGTCAGTGTGGAGCACCACAGGAAGAACTTCATATTGTCACTGTGCACAGTTACTAGTCTCATTCCGTCTCAGTTAAGACAAGACTGATTAACACTGGCTGAAGTATGCTACTGCAGTCATTTCTTTTGTTACTGAATGGGCGCCTTGGTACATGGATAGATGGGGATAAAATTATTAAAAGATTTGGCTAATAATTAAAGTGGCTTAAATGTATTTATTTACACTTTAGACTTTGTCTCATGATCACTATAACTTTCACATGATAAATTTAACCCTGATTCATGTAAAAAGCAGCTTCGGGATCGTTTATGTGGAAAACTGTGATTGAAACGTCATTCAATCAAATGTGTGACATATTGAACTATTTAATGGACATAACTGTACGAGTTATAATACTGAACTGATTATAAGCCACATGTGCAGGTGTATGTAAAAGAAATACCCACATCCTATGGGTGGGTTGTCCTTCAGGCATGACAGGTACATCACCTCAGAAGGATGTTCTTTGTATGGATGAGTAGATTTCTCAAAAGACACATCCCTTTCTGTTCCGATTATATCGATTTTATTCTAAGGAATGGAACAATGGCCAGCACTGCTCTCTCACAGGAGGCTAAAACAGCACCACTGCATTGTGTGGGCTTTGCTTGGGGTGTGCCAGGTGCTCAGCTTAAGGACATGCATTTGGCTTGATTGGTGTTCCCACAGCATGTGACTGGGTATCTGAGTGTGGGTGTGTCTGTGCCCTGTGATTGACTGGCATCCTATACATTGTCTACCCCTGCCCTATACCACCTGACCAGCATAGGCGGTTTGAACCTGAATTGATGGAAAACAGGATGGATTGTTCCCTTATCCCAGAACTCAAAATACCAGAGATGTGAACTTCTGACGTTAGTTAGATTGGTTGTTGTCTATCACCACACTCCCTGCTAACAGCCAGGTTAATTTATTCTTGTGCATGTACATATTACCCACATTAATACATATATTGTATTATATCGACATCTCCTCCGTTATCATCTGGCTTTTCTTATTTAATTTCTTTCCTTCCTTCTTTTTCCGGCTCTGTATTACTCTCTCTAATGATGTTTAATGCATCACAACGCATGCATGTAAAGCACCTTTGGATGACTCTGTTGTGAAAGGCACTATATAAAAATAGATTGAATTGATTTGAATATATCACACGGTACGTTAAAATTAATGCTATACAAAGCACAAGCAGGGCAATAAGGTACGGTGCAGCACAAGTGCAGACAGGATAAGTGCTATCCAGTGCAGATGGTTAGGCGTATTGTGCAAGAAAACAAAAAACAGATTGGATTAGCAATAAGAGTCTGATTTTCAGAGCTGCTTCAACTATTTCGCAGCTCTAGGAAAAAAGCTGTTTAGGTGCTGAGTAGCTTTTGTTCTAAGTAGCTGGTGGCTTGTCCCAGATGGGAGTTTTTGGAAAAGACGGTAACCAGGGTCAGAGGGGTCAGCAACAATTTTTCCTGGATGTTTCCTTTCCCTTAACCAATTACCTAATTTGAAAGATGGCTTGTAATATGTATGATAGATATCCTACACAAATGTTGTTTATCCAAGTCGTATAGCCTGCTATGCATATGGATCATGGAAAGGGTTCTGCGGACCTTAAGCTTGTTGGGGCTGGATGTTCTCATGGGTAAAATCTATTGCAAGCTGCTTTCTGCTTCCCATTAGCTTTTTATTGTCGCTTGTCTGGACACGTCCACTTTCCTCTACATTCAACATCAGCTCAAATGATCTGCTGACAGATACTACCTTGCCATTGGTCCAGGAGCATTTTAATTGCTCCTGAATTCCTCCGCAGCAGAGATTGGAGGATAATTATCCCATCCAGTGTTGTGTAGGAGACCTCCTTCCTCACCATTCCCTTCCCAGCCTGCTGGGAAGCCGTTGCTGGTTAAGACTGCCCCGACCTCCTCGTTCACAAGAAACAAACCTGTCACCCACCATTAAGATCTCTGGGTCTTGATGACTGCAGGCATGCAGGTACAGCCAAGGGGTCAGCAGTCCTGTGGAGATGACTGTTGTTGCAGTTGTCTGGTCTCCGGCACAGCAGGAAATGTCTTTTTTCACTTTTGAAACATTTCTCAAACATTCTCTGGTCTTGGTCCCAATACTAATGAAACCAGTTTGCTGTGGACTTTATATTTCTTTCTGATTTATGTAGGTTTTATGGGTTCACGGGCACATGGTATTACACAGTACTATAAACTGATATAGTAAATCATACGATATAGGATATACAGGCAGTGAGCACTCAGTCAACAGGAAAAAATACAGACTGACAGATTAACTACAGAAAAACAACCCTTTTGTCTTGTCTGAGAAATATTCTGCTGTAGAATAGTTACCCATACTGTTTTGGTAAACATACACCCTCATTAATTAATAGCAGATTCCTGTTTATACAGTGGTTAACTAAAGTAACTGTTCCTCTACTACTACTTGTAAATGTTTGTTAACAGTTAAAACTTTGTGTAACTTATTGTTACGTACCGCGTCGTCCGTCCCGCTTCAGCCCTGTGTGTCACCACGCCCACATCCTTCCCTCTTGTGATTACCCTAATTGTTGTCCTCCGTGAGGCGATTGCCGCGCGCCAGTCCCGTGTTTTGTTCAAATGTATTTAGTCTGTGTCTAGTGTCTGTCCCAGTGTAGCGGTATTAACGTTAGATGTGTTGATGTCCTGTGTTACTTGGCTAATAAAACCCGTGTTCCCGTCCACTTTGGATTGCCTTTGGCTGTTTATTTGCCAGCACTACCCCCGCATCGTGACACTTATTCACTCAGTTTTTACAATGTAAGATAAGGTGCTTAACTTGCATGTATGTGTACTATTAAATCACTGCTGCTTAATCTACAATTAATTCACTATTATTACTTTTTTGCTCTCATTGAATTCCATCTAGGTTGTTATGAATCTTTTGTGAAGCCAAAGATTTCTGTACTTGTAGGCCACATGATATTAATTCCTCTGTACCTTGAAACCAGATTTATTAACATACAATGGCTGTGAAATAACAGTTGCAAGAGATAAATGCTATTAGAGGAGAAGTGAGGAACCTGATCCATGGAGGGACAGTGTGGGTTTTTGGGATGGCCTCTCAATCAGCCAATAACAGTGAGTCCCTAGGACCAGACTGCTTTATTATTGGCTGGTTGAGATCCCAAAAACCCACACTGGCCCTCCATGGATCAGCTTCCTCATCCCTGTATTAGTGTAAACATCATCCTGTTATGACATTATACTGAGTGAATGATTACCCATTTATAGAAGATGAAAGAATAAAACGAAATAAGTGATTTTCTAAAAAATACTGCCTATTATTATAACTGGTTTCATGTTTGCTGGAGATTTAATATGCATCTACATTCCAATGGATGCCAGAGAACAGCTTCATGCTCCAATATACTGTTATTTTTATCTTTGAATGATCCGTATGTGCATTGCTTTCATTGAACTGGAAATTCTTTATTGACTTTGTGTTCAACATACAGGAATAATTAATAATGGGTTTTATACCTCACTGTAGTTACTGTGTGTTTGCTCTTTGATATGAATCATAGACTGAGGCACTGTCTGTATGAGCTGAGCTATCAAGAAATGTGTGTTGCACAGTGAGATGAAACAGACATTGAGAGCAAACCAGCAATGGGATTAATGTGACAATTATGCCTATATCTAAGCATTCAGTTCATTTTGAATACTGGGTGACGCTGTGGGCAAATTCTCTTTTCACCAACCTCATCTTGCTCTCCATGAGACACAGACCGATATACAAGTGAGCGCGAGTTTGGGAGTCACAGCAGAGATGTGTCAGCTGCGAGACTCCTGGAGCTGGGGGTAAGGGCCTTATTCAGGTCATGGACATGTGACTATGCTGTTGAGTTTGGGGTGTGAACCGATGACCTTCTGATCACAGGTGTAGAAGCTTAACCTGCTGAGCCACAGACCTTGTCCTATTGGAAGATGGAGACCTAAAGATTACAATGTGTGCCACTAACTCCTTACAAAAAACTGGGTTTAGTGCCTTCTTTTTCTCATTGATGGAAACCTCTAGACAACTAGTATGGTGGTTTCAAAGCAGCTCCTTGAGGATGTTCACATCCCCAACACTCACCTGCCTTTCACCTTTCAACATCTTGGTGGAGGTTTAGTAATGCTCCATCTTCTCCCTTTACACAGCAGAGCACTCTCTCTACCCCTCCCTCATTCTAGAACATACTGTTAGCCGGTATTGCCCAGGCATCGAGATCAGTCAGATGAGCTGCATCTTCTACCCATCATTCAATGTATTTAGGAAAGCAGCTCCATGACCATCTTCACCTGGCAGATAGCCTGCTGCTTCAACGTGCAGCTGGCAGCTATAAAGGATCATGACTCAGGATCATCACACCAAAAGAGACAAATCACTCCTCGGGCAGCACCAAGCTGGCTCACCAAAGATGTGTCATGCTTCACAGGATTAGTCCAAAATTACAAATGGATTACTGTTCCTTATTTGTTCTCCACAGACTAAATCTTGACACCTGTCATGCCAAGCTTCTAAAGAACAGATTGAAGATAGTTGCACCCCACAGTTTTGACTAGGAAGAGTTTATTAAAGGTGATAAACAACAAAAAGCCACATCCAGGTATTTCGATGCTCAAAACCTATTTACATTATAAATATGTTCGCTACATACAACCACTCTCCTAGTCCTACATACTGACCCATACTGTGGGGCAGGATTGCGGCTGCGGGTGAAAAGTGTGAATGATTTCATGATGAGAACCAGGCCAGAAGCCATTGCCTCTCAGTATGGTGGAGCAGATATATCCGGTTTATCATCTCAATGCAGCATGTACATCTCCTTGTGATGTGATATTCTGTCAGGGTAACACCGGAGTCAAGTCATTTTGGGTTGTAGGGTTTAGCTCTTCTCACCCCTGCTCTAGGGATGAGGTACAGGCGAGGTGACTCTTCTTCTCGAATGATCTGCAGCCACACCTGGAGGCCTTCCCTGGTGTGTACATAGATCTCGACTTTGTGCGTTCATTTATAGGCAAGTCCAACGTTCTTGTCTATCAAGTCAAACTTGAGTTTATAATTACAAAAGGAGCACTGGGCTACCCTTCGGCTGTTCGGGCACCCTGGTATCTCTGCGTTAGCTGCTGTCCTGCAGATGCAGCTGGGCGGTGGGCGGGAGGCCCTGTAAGGAGCATGGGGGCGGAGCCTGCCCGGCAACATCTGTACCTGCCTTCCCGGCCACACCCATAGCCACCTTGCGGGAGCAGGCCGAGCAGATGTAGTCCTCATTTTCTGCCATCTCACAGGACACGCCTACGCAGACCTGGTGGAACCACTCGTCACAGCCGCCGTCACACTGCACCCAGTCCACCTGTTTGAGGATGACAAGAAGAACACAAGGAGTCGTGTGATGAAGGAACGGAAAGATGTAATGTGAGAATGAGGAACATGCAGGTGGTTAAAAGGCTAAAGAAGTACTACAGGTAGGTGTGACACAATCACCTGCACCACGCCTAAGGCAGATATACAGCGTAACTGCTAGCTAGGGGCCGCCGTGTAGGACCTCATAGCCAGAGCAATGTAAACATTTCCCAGTTCTTTGACAAGGAGCTGTTACTTCACTGCTTTCAGCTATAACAATCTCTCACGGCGCCATTAAATCTTGGGGAGTCTCTAAATCAGGTCATGAAATGTGGCAAATTTATGGGTGACTTTTTAAAATGCTGCCCTTATGCATAATGTTAATTACTACTGCACTGACCTACTCCCAAATTTACTCCCAAAGCCCTGGATCTTGGTGCTATTGGTGTCATACATGGAGCCTTGCTTTGCAGCTCCCCAGGCATTGCTGTCATACGCAGAGCCATGCTTCGCAACCCCCACAGGCAGGTTAAACCTTTTGTCTTCTTCATGATTATAAAACAGCATTACTGATCTGCTTCAGCAGTGGGCTGAACCACCGCCAAGGTGGAGGTGGGGCAAGGAGCAAAAATGGCTGCTCGTATACAGACGCCTGCATCACCACTTAAACATGCGTGAGATTAATAGTAGCTCTGTTACCTCATTTCGCTTAAAATCACTAAATCTAAACTTGTCCAACAATAAAAGACATTCAAGTAAACATGAGATCTTTTTAGACGATATCTGTTCAGCCATACTGCATCTTGAATTTTGATGGCTTTTCTGCACAAATCTCTCATATTCCGACAGGCATGATTGATGCCCAGTTGGCCTTGGATACTAGAGATATTGCCACGCAAACATTCTTGGTACCAGAGAGCCAAAGCTTATTTGCTACACATCTAAAGGCCCTTCTGATGCTTAAACCTGCTCAGCATCATTCCGGTTGCCGGATGGGAGTCGAGTCCAGAAGAAGCTGACCGCAAACAGCAAGGCCTTGTGTTTGTCTACCGACTAGACCTCTCACCTTGTCCTTGCACGGCCGCTGGCAGTTCTTGGCCGCGCACACGGCGTTCTCATCATTGGAGTCCTCGGCGCCAGACCAGTCGTACTTGGATGGGATGTCCAGCACCTTCTTCTCCCGCTTCTTCTCCAGACTCTCCTTGGCCGCCTCGGCCTTGACAGCCGCCTTCTCCTTACGCTTTCGCTCCTTCTCCTCCTTGGCTAGCCTTTTGGCCAGCTGCTTCAGCTCCTTGGACTTGTCAGGGCCCAGCTTCAGCTTCTTCTTCTTGGGCTTGCCCTCGACCTTCTTCAGGTCCTTGGACTTGGGTCTGCCTTCGCCGCCCGCCAGAAGCAGCTGCTCTGCCTTCTCCAGCTTCCGTTTGCGTTTCTTCTCTGGGTCCCGTGGCTTCAGCTTCACTGGCTTCTCCAGGACAGTCTCCTCAGGCTGCAGGGAGGGATAAATAAAGATAAAGAATATAAAGAGCAACATAGGAGGGTCCACATATACAAATTATCACTCCACCGGATGGGTGATAAGAGGTTCTGAACACTAATAATAATGCGTAAAGCTGATATTCATACTTATACAACCAATGCACTGAAATCTCAGCAGGGTTCTGACAAGGAACAGACTTACCTCCATGACCTGCAGAAAGCGTTCCTCTGAGGGTGGGTGCGTAGCCTGCAGGATCCTCCAGATGTGCTGGGTCTCATCTAGGGAGACCTCCAGCAGGTCGCCGACCATCATCAGCTCCTCCAGCTGGGCCTTGGCCGATGGGGACAGCTCCAGCACAGGGGGCTCCAGGCTGCGAGGAACCAGGGGTGTCTTCCTCGGCTGTTTCCGGGGCGTGGCTGAGTCTGGGAGGTGGATTGTCAGGCACATATTAAGGCTCATTCCTTGTGGCCTCAGGGTACTTCTTTGACCTTTTTATGGGCCCGCCTTGTAGGACCATGGCTGGCCATTGTTTGCTAACTCATGTATTGTCTTTCAGGTAGTTTCCTCATTGGCTGGTTGTGCTACACTGAGTACACCTGGGAAGGAGGCTTCATTTGCCTTGGAGACGACAGTCCTGGGGGCAGGCTCTTCCAGCTGCGCTCTTTCTCCAGGCTCCAGGCAACTGATTTATTGTTAGATTATGGGCAAGGGTTTTATTATTAATTATTATTATGATATTTTATTGACCCCATGGGGACATTTTCTTCATCTACCCCATCTTGCTCTCCATGACACATGCCCCCTGAAGTCAGAGGAATTGATACAACTACGAGCTCGGGATTCAAGATGGCTGCCCCTCTTTATCAACAGAAAGTTAAAGCTGTTATTAGCACTTATGTCTTATTTGTGGCTCATTAAATCGGTCATACACGCAGTATTGTCCAACTACTTTCTGTGGATGTTTTACTATTAGGGATCGAAATCACCAGTGACCTCCCAGCACAATGTTATCATGATTCCTAGGTCCTGATTCCATATGTATTGTGATTCCATAAGTATTGCAATCCCAATTTGATACTACCTATATTTAACAACTTTTTCTGTTAAGAATTGTAAAACCTTCAAACGTGAAAAAAAAAATGTATTCAATAGCTGCACAGCTGAACGAGTAAACATGGTATTCTCCAAATAATTTTTCTCCTTAAAAATCAAAGGCAGTATTTAACCAATGCAAAACAACTTCAAATAGAACAGTATAAATTTAAACTTAAAATTAGAGGTAAAAAAAGGCTACATTTGCTGCTGTTGTGGTATAAACTACACAGAACATTTATGCTTTTCCATTGCCTTGTCTAGGACAGAGTCTGCATACAGCAAGACTATTCAAGTCATGGTCCTCAAGGGCCGAGCCCTGCTGAGTTTCCAGCCTTCCTTCATCTGTGAGCCAGGTGTGAAGCCTCTGACCAATCAGAAGCTGGATTTGGAATCAAGGGCCTGAGATGAATAGCCCTGGCATACTGCATGGCTCACGTCCAGGTCCTCTTTACCGTTTAAATTTTGAAAGCCAAAGTTCCTCCATACACTGTGCTTAAACCGTGGAGACGCAGCACGAAATCTCTGCTACATCATCCGCCATTCCTGTTATTGCTAAACAAAGTTAGGAAATAATTGGGTGCTACTACTCAGGACGCTGTGCTGCCTGTCAACATGGGAATACTTTAGAGCATGCCACCTGTAGGATTAAAGAGGAACTGCAATGTTTCTCACATTCCTGAAATCCACACATAAATACAATATAAATAAAAACTACTTTGCCCTTACATACATTGACATCACTGTCACCCATCCAGCACCTTGCTCTCATACTGATATACTGACAGACCATGCACATCTTGTATGTTCCTTTGACCTTAGCTTATTAATAAAGTCTATATTGCAATTTCTTGTTGTGATGGTTCATCAGTATGTCAAACAGCACTGTAATATAACCAGCTGAAGCGAACACGAGCCAGGAGTTCTTACTCTGTGCGCAGGACTTGGACGCGGAGGAGTAGGCGTGCTCAGCACAGAAGGAGGGTGTGGCTGGCCACATGTGACTGACCACCTCCTCTGACTTGACAGGGATCTCCTCATCACAGAACAAGTAGGGCTTCATCCCACCTGAGTCCTGAGGCACACAGACAGGGTATTTTCCCATATTAACTGCGTTCTCTGGGTGATGAGGGAGACTGGAGAGTGTGGATGAGCAGCACACCCCCTAGTGTTAAAAGCCATAAAATGTTTTCTGTGCAAACAGTCCAGGAATACATGCAGTAAAGGGACTGAGGTAAGAGCTGAATGTAGTGTCAGATGAAAACAAACAGGTCTAAAGAGAGGCGCCAGAGGTTCTTTATGCCCAAAAATATCACCTTCATGTCGTAGCCGTACGTCTCTCGAATGTCCTCATCAGAGTCAGTCTCCTCGTCATCGTAGTCCATGGATTGGCGTGGTGAGGTGGACCTGCTGAATCCGGCCTGCTGGAAGGTCTGGATGTGACCCTGGAAGGAAAGGAGACACATACACACTCAAAACATGCTAAAGAGGTGGCGTCCCTCAGTGCCCCCCGCAGGCCGGCCAGGGTCACACCTGCAGGTCAGGGTTGGCCGCGGCCTTCTGTAGCTCGGCATTGATGATCTTCTCGGTCTTCTCCCGTGCCGCCTGCTCCACCATGCGCTGGCTGAGCACCGACAGCTTGGCCAGGGCGGACGATAGCTCATCGGTGGCCAGGGCCTGGCGGGCGCGGTCCTGCCAGCTCATGGCCCGCTCCGTCAGGCACTGCAATGCCTCGCCTTCAGGGAGCCTCACTGGAAGCTTCTGCAGTGACACCAGCAATGACAGGATGGTCTCCAGGCGGGGGCGCCGCGAACGCTGGCACAGTGGGCATAGGAATTTGGCCTCCTTGCTCTGCCAGGCTAGGCCTTTCTTCTGGGTGCCCGCCTTGGGCAGCGGCACGCAGGCTCCATGGAACCAGTCTTTGCAAAGTTCACACTGCAGCATGAAGCCACTGGCCGTCTTGCGGCACAGGCAGAACTTGACCTCCTCGATGCGGTCCGCCATCGCCATCTTGGCCAGGTTGGCCGCCCGCAGCGAGTGGATGGCCTCCAGTTCCTTCTGCTCCTTGGTCTTGAAGGCTGCCACCTGTGGGGGGTGGGGGGGCAGCAATGGGTTTCATATGAACACAGCTCAGTAGCTGGCGATGACGAACGGCAGAGAGGAGTGGAAACATCTTTGCATCGGTTAAGCCAAGAACGCGGAGAAGGAAGATTCCTGTTGGTGTGGGTGGCAGCATCAGCTGGGCTCTCTACGGGGGAGTCATTCCCACTGTGCACAGCAGTAATGGAAATAAACAACGCAGAGCGTTCTCTGCCTAAGGGGGAAGGCTGGGGAAATGCTGAGAGGATGACGAGAGTGGAGACTCGCGCAGGACGTTGGTAGGAGGTTTCTCAGCAGGGTTTCCACTCACCACTGTGGCCGGATCACGGACATCGTCCAGGCCGTCCTCCAGGTCGCTCAGGCCCTCCATCTCCAGGCCCCTGTCCTTCTCCAGCAGCTCTTTGGCCCTCTTCCGCTTGCTCTTGCTGTTTCCGTAAACCCCGATATCCACGCGGGGGCTCAGGACCTGCAGGACGGGTCACCTCGTCTCTTTGTGACACCACAATAACTGCTCTTGTGGCCATTGGGTAACTGCAGCTCCACCGATTGGCTGGCCTTGCTTTCTCAACTGTACGTCATTGTGGATACAAATACAACCTTCTGCTAAATAAATATGGTGTAATGTAAACTTTATTTTTTCTATTATGTCACCTGATGATTCAAGAAAGAAACAGAAAACTACTGGAAAAAAGATCCATGACCATCAACCAACAAATTCTGTGAAAAGGTACAGATTCCATTCCTGAATTTCAAATAACTTATGACAACGACAGGAAAAAAGCGATCGCCCGCTGAGATCATCCGCCCGCTTGCCAGGCCTGCACTCACGCCATACCTGCAGGAGGGTATAGGTGGAGTTCTTCTTAAGAAAGGTACGTGCCGTCCTCTCCCTCCACGCGCGGGCGGCAGCAACCTGTGACTCCACCTGCGCCAGCGCATCCAGGCGCACAGGGATGGAACGTCCGCGTGCCAGCAGGCTTTCCAGCTGCTCCAGGTAGGCATAGTTACTGCCATTCTGCAGTAGGAAGACGCGGCGGTGGAAAAGTGCTCAGGAGACCTGGCGCCCCCCATGGAGGAAACAGCATGTGGCTCATGCTCACCTGCCCCAAGACGTTACTGCTTTAAAGCGGAAAGAGGGCAGTAGCATGTGCTAAAGGTTCTGCCCTAAGGAGATGTTTTGTGGGACTCAAACTCAGCTCCTTTGGTAAACCATCCAGTTCTGTAATTACTGGATCCCAGCAGGTAGACACAATCATTTAAAACTTTTCTTTCTCTCCCCCCGACCAGGGCTGCGCGATTTCACATCACAATTAGATGGCAGATGCGCAATAATCACCGGAGCTTTAGATCACAGGCGTAGACATTTGTCCAGACGCCAGCTTTTTTATACCACAATTTGGTAAGCAGATTAGTAGTGCAGCTAAAATATTAATGAGAACAAAAGTTAGTAATCTGCAGAAATTCAACGTATCCATATGTTTAAAAAACGTGTCGGACTTTAAACTGCAAAAAGTACCGCCACACTACCGACGTCATTTTGCCTTGTTTATCCACAATATCTCTTCTTTCAAACGTTATGGCTGCTGATCTGTCCCTTTCTTCACCGCCTCTTCAGTGCTTATCACTTCCATGATTTACCAGAACAGTCACATATGACGCTCTGCTATCCAAAATAAATACACATAAGGATATGTTGAATTTACACAAATTACTAACTCTTGGGCATCACAATACGCATATCATTAATATTTCAGGCACAACACTAATCTGCTTACCAAATTCAGGGAGTTACAAAAGTAAATATCCACAAATATCAAAGAGCCGGCATCTGGACAAATGTTTACCCATCATCTAAAGCACCGGTGATTATTGCACCGTGCCATATAGTTTGCGATTACATTGCGGCGTGCAGCGCTATTTAACAACACCTAGGCTTAAATATGTGCAGGCTGTACTGTCCTACAAATGCAAAAGACCGTAACCACATTTATTGAAATTGAGACTTCAGCTGTTTTATCTTGTGACAAAATGTCTTGGTTGAACTATGCTTTGTTTTGAAGTAAACACTATCATTTTCCCAGCTTGATTCAAAACCCCTTTTCACAGTTCCAGTGTCAGTGTAGTTTTTGTGTTTTGCCTTTGGGAGGCAGTGTTGTGATTTTATACTGCAGACACTGATGTCTAAGGCGGATTTCCCACTGGGACAATAAAGTCTTATAACTGGGGAACTGCAGCCATGTGAACATCTGGCCATAAACTGAGCGTATGTGAGGCGTATCTGAGCGCCTGCTCCGTTACCTGGATGGCCTCCACCTTTGCTGTCCATTCTTTGGCCTTCTGCAGCGCATCCCTCAGGGCCAAGACGTTGGGCAGGTAGGCAGGGATGCTCCGGGCCTCCATCACGATGCCTTCTAGCGTGCCCATGCTGTGCCGCGGCCTGTGATCACACATGGGCTCAAGCAGCGGCAAGGCGTGTGTGCCTAATAGCTCCTGGGTGTGTGCATGTTTGTAGGTGACTGGAGCTACCATCCAGTAGGTTTTCTATCCTACCCGGCTTCTGATGAGCCCCACCTGTTCTCAGGTAAATACCAGGAGCAGATGTGGCTCATCAGAAGCCAAGTGGGACAGAAAAGCTACTGAATAGTAGCTCTGCAGGTCCGGAGTTGGAGACCCCTGTATTACATTGTCAAAACCAATGTCCCCACAATGTGCTAAAAACCTGTTACTTTGATGTTGTGGGGACCATTTCTTTGGGGTGAAGCTCAAAAAAACCTGTGATGCAAAAAAATACATATATGCCAAAAGTTTTGTATTTTGTTTTGTTTTGTATTTATGTTTAAGGTTAAGGCTGGGTAGGAGTTAAGGTTGTCATTTTTGAGATTAGGGTTTTCCCTCATAGAAATGGAGAGTCCCCACAAAGATATAGATACTTAATGTGTGTGTACGTATATGTGCCTGTGTGAGAGCGAGCACCCGTCTCACCTGGCCTGCAGGCAGGTGCGCGCCTTGTCCTCCCAGCGCTCTGACACGGTCAGGATCTCCTGCAGCTCGGCCATGGCCTTCTCCACGGCGTGGTGCGGAGCCAGGCCCACACCCGAGTCTATGAGGCGCTTCATGACCTCCAGCGTGACGCGCTGGGGCTCCGCCAGCGCCAGGCGCACCTCGTCCAGCCAGCGTGCCTGCTGCAGCTCCTGCTTGAGGCGCGGCAGCTCGGGCAGCTGCACGTCCAGCCCGCCGCCCAGCTCCAGCAGCGCGTGCAGCTTGGAGGAGTCGGGTGTCTCGTCCGCCAGGGCCGCCTGCGCTCGCTCGTGGAAGTCCTCCACGCTCTCCAGCAGCTCCTGCCACCGGGGATGGGAGTGGATAAGCGAATCCTTTACGAGGGTCTGTATTTTCTCATCATAAGCAGAAAAAGCACAGCAGGTCTACCAGATTCAATAACGGCTACATTCCCCAAGCCTGACACGTGTGCGACAAGCACATGTCCCTGTCACATCCATGGCACCTGCACTTTATAGTGTTGTCACTGCATTTTATTGGTCATTTTATGAGCGTTGCTGAGCCCTATAGAGGGCTCTGGCAGTGACACTCACCTTGACCTGACGCGCCTGGATGATGATGCATGGCAGCCGGAAGAGCTGCTCCACGAAGGCCTTCAGCTCCTCTAGCGTCAGCTTGCTGCGGGCTCGGCCGCTCTCCGGCCGTTGCCTGATGGGATTCCGGGGGAAAGAAATCAGACAACGCACACGCCAGCCTGCAGGGGGCACCACTGATCTGGAGACGAAAGCCGAGGCACTAACCTGTGCTTTTGCTTGCGGCTCAGCAGCAGCTGGGCCACAGAGGAGCACATCTCGGCCTCCTTCACCATCTCCTTGAGGCGTCGGAACAGGTTGTTCTCTGGGTACTTCCTGTCTTCTGCATCTTCCAGGAGCACCTTCAACTCTATCAGGTCTGAAGGAAACAGGAGGGTGAGAGGCAGCCTGTGGAGTCCCAGGAAGCGGTCTAGAGTCCACAGAGGCCCATTAATACAATAAACACTCAGCTCTTCAAGGAGGTTAAAGGAGCAATGGAGCCCAGCAGAGTCACCCCTTCACAAGAGTCACCCAGGGACTCCCACCTTTCTTGTTCTTCTGGTCAGCGGCCAAGGCTTCGGTGACCCTCCTGGCCCAGGTGTCATAAGACTGCGCACGTGACTTGACCCCGTGCAGCATTGAGGGGAACTCATCCAGGGTGTACCGGTATCTGTGAGGCGTGCCAAACAGAGAGAGAGCTGAGCATTATGCAGCACGCTCTGGCTGGGAAGTAGTGTCGACCCTGCAAGCAGCACTGCAGATTTCACTCATGCTGCTTTGTGTTCTTTTAAGTTTAGCCAGAAAACGACAGCCTGTCTACCACTGGGATTCAACATACTTTTCCAGCAGCCATGGGGACAATTGGCGGATGAGACATCCATGAAGAAGAACGCAGATAGTAGATTAGCAAGCAAAATAGGACAACAGGGTAGAGCACAGCAGGTTATTACAAAGTATGACAGTGTAAAGTAAGGTAGTACACATAAGAACAAGGTAAAGAATATATTAGGGTAGATAGAGTAGTGTAGATATTAGTGTAGACAGCATACTAGAGTAAATAGCAGAGTAGGGCAATGCAAAGAGCAGAGTAGGGTAAAGTACCGCAGAGTGCAGCTTAGGGTACAAGAGAGAAGGGAAGGGCAGGGTATCAGAGTAGAGTAGGGTAGGGTAAGGTAGTGTAGATATTGGATTAGGATAGATGGCAGAGTAGGGTGAAAAGCAGAGTAGGGTAGCAGGCAGAGTGGAGAGCAGAGCATTGGAGCACAGGCAGAGTAGAGTTGAGAAGGGTGAAGAGTAGGGTAGGGCAGAGAAGGGATGAGCCAAGGGTTAGATGACTGGAATGTGTTAGAATCCTGTTAAATTCAGCTAACAGGAAATGACCATTTTGGGTGCTTCCTGAGAGGAGGCCCCTATCCACAAACCTGAGGCATTTGCTGGCCAGGGGGCAGTCGCAGAGATCAGCAGAGTGGTGTAGACACACAAGTCGCTCAGGGCTGCAGGGACACGTCAGTGCCGACAGGAAGCAAGTGGTCTTGCACTTGTAGCACTGACGCTCGTCGTCTGGGACTAGCTCAAACACCTCCTGCTCAGAGGACAGCACCCCCTGCAGAGCGAGAGGGGTCGTGACACGGGATAGAACACGGTGTACTAAACATGTACAACTGAAACACCTCCAGCCTAAATATGACACTGAACCCCACAACAAACAAACATTTGGAAAAACCTTCCTTACCATCTGCTGTACCGCCTCCCTGAGCCGACTTTCCTCCTGCAACATGTCTCCCATCTCCCGGAAGACAGCGGCAGCCAGCTCCACATCCAGGCTTTCGGGGTCTGCCGCCATCTTGCACAATAGCTCCTCGTGTGAGAAGACGCAGTAGCGTTGCAGTCGGCGGTAGTGGGCCACACACTGACGGCCCATGGGCAACTGGAGGGGAAGGCCGCCACTTAGTGGAGGTCAGGACACACCGCATGTGTAAACCACGCAACGTAAAGGCAGAAGTACCCAGTCCGCAGTGCAGAAATTAACCGCCTCTGCGAAGTTGTAGCCCTGGTTGAAGCCACTGTGGTAGGCCCTGGGGAAGGTCACCACAAACTCCCCTGCGCACTGATTGGTCCGGAACACCTGACGGCAGACAGAGATGGGTCACAGTGATGGGGGAAAACAAGGAGACCAGGGACT
Source organism: Pollimyrus isidori (assembly GCA_019775955.2). Classification (NCBI taxonomy): domain Eukaryota; kingdom Metazoa; phylum Chordata; class Actinopteri; order Osteoglossiformes; family Mormyridae; genus Pollimyrus; species Pollimyrus isidori. The sequence goes on from JABFDZ020000001.1 coordinate 4,093,991, forward strand.
TAGGAAGCGAGATGTGGCGTCGCCAGACACACCGGGACTCCATGCTCCATGAGGACATTGGGGTTCATGATGGTGACCAGCTGATGCAGCAGGTCGGGCTGGGAGTCGAAGAGCTCGGGGGCCAGCTTCTTCATCACCGCCTCCAGCTGCTCGGCAGCGTGCGCAGGGACTCCGTACCACGTCTTCGGTTCACCCCTAGGGGGAGATTGAAAATTGCCAACCAAACTAAACTCCAAACCCCGCAGAACCTTCATCAAACACACCGGCACCCGCAGTCTCCAGCAAAACTACTCAGCTCATGCCCTCGCTGGATAGCAACCGGCTGAGTTTCAAGCTGAAAACATGTTCCTGTAAACAACGGCACTGCTCCGAACCACACAACCCATTTGGGGTGGTTTGTGCATCAACATTAACCCAGAAAACTGCACTATGAAGAGTTTCTGATTCCTGAAGACTGTCAATCAAAGAATCCTAGCCAGGGGATCACAAACTGAGGGCAGAACTCTGCTTGACATCTGGCCTGAACTTCATAGAGTTAAGACAGGATCACTTTGGATAAATGCCTGTGCCAATAAGTCCCCATGACAGTTTCATCTCTGTGAGACTGTGCCCTTCCTGTAGGAATGTGCCCTCAGCTCACCAGTGGAGGAAGTTGATGGAGTAGCTCCAGTGGTCCTCGATGTGCCAGCAGAAGGAGGAGAAACACATGCCCACGTAGAGCCAGGGTACCTTCATGCCGGAGATGTCAGCGTTGATGTGCGCCAGGACCGACTGCTCCAGAACTGGCATGTTGTTCAGGTTCCAGCCTGAGTTGGCGTACTCCTGCGGGGGCCGGCGCTTAACATTATCCACCACCCACTGTCAGCAGAACTTAGGATTTCAGCGTAGGACTGCAGGAAACATTTGAAGGTAAAGCCCATTTCAAGAGTCCGGCTGAAACCCTGACAGATCGGGATGAGTTGTGCGGCATGTAATCACCTCCTCGTCTGACAGCAGCCTCCTCTTGGAGTCCCTCATGGGGAAGCCGCTGCCCACCTCCTTGGAGCTGATGTCGGCCCCGTACTCCACGATCACGTCCTCCTCAATGCTGCTCACCAGCCTCCAGAACTCCTTCTCCACCAGCTCGGTGGGCACCATCTGAGAGAGAGACAGAGAGAGAGAGAGATAGGGGGGATCAGTGAGTGTCCCCAGCCCCTCAACCCTGGCCATGATGTCCTCGGTGGAGATACGTACGTGGACGGGCATGTTGAAGTAGTCAGACTTGAAGTGGTCGGCCATCTCCCCAAAGCTTTGAAGGGTGTACTCCCGCACTGCCTGCTCGAACCCAAACGCCTCCCGTGGTTTGCTGCACTCCTGGGAGCAAAAAAAAAAAGAGGCAAGACACACTGATAAGGTTCTCAGGACTGTGAAGCACTCAGGAGGAACACTACAATCAGGAGGAAGCAAGAACATGTGACTTTCCTGGTGCCCATTACACGAATGACAATACATCATTTTCTTTTTTTTCCATAGCAAACATAAGATCGAGCTGAAGGTCATATTTAATAATTAACTAAAAACATATCACCGGCTGTATAAAATCATCTTGTGGGTCGATACTTTGAGAATTCCAAGTGGCAATTCAGTTGACAAAATCCCTCGGCCCCCGTCATGAAAAATGACTGATTGCCCCAATACAATCATCTCCATTGCTTTAGTGGTTATGTCTTTAGCTCTGGTGGTGCTAAATTTGAATATTCACTAAAATCTAAATATCGACACGCAATATCTGCCAAGATCACCACATTGACCCAATGTTGATTTGTTATCTGATATTATTGTGCATCTCATAAGTGTTAGATAAACAGCACAGCCACCCGCCTGCTGCCTGACTGGGGGCCATCAGAGAAACTGCCAACATACTCAGGGGAAATTTTCCCAGTCTCAGTCAGTACCCAGCATTCCTAGCTACCCCCAAACAGGCGCTGACACTGTACCTCTGCCACACACTTGGGGCAACGCCAGTCTCCCTTGGGCACATCCTGGAGGGGCGGGATGAGGCAGAAGGTGTGGTAGCTGTCGTCGCAGCCGTCGCACAGCAGGAGACGGTCTTCCTCGTCGCCGCGGCCACACGCCAGGCACATGTACAAGTCGATCTGAAGGAGTAAGTAAGTAAGTAAGTAATCTTTATTTGTATAGCACCTTTCACAGACAAGAGCCACAAAGTGCTTCACAAGATATTAAAAATAATAAGACCTAAAAACAAAAAATAATACATAACACGTAAAAGGCCAAAACCGCACAGAAATAATAACCGCCCATAAATCACTACTTGAATGCCTGAGCAAATAAGTGAGTCTTTAGTTCGCTCTTGAAGTTGTCCACAGACTCCAATGAGCGCAAAGAGGAGGGAAGATCATTCCAAAGACTGGGAGCTACAGCCTGGAAGGATCAGTCAACTCTAGTGCGAAAATAAGTGCGAGGGACTTTCAGCAAATTTTGACCCACACACCTCAAGGCACACGCAGGGTTGTAGGGGTGGATCAGATCATTCATATAAGGTGGAGCTTGCCCATGTAGGGCTCTAAAAACCAGAACTAAAATCTTAAATTTAAATCTAAAAGACACAGGCAGCCAATGAAGTTAAAATAGGAGATATATCACTCCTCCTATTTGTGTGAGTTAAAAGCCTTGCCGCTGAGTTCTGCACAACTTGTAGACGAAGGAGCTCCTTTTTGTTCAAGCATGAAAACAAGCTACAAGGAAAGGGATGCACATTCATACCAGCAGCCGTATGGTCCGTGTCTGGACAAAAAGGACACTGCCCCACAACTCTGAAGAATGTTGACCTGTCGGGTCTGTCCCCAAGGGTTACTCACAAAGTTGACCTCCAGTGTCTCTTTTCGCTGCTGCATCTTGATGGCAAAGGCCTGGGCCTTAAGGTTACGCTGCTTCCTGAAGCCACCATCTTCAAATGCAAAGCGAAATCGTCAGATGGGCGATGAGTCTTGGCACCAAACCAACAAAGTGCAGAAAGATCACTTTCTCAGCACCGTAAGAACAGCCAGTCCTCTCAAGTACCTAAAAAAACACTAAGCTATTTGCTTATTGCTACATCACAAACACACACAGCAAATAACAGAAAAAGAGAGGGAAGAAAAGCCGTACCAGCTGGTACAATCTCCAGCCCCACCATCTTAGGGCTCCCATCAAAGATCTGCAAAACCTTTGGCTCCTTGTTTTCCCTCTGAAGGAAGGGAAATTATAAGACAAACAGGGTCAGTCATCAGGACAACCAAAGAGAGTCAAACACATAATCTGAAAGTGTAAAATACCTAAAACATCCCTGCAGAAGAAATCAATCTGACATGGTTAAAACCACCACCAAAGCTGTGGTTCAAAAAACTGGGAAAACACTTGTCAGACAGTATCTACATTTTGCAGAACATTTGCAAGCCGTATTTGCTCAATCACAACTTGCAGTAAAAATGCATATAAACTAGCGAAGACACTACAGTAAAATGCTGAAGCTGTTCAGGGAAGTGACAGACTGGGCAGCAGTCCTAAATTCTTATAGTGCTGTGCAAAAGTCTTTTGCAGTCAATGAAAACTATGCTTGAATGATCTTCACGCTGGTGTAAAACAATGATATTATGTCTGTAAAAGTGTGTCAGCTTAGTTATTTCAAAACCCCTCCTGAAGTCACCTCAGTAACCATCCAATACACTCACATATTTTTGACACATATGCATCGTATGGCTAATTGACACCTCAGTTATCTAATTAACTAATTAGTGAACTGGTGGTGAAACTTAAATAAATTGAATGACTGAGGTGCCCTTGAGGAAAGGTTTTGGAACCAAAGTGCTTCTGGCCATACAACAAAATATCAGCAGGTTTTCGGAAAACCAAATAAATTCCCGTTAATTTTTCATGTGTTACTCTTTTTTGTATTATTCTGTTCTAATGTTAAATTGTATTTTTGTCCTGGGCTAATATATATTTACTTCCCAGATGAACAGCTTTAAACATTTCCTTTGCGAAAGACTTTTGCACACTATTGTATACACTCAAATGTAAATAATATTCAGCTAAACATTTTCCTTCACATAAACAAAAGCATCTAGTAAAAGACCATCCGACATATGGTCACAAAACTCAGTATGCTCAAAAAAAGGCCTGAATACAGCCAAAGACAAATGTTGCATGTCAGGTCCTTGTCTTTCCCCAGATCCCCATACCTGCATGATGTCATGTGTGGCCACGCCCCCCAGTGATTACCTCAGCAGACTTCAGCCGCCGGGACCGCCTCTCAGGCAGGTGGCGTGTCTTGCCCTGCACCGTGTCGCACAGGCCATCAGAGTCCTCCTCCTCTTCCTCTACCTCCTCCACTCTCTCGTCTTTCTCCATTCCTTCGTCCAATTCCTCTCTATCCCCTCCTTCTTCATACAGCTTGTGGACCCCCTGAGGTGGTACAAGGAGTCATCATCACTGCACAACCAAAACGCAGAAAATAGAACCTCCAATGATTATTAATATTACTACTATAGAAATTTGTACTACCGACCACACATAGATACATGTATCAGAGCACTGTGCAGGAAAGACGCTGACTGGCAGCATTAAAACAGTGTGGACACTCCCATAGGCCCTGACTGTCTCTAGTGACCTAGTCAGGTGCCAGGCTTCCTGCACCTTAACAAAGAAAGCAGTCTTTGGGTTAAGCCCTTAATGAGCACCACTACTGGGACATATGTCAGAATGACAAACATCACCTTTTTTCTAACAGCATTGCCATTTTTTTAGCAAATGACTTCTCGTAACTATAATCATCTCGATAGCTTTTAGGGACTACTTGTTTTGAAACGATTCAACCAGTGTTCAAATTAAGCTAGAGGTCCTGGGGGACCCCCTAGTGGGCAATCTGACAATGACGTGACAAAGCATAAAAATCTCATTTGTTTTCTCTTATGGGGCTCCCTGAGCTCTTATGGGGCTGGGGGACCCTGATCCCCCACAATTCAAGCAATGGATTCAATCAAGGAGGAACTCCTTTGAAAAATCGTGAAAAAGGGACAAGATCAAACAAAAAGCAGCTGGTGTTGAACCACACGTGTTGAACGAGGGTGCTGGTAGAGGAGGCGCAGACCTACCGTGAGCGTGGCACCAGATTGGAAGAGCTCGTAGGGGTAGAGGATCCTCTCAAAATGAGAGCGGAGAAGGGAGCCCGTGCCTTTGCCAGGGGGAAACCCCATCCGGCTGGCCACCTTAGACCATCGCTTCTCCTTACAGACAGTCTCAAAGCCGCCTTCCGCAGACACGATCTGCAACAGGTTGGTACGTGGCAATAAAGTCAAAGTCAGCTTTACTGTCATTGTGAGCCTGCACAACGAATCTTCCGAAGCCAGCAGACTTCTAAAAACAATGGATATTTACAGAAATCAGAAGCAGAATTCACATTAATGGCCAGGTACACCTGCATGTACTAGGGATGTGTTTTGGCAATACTGGTGCATACTTCGCAAACAATAAGGAACATAAATCAAGCAACATAATGTAAATATAAATAAAGGACAGTAAAACATATAAAACAGGGAAAGTTCAAAGTACTGATTAGAATCAGGTTCCCAAATATGTACAAATAAAAGTGTTAGGCATGTCACACTGACAGTCTGGATGAGATTCCCCGGGGGGGGTACCTACCTTACTGAGCCGATAGAGATCCAGGATCCTCCTCTCCACATGCGGGAAACGGAGTCGGGAGCCTTGAAGCTCCCAAAACTTGGCAATCTGGTCGAGGAAGTTCAGCTTCACACGGGTCAGTGCCTGGGGGTGCACAGGAACACAGCCTCTTGTGTCAGCTGAGGTCCACATACACAGCTGCCTCTCAGTATCACCAGCGCAGTACAAGCACACACCAAGAGTGTGTTTATCAAGCCACAGAATTCACAGAAAACTAAAGCCTGACCCCCAACTAGTCACCCCCCCAGACACCATCCATCTATTAACTGCTTAGCCTATGAAAAGTCACAGAGGCGCATTTTACCCAATGCAACTTACAGTAGAAGGATGGGTTACAATTCATGTCCGCTTTGTGGGATTTGAACCCTGGCTGCTGTGGCATTGTTAGCGAAACGCTCCACTTGTCAGGCTACAGGAGCCGTTTCTTTTGTTACTGACATACAGGCGTCATGCACATGTATTAAAAGCTCCAGGCAGAAATCCAGTTTTAAAAGATAGCATTTGGCTTTTGTGTATCTGTGCACAATGCACCTAATGGGGGGAAGGAAGAAAAAAACAGACACAGCCTCCTCAGGAGCAAAAGTGCAGCGATTTACCTCCAGCTCATTTAGTCTCTGGACGCGCGGAGTGAAGCGGAAGTTCCGCACGTCGCAGGCAAACGGGGGCTGCCAGTCCTGAGGTGGAGACGGGGGAATGGGTCACGGACAGTGAAACGAGTACATGCTCAACAGAACACTGCATGCAATAGAACCAATATCTGCAGTAGAAATAAAAATTCACGTGCAGAAAGCATCTGTTTGCGTTGTGTTTCAAAACATCTAACACCTAGACAAGCTGCCGCATAAAACCATAGAGAAAATTAGTCAAAACGATAGAGAAAATTAATGATGTACAGAATGTAAGCAAGTTATTTCCTATAAGATGGACACAATATTAAAAATAAAATATAGTGTGAATTGCAAGGTAATACGATGCCTGGGAGTCCCCCTGAGAGGAGCAAAAACATTATGTTAATATGTCGCTTCCGCTGAAGTTCAAATAAAAGTTTACAAATTAAATGTGCCATATTCCGAGATTCCCCATGTCTAACGTTACGTGACCAGGCCTGCAGTTTCAAGTAGGATGTTAGTTTCATTAGTGACAGATTACCTCCTACATACCTCAGCATTTTACTCATAGCAAACAACCAACAGTTTTGGTCTGTAATAACTCGTGGGTTGTGGGAGGAGGTATAATAAAATTAAAGCGTACAGTGAATTTGTTCTGTACTTATATGCTGTAATAACGAGATTTCGTTTTAAAAATGAGGAAAATAAGGCCAAATTATGTTACATATCTATTAATAAATTTGATCTTAAGTTGAATTAGGGTTAAGCACCAATATATGTGTTTAAATGTATATTTCAGCATGGTGTCGCATTTTCCTTTGCGTGGCAAGGTTCCCGGCCTACTTCAAAAAGACAAAATGCAGCTACTTTTCCCAAGCAACCGGGAAAAATATTTGAAGCTGAAGCCTAAGTTTCTGCATTGGCACCGGAGGGGACGGGGGGGGGGGCGCTTTATCATAACGAGCTCGGAGATAGGAAACAAATATAAAGCGGGTAAAAGACACTGTGTATGTACAGTATGTACGTACACTGTCAGAAATAGGCATATGGATTGTAAAACAGTGGGACGAAGGCGGTCATGGGGAGCCTAAGCCAGGCACCCGGTTACCTCGGGGGGTCGGATTTTGCAGATGCCAGTTTTCTCGGCAATGGGCCGTATCTTGTTTATAAAACCCAGTGGGTCCGAAAAATCCTCCCAGCTGGGTTCGAAAACGGGACACTCCGGTGGGGGGACAAATTCGGCGATGGCAGACATGATGGTTCGCTGAAATGTTCGTTCAGGCTTCGTTCCTTAATATAATAAAAGTCGACTAAAAAGGTCGCGGGTCTAACGTGAGTCTCCAGTGTACATAATTAGCTTATGAAACGACAGACATGCTCTGACACTTGTAACTCCCCAGATTGCCCCTGTAGGTGTGTACACGCATTTTCACTCTTCTGTCCTAATAAAAAGCCGAGTCCTGAATGTCCTTCCATCGAAAACACAATGCATGCTTGTAAGTCTCTTAAGTTTCGTAGTCGAGAGTTACTTTATTTTCTTGACAGGGCTGAAGGACTCCAAGTAATGACTGACTGTAAAACTCCACACAAGGAGTTTGGCGCAATTTAAACAGTTTATGCATCCATGGTGCCGACGCTTATCCCGGGCAAGAGGCCCTAAAACCAGGGACGACCCTACAACTCGACTACGGCCGGGCAAACTGCTATGATAGCCGATAAATCGGGTACCCCTCAAAAGAGAGGTTAAGTTATAAAACAAAAAAAATAAACCAAGCATATAAAACAATAAGCAGATCTGTGACAATGATTGTTTATTCCACCAAACGTAAAATCAGCCCAGTAGCATCGTGCGTTGTTTACAATCCATGCTTTGTAATCCAGTCATCCCTGATCCCATCGCCTTAAACAGTCTTGTTTTATTTTTTTATTTTTCAAAAAAGCAGCAGGGATAAGTGAACTCTGCTATCAGGACTTCTCCTAGAGCGGCGGCCACGATCCCCCAGTCCGGCAATCCGCCTCATCTTTAAAGGGAGCAAACAAGGGAGTATGATCCTCATTCATTAAAAGAAGATCACGGGAACGCATCCGATCTGGTACGAGGCGAAGTGTTACTCGCATAATCGAAGTGTTTAGAGGAGGTTCCGCCACTGCAGCCTGTTTATATCTTCAGTGAGCGAGGTCTCCCCCGGTGATGCACGGCAGGACGAACATCCAGCCCCGGCCACTGAAGCGCTGCCGCGGCGCTGAGCACTCAGGTGGAAAAGAAAATAGAAACTTCTCAAACAGCAGCGTATTCCGACGCATGCCTCGAAATTCTGTTTATCTTCAGTAAACGGCCATATGTCCTCACGACAAAATCATTTCATAATTTAGTTAACATAAACTACCAACGTAATTTAGAAAAAAAAATCGTCTTCCTTTCTTACTGTGGCCGCATCACCACTTATTTACCAACAGTTGTATCCTTCCACTTTTTTTTGTTTCTAAGAGGCGAAGGAAAATGATACATTTTCATAAATTATTGGAATCACCCAGTTTATTATATTAAAATAAACGTAGACAAATATGTTGGAGTTCGCTTTAATGAACTATACAGTTAATCGAATGAATCTATTCGGCGGATGGATATCAAAAAGAACAACGTTATAAGTAAGGTCAAAGTATTACCTTCCGGAATAATGGAGGTTTGCTGATTTTACGTTTTATGTGCTATTTGCCTGTTTATTTCCGGTTCCTTTTATGTAGCTTGTACGGTAGTTTCTACTTTATAAACAACTTGAGCAGAAATTTACTGCTCTGTAATGTTTTTTTTCCCTTTTATTTTGTTAGTGCTTTCTCTCCGCTTTAAAAATACGGATTAAGTAATTATTTATATCGTTACAAAATAAGTATTATACAGTAATTCTTCTAACATAAAGGATAACAAAACATAAAGGTACCTATGAATGTCTGAAATCTTAAAAGCCTGAAATGAAACCATCAATACAGAAATGGGTAGCTGGGATCTGGCATAAACGTAATACTTTACTTTGGTTTGCCCCTGAATTGAATGCATGTTCCCTAGTGGGAATTTTAAAAACTGCATTTGCGCAATTATTTAGTGATTCTCAACCATGCTCTTCAGGGAACGTATTTATGCTGTACTTCCCATAGGTGTCAGACTCGATATTTTTGGACTTTACTGGTGTCTCACAGACCATGATGCGCTTAAATGAAACAAAGAAGTTAAACTTCATTTTCAGTCGTAATAATAATAATACAAATATCAGCATAAGGAGACTTTTTAATAAGAACTATACAAACGAGAGGAGGCCATTCGGCCCATCAAGCTCGCTTGGGGAGAACTTAACTAATAGCTCAGAGTTGTTAAAATCTTATCTAGCTTTGATTTAAATGAAGCCAAGGATTCAGCTTGCACTACGTTATCAGGAAGACTATTCCATACCCTAACTACACGCTGCATAAAGAAGTGCTTCCTTAAATCCAGTTTGAAATGTCCTCCCGCTAATTTCACAGTTCTCTCTAAAATGTATTAGTTCTCTGTCACCCAGCTTCTTGATGTGGCTTTTAAAAACTTGAACCCAATCACGCTGTTTTGATTAATCATAAACAAAACCAGGACCCTAGGCTCCACCGAATCACTGTGATATCTCCTTCTCCTATTCTCATATTTAAGCCTAATTTAATCAATTCAGTCTTTCATTTACATACAGTTGTATATGACATTTTAATATACAAATGCAAAGTATTTCATGTCAGATCATTTCAGTTAGATTAACGACAGTTAGAAAACGATTCCATTATAGTGGTGGCTCGTCTTTCAAACACGGGAAGATGCCCACGACCCAGTTTGAAATAAACTAACACAGTTTATCTAACCTGCTAAAGAACAAACATTACTACTGAAACAAGAAGCAAACTCAAGAATGCTATATTTATTTTTTATTTACAGTAGGCTATGGTCAAGTGAAAACCAAAACAATTATAAGACTTCACTTTTCACCAAAAATCCGCATGGGACTGAATTTGAAACGCTCTCATCCTGAAATATAATTTCCAGTACGTTCCAGCACTCTCTTTGTAATAGAAATGTAAATACAAAAAACAAACAAATTTATTTTTGTATAGCGCATTATGACAACATTACATTGTCTCAAAGCGCTTTACAGCATCCCCACCCAAAGCCCCCAGTGAGTAAGCCATAGGTGACAGTGGCAAGGAAAAACTCCAGAGAAGGAAGAAACCTTGGGAGGAACCAGACTCAAAGGGGGAGCCCATCCTCCAGGGGCCGGCAGGGAGAGACAAATACAGTAAAATTTGAGAGACAAACAGGGAGCAGGGGGGAGATGACGAGCTGGTGCCAACGCTCCCTCCAATCGCCAGGCAACCAGAAGGCAGGCAGCGGGTCATACATAGAGGATGACACAGGCAGAAGGCAGAACGGTGAGCTGGATGTATGGACGTCATTGGTAGTGGCAACGTTACATGGTGTGCTGCACGTCTTGACAGATTGAGGTCTGCAGGCAGCACCCCCCCCCAGGAGGAATAGGCGAAAAAAAATATGCACTTAGTCAAAGTAGGGGAGACTATAGGCAGTGTTAAAAGTGTTATGAGTGCAATATGAAGTGTAATGTGCAAGCCCCGGCAGATTTGGCTATGGCAGCATAAGTAAGAGGGAGAGTCAAGTGGGAACGCAAGCATGGGGAGTCCTTATAATGTCAGCACCCCAATCCCACAAGTGATTGTGAAGCTAGAGTGACAGCACTGTCAGTTCAGTTTATCCAAAACCAATGGCACCGATCCCCACCAAGCTCTATACCTCACACTATAGGTCTATACGACAGGACATATTTGACAATTTTTTTTGTGACAGAGGAGGGAAAGCTTCCTTTGTAGTCTTAGAGCAGTCGCCACTGATTATAATGATGATTTTATTTTCAGTGTAATCTGATACTATAGCATGCAGTCTGTTGCTTGGACATTACGAATATACACTCATTGGCTATTTTATTAGATGTTTTGTTAGCGCCAATTTGGACCTACTTTTGCCTTTAGAACATCCATAATTCGTTGTAGATTCACCAAGGTGTTCGAAACATTCTTCCTAGATTTTGGGTCATGTTGACATTACAGTATCATGCGGTCGCTGCAGATTTCTGGGCTGCACATTCATGATGCAAACTCCCATTCCACCACATCCCATAGGTGCTCTATTGGATTGTGACCTGGTGAGTGGAGGCCATTTCTCAAGCAGAGATTTGTGACATGCTACATTATTCTAGGGGAAATAGCCGTTAGAAGTTGGGTAAATTGTGGTCAAAAACAGATGGACGTGGTCAACAACAATACTCAGGTCGGCTTTGTAGCTGACAGTAGTGACACCCGGTGTAGTCTTCTGCTGCTGTAGTCCGTCTGCTTCAAGGTTCATGGTGTTATGTGTTCAGAGAGGCTCTTCTGCATACCATGTTTGTAAGAAATGGTTGAGTTACTGTTGCATTTTTATCAGCTTGAACCAATCTAGCCATTCTTCTCTGACCTCTTTTTTGACCTACTCACTGTAAACCATAGACATGGTCGTGTGTGAAAATCCCAGTAGATCAGCAGTTTCTGAAATACTCATACTGGCCAATCTGACACAAACAACATGCCACATTCTAAGTCACTTTCTTCCCAGTTCTGGTGTTTGATGTGAACATTAACTGAAGCTCTTGACCTGTATCTGCATGATTTTATACATTGTGCTGCTGACATTTGATTGGCTGATTAGATATTTGCACCAAGGAGCAGTTGAGCAGGTGTACCTAATAAAGTGTACAGTGACTGTATATTGTGGTATTTTGTAACTGTGCTATTGAAAAGTCAATAACTGCACAAACCTCTTGATCCTGAAACTGAAGAATGTAAACTGCTCATGGGCGTTGCCGCCATTAAATCTGAGGGGGAGGTGTCCCCCTCACATTTCATAATTATTCATTTGGACTCCCCTACATTTAACAAAGTATTGGTTTTATGCCAATGTGTCATCATCACCCCACATTCAAAATGATTCTGATGCCCGTGAAACTGCTGAATTTCATTTTATTGACACAAATGTCGGGCTAAGAATTCATAATAGGGCGTTTCTTTTAAGGAATGATATATTTTTTTCCCAACCAGAAAAAAAATTGTAATGTTGCCAAACTATGTTCTTTGTGTACTTGTTCAGCTTTCTCCATAGGGAAGCAGTGTATCTAGTTCATTTGACAAAAAAGATATGGAAAAATGTTCAAATAAAACATGCTGTCGTCGAATTTCATGCGAACGATAACAGCAGTGCTTCAGTGCACCCAAGCTTCTGTTTCATTCTACGGCAGTAATGGGCGCAGTTCTCCAGAGACGGCCCGTCTGAAGACGCGAAGCTGTCGTCCCGATCTAGTTTGTCCCCACCCAGCACCCATACCGTGGCTATCGCGGAGCAATTCGGAGATCTAAGCGTTGTGCTCGCCAGTGTTCGACACTAGCGGCCTATAGATGACTCGTTTGTAAAACCTTGAGTATATTTAAATGCTTACATGCCACGGGGGTTTCACGTTTTTTGGAAGCCTCGGCCAAAATTAGGTTATTTTTTAAATAGTGCATGCGACGTTGGCTTTGGCAGGTCGTCTCCTATCGCTGCGCATCACTTTGTTTTGGATTTACATGGGAACTCACAGTCGGACGCTTTCCTACGGCTAGCAGCCCGGATCAAGCGATGCTCCGCAAGCTTTGCTCGCTGTGCACTGCACGATAAAGAATCGCATTGACCCTCAGGTGAAATCGCAGCAGTGGCCAAACCCGGAGCGGCACAGACTGAAAGGGTGGCGGGTATTTCGGAGTCACTTTGAATTTTGATACAGGTTTTCGCATTAGCGATCTGGCAGTGCGGCACCCGTGACATTTGGCTTATTCACGCCCATAGTAAAAAAAGATGGACGAAAGTGCAGAAAAAGCGGAATCGGAAGACGCCGTGATCATCGTGGAGAACGAGGCGGAGAGCATGCCGGTGCTGGAGGAGAGCGCAAAGCAGCAGAGCAATGTGAACTTGCTGGAGACCTGCGCCGTGTGCTCGCTCAGTTTTCACAGCCGGGAGCCCAAGCTGCTCCCCTGCCTCCACTCTTTCTGCAAGAAGTGTCTGCCGTCGCCCTCCAGGAGTCTGGTCATGCCGGATCAAAGTACGAGCGGTCCGATACAAGCCGACAACGCGGCGAATCCGCGTAAGACACGAGCTCACGTTGTTCCCATTTCTTTACGTGGCATCGTCTCCTTATCGATGGCACGACGGGGTAGATGTCTGCTTGTCATTGCCCTGTTTATTTGTCCATCGCTCTGAATGCATGTCCTCATATTATCAGCATCGGATAAGAGGTAACGACAGTGGCATTCCCCGTACCAGGATACACCAGTAAAACCAGTCAAAGTATTTCCATTTGAGGGGCTGGTGTTTTTTTTTTTTGACTACGCCGTGAGTCTCCCCTCAGGAGCGCACCTGAAATATCAAGTCCTTCCGCGTCTTTATAAACTTTACAGATTCAGCTGTATCCTGATTTGTCATACCTGAACTGTCTAAAAAATTAATGTCCGTGTTGAAATTTTATTCTTTGATCATCGAGATCTGTTTAAAAATTGATATTTAAGCTGGTCACTTCAGTCCTTGTGCGTTGCAGTTGGTGGTAAGAGGAGACCTTGGCTCCTTGCCCCTGTTACTACCCAGTTTTGTGACCTGAGCCCTACTTTTGTTTGTAAATTGTACATTTCCAGTGGCGTTTCTGTGTTACTGGTGCGACTTGTGCGTGAGGGTCGCCTTCCTAATTGAATCGTGCATTCTCTTCCCAGTCAACGTGATTCGTTGCCCAGTATGCCGGCAGGAATGCATGGAGGTGGACGTCATGGAGAACTTCTTTGTGAAGGACTCGATGGAGGTTCCCAGCAGTACAGTGGAGAGGACCAGTCAGGTTGGGACTTTAATTAACAATTATATAAATGTTTAATGGTAGTCATGGCACACCTGTATTATTGTGTTCGTAAGTAAGTGTGTAGTAGCTAACGAGTATTTGGCTAATACCTTTGCTGCTGCTGGTAACTTTTTTCCTGGCTGTGATGTCGTTTGGCTTGCCCAGTGTGCCATGACGGCGGCCATATTTTTCCCACTTTCTTTCTCATAGCTGTGCATGAGCTGCACTGACAATGCTGAGGCCACGGGCTTCTGCGTGGAGTGTGTGGAGTTCCTCTGCGTCACCTGCATCGGCGCACACCAAAGGGTGAAGTTCACCAAAGATCACACCATCCGACAGAAGGAGGAGGTGTCTCCAGGTACCGCCGGGGCCCGGGCAACCAGAATGCAGAACCGTTTGCCGGAACGCGAACTGCTTAGCGAACCGGTACGCTCTCGTTTGGCAGAGGCCGTGTGCGTGTCCTCCCAGAAGCCGGTCTTCTGCGATGTGCACAAGCAGGAACCGCTGAAGCTCTTCTGTGAGACCTGCGATCGCCTGACCTGTCGCGACTGCCAGCTGCTAAAGCACAAGGATCACAAGTAAAGACCCCATGCAACTCCTCTATCATCCAGGGCACAGATGTCGACGATTTTGCACAAACTATCCGTTAATTCGTTTTGCACAATTATTATTTTAATCACATTTTGTATAGTGGAATAAGCTTTTGTTGTCTTATATATGCACAGCAATTTCTTTGGTGTTCATTTGTAGTATAATGTACAGGTCTAACCTGCATGAATTGTTTTGCTCTCTGATTGGCTCATTGCATTGTATCATTATGATGCAATATATTCGTAATCCAGGAGTTTCTTTTGTTAATGTCGCTTTGGCATTTCTAGGGCATGGCTACATTTAATGGCTGTTAAATTCCATCATATATCAAGCAGGAACATTGTCTCAGAGGCTCCTGGACTACTCTGCTTTTTTCCCCCTAGTTACCAATTCCTTGAGGATGCTTATAGGAACCACAGGGACTACATGGAGAATATGACTCTTCAGTTACAGGAGAAGAAGAAGGCCATCGAGGAGGTCTCCAATTCCATTAACAATGGGTATGCATCCATTTTGCTCTGGTGTGTGAATTTTTGATTTGTAGGTCACCGTAATATGTGTGTCCTCTGTGTTTGATGGTAAATTTAACAATGCCATACTTAGTCTTAATGAATTTTAATTTTCTTCCTCAGACTCTTGAAGGTCGATGAAAACCGAAAGTCTGTTCACAATGAAATCAAGAAGTCCATATGTACTTTAATTATAGAGATCAATAGAAAGGGCAAGATCTTGGTTAATCAGCTTGAGGTTTGTTGAGATTTTTCTCATTAATATTTTACTGTGTTATGAATGTTCCTTAACCTGTTATGAAGTAATTAGTCATTTTCAAGTCAGTTTCTGGCACAAGGGCCGGTGCAGTGGTCAGCACTGTCGCCTCAGACCTCTGAGGCCAGGGTCCGAGTCTACACCATGGCTCCGTGTGTGTGTGGAGTTTGCATGGTCTCTCTGTGTTGTTGCGTGGTTTCCTCCTGGTGCCCTTATTTCCCCCGTAGTCCAAAAACATGCTGAAGCCGATTGGAGTTCCCAAATTGCTTATAGTGAAGCCGATTGGAGTTCCCCAATTGCCCATAGGTGTGCTTGTGTGAGTGAATTGTATGTGAATGTGTCTTGCACTGGGTTGGCGCCCCATCCTGGGTTGTTCTTTGCCTTCTGCATGTGTAGCCTTTGGGGCTCTGGACCCCACCCCCCTGAGACACGGCAAGCAGTTAAAGAAATTGGATGTATGGAGTGTCTGGCATGTTTTTGTATAGGTGGCCATTCTGGCCGAATTTGTTGTTCAAAGTTTAAAAATGATATCCAAGACTATTGTGGGTGTGGTCAGCTCCTTCACTGTGCTTACTGCCCAGGCCCTGATGAAGGACCACGAGAGCGGTCTCAGGAAGCAGCAGGAAGATATTGGCTTCCTGTCTCGGCACCTTGATCATGTAATCAACTTCACCAAGTGGGCAACCGCCAGCCATAGTGGAACGGCCCTTCTGTACTGCAAGCGGCTGGTGAGGCCACGGGGGGGTAGTGGGGGGTAGTGGCTTATTGCTCTCGTCATATTAAGAAGTGTGGATTGAAATACAGCTGTGGAAAAAAGAGACCACTGCACGATTTTTTGGGTATTTGTGAATAATATATAAATCTTTTGCAAACTGTGGCCAGGTTCCACTGTTTCTCATTAATGAAGTGTTTCTTCCTTGCTTTATGGGACTTCGGTCCTGCTTGTAGATGCCTGATACAGTGCACCTCACACCTGTACTTAGTGTTTCCCATTCCTTTAGAAGGTCACTTGAGGTCATCTGATTTATGAGGCACTACCAGACAAGTTGACAGTCATCTCTGGCATTATAAAGTCGCTTCTGCCCTTTACCTGGCTGGTTTCTAGTCATTCCCAGCGTCTCCTGCTTCACCTTGTTCTTGTGTTCTGCTGTCTTGGAAGCTTTGAACCTGGAAGCAGTTTGTGGTTCAGCATAGCCTTCTGTCAGCAGAACCACAATTAAGTGTGTATTTTAAAATGCAGATTTGTTTAAAAATATGGTGGTGTCATTTTTTTCCACAGCTGTATAGTGATGTTTAGCATCTCTATGTTTGCATTTTATGCTAGGTTAAAATTCATTATTTAAATTATGCTAAATATGTGTTTGTTAAAGTACTATGCAAGTCAAAATGGCATTACACTATTTTTGGCAGTCATGTCCTGAGCCAGTATAAGTGATTGGAATTGGGGCCGATCCAGACATTTTTCAATTGATCAGTATCCACCACCATAGCTTGATCTAAAGTCAATCTATTTAATTTCCCGGGTCCACGTAATTTATGTCAGTTGCACAGATTGTAAGATTTTGTCGCATGCTGCACTAAGCCTGAGGCATACGGCCCGAAACTATCGGATGTCAGTCCTGTGGAAATTCTTTAAATTGGCAACTCAAAGTAGCCAGACAGCTACCTGAGATATTTGCAGTGCCATAATTCCGAGAGGTTGTGACAGGTCGTCATTTATTACAGTGAATTTAGTCAGGCACACAAACATCAAAAGGGAGAATACTGCAAAATGGCCAGGCTTACTTAGATGAGGAATTCACTAACGCCTACTGTATGTGTATGTAGAGTGTATTTGTATATTTATTAAATGATAAGCTTGGAATTGGCAGAGATAAATATTGATTGGATTGGATCAGGGTAAGAAAAAAAGTGAATTGGGACGACATCTGATTTTCTGTAGAGGGGGAAAATGGTTTAAAATGTACAAAATTTGAAATGGAAAATTTTTCAGTGGGTAACTCTTCATTAAAACAATGATCCTCTGCATGCTAAACTGCATTAGCAACATCCAGTAAAATTATATTCATTCTGTTCTAGATCCTGTTTCAAATCCAAAATCTCCTGCGGGCCAAGTGCAATACTTCGTTCGTACCTCAGAGCACCGTGCGCTTCCAGTGCCGCTCTGGATTTTGGGCCTCGAATGTGGATCTGGGTAAGGAGGCGTGTCTTTGTGGGCAAGACCCATCTGTGGCCAGCCAACATTCTTCCATGCTGTGACTCGTTAATTGCCCATAGAACTCGGAATACTGAACCCTCCACTTTTCAGTTGTGACTGTCATCCGAGTCATCTGGAGAACCGCCTTAAGCTAGACAGGATGAGTGACACATGTTAGAGCCAATCAAATTTGGAGGTGAATGCTTGAGGAATGTTGTCTTTTATTGTCATTGTAATATACCGAGGTGCATGGACAAGAAGTGTCTTGTAACCGGTGCAGCTTTACTTGAAATTTAGGATAATTGTCACACGGTAGCTTAACTGTTTGTTGCGCGACACTTAAATTGATGTAAAAGTTGAACGTACTTCAACAAGTTAAACTGCTATTACACAGTCACATGTCGTTTATGACCAACATAATTCTTTCCCTGTATTATAAATACGATTCGTCATGCTGTAACTTCAGGGACAGCCTTGCAATAATGAAATACAATACAATGGTAGAATATCAAGAAGTGAAATGACAAACAGAATGAAAATTCTGTTTTAGGAAGTAGGAGAAAATATCTACAAGAAGGAAAGATAAGTGCGGCTTTTAGCCTGATGGCGCCTTTCAGTATGTCGAAGTGCTTCTCCTATTTTATTGCACCATAATTACACGCGTGCTCTGCTGTTCCTCCCAGAAGGCAATCACTCGCTGAGCTCCCCGGTTTTCTAGGCCAGCGGTCGCCCCGAGCGCTGTAGCTTCTCGCTGAGATCTGCTTCTCGGGTGTTGTTCCCTCACAGGCTCCCTGGTGGTGGAAAGTGCCCCAGGTCGCCAGCAGCCCGGGATCCAGGGCCTCCCCTACCAGCTGAGCCAGCTGGGCCATAGGCCCGACGGATCCCCCAATGGCTTCCCCGTGGGGCCCTCGCAGCAGGCCCAGCAGCAGCTGGCCACCCACAGCACGCTGGCTCAGCTCCAGATGCAGGTGGAGAAGCTGGCCCAGCAGCCCAGCCGCCAGCCCCCGCCGCCCTCTCACTGGACCTGGTACCACAACATGCGTCTGGCACGGCCGCCTCCCCCGCCGCCACCCCCTCCCCGGCCCCTGCAGGGCGGCTCCCCGTCCCAAGGCCTGTCCTCCATGTCTCAGCCGGGCCGTCGTTTCGCCATCCCTCATCCAAACCCTCAGAGCCCCACCGCCACCATGCAGAACCAAGGCTTCAGCTCTCAGGTGGGTGCCAAAGGGTGTCTCCGAGTGACAGCACTCTCTGTGAATGACACCATCACCATTTTAGCTGACAGGTCCCCTATCTGGGTGCGTGCTGGCCTTGCTTTGTCAGTAAACTGCTGTTGGAATGTGTCCCCTGCAGTATATGCATTTTGCTGCGGTTAAAATGACCTTCTAAATAAAAGTTTAAGATGGTGTATTTGAAGAGCGGAAATGAGCAGTTTTGTAATGGCAAGTGAAAGATTTTTGAGACATTGTTTTTTATATGATATCCATATAAAATCTCACACGTCTAAAACATTTGTAAATCATTTCAATAAACCAACCACTTCAGTCAGAACCATGTGACCATATTTTTGTGAGCTGCGTTTCTCAAACACAAGTGAATTTGCTCTAAGGTGCTTCCTGTCTCTGCTGTCCAGACCCTGCGAGGTCTGGTGAGCAGCTCCAAGCCGATGGACATCTTTCCCAGTGTGCCCCGGTACTCCCAGAATGCCCCACTGTCGAGCAGCATCCCTCACACTGCCCAGCATTCCCTGCAGCAGGTGAGTGATTGGTCAGCTGGCCAGCTTCTGATTGGCTTAAGTACTGCTTCCTAACTCAGTGCTCTCCTTGGTCGGCTGATATGGAAAGAAGAGTCCTTTTAGGGGACTGGATGTACGAACGTCCACATCCTTAAGTGCAAGGCTAGTGCTAGTTTAAGGACTAAGTTCATAACTACTGACTTAAGAACTTGTTCATAAAAGGTTTTTTATAAAAGAAACAAAAATTAACCCCGGGGATCTGACAACCTTACGGTCACATGAAAAGGGAACAAAATGTATAACCAGACAGCCTTAACCCTCTGGGGTCTAGGGGTAGGGAACACACTTTCACTGTCTGGGGCATGGTCACACATTTCATTCAGTATCATGAATTAAGTTTATTTCTTATATACAGTCGTCCCTCTCCACTTCAGGCTTCAACTTTCGCAGTTTCACTATATTGCAGTTTTTTGTATTGTAGCACCAGCAGGGCGCATGTCCCAGCATGCCCTGCATGCAGTTGTAAATAGCCCTTGTATTGTTGCTCTTACTGTTAATGGTTAACTCCTTATTGTTGTAAGTGTGGCTACCTGTGTCTTGTGTGTACCTGGTCTATACTTGTGAGTGATTAGATTCCGTAAATCCCCCACTGTGTACACGTCTTATAGTTCGGCATCTGACAACCCTGTGTTTCTCATCTGTGATGTGTTTTTCGGTGCTCGTTGGGTGCCTGGTGTAGTCCTTATAAGGATTACTAATAAAGAGCGTGTTTCCCTGGCAAGTGAGTCTCCGTGTATCTCTGCTCCCGTGATGCCTTTGTCTGCCCGTCGCCACAGTGTAATAATTAAAAAGCGGATCGAGACAGTGATACATCTCTACACATCGGAAACATCTTTGCTCTTATGTTTGCAAATTGTATTTATAATACAGCAAAAGAATTATGTTGGTCCTAGAACTTTTATCTAAGCCCCAGGATGGCTTTTCATGGATTTTCATAGGTTAATGGTTGTGTGTAAGAACTGTGTGTGAGCAATTAAATGTACAATAATATGATATTTGTGATGTCTAATATGTCTTTCTCTTATTTTGTCTAATATTGGGTAATATGAGCGTGATGGTGACTAAAGGGTGTTATTTTATGTCTAGAGGACTTGAATAACCTGTTAAACCATATTTAGAAGGTCGTAAACAGGACTTCTGTGCTCTAACTGCGAAAATACAGTGGTATCTCGGTTCTCGAACTCACTAGAACTCGAATTTCTTAAGTCGAACGAACCAGTTTGACCTAAAACTCGATTCGAATATCAGAAGTTGGGCGGTGAACAGTGACCTAATATAAATTGTACACGCCAGGAAATGAGTCAAACTACAATGCAATTCTTACTTGAATGCCTTCACAGACCGGGCGATTAACCAAATATAACAGGGCAACATTACAGTAACTAACAAATATGTGTACTATTACAACAGTCATTTATGTAAACTTTATTTTGCCAGGTAAATTAACTGAAAACCAGTTCTCACTGCTTTACGTGATAATCGGGAGAAATAGCAGATTACACGTCAGAACTGCCTAGGATACAGACGTCATGCGTGTAACTAAGCTCTTCAGCCAATAAGGGCATGGTGTGTCATCGTGGAGGTGGTTCCAGTTTGTGCAGCCAGGTGAGAGGTCGCAATGCATCTAACCGCTTGCATTGTGTCAGGATCAGAATGCATTGCTTTAAGCCAGCGCTGTAAGCAAGTCGAATGCACCCAATGACCGGACTGGGGAAACAAACTGAAACACGGGCTTAATACAGAGGACTAATGACAACAACCAGAAACAGCTGATCACTTAGGGATCCCACACAAGGTTAAAACGAGGGGGCATGGCAAGCGGAAGGAGCGGACAATCAGGGAAGGACAGGGGTAATGTATAAGATCTTTAACATTTTGGAAGGCATTAGGTAAAAATGCTGCTCTTGTTTTATCCTGTTCATTTTGCTCTTACTGTTAAATGCAAAAAAAAACACATTTAGGTGCAATTTTGGGGGGCCGGGAACCAATTAATTGGTTATCTATTATTTCTTATGGGAAAAATTTGATCAGAACTCGAACTTTTTAGGATTCGATCTGGAGTCCAGAACAGATTAAGTTACAGAGCTGAGGTACCACTGTATTCGATTTATAGATAAAGAATCCTACTTCGCGTAAATTCACTTATCGAGGTAGAGTCTGGAACTGGTTATATAAATACGCGATAAACGAGGGCCCACTGTATTTGTTTTGACGTTAAACACATCTTTATCTTGGTGTACAATGTAAATATGTCAGATTTATGTTAAGTTTGTAATTTGACATCAAAGTATAGACATTGCAACATGCAGTTTGGAACACTTGCAGAAACATTATAGAGGTACATAGTTAGCAATGGTGCCAGTTTGTTTTGATTCCAGATACCTGATGACCAAAGTCTTGGCTACATGAAGATGACTAAATGGTGTAGTTGCAACATTCAGTTGGATAAATAAATAAGAAAAACCAAACTCATGCCACTATTTCTGGCCATTTTTACCAATAAATATGTAGGAGCTCTCATGTGTATGCATAAGCCATTGACCTGGCCGCGTCCCTACCCCCCTTTTGTGGTGCTGATGGGGATGTATCTGGATCGCATTTCACCGTGGCGCTGTTCATCAAATTACCATGCGAATACGATTTGAATACGTGCTTGTGAATAGCAATCTTCACGTAGGAGCGGTACTACATGCCCCTGATGCAGGTAAAACAAAGGTGTCATAGTTTAATTTTTTGCCTATAAGTTCATTTTAAAAACTTTAATACTTCCGACAATGGACATTTTGAAAAGATGACAGATTAGGGATTTAGTCAGTGTTTTTTTCATGTTTCTATAATAAGATTTCAGCGTGTTATGAAGTGAAATACACAAGAAAGGTACGCGGCATCATCAATGATGCTGTCGACCTCAGAGGGTCAAGTACAGTGGCTCAGTGGTTTCAGGGTCCGAGCTGTGTGATGAACGTGTGACCTTACCTCCATTACCCAGCTGAACATGATGGAGTCGGCGTACCTGAACAAGAAGAACGATGAGAGCGGCTCATACCCGGTGATGAGGCCCAACTTCTCGCAAAGCTTGCCCGCCTCTCCGCCATACAGGAATGGTGAGGACTTCCCGGAATTGCCTTGTCAATAGATATTAGCTCCCATTTTTTCTGCTCATGTTCTGGCTGACTTTAATGAGGTGAGTTGAACCCATAAACCACAAAATAACTGCTTTCTGTCTCTGCCCCCCCCACCCCCCCCAGCTCCAGGTCGACACATCTCCCCTCTGCCCGCCAACAGCTCAGCGGAGCCGAAGACGAGGTCAGTGCCGCGGTTCTTCTGACTGATGCCGCTGTTTTGCCTCCTGTCTCCTGGTCTCACTGCCACACGTTGTCCTGCTTTGCAGCTCTTCTGTGTGGAAGCCACCGGAAGCACAGGCGAGCGCGTCCCACAGCTCAGCACCTAAACGAAGACGCCGCTCATCCCCTGGCCCCATTATCGTGATCAAGGATGAGCCCGAGGATGACGACGACGTCCATTTTGTAAGGCGCCGTGCCTGGGTTTGGGCCAGTTGATCACCGTCCCTTTAAGGGGGTCAGCAAGTGCGGGGGGGGGGCGCCGGCCCGCGCGGGGGGGGGGGGGGGGGGGGGGGGGGGGGGGGGGGGGGGGGGGGGGGGGGGGGGGGGGTGTTGGGGGGGGGTG
>JABFDZ020000001.1:4132047-4145751 GCA_019775955.2 Pollimyrus isidori
ACACCCCCCGCCACACCCCCTGCTACACCCCCCGCTACGTGTTTGCGAACTGACTGGTCGTGTGTTTGCCAGACAGCAGTCAGCAATCAGAGGGACACTGACGGTCGTGTGCAGTTGGTATTCAGTGACATGCCAGCCTAAAGGGCAAATCAGCAGTGAGAATGGCTTTGATTAGTAGTCAGATGCTTTTTCTATCACGCTCATGCTTGAAAACACCTCGAGCAGAGCAGCCACTAAAGATTTTGGGCCCCATGAAGGCATATTATATCGGGCTCGTATTATGCTCCAAATTTCTCAGGGCTCGGGGGCCCTTTGAATCATCTTAATTTGCCCCCGCTTTACAGCGCCCCAGGTTTCTCATTTGCAGGTGGCGGGTGGGTAGCAGACCTTCTGTTGTGAAAAAACTGGGTGTGACTCCCCTCTGCCTCCAACTCAATGCCTGCTTGCGCACCGACAGGATGGCCCAGGAGCAGTGCTGCACTGCCGTCCTGGAGAGACTGTCCTGTGAGCAGGGCATCAGCCAGGCCCTGGCGGGGGAGGCGTGCGAAGTCCTCTCGGGAAACTCCTGTGAGACCAGAAGCGCCAAGGTGGGGCTGCCCTGCTGTGTCACATTAACCTCATGTGTAATATTGTGTAATGTTAATGTCCTGTACAATATAATGTTACTCACGCTGAAGCTGCCCAGTGTTTGTGGTAATCTCGGCAGGGTAGCCATGTTCACCAGCGATCTATATTCAAAACATTAAGATGGTATTGCCTGATTTCCTGTTTTGGACAAACTCTATCCCCGCTGGCCAGATGTGCTGTCAGTGCTGCATACTGGGCCGAGAGGCTCTGGCGGATGGTCTAAACTGCGAGCTGAAGCTACCTGTGGCTTACCAGTGCGGTGCAGTGTCCCACCAATGCTGTCTCCAGGGCTTGGCCGAGGCGACAGGCAACAGCACCCTGGGTAGGACCATGGCAGCATGTAGCAGTTGATTAGATTAGAAGTTGTATATGACTGGTTTAATCGCCGTTGCGTCGGTTGGCTCAAGACGGGTCCCCTCCGTTAACATCCTTGGGGTATCGTTTGATCAGTAGGAGTGACATTGCCCTCTGGTGGCGATGAACAGCATGCACGATAAAGCCTGTCCAGTTTGGTCCAACCACTCCTATGCATCTTGGCTGTGGGACCAGCTATAATAATTGACCCTCTGCTACAGGCAATTAATTAACGTTTGAACATGGATTAGCGGAGGGGGAGATCCATGCAACTCAGTTATCTGCACTAAGGTTTGCACAGCTTACAGGTTCTGTGACTGATTGAATACTCTTCCCCTTTACGCAGCCCTTGAAAACAAACTGCCTAATGACCAGGACGAGGACCTCCTCAATGACAAGTGCACAAGTATGTAGGCGGCGCTCTCTCTCAAAGCGGGGGGTCAAGTCACTCTTATTTGGGCACCATTTGCAGAATTTGGACTTCCTGAATTTACATATGCTTGGCATCACAACCTGGCAGTTTAATACTAGATGTGGAATGAGTGTAATGGGCTGCTTTCCTCTGCCATTTTAATCCAATGGGGGTGCACATCCCCCCCATCTGGTGTTTGGGGGGGCCTCACAAGTCTCCCGTAGCTGGTTTCCTGTGGAGTTTATTTGCCAGAGCATTTAGAGAGCGACAGATAGCCTGAGTCCTGGTTCTAATGAGGAATCCTTACTCGTCCTGCTCCACATCCCCTGTGGGGATCTGCAGTATCCTGGGGGTGGTGTGTGTCGTGACTGACAGCCCTGTGTGTGTGTGTGTGTGTGTGTGTGTGTCTCTTGTGTTTCATAGACATTCAGTGTTCTCAGCGCTGCCTTGGCAACAGCACCTGCGGCTGCTTTCAGGGTTACAGATTGAAACCAGACGGTCGAAATTGTGAAGGTGAGTCTGCACCCCTCCCAACCCCAATAATGGGCCCCCACCCCAAACATGATTAGCTATTAAATCCCCCAAGTTTAGTTTCTTGGCATATTGAAAGCACCATTCTGAGTGTGTTGTCTTTATTACTTAGATGTCCAGCCACAGAGGCAGGCAAAACTCTAGGGTGATAAAGAGTGACACACCGTTAGTGATGCGTATTGCTGATATGGGAAGGCCCTCGTGCCATGGTTTGTGAGAACCCTAGGTTTCTCCCCTTCCCCCCCAGACATTAACGAGTGCCTGCTGGGTGCCCACCACTGCCAGCTAGGGGAGCAGTGCATCAACAAGGACGGCTCCTACCTGTGTCAGCGTGAGGCCAGCTGCGGCACTGGGTACGAGCTGACGGACAGCAACATCTGTAAAGGTAAAGCCCTTTAATGACATCACAGACACACAAATGCCGTCTTCAGCTGGAATCAGAAGACTTATTGGATTCTTCCCATTGACAGATATTGATGAATGTGGGATTGGAACCCACAACTGTGGTGAGG
The DNA here is from genome assembly GCA_019775955.2 of Pollimyrus isidori. Taxonomy (NCBI): domain Eukaryota; kingdom Metazoa; phylum Chordata; class Actinopteri; order Osteoglossiformes; family Mormyridae; genus Pollimyrus; species Pollimyrus isidori. Next base: position 4,134,484 of record JABFDZ020000001.1, read on the forward strand.
AGTTTGTGTGCCAGAACACACAGGGCTCCTTCCAATGTCAGCCCCGTCACCAGTGTGAGGCGGGCTTCTTCCAGGACGCCCTGGGGAACTGCATCGGTGAGGCCTGATTTGCACCCGCACGTCAAGTGATTCAGCACCGGGCAGGAGATGATTCTGTGGCATGCTGGGATACGCCTCTCCATGGTGAAGGTCATTGTCCTCCAGTGTATGACTGTCCAAATCTCCACCTTCACAACCGGTCCAGATATCAATGAGTGTCTGAGTCAGAGTGCACCGTGTCCGGCGAGACAAACGTGCATCAACACCGTGGGGTCTTATGCCTGCCAGAGGAGCTCGCCGAGCTGTGGACGGGGTTATCACCTCAGTGAGGACGGCACACGCTGCGTGGGTATGCATCTGCCCTGTAGCCTCTAATCTGCCTAGAAACTAGTGGGCATCACTGAATTGCACCTGTGTACATTGTACTGTTGGTGACATGTGATCTGCCAAAGTAGATAACTACTCAGGAGACTGGCTGCCTGCCTCTCTCTCACTCTCTCTCGCCCTCTCTCTCACTCACTCATTCTCTCTTGTCACAGATGTGGATGAGTGTATGGGAACAGACGGGGCTTGTGCTGGCCATAACTGCATCAACACGGTGGGGTCCTTCCGCTGCCAGTGTCATGCGGGATACACCTTCAACAGCATCAGTCGAGCCTGTGAAGGTACAACTAAACCTTCACCGCACCCCCACAACAACCTTTTTGGAGCAAAGCTAATCAGTTCTTGTCAGGTACTGTCCTGCCTGTTTCTCGAGCTAGGTGACACTCACCTTACCCTCAAAAATGTTTCAGATATCAACGAGTGCAGGCATTTTCCGGGACGCCTCTGTGCGCACAAATGTGACAACGTCCAGGGGTCCTACCAGTGTAGCTGCACCATGGGCTTTAAGCTGGCCAGCGATCGCAGGAACTGTGAAGGTGAAGCTAGTTATGTACATCAGAAATAGCTACTAACGAAACTAAAACTCAGCGCTGTAAATGCATGGAGTGACATCTCTGACTTTTTGCTTATTTTGTAAATGTTTTTTTAGTTTCAAGGTGGCTGTTTTCTGCCTACCAGAGGTTTGTCATTGTATACATATAATTCCTACTTGTCAGAAAGAAAGAGTAGTAATGAAATCTTTGTGCCACTGAGCAGACGTGAACGAGTGCGAGAGTAACCCCTGCAGTCAGGAATGTGCCAATGTCTACGGTTCCTACCAGTGTTACTGTCGCCGTGGCTACCAGCTCAGCGACGTGGACGGAACCACATGCGAAGGTGGGTCTCTGCACTCTGCAGTACTGAAGAGAAGCTTTATTATTGGGTCTGTAGGTGGTTAGTAGTTATGAATACTTCAGTGGGGTATGTACCCATGTCCAGATGGTGATGAGTTAATGGCTGCCAAAGTCATCATATTCACATTTGAGCCAAACTTTCCGACGGATGCTGGCTGACCCTGATGCTGGACCCCAAGCCTTATTACTTCCTTATGTCGCTTTAGACTGAAGTGTTTGCTAAATAAATTAAAATGTAAGATATTTCCTCTGGTCTTCAAATTAACACGGCTTTATAAATCCAGCCAACTGCTTTTTATGTCCCGTTGCTTTGGATCAGGTAGCTTCCTGCAGATTCCGGCAGCAGGAAGGCCTTGGAAGCGCCCACAGTCACTAGGGCCTTGACTGGACCTAGTCCTCGGTGACTTCCAGTGGGGGGCCACCATACCATTGGCGTTTTCTTTGACGTGTCACCCTTCTGTGTTCACAGACATCGACGAATGCGCCCTTCCCACGGGGGGGCACCTCTGTGCCTACCGCTGTCACAACGTGCCAGGCAATTTCCAATGCAGCTGCCCCCCCGTGGGCTACACCTTGGGGCCCAACGGCCGCAGCTGCCAGGGTAAGGGAGGCTGCACACAAGGCCCCCACATCACTGAGTCTGAAGTCTGTTGTTGTCTGGGTAGAGCAGGGGTGGGTCGTTCAGGTCCAGAGAGTAAAAGTCCAGACCAAGATTTTGTTTAACCCAACCAGCCATGTACTCTATGACTGAAACCAGCTACGTACTCTGTGAATGTAACCAGACACATACTATGTGAATGTAGCCAGACGCGTACTCTGTGACTTTAACCAGCTCTATGTGCCTGTAACCAGCTACGTACTCTGTGACTGTAAGCAGCCGCATACTCTGCGACTGTAACCAGCTGTTTGTGGCTGTAACCAGCCGTGTACTCTGTGACTGAAACCAGCCGCGTACTCTGTAACTGTAACCAGCTGCATACTCTGTGACTGTAACCAGCTCTTTGTGGCTGTAACCAGTTGCGTACTCTGTGACTGTTACCAGCTGAGTACTCTGTGACTGTAACCAGCTACGTACACTGTGACTGTAACCAGCCGAGTATTCTGTGACTGTAGCCAGCTACGTACTCTGTGACTGTAACCAGCTACGTACTCTGTAACTGTAACCAGCTGCATACTCTGTGACTGTAACCAGCTGTTTGTGGCTGTAACCAGCCGTGTACTCTGTGACTGTAACCAGCTTTGTGACTGTAACCAGCCGTGTACTCTGTAACTGTAACCAGCCGCGTACTCTGTGACTGTAACCAGCCGCGTACTCTGTGACTGTAACCAACCGCATACTCTGTGACTGTAACCAGCTTTGTGACTGTAACCAGCCGTGTACTCTGTGACTGTAACCAACCGCATACTCTGTGACTGTAACCAGCCCTTTGTGGCTGTAACCAGCTGCATACTCTGTGGCTGTAACTAACTGCGTATTCTGTGGCTGTAACCAGTTGCGTACTGTGTGGCTGTGACTCTTTTTATGCTCAACTGGCTGGTTGAAACAAAATTTTGATCTGGACTTTTACTCTCTGGACCTGAAACTTCCACCTCTGGGTTTGAGGGTGTTTGAGCTGCTAGGAGCAGCTGGCTAAGGATCCAGCGTGTCGGATGGTTCGTAGTTTGCATAGCAGCCTCTCTAATGCAACTGCCCTTCTCCCGTGCAGACGTAGACGAGTGTCTGACTGCGACGCACAATTGCACTGAATCAGAGAGCTGCTTCAATGTGCAGGGGGGATTCCGGTGCCTGTCATTTGAGTGTCCGGACAACTACCGCCGCGCAGGAGAAATGTAAGTGCAAGCTGTCTCTTACGTCCCGATCCGTCATCCCCATATCCACACGACCATGACGGGACCAAGACATAAGTCAAGTGGAGTTTTATTGCCACACAAGCTATATTCCATGAACTGCGTACGGTGATGCAAAATAACACTCCCCAGGACATTTGGTGCAGTGCAAACGTCTTTGGCAACGATCATTATATACAATGTTTAAATGATATCCATGATGTTAAACTGTATTATGCCTGTCGAAGTGTGTCAGATTAGCCATTTCATAACCTCCCCTAAAGTATTTTTTGACTCGACTACTAGCATCCTTCAAATGGCTATTCGATACCTCCTTGATTTTTTTTAAAGCAAATGAATTATCGGAGCTGGTGGTGAAATTTAACAAATACATGAGATGGCTGAACTGCCTCTCAGGAGAGGTTTGGGAGCCAAAGTAGTGTTCATCTAGCCACCCAGCAAGATATCAATAACTTTTCAGAGATCCTTCCTGTTAGTTTATATTGTGTGTCTTAATTCACATATATTCTGATGTCTAATGGCATTTTTGTTCTGAGCAAATATACTCTTACTACTCAGATAAATAGCTTTAAACATTTGACTCCCTAAGACTTTTACATAAGGACATAAGAACAAAAGAAATTTACGAACAAGAGGGAGCCATTCGGCCCATCAAGCTCATTTGGGGAGAACTTAACTTACAAAAGTTTTAGTCTGTGTCTCCCTCAGCTCCATGGTAATAGCTGCATGTAAAATGTTGACAGAGGATCAGCTATTTTGAGTGTGAATATGAGATGGCTCTGCTGGTGGGGATATATGTTCTGAGGTCATCATACCTTCCCTGGAGACAAGTGGTGGCCCAGATTGACAGGACACATGCAGAGAAAAAAAACATTACCAACATGGATGTAAAAGTAAGCAATGATGGAATACTGAGAATGGGCAGTAGAGGGAGCAGCGGAGCACATGAATGAGCTGTAGGAGCAAATAATAGATAAATAAAAACCATAGAGAAAGGATAAATGACAGGCACGGACTTCCCCTTGGGAAGTTCAGGAAATGTGTTGGTGGGTCAGTACTGTGAGGACCAGTGCATCTTCTTCAAAGCTGGTGATCACAATCTTTGAAGCTTTTCACCAAAATATACCAAGGGCACCCCCCCCCCCCCAATCTGTGACAAAATATGGCTGTTTAGGGCCCAGTGGTCACCTGGGGGCTATCAGAATGATGGGAAGGGAGATGAGAAATTTTGTTTAGGCCCCCGGAAATAGATGTAAGCCTGATCCTGATTGTAACCATGGCTGTAGGTTGGGCTGTCAACAGCTTCAGGGATGTTGCAATGTTCAGTTCTAATTTCTATAATGCTGAAATACTGTGTAGGACACACCACTGGAGGAATTCATGTTGTGTAACATGAGTTTGTAGTTTGAGTTTGAAAGATGACTTGGCACCTGGTAACATTTAGGTAAGACGTCTTGTCTGGTGACCTATTATGTGGACGATCAGGCCACAAACCCCCGTGTGGGTTTTAGTCTGTGTCTCCGTCAGTTCTATAGAAATAGCTGCCTGTAAAATGTTGACAGGCGATCAGCTATTTCAAGTGTGAATATGAAATGGCTCTGCTGGTAGATCTGTTCTTCACATTCTCTAAGTGGCCTAGGAGGGCTTTCAAGCAGCCCAGGACCTCGTCCAATGAGGGCTTACTGGCCCAGGAGCTTGTCCAATGAGGGCTTTTAACTGGCCCAGGAGCTCATCCAATAAGGGCTTTTAACTGGCCCAGGAGCTTGTCCAATGGGGGCTTTTAACTGGCCCAGGAGCTCATCCAATAAGGGATTTTAACTGGCCCAGGAGCTCATCCAATGAGGGCTTTTAACTGGCCCAGGAGCTTGTCCAATGAGGGCTTTTAACTGGCCCAGGAGCTAGTCCAATGAGAGCTTTTAACTGGCCCAGAAGCTAGACCAATGAGAGCTTACTGGCCCAGGAGCTCATTCAATGAGGGCTTACCGAATTATGATGCATCTTTCATCTCAGCAACTATATTTGTTCATGATTTGTGCTTCAGTAGTAATCAAGTTATTACAAAGTATTTGTGCCCCGTCATGTAAAGTGTTACCAAATAAATCTTCAGTCTTTAAGCAAGACTGGGTGGCAGAGGCGTGGCTCCTGTCCCGACCGGCCCCATGTTGTTGGACTCTTCGTGCTGGGTGCACCGTAAAAAAAAAGCGAGAGTAACTCTATTTATTGAGCCACCAAAACATGACATGACAACACAGATAAGATGTTGCTCTTCCACACTGTTGTTGGACGTCTGTAGGAAGCTGAGAGGCTATAGAAGGCTTACTGACCTCTGCTTTGCTGCTGAGGCTGTTGTCACTGCGCCTTTTTGCATGCATGCATTGCGCTCTCATCATCTCTCTGCTCTGTTAGTCTGTCCCCGTCGTTTTATTTTTTCTCTTTCTCTTTGTTTTTCTCCCTTGCAGTCATTGCGAACGCTTGGCTTGCGATCACAGTAGCGAGTGCCTGGCCTTGGCTTTACGAATAACCCACTACCGCCTCACATTTCCCACCCACATTCCCGTGCCAACCAACATCTTCCGTATGGGCCCCTCCAACTCGGTCCCCGGCGACGACATCCAGCTAGACATCATCAGCGGAAACGAGGAAGGCCTCTTCGGAGTGCAGAAGCTGGCCTCGGGCGGGGTGATTATGGTGCAGCAGCCAATCACAGAGGCCAGGGATTTTCAGCTCACTGCCAAAATGAATCTCCGACGATATGGGACGGTCAGCACCTACATGGCCAAAATTTCGGTCTTTGTCACCCATGAGCAGTTTGACACTCTGTTTGCCGTGCCTGATGTGTAAACGAGAGGCATGCGGCCCCTTATCTTGTTAGCCGTGTCTGCTGTCTGGGGGATGTAGGTGCCAGTAGCTTAGTGTGCATTAGTTTACATGGCTTGTACTCTGTTTGATGTCCATTAGGTGGAGCTGTAGGGCTAAATAATATACCGAATGCAAAAAAGGCCTTAGGCTATATTGCAATGTCTGAAAGATGTGCATGCAGTATTTTATTTGGTATTTCTTATTCGATTTTGTCATGTATTAGCTCATAGTAATTTTAAGGATGCTTACTACTGTATCCTTCTTTTGTACTGTTTGACCTGAAACTATGAAAACTAACACCATTTTAGTGATAAATTCAGAGTAAGTGGTAACTCTCCTAATGTTTTCCATGGAGAATTAATTTATTTTAATTTTATGACTGCTGAGGGAGAACTCATTATCTCACAGTTCAACAGAATATTTGTTAAGAACAGAGTAAAAATTTAAAAAAGAATAAAAATGGACAGAAAAGGTGCATGTCTGATTCTTATTGTAGCTTACATGTAAATTCAATTATCACGTCCATTTTTGCTCTGGTGAGAGATTAATTGTCACTGTGGCTGTTAGTAAAACTGACAGATTTTTTCTCCGGATTTGTTCCCTTAAAGATGTTCTCTCCACTATTTTTGGTGTAAGCAATTTGCTTCATATGTGTGGTTGGCATGACCGAAGGTTTCTCTTCTTAAATGACTTAATGTACTGCCACCACAAGTGATCAGGTGCTTTGAGTAACAAGATGCACCTGACTGACAGAGGATCTCTAAGTCATGGAGCTTAGCTGGTCCAGTATTGTGGCTGTCATGAATGGGATTCTGAGAAACGGGTGCTTTCTCAATCCATCTTGATCGGTTTGCTGTTCCTGATGGGAGCTTCCATGCTAGTAACTTTCAGATGCATTCACACAATTTCATAAATCACAGATAGTATGATGGACTGCAGGATTTCTGTGATGTCAGGTATACAGGAGTATGCCAACAATTCAACAGCGGTCCAAAAAAAATATCCCTGAGGATAAGCCGTAAAAATAGACAAAAATGCTGGCCAATCAGTCCTTGGACTGTGGCTTTTAATAACTGCAGCTTCACGCTGTCCAGATGCCTTGAGAAGAATAAGGATACACATCCTTGGTGGTGACATCCTTAAAATAAAGGCATGTTCTTGTTTTTTTTTTGTTTTTTACATCCTGACATCCTGAGTTATGGGGCTCTGGGTTCTGGCTGGTGGTCTGTACAATTTGTGGTAGGGCGCCATTGCTGTGGCGAAAATGAATGATGTCCTACCATGTTTTTGTTGGGGAGGTACCAACATGTGGACTATGAAGAGCTATTCTTAAGAAGTGCTCCCTCTTAACCAAAAGATTCCTATCCAAAGGCCTGCTTCTTCATATGCGTGTCTAAATTGTCTGATTTTGTGTCGAACCCAATGGAGCACGTGCATTGCACTCGAAATAAAAAAGCAGTGAACATGAAAAATAAATTCCCAAAAGAAAAGAAACACGGTGACAATTAGCCTCTCACTTGCCGTGCGCCTTTGATGTTGCTCAACTGGGGTCATTATTTCCTCGTAAATTGTAGTCACTTGGCTCATGCCGCCTGAATCTCCAGATTTAAGTATAAGCAGAGGTTTTATAAACAGAAGGAACATTTTGTGGCTTTGGCCAATGTAGAGGTACAACTTGGACTCACTTGTTAATTGCTAATTAGCTTCCTTCACCATACGGTGGCTGGATTATTTATCAGGGGGTCCTTACCCCTCTCTACTTAAATCGGGCCTGTAATCCAGCATTGAGCTGGGGATTTTCCAGCTGGTCGGCATGGTGAAAGCAGACAGGCAGGAATATAAATCCACCGTAGTACTGATATCTATCCCCACCACCTCCATGTACTCACATTATTAACGCCCATAATTGACTGTCCTCGTTTTCCTCTAGGGCATATGCTAACGGTCTGCCTGACATTAATGTCACTTGGCTTGTGTGCAGCCAATCGTACCATTTGATCGATTTATGGAGTACTTTTGGCCTTGTGAGCACAGCCAAACTGAGAGGTGATGACAGGCAGATACAAAAACTTGGAACAGCCTGCTTCATCTTACGGTCAGGTTTAAAGAAGGGCCTTCAATGCTTATATTTTAAACAAACCCTGACAAACGTGTTAGTGTTTGTAGAGGTGAGAAGGAACTACCCAAGTGTCTAAACATTCGTCAACCAACCTGTCAAATGATGATGCTGGAAAACAGGCACTTTCAAAGTCTCCTTGAGGGGTCCTCGAACACTGCCCACACTCCAGGTCGGAGGGCATTTACTCGTGCTCAAGACATTGGTGGTTACAAAATGAAATGTTGCCTACTTTTGACAATCCACAGAGATGAGGGCGTGGCCTAATCATGTCATTAGGAACATAAGAAGCTCTCAAGAACACCGGCCCAGCAAACCTTCCCAACAACATGATGGGCTTTGAGGCTGGGATGCTTGACAAATCCAAATATTTTCTTCTGCAGGCAATAGACCGCATTCAGGCTACAGTAGTATTTCTCTCTTTAGAATGTGAATTTTGAAAAGCCTTTTGCACTAAACCCTTGTGGGTTTTTGCTTTATATGAATTCCTTCCCAAAAATCATTATGTATGAAATATTTTATCTGTCTGAGTATTTTATTGACTTCCTGGCTCCAGTGATCCTTTTAGTGATCCTAAAGGAACCTTAAAAGTTCTTTACAAGTATTGTTCTCATTTTTGTTTATGTTTTTTGCTACTTTCCAAACATAGCTGGTCCAGACACTACAAAAAAAGACGAAAGGACAGTCTTGCAGATACTTAAAGCAGTTTTGTTGTATTTACCCTATACCCTTACTGATTTTTGCGGTACGATGTGGGAGAGACTCTATGTAGACAACTGAATGAACCTGATGGAAATCTGTTAAACTTGCTTTGAGAAGCATGCAGATGTGCCCAGAACCCTGTCTATCCCCTCACTGCTAGGCCCGTCCGTTGTATGAAATCCTGCCGGCCGAATGATGTAGCCTGCCTGTCAGATCCTGTTCAGTCCATCTCTCACACGGTGATCTCCCTCCCTACCTTCAGGGACTTCGTCAAACTGGAAGGTATGACTATCTCCTCATTAGCCATTATCTCAGTCTATCCTTGCCCAGTAGTAGTTTAGTTGAAGTTCTCTCTTGGATTCAACTCTCCTGATGGTTATTGTTCTGCCATGTGAGGTAACAGATTCAAGTGTAACCCAATGGTATAGCTCATGTCATTTTATCGTGTAGAGGTCCTTGTAGAAATGTATGAAGTACCATTGATGAAGATTCCTGTTCAGTTATGAGGGTACTGTCTGTCCACAGAAATTGTCTTCTTAAGAACCAACTCCCCAGCACACACGGCCCTGAGACCAGCTTTCCCCAGCATCATCTTTGACATCCTAGCAGGCAACGTGCACAACTCTTTTGACATCATCAAGCGCTATGAGCAGGGCATGGCTGTAGGTAAGTGAGGTGGGGACTTCTTCCCTTTCGTTAGGTCCATTTGGTACCTGTTAAGTTTTAAGGAGCCTCTAGACCAGCGGTTCTCAACCTGTGGGTCACGACCCCTTTGGGGGTCGAACAACCCTTTCACAGGGGTCGCCTAAGAAACCGAGACACCATTCTATGGTGTTTAAGTAGTGCCAAAACTCTCGTGCATGCTTTTATGTGCTTGCAAGCAGAAAACCCATCTTCTCTATGCACTTACGTTTGCACAGCACTCGCTCGGCGTTAAATTAGTGTCAAAAGTTGAACCACGCGCACACGTGCATTTGCAAGCTTAAAACCCATCCTCTCTATGAGCTTGGGTTCGCTGGACCCTATCTACCCGCTCACGTCTGCACAGCACTCGCTCGCTCTATAGGATGAATTTTGACACTTTAGAGACGGGAACAGTGGCCAATATCTCCACTGCTTTGATAGGTTTTATTGACTACGATTGGCTATTTAGTTTGGTAGAAGATTAACACGATTTTGCACAAATCATGAAATGGTTTGAAGCGCAAAAGTAATGTCTATGCACTGCACATCACAATTTTGTCATAAAAAACACCCCACCTTACTTCCGTTAAAAGTTATTAAAGCCATAAAACTGAATATTGAATATGAGGCTAACTTAACTTTGGTCAGTGGCAAGCTATCTTCATCTTCTACCAAATCTGATCTGGTGAAAAAGAAGCAATCTCAACCTCTGACGTTGGCTTTTTACGCATACTGTCGCAGAATGTAGCAATGTAGTTTACTGCTGTACTGTGCATTTGGACCATCGAATTGGAGCAACTTGATGTTGTCTTTGTATTTTTAACCTCGTATTTTTGCATGTGAATTCAGATCATTGAATTTCCGATGCACATTTCCTATGCATAAATATTCAATGTCAGAATTTCAGTGGCATATAAAATTCAAATTGTGATGACACAGATTTACTTCTATAAATAGTAGCCATTGTAATCATGCTCAGAGATATTCCCAAGCAGTAAATAATCACTATTAAAAATGAGATGTTGCTTTATGATTACAATGCATAATAGAACAAATATACATTACTTTTACATACCTTCTTTATCTTGTGTCTCAAAGTACAAACACGTCTAGCAATTGCATGACCCTAAAAGCTTGTATCTGAATGATCGACACTAATCAACATGATGTCATGAGATCATATTTAACAGAACACGACTTATGAATAAAGATAATTGCAGATCATTGTCTTAATGCATGAATGTTTGACTACAAAAAATGTTTTAACCAGTAAAAAAATGCAAGTTTAGATTAACATTAATATTTAATTAATACAGAAATAAGATGTCTATCTGTCAAAACTTTGTATTGTGTTGGATGTCAGTGCCTTTAATGTTTTAACAATTTGTTATGTTTGCCTCTTTTGTCAGTATTGTTCATAACTTTTATACAAACTTCCATATGTTCTGTGGTTTGCCATCTTCATTTAGCATAAAGCTAATGCATTTTCAGATGCCAGGTACACTCTTCATAGATTTAGCACAATGACACAAGCTCAGATGCTTCTGAACTAGTCACCTTAAGGCTTTACATGTTGCATGAGACTGCACTCAGGGCTCTGCATGCACATTGCTAGCCTATGAAGCTCAGTGGTCAGAACTAACTGGAAATGCAGACTGTAGAATTGATCAGTGTTGTCATCTTACTTTAAAAAAGTAATTAGTTACAGTTACAAATTACTTCTGCCAAAAAGTAATTGAGTTA
>JABFDZ020000001.1:4147988-4181694 GCA_019775955.2 Pollimyrus isidori
GCAGAAATGTAAAGCGCATTGAGACAATGTAATGTTGTGATAATGCGCTATATAAATAAAATTGCATTGCATTGCAATTGCATGACAATCATTTCTGTCCTGTCTTGTTTCCCTTTCCTTTCCAGGCATGAGTTTGACAGTGAAAATGTCCCTGATCTGACCAAGGACTTGTACATGCAGGACATACATTGCGTGGGTTCTTTGTGTAAACTTTACTTCCGGGAGCTACCGAACCCACTGCTCACCTACCAATTGTATGACAAGTTTGCTGTGAGTATCGACTGCTGGTGTGACATTGCCATGTAATGATTGTGCTGCAGAACTGGGTCCATCAGTCAGCCACAATAACTAGCTACAACACTTAATCAGTAAGGAAAATCGAGCATTCCTTTTAGACAGAAATGTTGCCTATAAATCCAGGCCACCCCACCCTATAGGTGGTACCATTTGATTAGGAGGCAGAAAATAGCGATTCGTCGCAAGAAATGCTACTGGTTGCATTTCGTGACATTACAGTTATTTACACTAGTTTTAATATTTCACTACTTTACTTGGAAAACCAGAGCCAGAGACCCTGAATTTTTTAAATAAATGGATTAGCAAATTTTGCTTTCTGCTACTCTGTTGCATAAATGTTGTGTAAAACCAAGAAGGGGCTACAAGAAGGGTTGAATAAAAATTGAATTGAAATGTGACAGTGACATAATTCTTTTTCATAAACTAAATCAGTCACCTAAATTTAATGTAAACCTGCTTTCTGATTTTTAAATGGAAGCTAAAGTTTCCATGGTTCCTCACAGTGTTAGAAATGAAATAAAAATAGTCCAGTATATGGGCGTGTGTGTAGTGCACTTGTGCAAATTTCTTCCAACACGGAACTTCACAGTGAGAGAGAGGTGACAAAAGTGAGTATTTCATGTTATAAAACACACTGTAAGTATCCTTACTGTCCATTCTTTTCAGGCTATGCTGTTTCTTCACTCACCCTTTCTCTGTCACTTTGCCACAGGACTGCATGGGAGACATGACCGAGGATGAGCGCATGGTGAAAGTCCATGATGTCATTCAGCAGCTTCCACCACCTCACTACAGGTACACACAGTTACCCAGTAATCATCAAAAATTGTAGAAACAAGATTACAACAAGCAATGGGAACTGAGAAGCTGGTTCACTGTATCTTCCTAGGACCCTGGAGTACCTAATTAGGCATCTTGCTCGCTTGGCCACCTACAGCAATGAGACCAACATGCACATCAAGAACCTGGCCATTGTCTGGGCGCCTAACCTTTTGCGGTATGTACCACATCTGTCAAGCGTCTTGGTGGACAATGGTGACCATACATGATTTTATCAGGGTGCCAATTGCACCCCCTCCTGGTCAGATTCAAATGTAATTTGAACAAATTAAGTTCAATAACATTTAATTCTATTGCAAAGTTATATTTGAAAATGTGGCTTATGTAATTCATATCAATGTGTAATAATCATTTATTGTAAATGTATTGCATTGTAAATGTATTTTACTTCTTCACACCCTTGCTTCTAGTCACTTTGCTGATCTTTTACACTCTTGTAGTCCGGCCAATCTCTGCGTTCTTCCTCAGCTGAATGGCTTATCATTCCTTTTGTTAGACTCAGCACCCAGGCACCCTGAGACTTTCTCCCCTGAATATTCAGAAATTGGATTCAATTATTCAGTTTAAATCATGAATTAAAACTCATTTGTTTCAATTAACTTTTAATCTTTCGACACTCAAAAATAAAATTATTATTATTATTTTTAATTTTTTTTTATTTTAAAAAATTTATTTATCACCATGCCCGTGTGCCACGAAGGCCGTCTACTTCATGGCAACAGTATAGAGATGTGTGGTGTCTCAGTCGTTTTAAATGTTATACATATTTGCTTATTAAGATTTGTCACACTATCAGAAAAAACACCAGGATTAGTATTGATAGCAGCTTGGTTATGTGTGTTTGGGGGGCTGGGGTGACAGGTCCATGGAGATTGAAGCGGTTGGACTAAGCGGAGCCAATCCATTTAAAGAGGTGCGCATCCAGTCTGTGGTAGTGGAGTTTCTTCTGAGCAACGTGGAGGTCCTCTTCAGCGATTCATTCACATCTGTGGGTCGCTTCAACACAGGTAGTTATCAGAAGTTCTCAACTGCTCAACCTTTAAAGGGGCCCTATTATGCTTCTCCAGTTTTTCTCTTACCTTAAGTGTGTTATATAGCTTTATGTGCATGTAAATGATCTGCAAAGTCTTGTGGCCCAAAGTATACACCAAAGAGAATGACTAATCTGCATGAAACGTCATGTCGGAATTCCACCCCTTTAGGATGTACTCACACTAGGCATGGTTGACGTGATCCGGGCCCAAATACGACTCCCTTTCTGGCCTGCACTCAAATAGGATGTCAGCATTTGTGCCGGAGCACGCTTATGTCATTATGGTGCAACGTTTTCAAGATAAACAGGAAGAGCGGTGCTCTCGCTGAAGGCAATGGAGTCCATCGCTCTGGTTACTTTGTTGATAGTAATTTTGAGTCGTTTACTCTGCGGTGGTCCACAGCCCTCTCACAGCCTGTTGTTAAACAGGTCTATCGCTTTTGTGGCATGAAAATTTTCACGTAATCATATTGCTCATATGAGGAGGTTTGCAAGGTACCAGCTGAAGTGCAGCAAGGACTTTGCAGCTTTGATTACGGACTACAGCTCCCGTACATCGACAAGGTGAGAATTAATGTTTGTTTTGGAGCATCGCAAAAACGTGACGTCACGCGTCCTGTTTTGTGCTCCAGCACGGTTAGCGCTCACACTACATGGGAACCGCGCCCGAGTCAAACTGAACCGTGCTCTGGAACATCTCTTCCAAGTGGGCCAGGGACGGCTAAACGAGCCGCGCCCGGACAAGGTTCGAAGCACTCGCACTAGTCAAACGAACCGCACTTTGGTGGTCAAACGCACTCGGGCACGGTTCAAACTGCCCAGTGTGAGTACACCCTTACTTCCATGACATGGTGAGATCACTTCGAAACACGGTCTTTGTTGGATGCATATGTGCATGGAGCTGTCTGCAGACTGCAAGACAGGGGCAGAACCAGCTGACGAGTCGGGCAAGCTGACCAAGCAGAGCACGCCGGGCTCATTGGAGGTGGAGCTCAACAGAGCATTTCAGACAGAACGTGAATAGAGATACACAATATGAGGAAAACACTTTTTAACATTAAGTTAGTCTACTCTAGTAGAGCCCAAAACTAAAATTGTGACCATTGAAAATGACCATAATAGGCCTTGTTTAAATGATTTCTTATATAGCCAATGACAAAAAATATCTAAGTACCCAGTTGGAGTAGTGAAAATTAAATGAGTCGGCATGTGGTGGAAGATCAAGACATCTGAGTTGACAATTTGAGCCAGGCCTGGATACATGCAGCAATACGCTGTGGAAGGGAGTCGTACAGCCATTGTATGCTCTCCTACAGCAAGTCGGCCTACAGCTGTTGTAACTGGCCCTTGAGATTCTGCACTAACACAGGGTCTGAATTGACATCCGAGCTGATCCCCGAGCTGATCGATTGAGGAAAGATCAGGGGACCTGGCTGGCCATGGGAGGACCTCAAAATTACACGTGGTACGGTACCACTCGTAATCAGTCCATAACTCTTGGTTACGGCGCCACTCAGAATGCAGCTGTTTCTACACTGATGTTAACAGCAGCCTATACATGGGATGATGATCCTGTAGTCTGGGCTGATGCCAGTCGTCAAGACAAGGTGCATGATGACGTTGTATAGAGTCAAATACCTGTGTTCGGATGGCAGGCACATATCTCATGGGGTTCTGTAATACCTGGCAAACAATACGATGGTCCTCCCTTGGTATGATTTTATTTGGGTGACGGGAACCTTCACGACGTGTGTCGGTGCCCTCACATGCACATTGGTTCTAACATTGGGCAGCTGTGCCATTTGCATGCCCCACATACCAGGAAATTGCTTGATATGAACACCCGGCCTGTGGCCAACTCACAATGTGACCCCTATCAAATTTCGTCAAGTGCTGGTAATGCTGTCTAATGTGTCTATGAGGCACTCTCTGTGTCTGGTGACTAAACATGCCATCTCCTTGCAAATTGAATTATGTACATGCCCTTCGCTGCTCTGCACATGTACCGAATTACATCCACCTCGGACCATTTCTTCTGGGTACTTAACTATTAGCTCTTTTTGTCACTGAGTATATTTATTTGATTATTCACCTGTCATTTTTATAACCCAGAAAACAATGTGGACAAGACAAAAGATGTATAGAATATTGTAAGATTAAGAAATCAGTACTGGCCTTGACAAAACAGTTAAAAAGTCAAACTGTTCATAACTCAAATGGAAAAGCTGAACAGTGTAGAAATAACAGAAGGAGAATGTCATGACCTTAGACATCCGTAACTTAGCAGGGTTTCTTTTGTTCACTACCCAAGTAAAGACTTGTGTAAAATGCAAGCCGAGCTTACTTAGGCTATCTGTATGTATGAAAGTTTTCACAGAAATTATTATGGATGCACCAAATCCTAATGTATGGGGTACCGAATCCAATTATTGTAATGCATTATGAATTACACAAATGACATTTATTGCAGTTATTCCTTTTATTATCATATAGGTCTAATATGGAAAAGCCAACATAGCGTATAACCTTTTCATTCAAACTCATTCATACTTTAGCTAAGCAAATGATAATTGTGTAGCCTTCAGGATGGGCAAATTTTAACAATATATTGACACGGAAAGAACAAAAACATAACCCATTGCAATATAGGTTACAAATTCAGTCGTCATCCTGGGAAATTACAAGTTCCTTCTTATCCTAGGCCTCATAGACGAGCCTACAGTATCTAAGTGTAGGCTATAGGCCAGTAGAAACTGCATATTTCAAATGCTACAAATTCAAAAGGCATGCTAAAACACAAAATGATAATTTAGTTCATAGCCTACAATAGCCATGACAGTTTTGTAAGCTACCCAGATATATCAGAATGTTTCAAAAATAGCATGTGTCCAAATTTAACAATAGTCTTCATCTCGAGCTTAACTCCTATCCTATTCACATAAAATGGGTGTTTCCTTTAGGGAGAATAAACCGTTCGGCATTTGGTGGCGTAAGATGGTTGTAATTGTCAGAGCGAAAATCTGCAGTGGTACCAAACTACAGTCTCACTACACAGTCTCTTGGTTGATACAGATGTTAGTGGTGGGCACAGGTAGATCTGCTGTTTTAGCAAGCAATGGGAAATGGAGACGGATGTGCCTTCACCAATGAAGTGGATTCTCAGAACTGGGAAATGAGATGTATCCCAAAGAAAGCACTTATATCTTTTTATTTTTGCTTGAAATACTGTCATACCAGTTGTTTTATCTTACATTCTGAATATTTCCTGTTTACTTTTCCATGTGGTTTCTGACACACATGCCTGTTCAGTAGGCTTAAAGCAAGAAGTATGGGATTTGATTCAGTTAATACTACGGCAGAATGTTCATCAGTAACTGAACCCTTTCAAAAACAATATTTAGCAAAACATGAAGCTGAATCCAGAGTGTGGTGCATCTCTAGAAGTTATATGATTACTAGAAACCAGTTCACCAAGTGTGGCTGCCTTTCACAGCTTCTGAAGCATTGCTTTGGTATTTCAGAATCTAACCCATAACTGAGTTTAGTGTATTATAAAGCGGAGCTTCCTCTCCTGCTTCATGGGCATCTGGGATCTACAGACTGACTGACAGCAGGTAGGTGGCTGGCTGTGAGGCTGAGTGTGATTGTGTGTCTCCATAGTGACGGATGGGGCGGTGTATAACCTCTCCCGGCAGTCCCGGACAGGCCGGCTGGTGAGCCTGCAGGAGGCACAGGCCCAGCCTCCTGGGAGGCTGCTTCTGAGTCCCTTACAAGCCCCGGCCCCCCTATCTCAGCAGCAGCAGCAGCCCAAGGAGCTGGATGCACGTCGCCACTCTGTGTTTTAAACGTCCTTGAGAGCAGTGCCATTAATTATCTTACATAACTAAAATTTTCTTTGCATGGTCACTAACAAGCTTTCGATCACTTTATTTTTAGTATGCAGAAAATGCAGCACATTTTGTGCTGTATTTCAATTTGAATTTACTTTGCAGGGTATGTCTGTACAACAATTTGTGTTTGTTTTTTAGTTTCAATATTAGGTTTTTGAACTATTGATGTGAACCTTATTTCCATTGTTATCTGGATTATATGTCATTGTCAGGTCATTTCTATAGAGGCTTTTTTTTCAGTGATTGCAAACTTGAACCCACTTGTCAAGCCCAACACAAACTGTGCATCTTGTTTTACTCCTATTGCATCACCAAAACTATGAAATGTTTGCAATAAAATGTTATGTTTTACTGTTACGTTGAACCAATTTCGAACGTGTGTGTTTATTTTTTGTCATTAATTTAAATGTCTACTCTGCAGTGTGTATTTGCAATTTGGGTGCAACATTTCAGACTGTCAAGTTTTGGTTTGATTTTATTTAAAAGCATAGGTTTTGTCTGCTGTGTTTCCTCATAATTTTAGAACATAAGCAAACCATTTTTAAACTCCAATGTGTGTGATTCAGCAGTTTGCCTTTAAAAATGCATATTCCCCATGTATGTGATATGAGTCCCATTGAATTCACCTCTCCTTTTTTATTCCATCTAAGTCTGCTGGAAACCTTCAGTGTCTTTAGCTGGTTCCCCCCCATCTAACACTGGCTTTATTTGTAGATCTCAGCTGTTCTGCTCAAACCTGCCTCAGCAGTTTTGAATCCTTTCAACGTGTTCACGTGACTCTGTGTTAACCTTGCTCTGTGTGCCCTAAAGGCAGTCTGCTTCATGGTGACAGGCCATACAGATGCTTTCCTGCCACTATCTGGCCCAATTGTCCACGATGCTGCTTTGGCACAAGCTCTGTCATTTTGGTCATTTTTTGTGTGATGCTTGTGCTAATATGCTGCTTGTCTGCTTGATAGAGTCTCCGTCTCTCTGTCTTTTTCCCTGTCTCTCCCTCCCTCCTTTAGAGCGGCAATCGCTTACCAGACCCAAGTCGTTTGTGTCCACAAAGCTGCTGACCCTAGAGGAGGCTCAGGCCAGGACTCAGGCTCCTTCGCTCCAGCTAGGAGCACCACTGTCCTTCCAGGGCAAGTTCCACACTGTACTTGACCTACCTGAAGAAAGGTCAGTATAAAACCTGGATCACAGTACAGCTTACCTTATGTGGGATGAGACAGCAGGTCTTCTGGCCTTATGGGGTAGAAAGTAGAGCACTTGGAGTACACAGGGGGAACACTTACACGTACACAGGGGGAACACACACACAAACACAGGGGGAACACACACACGTACACAGGGGGAACACACACACGTACACAGGGGGAACACACACACAAACACAGGGGGAACACACACACGTACACAGGGGGAACACACACACAAACACAGGGGGAACACACACACACACACAGGGGGAACACACACACGTACACAGGGGGAACACACACACGTACACAGGGGGAAAACACACGTACACAGGGGGAACACTTACACGTACACAGGGGGAACACTTACACGTACACAGGGGGAACACACACACAAACACAGGGAAAACATGCAAACTCTACATGCATCTGGGGTTAGAACCGAAACCCCAATCACCCTGCACCCAGGGAATAGACATGTTTAATGCACCTAATTTACGCACAGCACCTAGTTTAAGAATGCATGACTTACTGGCAACTTGCACTTATGAACAGAATGCCATAAAGCTTATTATATAAAAAAAAAATTAGATCTATACAATGATTCATGATAACGAATGCATGCACTACTTTGTGGCATTCATAAAAACATTGAGCTGCTTCAACGATTTGTTGACTCAAGATACAATATATGTACCATTTGTAATTACTTTTATTACTGCATAATAATTTATTATTATGTATTGTATTATTTTTCAAGCTTACCTAAAAATTTGACTTACACAGATTCAGGAAATAGATGTCATTTGTAACCTGGGACTGCCTGTACTGCTAATATACTTAAATATAGCTCTTCTGTATATCTGTCTTGTATTAAAGTTTTTTTTCCTAATTGGTGCAATTTTCACACACAAATTATCTAAGGCCGGGGTGCCCAATTTGTCGATCGTGATCTACAGGTCGATTGCAAAGGTAGACTGTGTAGGATCGTATGGCATAAAAAATAGAAGATGGATGATGCATTCAACCGCGCCAGCTGCTACAAAACTAGAAAGCTACCGAGTTCCCTAGTTAGCCTCCAATTTATTTCAACTTAAGAAAGGGTATAAAAATGAATGGGGGAGCTGGACCAAGTAAGAAGCCAAAAACCTGCCACTTCCATACTTAATGGGAGGAGGACATTTTTATTTCATCATGTCATATTCAAAGTGCATTTGCCTCATCTTTCAGTCTACCATTGCTATTCTGAAGAAGGGAAATGTGGAGCAACATTTTCGGACAGTTCATAAAAACTATGACATTAACATCCCTCCAAAAAGCGAGCTGAGAAAGAGAAAGGTGAAGGAACTAAATTGAATCCCAGTTCATTTCAAAAATACTTTATCCCAAAGGGAATTGTTAATGTTAATATTAATAATAACAATTATAATATTATTATCAATCATAATAATTTATATTATAAATAATAATAATAAAGATTGCTCAATATTTTTATACATAAATATATGCTTTGCATTAGCTAGCTAGTAGGTAGATGATTTCGACTTGGTCATTTATAAGTAGCTTGCAAGATGAAAAAGTGTAGGCACCCCTGGTCTAAGGGAATCCTGTGTCCATGGCTTTCAGCTCATTTTTCTGGTCCTTCTTGAAAAGTAATTACATGCAGCCTTATTTGTCTTGACTTAACAACATGCTTGCTTTGACCATGAAAAACCAACCAGTATGTTTCATGTTGTGTTATGTCTCTGTATTAGACAGTAATATGTCACTATGATAGAGGTGTAATGTGTTGAAGAAAAGCTGGTGCCGGCTAAATGTGAATGCCAAGTTGAGCAGTGCTTTTATTCGCAGCTTGCCAGTCTCCTGAGCTTCTCTGCCTTATTTTGACTCATTCTATGCACTGTCCAGGAGGAAAAGGGGCTTTAAGAGCCGGAAGTCAGCAGGAGGAAGCTGGAAAACGTTCTTCGCCATGGGGAAGCAGGGAGGCTCTGGCCGCCGGAAGCCCATGCGTATCAGCTCCCTGTTCCAGCCATCCACTTCCCATGCCGGTACGAGAAACCCATACTGGCACTTGCACACTTCATTTTTATTATTTAATGTGCATGTGTTATCCACCATATAACATTCTTTTAATAAAATATTACAAATACAGTAGTACCTCAGCTTAAGCTCGAACTTAATCTTTTCAGAACTCTGAATCGAATCCTAAAAAGTTCAAGTTCTAATCAAATTTTCCCTATAAGAAATAATGGAAAACCAATGAATTGGTTCCCGGCCCCAAAAAATGACACCGAAATATGTTTTTTTTTTTACCATTTAAACACAAAATGAACCGGATAAAACAAGAAGAGCATATACTGTACTAAACACATCTAAGCAGATTTATTAAAACAGTCAGTTTTAAAGTAAATTAATTTATCCAACCAATGTGTCCTGCCCCGATCGTCCGCTCCTTCCCTGTGCCACGCTCCCTCGTTAACCCCGTGTGGAATCCCCGTGTGATCAGCTGTTTTTGCCTGTTGTCATTAGTCCTTTAAAGGTATTTAGTCCGCATTTCAGTTTGTTTCCCCAGTCCATTCATTGTATTGTCCATCTGCGATTTGCCTGCCTTACCTGTAATTAAACCCCGTATTCGCCGATACCCTGACATCTGCGCCTCTGTCTCAATTTTGTGTCCTATGGGCATGACAATATTAATATAATTAAATGTATTAATGGTTTATTATTAATAATAAAATAATTAATAAGAAATCTTTATTTTTAAATGTATTTTATTATATAATTGTAATTACTGTTACTGTCTATCATTGTCTAACTGTAGTTTTACCGTCTACATGTATTCAGTTAGTGTAAATATGCACAGTGCTGTCACAGTGAATGCAAGGCTGAGACGTTTTGTTTCCACTGAGAGATGTACTGCGTGACTCATTTCCCTGCGCCTACAAGTTATCTTAGGTGGGCGTTCATGATTTGACTTCTGAGATTCAGATCGAGTTCTAGGTCAACTGGTTGGTTCGACTTTTAAGAAATTCAAGTTATAATGAGTTTGACAACTAAGGTACCAATTTATACCACATCACTTAGCATATTGTATAATATATATCCTACAATGGACAACTGCCTTGTGCTGCCTGAGATGGCTCTAGAGTCCCCTGTGGCCCTGCTCAGGATGGGATGGGATGGGGATGGATGGGTGGATGGATGGATAATTTTTCTGGCCTGTCCTTCCCCCTTCCCCTGCCTGGGCTCCCTCAGGTTGCCGTGTAGACAGTCTCACCCTGCGGTCAGCAAAAAGTGAGGAGTCTCTGTCTTCTCAGCACAGTGGAGCAGGTAAGTTGTAACCACTTCAATATGCAGAAAAACAGGTTCCATCATACTGTATTGCATAAAGACCCCAAACCTTATGGTGAAACAGCTCTCAGCTCTTTGTTAGAATATTGGATCTTATTGTTCAGAGAATGATGCTGTAGTGTTTCATGCTAGTTGTGATCTATATCCCTACCCCTTGCTGAGGATATTTCTGAGGGGTGCAGCTACCAGTGGGTGGCATATGTCTCTGTGGGGTAGGACACTGTAGAATGATGTCACTATTGGGCCCCTGAGCAAGACCCTTAACCACAATTTCTCCAGGGATGCTGGCTGACCCTACTGTCTCACTTGAATGTTACTTTAGATCAGGGATTCTTAACCTTTTTTTTATAGTCTGCCCCTTTTTGGGGCATCATATTATTTTACTAGTCCCTCCTCATTCCTCGCACATGAGGAAGACTTTTTTTATTATTTTTAATTATTGTAATTTTTCTACATTATCATTTCCTCTTCTTTTTCTACCATTCTAGGGCTGTAACACTACGCATACACTACCAGTCAAAAGTTTTTGCAAAAACAGATTTTCTGCATTTGCATGTTACTTACTTAACATTTACTAAAAATGTACTCAATATTCTTTGCTAACAAATTAGCAAATGTTCAGCATTTGAGTACATTTATTAACAAAATTTCATATCTTTGATTCCTCAAAATAACCTCCCCTAGCATTTATAACAGCAGAGAGAATTTAAGGCATTCTTTCTACAAGGGAAATTAAATACTGCTCTGTTACTTGAGAAAAAACAGTTAGCTATTGATTTTAAAGTTAAAGCACAGCCTAGAATTTGACTATGTCATCACCACAGAACCAGTTAATAGGATATCATGCACTGTTAATACTCTTTCCATGTTATAAAGGAATTATTTAATTGTATTTCACTTATATTTTCATCAATATTAGTTCACTCAACTTTCCAATGCTTAACAGGAATAAAAAATCTACAGTTATGAAATAAATTGAAAAGTGGTAAAAACCTGTGGTGTCAAAAACTTTTTTCTGGTAGTGTATTTGTCATGTGCCTTTTAGTTACATCATTTTCAGTTTGGTACAGTATGCACAAAGAAATAAATGAATGCATTTCTTGATATAGGCAGAACCTACATTTTGAAGTAGATGTTTAACTCAGAATACATTATGCTAGCTGTTGCTGTGAGATGGTTATGGCTAATGCTGGTAATAGTCATAATCTGCTCTTTAGCAAATCTCAGTTTCCTAATAAATTACAAATCACCAAAGAGAGTACCTTACAAGTCCAAGACTGTCTGTTGGCTTTGTTATACCAAGCTTGGATATTTTTCTGGAAACATCCCCAATATGTCAAATTATTTGAGGCAACATCATTTGAGTACATATGACCCAAGCCAGGCAGAAACAGCCTCTGCCACTTAGTCTCCCTTTGGCGTCTGACACTTCACCAGGAAATTCAGATCAAGCCAAAAAAATAAAAAATATTCAGACAAACTTGGTAGCAGAAAACAGAAGTTATGTTCATTATGATTGTTATTATGTATTATTGTCTTATTATTTCATTTTGATTTACATATTTGTTTTTACAATGTGCAAATAAGCATCTCTTAGATTTTATTTTGAAAAGACACAATAAATAATTTCAAAACAAATTCTGTTTCCCTTCTGTACTGAACTTTCCCCATACTACGAACCCAAAAGTCAAACAATTTGAATCAAAATGTGAATTTTGTGTACAGTCACATCCCCACTTCTAAGAATCAATCCATCTTTGTGCTTGCATTTGAGTCCAGTGGTACTTTACCATAAGAAAGCTCAGCAACATTTATGTGAAAGCATAGCCTGTTCGGTAGGTGTTGTTATGGTGTCATAGAGGAGAGGTAAGGAGCATGCGCTGATTACAGTGCGTTTCCACACCCGCCACACGACAAACTACCTCAGGGATGAGAACCTACTGTAAGTGCATCCATGTGGCAGGTGATACCTCAGCACCACACTAGTCCGAATGGATCAGTGTGAGGTTTTCTTCAGGTGGCTGGAGTGCCAATCCTGCCACCAACCCCCAAGTTTTTCTCAGTGTCTTATGATTCTCGTCACACCCCTGGAATTAGGTCCTGACCCTAATGTTAATCTGATCTTATTATGGCTGTCTGATACTTCACAGATCATTATTGTAGACATATATTATGCGCCTTGTTCACTTGTTCTGTAGTAACATCACTCTGCTGCTGCCTTTGTTTGCCTGCTGGAACCTGCTCTCAGTTTTCCATCCTTACATTCGTCTCTCTGTCCTCAGGACAGACGAAGCTGCAGCGTCTCCGCCGGCCGCGCTCCAGCAGCGACGGACTCTCTCTTGCCTGCCCGGCCCAGCCTGAGCTGCTGTCCCAACAGCCACCCAGTCGCTCCTATGACAGCCTCCTGCCTGATGACCCTCATGCCCCTGGGGAGGATGAGGCCAATGATGACAATGCTGAGGAGGAGGATGATGAGGATGGTGTCTACATGCTACCAGATTTCTCTCAGGACCCCGCGTCGTCATGGATGGCGGAAGACGTGGTCGACTTTAGCCCCACGTTCCTTGAAGACGGCCCCATAGGACTGGGCAGCATCACTGGGGTCAACAGAGATTCCCCCACTGCTGTCAAGTCGCCACCATACCGCTGTGTTAATCACAAGGGGCCCTCCCACTCTCGCTCACAAAGCCAGCGCTCCGTCACAGAGGATCCGGACTCAGTGCTCAATCAGTCGGAGGTGGCAGCCCGCAGGAGTCTCATCCTGGCTGCAGTCTCACCGCCTGTACAGATGTTCCTCCAGCACAAACCCACAGCAGTGGCCCAGCACACAGAGGCCAGCAGTAGCCCCCCCCACAGTCAGCCCGTCACTGCCTCCACCTCCTCCCATCTGCCTCAAGAGCGGCGCTCTTTCACCCGCAAGGTGGTGCAGGCGCTTTCTCCCAAGGCACCGAAGTATCCTCCACTAGATATCTCAGATCCTGTCGCCATCAGTGTTCCAGCCAAGGTAGGTTTGTTCACTTTGTTGATTTGACTGTCTTTCTGTATGACAACAGTCATTTTTACCATTTCGCATGGAAACTATTTTATAAGAACATAAGAAATTTACAACAAGAGGAGGCCCATGAAGCTCATTTGGGGAATCCTCGTCAGAAGATTTCATGTACTGTACAGTATTTATTTCTTTCTAGTATTTATGGTTTGAGGTTTTCAACATTTGTTTTTTGGCCATGAAGGTCCTGGAGATGATAGGTGGCCGTGCTGGTGAACTTCAGCTAGGACCACATAGTGCTACGCCCCCCCAACCACCTCAGATGATTTCAATGCTGCTTAGGTCATGTGACTTCCAGCTAACGGAGAACTGCCAGCAGGAACTGCGCAGTAAATTGAGTGCAGAGGTCAAGGGTCAAGGTAAGTGCAAAATATAGAAGTGAAAAATATAGAGTTGAAACATAAGGTCTGAAAATACTAACCATTTCTGGTAAACTAAATTATAAATACAGTGGAAATCGCTTATAGTGATAATGGTTATAGTGATCAACCTCTTCTATGGATCAAAAAGCTTGGGACAGAATCATTCCTGTACAAATGCTGCTTAAATCATTTGTTTATAGTTGTCAAGTAATCTGGTTACACTGTATGGAAAAAATAAACTACAGTGATTCTTTTTTTTTTCTTTACTTTGTTTTAATAGCCCTATTTTGCCTTGCAATCACCTGCCTGCTTCTGGCTAGCTACCTGCTGCATACACAGAAAGCTTGACAGGAAAATAAATGTCATTTTCTCTCAATGAAAAATATAGACTCATCATAGTGTATGATAAACTGCCAAAAACGAGCGAAGGAAATGCAGCAGCGAAACCACAATAAGCTATATTTTATATACAGTACTTTATTATAGCATATTTCAGTTGTACAGTTCAGTGATTTAATTTGTACAGTATTTTTAATTTTGAAAAGCCTTTAAAACAGCTGTACTGTATTTTGAAACATAAAGAAAAGGGGGAAAAAAATCTGTTATAATGGTCATCTGCTTATAAGGACCAAAATTCACCCAGACTGATGTGATCATTATAAGCGGTTTCCACTGTATGTGTATGCAAGTGTTCTTTGGACATAGAGGCTTTGCACTGGGAATTTATCTAATTATTGAGATGAGATGTATTTTCTGCTTGTTCTATTCACTCTGTAGTCACTTATCTGGAGTAACATCTGTACCTGAGGAGAAATATACAACACCTAGTAACAGTTACTATGGGGATTAATCCATCAGAACTATTCTGAACTGTTATGTGCGCTTGGTAATTGTTAAATGAAAAGATGAGTGTTTGACCCGGTTCTTCTCAAACTTGGCTGTCTGTTGGGTGTATCGTTATATTAACCCAGAATTTAGGTTTTTGTACTAAAAAAGCAAAATATATGACAGAAATACATTGCACAAATATAGCTAACTTTTGTGGGTGGTTGAAGAGCTGATAGAACAAACTATCAGTGTGAAAGAAGTATAATTTCCAAAAAAAACCTACTTTATTATGCATATAACTTGAGTAGCAGGTGTTCTCAGTTAACATGTGAGGAAGCCAGCTGTTACTTCCTCACTGTTCACCAGAGGGCGACATAACATTTTAGATTACTCGAATTTCATTGCCCATTTGTGTTTTCACCATGCTTAAATGTTTTCCTGCTCTTTGTTCCTTTCTCATTTTTTAGGTAAGTTTGCACTCTCTGTGATGCTCCAGTCTTGTAAGCTATACTGTACATGAAGCCTGCTTTGCTGTTAGACTAAGCAACAGCAGTTTAACCACAGCAAACTGGAATTGAGCCAATGTTAAGGGACCTTAGCCTAATATAAATACGAATAATTGGTCAGGCTGAAATAACATATAAATGGTCTACCATTGATTCTATAAAGACACCTGCTTTTTGTTTAATAAAACAAGGTTTTCCAGCATTCAAGCACAGGATCATTACGCGCCAAGCCAGGCTTATTAGCTTAAAAAGTGCTCAAGTGAATTCAGTGAGTTTGGGCTTAGACAAAATACAAGAGCTCAAAACAATAATTAAAGCCCCTAATCCAAAATATTCACGTCCTGTCTTTCCCACTCCCTCCCCCTTCTGCCTACCTCTCTCCACCCCACCCCCCTCTCTCTCCCTCCTCAATGTAGGTATTCTCTTCTCCCCCAGCCCTGTCCTGCCCTCACAGCAGCCACCCCCACCTCCACCCAAAAATCCTGCACGGCTCATGGCCTTGGCCCTAGCAGAGAGCGCCAACAAAGCCCTGCGTGGGGAGGGCATTTCACCCCCATTCTGCTCCCCCCAGTTCCAGGAGAGCCCCTCCCTCAAGGGCCCCCCTGCTGACACAGACAACGTTCTGGCCTCAACTTCCGACGCAAACCAACTTTACTCTACCGTCCGCCCATTATCTGCATGGATGTCTGAGAGCAAGGCCAACACAGCCGACCCACAGGAGGGGCCACAGCAGGTGGGCAGTTCTCAGGGGCAGGTGAGTGTGATTAGGTCCAGTGAAAGATGGACGTTGTTTTTTTCCTTTCATTCGTAGTCTTAGAGCATCCTGAATCAGTTAATGTAATGGTGAACAGAGCGCTGTTGTTTATCATGAAAGAAAACTTGCATGCATTTATACCAAATCACCGTGGTATACTGTTTCACCACAGGATACAGGCACTCTTTCCTCGCAGACATCGGGCTCTGACTCTGGGGCTTCTAACTCTGAGGTGTCAGCTGGTAGCTCAACTGGAGAGTCGAATACATCTCCAGGTCTGGTCTACAAAAACCAGCAGCAGCAACAGCAGGCCCAACATAAAATGCACAGCCTATTTCCTGAAGAACAACCTAACGACGATGAAGCCTCATCTCAGAGGAAGGCTCCTCACTATTCCCGTCAGTTTTCTGCTCCCCACTCACAGAACAAGCCCCCTACCCAGCCTCAGCTCCTGCACTCCAAGTCAGAGAGCTCCCCGCTGGCCCAGGTACATGCTGTCCAGCCCCCACGGCCCAAGGTGCCCTCCAGACCACTGGATCGGACTCCTCTCTCCCGGGCTGACAACTTCATGCGACGTTCCCTGGATGCTGCGCGTATTCGCCGTATTATCACCCAGTCACAGAACCCCAGTGCCCCGCTGTCGCGGGCATTCTCCGAGCGCATAAGCGGGACATCACATGTGGTGCCGCGTTACCAAGCTTCACGGCCGCCCAGCCGCTCGGCTTCCACTGCCATTCGGCCTCTGGCGCCCCAGGCTTCTAAGATCCAGCCCATAGCAACTACAGAGGATCAAGGCAAAATGGAGAACTTCTACTATGAAATAGCTGCACCTGAACATCCACCACCCAGTTACACCCGGCACAGCTACCAGAACATGAGGCTGGATGCAGAGGGGAACTACCGTCCTGGTAACACTGAGGCAAGCCAGCAGCCTCTCTCCAGAGTACCACCCCAAAAGCACAGTCCACACCCCAGCCATCTATCCATGGTGACCAAGGGACCCCAGTTATGGTCATCTGAAGCCACACGTGCCTGGGCGGCAGCACAGTCCCACTCGTACTCCTTTTCTCACGGCCATCATCGCGCTCAGGAGAGCCCCCCAATGCATCACCCCCTGTGCCACCACTCCTCCTCAGTCAGGCTGTCCTCAAACCCCACTATGGGTATGCCGCTCTCCGTCCACCAGCGCCACCAGCATCGATCCCAGTACTCCCCCTCTGATCTTGCTGCTTCACAGTTGCACCCCTACTTTGAGAATGGGAAAGTGTGTTACCGGCATTTTGAGCCCTTCCGCACTGAGAATCATCATTCCCCGGCAGAGATGCCAGTGCAGTCACCTACTTCGCTGGTGCTGAGGCCCTTACCAAAGCAGCCAGAGCAGTCCGAACCAATCTATGTAAATTTCCCCATCAGCAGCCCCATTCCTGCCAGTAAAACCAAAAGCTGGGCCACCACTGACTTAGACGGAGACTCCCAGCAATC
Source organism: Pollimyrus isidori (assembly GCA_019775955.2). Lineage (NCBI taxonomy): Eukaryota > Metazoa > Chordata > Actinopteri > Osteoglossiformes > Mormyridae > Pollimyrus > Pollimyrus isidori. The sequence continues at coordinate 4,165,565 of JABFDZ020000001.1, forward strand.
ATCTGAATCCCTGGTCCCACCTTCTGATGCGCTCGCTGATTCCTCCAACCCTGATACTAAACAAGAGAATCCTAAACGATTGGCTTCCTCTTGTTATGACAGTCCAATACAAGTTGAGGTTGAAGACAGTCTGGTTGCCAAGACAACAGTAGCAGCTGTGGGACATGCTCAGAGTCGCTCAGACACCCAGAGTGCCACTGTGGAGTCCAGCCAGAAACTGACTGGGAAAGAAATAGCCTCTCTGCTTATTGAGAAGCTGGCAGAGGATGAAGGGGAAGGCCCATGTGCTGTCACCTCCTCCTCCACCTCCTCATCACCTCCACTAGAGCACCCTCCAAATCCCTATCCCAGCCAGCACCAGCACTCCTACAATGTGTACACATCTGGACCATTTCATAGTCATTTGGAGGGCCAGGCACCACTGCGTGGAGAGGGGCCAGACCCTCTACGAAGGTCCACCTCATCAGGCGGACACTACCGACAAGCCTTTGACGTAATGCCATCTGGTGATCAAGTACTGAAATTCTACCATGCACAGGATTTTAACTCTGCTCCTCAGGGAGACAACCCGAACCCCTACCCTGTTCGTCCACTTTATCAGGACCAACTCTATACCAGCCAACCCTCAGCAGAAAATGCCCTTACCACCACTTCTGGCCTCCTCACAAACCTATCACTAGGGACACCACGAGGGTTTAGTGCTCAACCAGGAGGCTATCCATCAGTCTCATATCAGCACAGTCAATATCCTTTCCAGTCTGCACCCATGCAGGCCCCATATTCCAGTGCACCACGCAGAGAGGCAGTCTTGAATCCGTCAATTCAGTCATCTGGGCTCAGAAGCCAAAGGGGTCTGGCTCGTCAAGGTAGCCTTCCGGGACCTAACTGGACTATCCACTCTGAGGGGCAGACACGCAGCTACTGCTGAATGGGTGTGATTAGAAAACTGATGTGCTTGAAGAATCTTCCAGTCAGTTCTGATGTTTGAAGGATAATGTGAAAACTTGCTGTGTGACCCCATTTAAGAAGAACAAGACAAGAAAAACAAGTGATCCTTGTTTTCATCTGAAACTGCAATGTACTATATATATATATGTATATATGTGTGTGTGTGTGTGTGTGTGTTTATATATATATGTATATATATACATATATATGTGGATATATATATGTATATATATGTATGTGAGTGTGTATGTATATATATATGTATGTATGTTTTTTGTGTGTGTGGATATTCTGTGGAGTATTTGTACCCATTATCCAATTTTTTATCATTTTATATGAACCCTTTTATCTCTCAGCCAATGACCCATATTTCACCGTTGTTAATGGAACGACATAGAGAACACTGATGACCACTGATGGCCTAGATATGAAAACATTCCAAAACGCTTCCACCAAGAGAATAAATGAATAGCTGCTCATTCAACACACACACACACATATACATTTTTTTTTCTTTCTCTGTTGCAGAAAATAAGTTTTTTGCCTGATTCAGTTTATCACAGACAGTGAAGTATCATTGTTCTTTTAAAAAGTTGCTTCTCTGCGAAGAAATTGGATTCTTGTTAATATATATTTTTTTATTTATTTTATGTTTTGATGCATTTCCGTTGTTTTTTATGGGGGTTGTGTGTGTGTGTGTGAATTACAGTATGTTTTCTGGATTTGTCTGCCTCAAGTTTATCAAAAAAGCACATTTTACTGGAAGAAAAAACACTAACAACCGGGAAATACTGCCTTGTGTGAAAGGGAATCTGTTTCTTGCTTGTTTTGCATAATCTTTTTCAGTAGTAGTCAACTAGTTAGTTGCCTTTAAGAAGACTCCCCAGGAGTCTATGCCAGAGAGTGTTTTTTGCAATCTAAAGTATTGTATCCTTGAAGGATGTCTTGTTTTTAACTTGTAATTATTTTAACATGCTTTATACAAAGCAATGTATACTGTAAATAGAACCTAGTCATAGCCCCCTGCCCATATAACTATCTAGGTTAAAAACCTAAAGGTACAGTGGCAGTGTCCTGCCTGTCTTCTTCACTCAATGGTTTTGAGTTGTGTTAATTTTATTAATTGACTCCTGACACCAACTACGTGAGGACAATGTCACTGAAGTTGTCCAAGCACATTAGGTGTAGCCATTTGATATGTCACTCCAATGACAAGGGCTGAGCTCTCCTCCACAGACAGGCACAGCGTACCAGATGTTAGAATCGTTTACGCAGTCTGCAATAGCAAGAGAGGACATTTTCGGAATTGTTTCAGGTTTTGTTAGTGCTGAACCAACAGTATAGTTGATCATTTATTTTTTAGAAATTATTTAGTTAGTTTCCATGTTCAAGAGAATATTAAAGTATATTTATACTACAATGTATAAGATGTTTTTGATTGCTTAATTGCCTAGTTCATCTTTCATATTTCTCAAACAAAGGTATTATTGCATCATACCATCTCTGAACTCACCACTTTACATTAAATTTATTTATCATATTTATATGCAGAACGTTTTACCATTTTATAATGTCAAGGAACTTGTAGGGGTTGCATTACTAAGCTGTACTGTAATGTCTGTGCCTTTCTAGTGGACGATGCTGATTAGCTTCAACAAAATTTGGTCTTAATCATTGAGTCTAGCTTGTTTATAGCAGCTGTTTGTTGCTCTGCTGCAGTAGTGCTGTAAATGAGCTGGACCCAGCACTCTTGAAAATCTGGTTACCCAGATTTACTGTTAGATAAGGGATTTTTGCACAGTGCTATTTTAGACGGTCTCACTCAGTACTAGTTGTAGGCATAATTGATTAACATAATTGATGAAGTTCTGAAGAAAATTCTGAAAAAAGTCTCTCTATCTCTGTCTGAGTGTCTTTGTAAGCATCTATTTTATTTCATATCTATGCAGTGAATAAATACATTGAGAAGTTCTTTAAAATCAGAAATACTTTAAAATGACTGTACTACCTAAGTGTGTGTTAAGGTTTGTCTGTTACATGAGTTGAGACCAATATTCCGTCAGCCTTATAGCACTTTCCAAAAGGCAGTTCATCTTTTTGTATTTTTTCCAACTTGTGATTTAAAATCTGACAGTTGCATCAAAGAATAAATCTTTCATTTGTTTTTCTAATATTTTTATAATGTGGCACAAAAACAGCCGTAGATTGCATGTGAGGTGTATGAATGTGCTGCAAGAGCAGAATGAAGGGTAGCTTAAAGGACCAACTTTGGAAGACAAGTGTGATGAAGTTGTATTGATTGTATTAATAAATTGTATTGAGCTGACTGCGATTTTGGTTTTACATAGCAATGTACAAACACTACATATCTAAAGATTGTTATGTCAGTAAATATGCACATTTAGTTGAGATCATCACATACTTTTAAACCCATTACTTTAAAAATGTTAAGTTGAATCTTAAGTTTTGCACCTGAGTAAAAAAAATTGTATAAATTGTTGCAAATATTGTATACAATACTTAAGTATACTTACGTATTTAAAGTACTGTTCATTTATAATAAAGTATACCAAAAACATCAAAGTAACAATGGTGATAATAATTTAAATCCGTTAATGACATGTTCAGGATTTAAAATAAAAACTCATCTATGGACAGAATATTTGCATATACTTTAAAATACGTTACATGCAAAATACATAAAATTTTCTCTCTGTGTCACTTGAGTGTCTTCCTGTAGTGCAAAGATATACAGTTAGGCTAACTGCCTTCTTTAAATTGCCAGTAATACGCCAGTTTGTGCATGTCTGAGCTGCAATAGATTGGTATCCTGTCCGGAGGGTACCCCTGCCTTATGTTCCATACTGTTTGGGACAGGCTCTGTGATACTGATCAAGACAAACGGTTGAGAATTGGATGGATGAAAACAGACGGTGAAACAAACAGTGCCGTTTGTTTAATAATTTGAATGTTGAAATGTTTTTTTATATGGGAAGTTTGCAATATTTACACTTACAATGGATATTTCATTCCACCACAAAACACTGCCAATAAATTCATATCTGATGGGTGAAATTCATTAATGCTTCCCAAATGTCATGATGGTGGCGCAGGAGGTAGTGCTATTGTCTGGTAACTGGAGGGATACAAGTTCAAGCCTTGGTTTTTCCTGAACCTATTGAAGTGTCCTTGATCAAGACACTGAACTCCAAACTGCTCCTGGTGAGCAGGTTGGTGCCTTGTATGGTGTCCGGTGTGTGGATGCGTGAATGTGAGGCATGAATTGTAAAGTGCTTTGACTGCTAGTGGAAGTAGAAAAGCACTATATAAATGCAGTCCATTTACCATTGAGCAAAAGCACCACCTTGCATTCATCACTTTATCATCAATACGCATAAAAAAACTTTAAGTTAAAGTAGGACATATGTACAAAAGCATTTTTGTTGTTTTGTATTTCTTTAATCTAGGTAGGCCTATAGTAAGTCAAGGTGTAAGTCAATACTTTTTTGTAAGTGTTCACTTCAACACAGTCTGAATCATGACGGGGCTTGATTGCTGTCTCTAAATTCTCCTTTGTGTGTCATTCTGTGTAAATGTATTACATGTGATGGACTGACATCCCATCCAGTGTTCTTTGCTTCCTGGGACAGATGAGGGTCAGCTTTGCTACATAAGTGGTGATGGACAAATGATAATTAATGGCGCTCAGCTGGAACAGAAAAAAACTCACTGATTGTTGAAACCAGAATTTATATTCAGAACTTTAAAGAGTTATTCAGTTATAAAATTCTATTAGTAACAACCATACAAGTGATATTTATGTATGAGTACAGTATCTTGAACATCTTATAATTTTATCTAAGTGAATAAATGTTTGGGCAAGCCTGATAAGAATAAATTGAATACTTTTAAAAGTCATTAATAATGAACCAAAATGCCAATCATATGTTTTTAGAACCAGTTGCTGAAGTTTATCATCGCAATGGCTTATATAATTGTTTACTATTATGCCAGTAACAAAAAAATAAACGCTATGGGCAGTGATCACTTTAGAAAGATGGAAACAGAAATGCTGCTTAAATTTAGGAATATTCTAGGATATTAACGAGAACAGATGTATAGATGTATGCTCTCTCCCAAGCCTTTGTACAAAAGTACATAAGTAGTTCACACACCAGGATTACAGATCAGTAAAATCATCTTTAAATATATGTGACTGGTTTCTTACCACATTCTTTCATTTAAATGAATTACACATCATTGAAAATAACTGAATCTAAATATTCAAGTAACAATAGTAATATACATTTGCACTGCCTGTTCCTTTTAACCTAGTGGAAAGCAATAAAGTTACCATTTAGAAACTAAATATTATGTTGTTCATCTACAGAGGATGTTCTTCAGGTTTTATTCAGTTACCCCTTAGAGTACAAAATTGTTTTGATAACTTACTAATACTAAATATAATGTTTTCCTAACGTGTACTGTATATTCATAATAACAATCTTCAGAATAAATTATATAACAAGATACCTGAACATTTTTTGTAAATGTTATAAAAACATAAACTGTCTTTCATGTAGGAGTCATTTAACAGTAGAATTTAAATAATGACAAAGAAAGTGTATATGGAAGTGTAATTGTTCAGACATTCACTTTTCACAAATTTCCATTCAGTTTAATCCTTTTAGTTTTGGTGGGGTTTTTTGTAAACATTGCTGAATAAGTCATCATATGCTGGTGCTTCTGTGGTTTTCTGCTTGGTTTAGGTGTTATTTTCAGCAGTGGGAAACTTTTGAGGACAGCGGAGGTGTGGACAGTGTCTTCAGAGCTTCAGGTAGTACACCATGGCACACAGCAAGAGAAAGAACTGACCCAAAACATTAGAATGTTAGGTATTTTGGAACCATGTAACTAGTTAAGTGTCTTTGTGTAGAAGTTTCTATAGAAAGTATTTAATGTATGATGCCAATATTAATCATCCATCCATGTTCCAAACTGCTTATCCTTACTGGGTCGCGGGGGGTCCGGAACCTATCCTGGAAGCAACGGGCACGAGGCAGGGAACAGCCCTGGATGGGGGGCCAGCCCATCGCAGGGCACACTCACACACCAGTCATTCACACACCTATGGGCAATTTGGCAACTCCAGTCAGCCTCAGGATGTTTTTGGACTGTGGGGGGAAACTGGAATACCTGGAGGAAACCCCACGACGACACGGGGAGAACATGCAAACTCCACACACAGGAAGCCCAGGCAGAGACTTGAACCCGGGTCCCAGAGGTGTGAGGCAACAGTGCTAACCACTGCACCACCATGCTCCCCCCCCAATATTAATCATTAGCCTATATTGTATATTACTATATAATGGCTCAAAGAATCATACATTAACACATAATGTGCCACCTTGACAAGAGAAGTCATGTAAGTAAAAACTTACCACAAATATCAGGACAGAAAATCCATACCAGCTGATTGCCCAAGTGTAGTTACTGAAAACAGACTCAATGTAACCAAAGCAGCCCTGGGGAGAGAAAAGGAGTAATTCATATAATACACTTTGACCAGTAACAGCTGACTTCCTATGAAAATATATTCAGGTATAAAGGTGATACAGAGTCAGAAGTAATACAAGTGATTCTAGAACAAGTCTTCACCTCCCCTTACCTTGGCAAACATGGAGCCTACATAGCCTACTTGGCAGCTCTTTTGGTCTGCAATCTCATAATTGTTTTGTCTCCTGCAGCAGTTGAGGGGCCAGGGGGAAACATTGGGGAAGCTTTGCTTGAAGGTAGAGGTGTATGTAATCCAGTCAATGGGGCCATCTGTGCCGCAACACTGGACCTGTGAGGAGGGTGAGAAAGACACCAAATAGTAGAGAGTGTTGTGAATAAGCTGAGATATGCTAGTCAAATAGCTAAAAAGCTGCTCTTCCCAATTTATGGCAAAAATCATAATCTCAAATATTTTGGTCAATACTGTACTAAGATCATGATTAGTTAACAGAGTTACTCATTGACTTTGGAAATGTCACGCATTTATTGATATTTTTTTCTAAAAAAACATCTTAACTGGATTTCCTTGAGCTCTGAATATAATTCAACTAAGAAACCAAAAGTTTATGGAAAGGGGTGCACTGGATTTATAACACAAGATGATACAGGAGTATCAGTGCAAAACAAAATGCGAAACTATTTTATCTCAATTATTTTACTTTGATAATCCCTGGAATCTACAATCATAATTGAAATCAAAATTAGATTCATTGCCCAGCCATAATAGAAAGGTCAAGTAGTTAATAGATACCTGTACATCTATACTATTTCATATTTATATTTAGCAAGAATCGCTTCAGTGACTATTCTGAAGACTATTTTGAGTAAAAATATCTAGAAAATAAACAAACAAGGAGCACATAAAACATTCCAATTCTAATATAAGTTGGCACTGATTTTCCTCTGACATGACATAAATTAAGGTGTGCTCTAGTAAAATGTGATAGTTCTATACATCACTCTACGCACAGCAGATGTTTATTAAAGGGCAGGTATGGAAAACTATTTGCCACAGTTATCTGTCCCCATTTGTTACTTGTAGCCTCACCTAGAATTTTTGGTGTAGCCAGTATTGTTAGGTATCACGTCAACAAAGAAGTAATAATGAGCAGCACCAATCCTTAATATTATGAAACCCTTGATCTACGTTCATGGGAACAAGTCGTTTAGGCTTCTGTCTGTTATACCTTTCCTTGACAGAAGGCTACGTGACCTCTTTACACTAATTACCATTGCAAAGTTTCCTCAAGCAGTTTTGTTGCCAATCTGATTATAATATAAGGAAAGGAGCAATGGGGAATCAGGTCAGGATCAGATGATATAAAATCTTTGAGCACAATTCAGTGTTTGGAAGTTTTAAGACAACAGTATTCCGAGTGAATAAGATGATATCAGTCTAGGTATTACAAGGTCGGATAACATACCTCTTGCATTACCCTGTTCCATGTATCCGTGATCTGTTTCCCATCATCAGAATTATCTGCATAGTACCTTAGCATTTGTTTTTTCACCAGATTACTGTTGCCAACTAGCTGAAGGGATGAGATGACACATCACAGGATTTAAAACATATATGCCTGTTGTTCTTTTGCAGCTGTTATCTTGGACTCTGCATTCTTTCATTAATTGAGAATGCCTTTATTTCATCTGTGCTATTAATTGTGGTTTATGCTTTTATAGTATATTATATTCTATAGTATAATATATTCAGTACAGAGTAAAAGTTAGATGAAGAAAATGGTGTTTAAATAATGTTCATGTTGCTGTAAATCTATGACTGTCAAAGTGTGTCAGCTTTGCCATTTCAACACTTCGGTATCTGCAGCAACCATTCAACAGGTTGATACATTTTTGACACCACCATAGCATATCTCATATGGCTAATCAATACCTCATTAACCTTTTAAACTAATCAAATGAGCTGAGGAGAGGCTTGGGAAATGAAGCAATGTTCTTCCAGCCATCAAACAAGGTCTCTAACTTTTTAGAGAACAGAAGAAATTCTTGTTAGTTTTTATTGTGTTACTCTTAATTTGAATGTTTTAATGTTAAATTTTGTGTGTTTTTTAAAAGCAAATATGCACTTACTACCCAGATAATTTGCACAGTACTGTACAATTCAATATATTTCACAGATATGGGTTTGAAATGTATGAATTGAAAATAATTTCACTTACATAATCCCTGTGAGTTGCTGCTGTGATGACAGAAGCACATTCAAATATGTAGATAATCAGCATCAAAGCCATGTACTTCAAAGAAGAATAAGAACACAAGAAACATGTACAATGTAAATGGGCAGTACACAGGTCACATTTTAACCGTACATAATATCGACTGTCAGTTGTATATCATGCATATGTTTCTAAAAAACAACCCTGTATTGTTTCATGTAATTGTGCAATGTTTTAGAAATATAATATTTGGCAAGGTTTTGTTTATGTTTGATTCCTTCAGTTTCCTGCCACAGTCCGATGACATTCAGTTCAGAAGAATGGATGCCTTAATGCCTTCATTTGTGAACTTCAGCTTGTGTAAGTGTATTGTAATAAAATAAATTTCATTTGATGTTTGCCCTGTTATATGTCTGCATCTCAAGTGAACCGCCACTGGTTTAGTGGTTAAAAAACAATATATGTTTCAAGGCATTTTGGGGCACAGTGGTTCACTAGTCTCAATTAAACTGATAAGAACTAAGAAAAAAATGAAAATTAAACGAGTTTAATCTTTGTGTTTTAAACTGTTTACTGGTATATCTTACCATCATCATCAAGCCTCGATGTTTCCAGATAACAGCAAATATGCCAAATATAGCGACGCAGAAAAAAGAGAAGCCTGTGAAGATGGCTATCCAGGAACCAGCAAAAATATCATCCTTCCCAGTGACGCCTGCCAGTGGGTACAGGCCGTAACTGTCAACAGTCACCCAAATGGCCACTGCAAACAAAGCCAGTCCAAGAATCTGAGAGGGAAGGATAGTGGCATAAAGAAATAAGCATCCGCGATGTGGGTGTGTGACCGAGCAAATAAAATGGAGGGAAAGGAAAAGAGAAAATAAAGAAATATAAAAATAAAACAGTCAAGGGAGAAAGGCAAAAATTGACAGGAGCTAGAAGACAACTGAGTAAATCTTACAGCAGTGAAGGCATTGCCAATGATGAGAATGATCTTAAGAGCCCTGGTACTTTTCCCATCCTCCATGGCTGCACGTTGTGTGAAATATAATTCCTACAAAACAAAGAAAAACTCCACTACGTTGTGCATCCTGACTCACAAATACAAATTGGCAGGGAAAACTCCTGGGGTGTGGTCAGCAACATTCACATGATCAGGCTGCGGAACTATGGGGTGGCTGAACCTGTTTTGCTTGCATTTGCTACAATGGCCATTAACTGAAAACTGCTCATCTTGTTGAAAGCAGATGTAACCTGATTTGTCAACAAGTTTCTACTTGTTAGTATCAAAAGTAGCCGAAAACCTTGAATATGCCACTCTGAGTATAATTTTGCCACACCACATTATTCACAATTAGAACTTAGAATACTATGCACAGTTTTTTTCTATATGTTTTCTGTCAAGTATATGCTATAACACTAAATAAACATTTCCTTTAAAACAGCAACACATCTACCTTGATTGTTATTTAAATGTATTTTTTTCCTGATGCAGTAGCTTTTATTCTGTTCTACAATTAACAAGGAATGTAAAATATATTCTTAATTTAGTTCAGAGCTATTCACTGTATTTCTTGTTTTTTCTTAATCCTCAAAAGTACCTTTGAACAAAATCCAGTAAGATCATCTGTGACATACCTGAAGTGAGAGGACTAGGAAAATATCAGCAATGGGTCATATACACCTGTTCCACTTGCAATGCTGTTCACATGTAAGAACTCGTTTATGCTCCAGGTAAATTTATTGGTGAGGTTTTGTGACGTCATTTGGAAAGTGGCAAGCGTTTTATATTAGGTATACACAATAGAAATGCTTAAGGGCGAATGAAAATGTTAACTGAAAGGGGCATGTTTAAGGGCGAATGAAAATGTTAGCTCAAAGGGGCATGTTTGTGCAAAATTAACTGTTACAAATACATCAGTTCTCTAACAATGCATATTCCAGTAATCCCAAATCCAAAATTAGACACAGATTCTAACAGAAAATAATATACATATGTGTGTATACATACTTATGTACAAGAGCATAACTATCAGTTGAACACTGGGGGGGTCCAGGGGGTTCAAATTCAAATTCAAATTCATGCTTATATATGTTATATATGTTACTGTTTAGGCTCAGTAGACAGTACCCAACTCCAGTATCAGGTTCAAATTTTACCTCCACTTCCCTAATACTCTTTCTCCTGCACTTAGGATAATTAGTGTCAGTAACATTTTGACTAATTAGTATAAGGTTTTTTTTTAATACTTCGGTCACATCGGGTTAGGAATCTAGCTCCTTATTACCTGCTACGAGCATAGGTATTATTTATGGCCACACCTACCTCCAAAAGATTCCACTGTAGAATTACTCACACCTATAATCATTTATCCACCCATCTGTGACGACAGTTTGCTTTGGTGGGTGGCATTTGGGGAAGCATGAATCCCCACCCATGGCGCCAACCCTGATACATACACACACTCAAACAGTTCTGGAAATGGACAGATACAGTATATGGCAAGACCATGTACTATACCCTCCCATAATATAGCTGTGCTGACGTCAGCACAAATCTGACAGACAGATGCGAGAACTAGGTGATATGGACCAAAAACTGTCTCTCAACATTTTTAGGCAAAATACAAAGTCACGTGTAAGATATGAAAATTTTCCCATAATGAATTAATAAGTCTTATACCATCTGAAATACAAGGACATTACCAAACAAAATTTGGTCAAGTTTTACTGTGCCATTTTCAAGTAAATGCACTTTGAAATTCATGTGTTTTTCTTATATGACTCAAGATTGACAGGCTGTATCTCAGAATTTTCCCATAATGCATAAACAAGTCTTATACCTTTCAATAGGCAAGTTCCAAGGTTATTTTCAAGTTTGCATGAATATTTCTCTGAATTTTTCGTTATGCTTTTGACGTATCTTATACCACATGCTAAATAGTCCTTGATTGGAATCAGTGCATCTTTGACAAGTTTTATTGTACCATTTTCAAACGTACCCCAACAGAAATAATAATGTGTATAAATGACTTCATACTGTATAATACAATGCAGTTACATCATTCTTTTCTGTAAAATGTCTTATAATGAACTAACAATCAATTGAACTCATTTGTTAAATTGGTTTGATACTCATATTCATCGATATCTTACTCTCTTGTTATTGCCTGACACCCTACCTTACTGTGTCAGTATAGGAGCATGTCACCCCAAATAGCACATTGTGTCAGTTGATCACATCATCTTCCTATCAATCTGAAAAGTCTCCAAGGGAACATTGCACATTGGATGAAATATTTTAGTCACTTAGGCTCACGCCAGTCTCTGTAACATTCTTTATTGTTTTTCAAAAGAATGATTACTAGTGATAAACTGATAAGGACATACCGAAAGCTGATTATTTTAAAATCTGACACCGATACAGATTCTGACTGTCTGGGAGGCTCTGCTTAGAAATGTTTGCTCCTCCTTTTGTGTTTTGATGTTGTACCGTCATGTGGCTCAGCGGCACCAGGCAAACAAACAAGCTCACATGCACGCATACACACACACACACAGACACACACACACACACAATATGGAGCGTAAGAAATTATGGCAGAGAGAAAGAGGAGTGCTGTCTGCCTTTATTTTCAAGCCGAAGATCAAACAACGGCAAGTTCTATTATTTGTAAAAATGCTGACAAATACAGTGGCAAAACAAAAAATAAATTTATACAAGCATATGAGAAAACATTCAAAATAAAATGCAGAGCTAAAGAAACAGTCAGAGGAGGTGATAAATGCAACCTGGCCCTGACAGAATCAGACCCCCACCCCAAGGCAGTGGACATCGGCAGAGGCCTTTCAATTTGGCAGGGAATATCCAGGTTAATTATAGTGCTGAACATAATATTTCTACTTCATCAACTTCAGCATTAGTTAATATAAAATTTTCAAAGTGATTAATGTTAATGTTGTTTGCTTAAGAAGATACATGGATTACTTGGAATATGTCAATGATGATCAACGAATAGCACCTGCTAGACAAATTTCTGTTGACAGAAGTAACCCACTGCAATTTTTTGACTTAATCAGTTTTGGAGATCATTTTTGAATGTACAAAATACCGTAAAAATAATTTCTCTTTTGGAACCCAGTTTTTCATGTGTTACCCAAAAAGGACGGCCTATTCCAGTTAGTCTGCAGTTAGTTCCCAGAGAAACTGGGGATTTATGTGGGGTCAGTGAACCAACAGTGTGTAAAGTTGTTCATAGAGTATGCCATTTGTGTATTGAGAAGACATAAACAGGAATGGCAAGAACTGGTTTTTCATTAATGTCCAAGGTGTATGGACTCCCCATTATTCCCAGATTTTACTTAACTCATCACTGTATACTAAGTTTGAAAGTGGAGATCAAAATGGAATGACAGTGGGTATGCTCAAAGGAATTTTTTTGTTTACACCATACTTGCACCTAATTACACCTGAGCAAAGCTGCTACAAACAAGCTCATATGCGCACTAGGAGTGTAGTGGAGTGCATGTTTGGTGTTGGGAAGAGTCGTTTGCCTTTGGAAAACATGCCAAGAAGATGTTTCATTGTCATTATTTCAACAGCTGTTCTTCTTGACTACCTGAAACAGCATGGATGCCCAGACCTTAGACACTAGAAGACGACAATCCAGATTTACCTTCAATTACAACAAACCACAGAGAAGGACTTGCATATGGATAAATAGCTATTTTTGATATTATTTACCTTTTCTTTATTCCATTGGAATATACATTTTCATATGTTATGGTCATATTAATATATTCTAAAAAGTGTATTTTGGCTGTTATATTAAAGAAAGTCTTTCAATATGATGTAATAAACATTTTTTATTTATTGTTGGTATGAGAGTTGCATCTTGCTCTCCATCTTCATTTTTAGTTTTTCTTGGAGCATCTTAATTTTTTCATTTCATGCTCCTCCTTTAGATATTTACACATGTTCATGAGATTCAATAGACAGCTTTTCATGGATTGTGACTCTTCTGTTCCTTAGAACAGTGCGACAAGACGTTATAGCTTCTGAGGATATGGAGGGTAAATTGCCTTGCAACTTTTCAGTTCTGTCCATTTCACTTTCACCTACAAACAAGAACAGTTCATATGATCAAATGCACACATTAAATGAGAAATAGGTGTCAGATGACAAACAAAAGTCTGAAAGGAGATAAAGAAAGGCAAAATCAATGCACTACTATGCTCATTTCAGGTGTGTGTGATCTGAACTGTCTAGATGAGGGGTGTCAAACTGCAGTCCTGGAGGGCCAGAGCCCCGTGTAGTTTAGTCCACCATAAATGATTCAGCTGAAGAGCAAGTGGTCATTAACACATGGAGTTGAATCAGGTGTGTTAAATGAGGGGAAACACAAAAATATGCAGGGTTCCAGCCCTCCCGGACTGCAGTTTGACACCCCTGTTGTAGATGTTTGTTCATTTGAATTGAACTCATCACAGATGGATTGCCATGCAGTGCATGTATACAGCTGACCCCTGCCGTCGATACAACACCCCTTTCTGCAGGAAGTACTCTTCATTCAGTCCATCAGCTTCAGTTACTGTCTCTCGCTCCTTTACCCTCACAATGAAAGGAGCCAAAGTTGGATCATTTTTCTGCATTTCAACCATATTAACTGGGATCATATAACCCAAGGGCATACATATCAGGAGCTATACCATCTGATGGGTTTAAAACCATATAATGGAATTTCTCTTGTCTTTTCTGACTCCGTGACTTTCTGGACTTTCCAGGCAGTGTCTCCACGTTAACACCAAATAAAGGCAGCACACTGAGGGTTAATGGGGACTCCATATGTTTAGCTTGTGTCCGGGTAACGATCATATTACTTCAGTTCCAGATTGGAAATAACAGGTCCAATAGGACTGACATATCTCGCCCCAAGACCACTGAAAAAGGCAAACAATCAGCAACTCCAACCGTCAATAAGTCACTACCAGAGTCAATTAAAAAAGAGGTCAACCATTTATTTTAACTAAAATGGTTTGATAGGTACCAGAAATAGCTTTTAATTCCGGACATGGCACCAGACACATTTGGGTGAACTTAGCTGGATTCCGAGGGCATCTAGGCTTGGTATGGCCATCCTGTCCACACAGATAACAAACAGGTATTTTACCTTGCTTTATTGCTGATCGACTCTCATGAGGGGATTACTCACCTGATGTATGATTTTGCTGGAACTGGGCAGGCATTTGCCTGTGGGAGTCCCTTGCAGTTTTCCACACTGCATAACTCCATGGTTCCCCCTTCCTGTGAGCAGCTACAAACACATCCGCTAGATAGGCTGCCTCGGCAGCTTTTAGCCCAGCTTCCATGTTGGCCACCTCTTTTGCCGGGAGCAGCCAGGAATCCACCCCTGTACTTCACACACAGTAAATCAAAGAAAACAAACTTAGCAAATTCTCACCATATTCCAGTCAGCTACATGTGCGTGCCCCATATAGCCAACTGGTTAAATGAGACAAAAGATACGTAAACAAAATGTTAAATTAGTAATATTGCAAAGTAAACTAAAACTCAAAGCAAATAACCATAAATGATACTTCCCTTTAAGTTAACTGTGTGGCTGTCGGGGCAGCCGTCACACAGCCGTACCTACCACGGACTCACCTAACTCTCTATGGAAAGTATCTTTTAAGTTCGGCTTTTAACTTCTGTATATTGATTTACTCATGACTACTAGCCTCAATATCCCGATAGGTTGTGTTTGTGTGTGTCCTTAGACAATCTCAATGTTTTCTGTGCCACCGTTATAACAGAGTCATAGAGTATCACCTATTTTACCCCTCACACTGAAACACTTAAATAAGTGTAATGTTCTCATGGTTATACCAGAAGAATCTTGAAAATTAAATAGTGTAACAAGGTATCTTAGTGTGTCCTAACTTTCAGAGATTCTTCTTTCTTTGTTTAACAACACCCCCTTTTTCCACATTCCACAGCTCTTTTTTGTTCTACCATGTTGCATTAAAAAACTGAAATAAGGTGTACATTATCAATTCTGGAGAGCAGATAAACTGGGACCAACCCAAATATGTTGTTCCCAGATGTGCAATTTAAATTTGTATTGCCACAAACTAATGACCACACCTAATTAAGTGTAAGATGTGCTGTTTGAATGTGAATATGTAGTGTAATGTCAGTACCATCTACCCAAAGTGTAACATATATCGAGGCCTCCGTTCATTGAGTGCTTCCAATAGTCCCTGCCTCTGTGCAATCTGGCTGCTAAGCTCTGAAACCTCAAACTTGTTGAACAGCATCCAAACCTGTTAGAATCTTATAGACCTGTATCATGTCCCCCTTCAGTCTCCTTTGCTCGAGGCTGAACAGATTTAACTCAACTAACCTTTCCTCATATGACATTCCTCTAAGACCTGGAATCATTTTTGTGGCCC
>JABFDZ020000001.1:4181794-4193694 GCA_019775955.2 Pollimyrus isidori
ACCATGTCCATCCCTTTATAACCACCATGTACCCATCCTCTGATGGCTACTTCCAGCAGGATAATGCACCATGTCACGAATCACTTCAAATTGGTTTCTTGAACATGTCACTGAGTTCACTGTACTAAGATGCCCCCCACAGTCACCAAATCTCAACCCAATAGAGCATCTTTGGGATGTGGTGGAATGTGAGCTTTGTGCCCTGGATGTGCGTCCCACAAATCTCCATCAAGTGCAAGATGCTATCCTATTAATATGGGCCAACATTTCTAATGAATGCTTTCAGCATCTTGTTGAATCAATGCCACATACTGTAGAATTAAGGCAGTTCTAAAGGTGAAAGGGGGTCAAACACCGTATTAGTATGGTGTTCCTAATAATCCTTTAGGTGAGTGTATGCCTCAGTTCTATTACTTTGTGAATCAGGGATGTCAAACCCCAGTGCTGGAGGGCCAGAGCCCAGTGTAGCTTAGATCTTTCCCTGTTCTAACCACAAATGATTCAGCTGAAGAGCTGTGTAGTCATTAGCACAAGGAGGAACAATAAGTTGAATCAGGTGCGTTAAATAGGAGGGGAAACCCAAAATGTGTAGGGCTCCTGCTGTGCTGTTTCATACCCCTGTTGTAAATAGTAGGTTGCTTTTTATGTAGTTAATTTCAGGATTATAATGGAGGGATATAGATTTGAGGGTCATGCCAGACGCATGAGGGTTGGCAGCCCTGGATTAGCCATCAGAGGTTGTTGGTGATGCACCCGCTTGGAGCTGACAGACTTTACCAGGCCCAAGACCGTCCATGAGGCCTACAAGTAGAAGCACAATAACTTACTCAGAGGCCCCCGGGATGTTTGAATTATCTAAGCTCCCCTACTATTTTTTCTGCGATGGTGTAATTGTCAGCTGGGGGAGGGGGATGTGGTGGTGGAAAAATGTTGTCGAGCAGGGAGAGGAGTGGTGGTGGTAAGAGTTGTCAACTGGGGGGGCTTCAAATTCTATTAAAGAAGGTCAGTTGAGGCCCCTTTTTCAGCCTAGCTAAACCTGTACATTAAGGAGTCCCTGTCTATTAGCTAGGAATAGAGGGAAATCTGAATCACCACCGGCCATTTGTCTCACCTCGGTTACCCATGGGAAGGGGTAGGGAGTTATCCTTAAATGGAGTTTCTATTGACTTTTTGGACTCTTTGGAAACTATGTAGAGCCCAGAAACTGCTC
This sequence comes from Pollimyrus isidori, assembly GCA_019775955.2. Classification (NCBI taxonomy): domain Eukaryota; kingdom Metazoa; phylum Chordata; class Actinopteri; order Osteoglossiformes; family Mormyridae; genus Pollimyrus; species Pollimyrus isidori. Next base: position 4,183,005 of record JABFDZ020000001.1, read on the forward strand.
TACAAACTTTGGTTTTCACACACTGGGCGGTTTCTCCATCTCATTTGTCGGGAAAATATGTCCTTTTCTGCACTCCTTCAGTTTTTCGCTTTCTTGAGCGCATGATCATTTGGTTTGTAACAATTCCATCGTAAAGATGTGTTCTGGCAGCGTAGGGTAATCGCAGTGGCTTTCTCTGTAAAATGCTTTTTCAAACACATTCTGTGAATATGGTGTCTTTTCTGTACTAGCTATGGAAGAAAGCAATCTTTGGAACTCTGTTCTCTGTCAAATGTTGTGTTGTTTATGGGATCCAGTAACGTGACCAATTAGGTACGATTTTGGTTTCCGTTGGTTAAGCGGTTAAAAGCAGCTGGTGACTGACAGCACATGGCTGGTGACTGACAGCACATGGCTGGTGACTGACAGCACATGGCTGGTGACTGACAGCACATGACTGGTGACTGACAGCACATTCAGTATGGGTTTTATAGCCTCATGTCTTCCATTACTTCTTAGTGTTCGCGTAAGCATTTTTGTGTAATTTCTTGCAATGGCCACAGGGTGGCTCAGTTTACAGGATTCGTACTCTAAAGATATTGACACTGGAACCATGGCATTTTCACAAAAACAACATATGCACAAATAAGGAGAAAGGCTCTATAATTTGGCTATTGCTATCAAGGTGATGCTGTAGGTAAGTGGCACGCCTTCCTACTATCGTTCTGGTATGACACTGCATGTTCCAGCACCAGTAAAAAAATCATTGTCACTTGCAAAGAAATGCATCTTCCCTTGTCCTGCAGGTTCCCTGCCAGTACTGTAGGGCATGTGAGTTCATGCAGATGTGTCCTCTTAATGGTGATCATGGTTTGGAAACAGTGAAACCCGGTTTAATTTCTCGGTGTGGAGTATCACTATGCAACCCAAGAAACTAAACTAAACTATGCATCCTTAAAACTAAAAACAAGTGGCAGAGCTGGGAGTGGGCCCCATTCCACACGAGCCAGTGCTTATCGTCGCTATCTACAGCATCATCGCGTTTAGCTAGACAAGGCTCATTTTCCAACAATCTGGGGGCGAAGATGGAGACCAAATGTACGGTCTACATGGCCACATCGCGTGACTTCGGAAGTTGCTTGTGTTGAACATGTGGGTTTCATTTGGTGTCATGCCCTACAGACAAATGGTGCTACAAACGTCGCCCCCTGTTGGGAAAGGATTTGTAATGCATATCTCTGGTCATATATCTGCCAAAACCATGTCCATGGCTGCAGTATGAATGGCAGGAAGATTTGCAGACTGCTAAGGGGGCAGTGAGCGGGCATCCGATGAACCTGTGTGACTTTTGTGTTACCTAGCAACCCCAAATCTATTAATCCGTACTTGATGACTCAAAAACACATCCAATCCTGGTACCATTGTAGCAACCTGCACCTGGCAACGCGGTAAAGAGACACCGAGTATGATAGAAGGGCAGGAGACCCAGGAGACAGTGAAGCGATTGTGTGGCCTGATTGCACTCCGACGATGGCTGTTCAAACAGGACCGAGCTGAAATGACACCAGCTTTGCACAAAGAAAGGGGTGCTGACAGACTGTATAAACACCAGATTTTTTTTGCTCCCCCTGTAATCGCATGTTCACTTAAAAAGGGCTTCCAACAAATTCTTTGGACGTTTGGTAATTCCTGGTCATGTTTATGGTTTGTTTTCCCCCACAAAACTATGATATAGGGTGTTTGCGTCCCATGGGAGAGGGAGGGACAGGCAGAGTTTGGGACTCACAAGCCGGATTCACTTAGAGAGGCTGTAAATGTCTTATCACTCTAATCCGGCATGAGTATCGGCCTAAATCGTGATCTGTGTGGTAATTTTAATTGCTGTTCTGTTCTTCATTAGGCGAGATCTTAAGCAATTCTCATTGCTTATATAGCGTTGACAAGCTGTACCTCATCCTTGTGATGGGTAGATTAGAGCAGTGTTGCATAATGTGCATCAATCAGCATTGCATAAGTTGCTAGTTTGCAGTGCTGTACAGTCTCGGGGCATCTGCGTGTGCAGTGATGTCCGTTTTGTCTCTGACAGGTGTGGTCCGCCAGGTGAAGCCCATCACTGGCCCATTCTACACGGTCCTCAAGCTGGCCATGAACCATGTGATGTCCGGAGTTGTGTCTTACCGCAACATTGTCAATGTCCACATCTACATCTCCGAGTTCTGGTTCTGAGCCGAGACCCAGAGACCCTAACCCCACCCTACACCTCTCACAGACCCCAGCCCCACCCTTCTCCCCCCCCTCCCCCCATCTTCTGTGGCACTGAGGTTGGAGGAGAGTGTGAATGATGTGTTGGGGATGGCCTGTGGGATCCTCATAGCATCCTCCTTGCTGGCAAAAGGACGGGAACATTGCTTTGTCCTTAGAGTGCAGGGTAATCTCTGTCTGCTAGGGTGTAAATACGTCACTCTCTCACTCATTTTTCTATCACGTTCTAGATCAGCCTGGCTGTGTGGCTCTATGCCACGTGCTTCTTGCACCATTACTCCACACCGCCACTGCGTAAGCCAATCAAGCTGAGTTAAAAGCCAGCAGAATACCCATCACTACTGGCTCGCTTTCATGGGGATAGGTTTACAAATGTGAAATTGGAAGGGAAAACAATAGAGAAGCACATAACAGTGCATTAATAAAACGTTAAATATTTGTGACCTCGTATGGTTATTGTTACAGAGCTTCCTTCATGTAATCTCCCACCAACTATGTCCCACCCAAATCAAAGGAGCAAGAGGTCAAGACCCCCAAACACTATGCAAAATAGAAATGGGCAGGAAGATTGCATACCATACAGAGCAAAGACCCCTAAATTACAAACAAATCCATATGAAAAGAGAAAGACCCTTGATTCACACACCAACCCAAACAGCGAGTAAGGGGCCTGCTATTCGAGCTGCCCCTTGGAGGCCTGATGGGGGAGTGGCACCAGTCCCCTGGCTGGCTACCCGTTGCCACACCGCAGCACATGCTGCAGGATAAAAGTAACTTTGAATAAAATCTGCCCATTTCTTTTTCATCCTACAGCCACTGTTTCTCATTACGTAACAAGAAAATGTCGCTTATAGACTCCATGGGACGACCAATCCCCTTTGCCTGTATATCAGGTACATGAGAAAGAGCTAATCATAAAGCGTGTGTCTTGTTTTAGAAATGAACTGAATAGCAGAAATTGGCTGCACGAGACAGCACCACTGACTGTGAGAGATCTTCATATTATAGCGAGGGCACCATTGACTGTGAGAGATCTCCAGATTACAGAGAGAGAACCACTGACTGAGAGATCTCCAGGTCATACAGAAAACAGCATTGCCTGTAAAAGATCTTCAGATTATACAGAGAGAACCACTGACTGTAAAACATCTCCAGATTATACAAAAAGCACCACTGACTGTGAGAGATCTGCAGATTATTAAGAGCACCACTGCCTGTGAGAGATTCCCATATCACAGGAAGAACACCATTGACTGTGAGAGATCTCCAGATTATACAGAGCACCACTGCCTGTGAGAGATTCCTATATCACAGAAAGAACACCACTGGCTGTGAAAGATCTCCGGATTATACAGAGCACCACTGCCTGTGAGAGATTCCCATATCACAGAAAGAACACCACTGGCTGTGAGAGATCTCCAGATTATACAGAGCGCCACTGCCTGTTAGAGATTCCCATATCACAGAAAGAACACCACTGGCCATGAGAGATCTCCAGATTATACAGAGCACCACTGCCTGTGAAAGATTCCTATATCACAGAAAGAACACCACTAGCTGTGAGAGATCTCCAGAATAGGGAGATGTATCAACAGCCTTGATCCCCTTACATGCCAAAGCAATAAAAGCTTATGTTAAAAAGGCTGGATAAGTCATCAGAGACAAAGGATTCCCTAACTGCCTCGATGGTGCACTATGCTCTATGTTAGTGACAATTATTTATACTAAATAGTAACAGTTATTGTTATACATAGATACATTACATGCATGGCAAGCTGCACTACATAGGTGGTGAGATTTGCCTTATTTATTAATTAAATTGATATGATGAAGTTCCTACACCACAAACTCTTATAGTATTGTAGCTTTTGTACACATTTTAACAGTACTACTGAATGCTTATTTTACATATTATTTTAAAAATTATGTAAATATGTTACAATCCATTATAGTGTATGACCATTTCAGCAAGTTTTGACTGTTAGATGTTGTGTTTTTCAAGGAATCCATTAGATGGCAGACATATACAGTAAAAGCACTGGTGTTCTTTCACTGTCTGCTCACTGGCAGACTGCTTCCGTGGAACCGTGAAGCTCCACTGCTCTGCTTGACAGTCCTCCGATGGAGAGAAATTCACTCAGATCTCCAGTGAATTATGAGACACTAATTCATCACTCTCATGCTCTGTTCTTCAATTAATGAGCCTGGTCCACAAACTCATCTGGCCACACTGCTGACTGGATGTGCCAAAGAACTCCACCTTGGGAAAAGGACCCGCAGTGAGCCCATGCAGAACGTGACCATCCACATCTTACAATCCAGGGCTCAGATACATTTGGCCAAGGCTGCAATGAGAGCCAAGCCAGAGTACACAGTGCACTAATCGAGCCTGGAGTACCCCGAAACTCATGAAAATTCAGGGGTTTCCTTTTGTTGCCGGCTGGCAAATGTGGTTCTTCAGAGCGTGCGTTCCTCAAACCCTTCCATTGCTGCGTGTTAGCTGCTACTTAAGTACTAGTGCTGCGGCGTGTGGATGTCAGAGACACTGGCATTCAAGCCAAATGTGGTAGGGAGAGCGCTCCTCCAGCGGGTCGTAAGTGACATCAGTCTAAGAGAACCGCCTTTAATGTGGGGTTGGACTGATCGGCGTGACATTATTTGGGCCTTTTTTTTAAACCACCGCCTATATTTTTCAAGACGTTTGTTAGCTATCGTGACACGCCGAATGTGTTTTTCGTGAAAATAAAATGGCACATTGTTTGTTTGAAGAGAGCAGGCGGCAGATTTCACGCCAGTTTTTTTTTTTTCCAGAGGGGGAAAATTAACACTTAAACAATGCGCTCTTTCAGCCGAAGAAGGCCTTGTCGTCTTTGTGTGCAGATTTAGCGCGTAACCTTTGCCCAAGAGTGAGGTGGCGATCCCAGAGAAGGCTCTAGGGAAGGAACTACACTTGGTACTGAGTATCAAACTTACCATTGCTCGCTAACCCTACAGGTGACACATATCACGTTACGCTGCACATGTTCTTTATTTTTTAGGTGCCGTTTAAATGGAAAATGTTCGGAATGGTCTGGGGTGACAACAGAGAAGGAAACAGTCTATGTTTATGGACCTTCAGTTTATTGACAGTGTAGTTTACGGTCAACCACAGGGTCAGGGTCCTCTTCTCAACAAAACCAGCACCTAGTTGAGTATTGTAGGGTCGGCAAGCTGCCTTCTGCTAGAGGAGGTCATTAGCATCTCCCAGCAGGCTCCGCGTCAGTTGTAAATAGCCTTGTCTACAGTCGTGGTAAATAGCTGTGCTGTGTCCCCAACTGTCACGTGAGCCCTTACTTGTGTTTGTACATGATCCTTGTCTTGCCCTCACGCTTCTCTTCACAATAACTCGTCACCGTGTGTGCAACATGTAGATTGTAATGAGACAAATAGATGTAGAAAATGGATGGATGGAATATTATAGAAATTAGTTTTGCTTAGAGTTTTTTTTAGTGAAAAATAAGCGTTTTAGGCTTCTTTAAAAGTAAGGTAATTTAATGCAGCGTGTGATCTGTCATTGTGCTGTAGCAGATAACAGCTCTGGTGAGCTGGAACTATCAAGAAAACCAGGTTGATGGAGACCTGGAATGACATAGAGGGTCGTTACAATATCACACTTGGGCTCTCAGCCTAATTGATCATTGGCCCAAGATTTTTTACTCTTGGTTGCGAGTCTGGCCCAAGTGACAGTGATGACAAGAATAGCGAGACATTTTTGTCTTTCTTTGTGGTGAAAGCAGATCTGGGATTCTCTGGGTCTGCAGGGCAGCTGTTTTGCCCGTCCCCTGCATGAGGATGTTGGCATCCTCCCACACGCACTATGTGGGGAGATGCAAGCAGACGATAGAAACCTTGTGACATTTGGACATTAAGTGAACCAGCTTATCCCAATTCAGTGTTCAGTCTCAGAGAACTATGGAAAAGCCGGGTTTTGATTTGTGCTGCTGGGAGTATGACCAGTTGACCACTGCCCTGAACACTTCACACTTCACACTGTATTCATGATTAATACATAGTGTTACTAAACTGTCTAGACTGACAAATAATCCAACCACCCCCCCCTCCTCCAAGAAACAGCCAAGAAAGTAAACTTTTTCTGCTGTAGATCTATGAATGTATCCGTCCAGGGGTGGAGTTCAAGAATTTTTACTACTAGCCACCTGGACTACTTCAGTAAAGAATGCAGTCCAACATGCATTTTGTTTTTTACTAGCCAAAGGGCTCATGTTCAGTTTTTTGTACTCGTCTTCATCTAAATTCCCATCCCTGCCCCTGCAGCAATGTCTAGGACTCCAGTAGGAAACCTGCACAGTTACAGGGAGTTCAACTTCACACCCCCAGATCTGGTCAAGTGCGAACATGACCAATTAATATTCAATAGTGAGAGTGTGTATGTCAGCTGACCCCATCAGCAAATGATCTTTATTGTGATAGGACAGATAACACAGCAGCACATGCAGACTGTATCATGACCGAGCTGACTCCAGGACTGCCCAATCAGATATGAGCCCTTCAGGACTGCCCAATCAGATACGAGCCCTTCAGGACTGTCAAATCAGATACGAGCCCTACATCTCCCGACGCTTTATCTTCCCATGTTTGTTTTGTCCTGCCGTCTTCAATCAATTTTTGCCAGCAATTAGTGGTTTGGATCCATATCACCCCGTGGATGGCATTTGATAATTGTTCTTGGGTGATGTATTTACTGTGCACTACGTAAATGAGGAACATGACATAGAATGTGGATCAATTAATGTGGCTCTCGATGGTTAGGTTTTAGCCAATTGTTTAATTTTTGTGCTTTGAGAGGAAGGTGCCGACCTTTGTTCCAAACCACTGTCTCTGGGTGATTTAACAGATTATTGAAAAGAAATTACATTTTGAAGATGAACGAGGAGAATAATCCCCCCCCCCAACTCATGTCAAAAAACATCACGGCAACAGGGTCTAAATCAGGAATGACAGCAGACTCGCCATATCTTTTCTCTCGTCTGTGTGTGTGATCTGCCGAGATGTTGTTCAGTCTTGTCCTTGCCGAGATCTCCAGCGACCGCAGAGTGTGGGGGGGTTAGGGGGCTTGTCACCCTGATATTGATGACCGCCGTTGGCAAACAGGCATGACTGATGGTGGGGCGAAGACAAACCCTACCCAGACGTCGACGCTAATTATTAATCCTTTTGATTTTGTCTCTCTTGATGAGCTCCTCTTCCATCTGGGCCGATATCCATCAAACTTGCTTGTGCTTCAGTATCAGTTTCACACAGTTGGGCCGGTTAATTTTTAACTTTCGTGCCCCGCGGTGCCATCCAGCAACCGCCCCCCTCTCGATCATCCTTGGCGTTCCCAGTCGCCCAGTTTGACTGACGATCGGCTTTGTTTGCTGGTGGGCGTGGGGGCCTCATTTTTGGTACCTCTGTACATGATCTCCTGCGTCTCCATGTGGCAACTCAGACCAAACACTTGTGTGACAGAGAGCTGTGCTGTTTCCTCATATTGTAGCGACAAAATACTGGGCTCACCTTCATGTGGGTGTGAGGGCAGAATGAGAAAGGCTGAATGAGTTGTGTTGACCTGAACTCTCGTCCTGAGTCTTTGTTCAATTCAGGCACCACGATGGATCGTGTAATGAAGAGCCTCCCCATTAATAAGGATAAGTATTAACATCAAGTATGCATAGACAATAACGTAGGTTGTTGTACACTATTCATGGGCTTACCTTGTGGATGGCTTGTGGGCGTCGAGTCATAGAGTTCTTGGGTTGTTTGAGCCTTTATTTATGGTTCCGGGATCAACCATTAGTAAAAGAGATGGATGTTTAAAGGGTTTTGTAAACTTCACTTGGAGGATATGCTTTGTAAATATAATGTGAATTTAACTGTCTGTTAAGCCTGTCAAGAAATATAATAAGATTAGTTTGGATCGGAGGTGTGTTTTTGATTGAAAACCCACCTATTTGATGGTCTGATCCAGGGCCTAATTGCAGTCGGCTACAGAAGGCCTTTCTGCTGATGAAGAGAGGGTTCTGTTCTTCCTCTTGCTGGAGAAATTGGAGCTGACTAATGTTTTTTAAAGCCTTTATATATATAAAAGTTTTTGTATGTTCACTAGGATGCATAATAAATTGCTGGGTTTTGCACACCACCGTGTCTCTGTTAAGCCTGGCTACTTAGTTGGTATAACAGATAGTCATACTCAAAGAACTTAGCACATTAGCGAAATCAAGACTGGAACTAAGAGGCCATGGCTATTGTCAGATTTGTTTATGCATTTCCACCAAAAAAGGCCTCTGCTCTACATTGGTGACAGTATTCTGTAGTTGTCATTATAGGAAAATAACTGGGTGCCTTACAGACAGGGCCCCTTCAGTTCATCTTCAGCACCCCCAATACCCATAATCCTTTTGCTATCAGGTGCTAAATCCGTGACAAGCAGCTGATTTTTTGTCCTGTCATCCTGAAGACCATGTCATCCCCCATCATTTCGTCATTGCTTCTGTTTTATCCAAAGGCCATCCTCTGTGGGCCACCTCAAAGGTGGAAGCGCTATTCTGGGTGATATTCCGGGCACAGTCCTGCTGTCGGGACAGGTAGTGCAGAGGATATTCTGATAGTTTGACTTTCTGAGTTTTTGGAGGGTTGAGTACCTCTGGCGATCATTGGAAAGAAAAACAACAATGATGAATAAGAGGAACTTGGCGACTAAGAAATAAGAAGAAAAAAACTCCATGTCTACTTGTTCCTGTAAATGGGGCCATCTGTCTTAGCCATTAAAAGCACAACTGTGATTTTTTTGTTCGAGTCTGGTGGCTTCCAGGCTCAGAGTCTCTTCCAGCCCGGAGCGACAGCGCGGGGGGAGTGCCATGGTCTGTCCCGGCTCAGATTCCACGCCTCCCGTACCAGACATTCCTGACTGTGCTGGAATCTGCCTTGTACATTAAAGATCACACTTGTTGTCTGCATTTGTTTGTTCAAACTGGTGTTGTTTTTTTTTAATAAAACGCAGACTTTTTGGTATTTCTCCGATTACCAAACAATGACATCGGGGAATAGTCTCTGTGTGGCTCCTTCCCCCATGGAAAATTAAGCCTGTAAACTACTGTACTTATTTTTTTGTCATGGAGAAGAAAGGCACTTCTGCAGACACCTCCCCCCTTCAGAGCAGACATCCCGCTCCTCAACACCCCTTCCAGACAGAGGTTTTAATTCTGCCAACCCAGGCGACCTTCCCAGCAAAACAAAAGCAAAAAGTCAGTGTTTATGAAGCCTGGCAGGGCTCAGAGGATGAAGCAGAAGCACTTTGAGCTTCCGTGTTGCCGATGGCATCTCCTCTGTCTTCCAGAGCTTTATCAAATCTTCAGAAGTGTTTTGTGAGTTTACAGGCACCACCGGCCGCTCTCCTATAGGTAGTGAGGAAAGAACAGTGACTTTCCCAGAGTTGCCAGATTTGGAGAAGATAATCTTCTGGTTTTACTCCAATTGGATTATGGGTACTCACTAGCGCAGACGGGACAGATTTTGGAAATGCAAGATATGATGGCTTTCATATTACAGAAATTATGAAACAGCTGTTCAGGACAGTTACAATCATTTGACATTTGAACAATCAATAATGGAGTCAGTAATATATCTGTGTATTTTTTTAGTAAAAGAAGGCTGCTTATGTCTGTACGCCCACTATAAATTCTGCAAACCAAGATGTAAGTGCCTTATGACATATTCTGATTCCATGAACTTGAGAATGTGTAATTATTTGTCGAATGCTCCATTCTGGAAACTGAACCCCCCTACCTCACCACGCACACACACACACACGCACACACACACACGCACACACACACACACACACACACACACTTCCCACCTCAAGCCACATTGCCACACAGCTTAGCACTGGCCTTGGAGCTGTAAGGGACCACACACGCCTCTGTACCTCAGGCACGTTCTGGCCCCATCTGCCACCCGGAACATTAACCAGAGAACGGCGTGAGAGAGGTCTGGCCGGGAGGTTGACCGGCTCCACGAGGAGCCCGACATCGGCTGCAATCTACCTGATTAATTCATACGGCTCTGCCTTACCCCCCTGGAAGTAAAACCCACACAGTTAATGTAGTGAGTATGAGCAAACGATCAAAAATAATCCTTCTTACATTATGTTTTATTTATTTAGCAGTTGCTTTTAGCCCAAGCTGTACTTTTTGCGACAGTAGAGTTTCTGGGGCTACAGGGGGTGAAGGGCCCACAGTGACATTACCATGGAACCACACATGTCCCCTGACCACTACCACATACTGCGTGAGTGGAACCACACATGTCCCCTGACCACTACCACATACTGTGTGAGTGGAATCACACATGTTCCCTGACCACTACCACATACTGCGTGAGTGGAACCACACATGTCCCCTGACCACTA
>JABFDZ020000001.1:4203027-4222347 GCA_019775955.2 Pollimyrus isidori
GGCAACGCAAACCGAGCCGAACTGAACCGTACCGTGCCGTGCCGAACTGAGTCGTACCACGCAGTGGAAAAGCGCCAAGAGATAGGCCAGAGCTCACAATGCTGGGCTGCTATACTAGAGGTGGTGTCTCTTAAACTCTGTCATCTGTTCATGCCGCAAGGATTGATTCAGTCGCTGTTATTTCCTTCCCCTTGTTTCTGAATGTACTTCCAGGGAATTAACATTCAAAAGCTCCTCTTACTCCTCCTGCTCCTCCGATTTTAAGCCAGCCCTATTTGAATGCCTGGCCGCCTGACGCTGCAGAACAATCAAAACTCCGCCCTTGGATTGCGTCCCCCCGCCTGTCACCATGTGACTGATTCTCGGTCTGGCACAGGCAGGGCAGGGCTGGCACAAAATCAGGCCCGACGAGGGTATTATTTTAACAAGTGAGCACTTCCCAGTCACGATTTGTATGCAGCCACCGGCAGGGGCACAAAAATGTAGATGACGGAGGGGACAAAAAGCTGGCGGGATGCCGCCATGAGGGTGACAGTTGTGGACCGTGACGACGCAGCGGTAAACGGGCCCGTGGTGGAGTGCCCCCGCAGGGCTGCTGCATGACCAGACTGTCTGCTTTTCCCCCTCCCTGTTACGCTACTTTCCATAAAAGAGGGGCCATCTAATGTGGGGGGCCTTCTGAGGGCCTTTCCGCTGGGCTTTCCTAGCCTCTGAGGTTGAGGGGCAGCCGTTAAATGTAGACGCAGGCCAGACTTTAAATGACAGGATGTCGCCGTCTGTCCTGAGCCCACACGCCTCCCCCTCCCATTGTCTTTTTTCCCCACCTGATTTTCATTAGTTTTCTCTCTGCCAAAAATTCTCAATCCTGCCAGGACCTCTGCTGGCACTGTGCCAGTCCATGCACGTCATTTATAGTTGAATCAACAGACCAGGTCCATTTTTAGATCCTTGTCACACTGGGTGCGACTTGGGCCTAGACGCCTAGTCCGCCGAGTAGCATTCTTGTAAAAGTGCCACCAGCTTAATAGATGCAGCACACATGGACAAACAAACACGGTCCACGGAAAGTCATGGTGGCAATTCAGACCAATTCCAACGCTGGACCCCTGGGGCAAGGATGCGACCTTCCATATTGCAGTAGCTATTCCGGAAACAAAAACAGGCCAGCAATTGCCTTTCTCCATGTTTATGAAGTGACCACAATGAGTCCCTGTTCTCTGGTTGGAGTAAAACCCACAATTCCTCATCATACGCTGAATGTCTGTTCAGCCTTTGGCTTTTCATTCTCTGGTGTCTTCTAAACATAATCCTCTCAATTGTTCTTGGACTGTAGTTCCCAGGGTTCAAGGTAACGGAATTAGACTAAATATGTCATGTTTGACACATTCATTCACAAGCGTGCAGTGTTGAGACTGAGGGTGAGTATTGGTGCTGCTCTTGTTGAGTCAGTTGGCAGGATTGGCTCTTTGAAGCCCTTCAACTCTCTGCAGCTCAGCCTAGCAGGACATGAATTAATGTCATTAAGAGGGAATATTAAGAATGGTTGATTTTGTAATGCCTGGAATCCAGAGTTATCCATCTATTTTATCTGTCATTTTCTTTACACAAATTCCAGCTACGTGAAATGATGTATGCCTGATGTTGGAATTAAGCCTGAGAACATGACTGCTTTGAGGTACAAGTACGCCACATTAATGACTGACCGTGTTACAATGCGTTTTCCTGCCAAGCATCCTTGACACACGTCAGACAGAGCTCCACAGGCGACATAAACGTGTGGTGCAAATCAACCCACCGTCAATTACAAAAGGGCACGGAAACCACCAGTTGTTTGGGCCAGTGGGGGGGGGGGGGTGCATTTGAGGAACACAGACCTCTTGTTCGGTCATTTTGTGAACTGGCCCGGCTCACGATCAAGCCACACCTCACAGGATCGTCTCCCAGCTGGTTCAGCAGAAGCGGTTGGAACCGGGAAGGTCAGAAGGGCGACATGGATGGTGGTGGTTGATGCCGGAACGTAGGAGAAACACCACTTATATATGTGCTCCAAGAAGTGGATGTGATAATTGAAATTGAGCTAGCCATTATGGTTTTTATTGTGTAACATCCGTAGGAGAAATATAGACATGTTGGCAGTAGGTCTGTCCGTTTATTCCCAATGTATTTGAGTTGGCTCAAAGTCAGCGACGGTACGCTGAGCTCGTGGTTCTCCTGGGAGCTGCGCTTGAGAACTCACGGACTGGCTTATTTTCATTGTTACTACCAACACTCCCTTCTAAGATCAGAGCACAAAGGACATTTTAAAATACTCAATTTTGTTTAAAAATGATCAAATTGGTTTCAATTATACTGAAATTTTGCAATTATATATCTCCCAAATGTTCTTTCATATGCGTTTCAATCATGGTTGTGGGTTAGTTCCTGGTGTGTCTCAGAGTTAGACTTCATCTGACTCGCAGCCTTAATTAAGTGCTTGAGTAAACAAATTCCCATTCCAATTTAAGTTTCATAACAGAGCTGACACAGTGGTTGTGTGATAATACACAGCATCTAGCATGTTGTCCTCCTTTATGAAAGTGCCTGACAGGGGTGTCTCTTCTGAATGGAATAGTATGAAACTGCAAAGCATCTGAGCACATGAATGTACTGTTGTGTGTGTTTGCAAGGGGCCACGCTGTTCCTGAGGAATTTGACATTTCGGTATTGGGCAATTTATTCATGTCCAGCTGCCCCCTCGTTCCTAATCTATGTCCTATAACACAAAAGTTAGGCAAGGATGTTTGAAGCAGTAGAGCGATTTAGTGATTTGTGTAGCTTCTTTTGGGATGTGTTTGTTGAGGTGTCTTAGAGTGATTCCATGCAAAGGTCTGCTTGATGTCACATTCATAACACTGATAAAATGTTACACATTTCTAATGTATAAATGGGTGCAGCAAGAGACTCGTGGGATCAGGAGGCTGTTGTTGTGATCAGAAGGTCACCATCAGCGTGATGTCACCATTGGACCTGGACAAGACCCTTCACCCCCAGGGACTCCAGGGACTGTCTGACCCTGCTTGTTCATCTGCTAAACAAATAAAAGTAAATGTGATGTGTTTAAATCTGCAAGCCCCCCATTCCCTCATCATTGGTTGGTAAGCGTCATGTGATGTGTAGTTAGCCTGAAGGTATTGGCCAAGGCAGTTCTACTTGTCACCTGAAGGTGTTAGCGGCCAGCAGGCCTTTGTGTGGGTGGCTTGCCCTGTGTTCGACCTCTGTGTTGGTTTTTACTACATTAGTGGCCTTCCCTTCTGGGTCTGGGGGTTTCTCCCGGGAGCATGGGCCATGTTTACTTTTGTCCCTGGGAGGAATGGGGGGTTCTGGTACTTTCCGAGCGAGAAGGAGCTATGAATGACTCCAACAGATGCCAACAGGCTTCCCGGCTACTTGCTCAGTGGGGTTTAATTCCGGTAAAGATGGGCCTTTGGGACATTTGGGCCCCTCCATTGTGGTCACACTCAGGTCTCAGCTTTGGGTGACTGTTTTTCCAGAGAATGATCAATATTTTTAGAAAGCATTTAACACACTTTGTGTACCATTTTAGGGGTTCTTAGCTTTGTTGGGGGGGGGGGGGGAAGAGTTTTACACATAGGTTTTAGGTTCTATCTTACAAATGGTGCGACCAAAAGACTCCTAGCCATAATGCTAGCTCGTGTTTATCTGGGCAGTGTTTCTGTCTCAATATGTGTCATCACCTTAATGTCGAATAATGACGTACGGTAAGTTCAGTGGGATGGGGACCAGTTGGCCATCGAAACTGGTTTTATTACACGTGCAAATTCTCAGCAAGTTTTAGCACAAGAGGTACTCGCTGACAAAGCTATGGACGTGCTGTCCCCTTGGGTTGGAGTGGATCCATACCTATTGAAACGCTTTACTGTTTTGATTGTTTTGATCCTGTTGATTCCCAGGGATCTACACTGTGACCTATAATCTATTTCTAACATGCCAGTTTTAGAAATGATTACTGTTGTCCTGCCCCGATTGTCCACTCCATCTGTGTGCCACACCCCCTCGTTGACCTCATGTGGATTACCCGTGTTTGCCAGTTGTTGCTTGTTGTTGTCATATTCCTATGTATTAAAGTGTGCGTGAGGTATGTTTTCCTCAGACCAGGCACTGATGTCTGCTGTCTGTTTTGTGCCTTGCCTTGTCACTCTCCATAATAAATCCCTTGTTCCCCAAGTCTCCATCTCTTTGCTCCTGCTTCCCTGGTCCAAGATGTGACAACTGCTCTTATGACCTCCAGCATTAATACTCCTGCAGATAATTAAGTGAAATTTGACATTGTATTGTGCAAGACCAGTGTGTAAAATGTAAACACGCCTCTTGATCCTAAGGGCCTGGTTCAGGAAGCAGGATTTTGTCCTTAGCCGGATAAGTTGTCAGATTTAAGGTAGTCTAAGCTAAATAGGGTTTATCTTCATTCACTTATATTTAAGTAAGCATTAAATCCTACTTTGTGAATCAGGTCCTTAGACTTGTGCTTTTGTTATCATGTGATAGCTTTTTGTTTTGATGTATTTACTAAGACTTAAAACCAAATCCTCAGTTTGCTTTCAAAAAAATCATGAAAGCAATGTGCTTAATTAAAATGATTTACAATCCTGTTTGTTGGTGTGAGCATGGAATGCATGTGTGTGTCTACGTGCATTGGTGTGTCCTTGCACTTGTGCTGGGGCCTGGTGTGGTAAACACTAGCATATTTCGGCTGCTGCCATGGGTGCAAAATGCACACAATGGAGTGTACTGACACCACGCCCAGAAATTTAGCAGAGAATGATGTGTTGGATGGTAGCGTTTAAGAATGGCATTATGCCACTGTTCTTGGGACTTCTAACACTTCTTTTAATACTTTGTCCTCAGAGCCATCCTTTAGACCTGATTTGGGTTTTCTCCTGTCTGTGTGCTCTCTTCCTCCAACACCATATGCCATCCCTGCATGATGTTCGGATCAGGCACTTGTGATGATGGGTATGACAATTATATTTTGTGAAGAGGAAATGGGATGAGTCTCCCCCCTCCCCCGGGTTGCAGCAGGAACTGGTCCAGCCTGGTTTCAAATGAATCCCCCCCCATCAGAACAATGCTGAGATGGATGTAAGACTGGAGCGGCATGCCAACAGGCTCATTCACTGAAGAAGAGCTGTTAATCTGTGTTTACATCCCTCCGGTGGCACTTCCTGGCCTGATCAGGAAGTTGTCATTGCTACTTATCTTTGGACTTTGGTCACGTGTTTGGTGTGATGCCCAAATCGCTGCCAGCAGAGAGGGGGGAGGAGAATCAGTCTTGTGCCCATAATACTCATAAATGGACTCTGCAAGGGCTCCTACTTCCTTAAACGACTGCTTTGTCTTGGTTTGTTTTACATTTTTTCATTTGGAAATATGATCAGGAATTAGGTAGCTCTCAGTGGGTCTTTAAACAGCTCCTGATATCCTAAACTGAAAGTATAAAGGTGACCGGAGCGTTACAATTACCCTGTTTGGGACTTAGTCTCAAATTAACAATACTTGTGATATGTGTTTCGGTTTAACTCCAAACCCACGGAAGTCTGGTTTTTTTCACTTGTGAGAGCAAGTTCTGCTGCTTTTAAAGGCAGAAGGCAACAATTATCATGGCCGATGTTTGCTATGCCGCCTTACGCCACAGCGCATGGTGTAATGGTTAAAAACAGGCGGGTCCTACAGCTCACAGCACATTAAGCAGATATATAAGTGCTTTAGGCCTGTGGGTGGCTTGGCCTGGCCTGTCCCTGATGGGCCCAGAAGCTCTAGAACCTTCGTAGTTGGGGCTTTTTGTCAATGACGACAAAAGCAGTGGGTGAGAAAACTTGGTAGGATCCCCTTGCCTCTCCCTTGACTACCTTCCTGTGCTTCCTGGTGACTGCGATGTCCTTTACTCCCTCTCTGAAGATTTTCAGTCTGGACACCATCTACATGTGAATCGTCTTCATTACCCTCCCTGCTCAGCATCCATTCTCGTGAATCCTCTTTATGTGAAGTCAGTTTGTGGGATTCCTGGCACGTGTCAGCGCTTTCTGGGAAGCGGGATGTAGCGAGGTCAGCTTTCAGCGTGACTCGCCGATCTGGAGTCACGCTCTTCCATGGGTTTCAGCTCATTAGGAGGCGCCTGGGGTACCTCTTCAGCTACGGGCGTTAGCAAAATAATAATAATAACAAAAAAAAGAAGCGGGAATGGTTGGCACGATGTTACTATGGCAACGAGGGCCTACCGCTGAGCCCGTCCTGGCATCACTCATCCCGTCTGCTCATCTCTGGGGTAACGAGGAAAAGAAATGTCATTTTTTTTCTTTTTTTTCTGTGCTGATGAAGCAGGACAATCTGTCATTCCTACCATGCAAGACAGACAGACACACGCACATTCACACACATATACAAAAACATCCACAGGCTCACTGCTGCGACCGGGAATTTTTTTCCACTGCATGTCTTGATGTGCCTGGGCATGATTCCCAAAAGTTGGAGTATGGTGGTGGATCGTGCAGCCCTGGGGTGGGGGGGCTCCTGCCTGACTGAGCTCATCATCATCTATCACTACGGCCACATCACCTTTTGCACAGGGTTCCCCTGCTGGCTTAGAAGATAATAAATAATAAATTGTATAAATTGGGATGCTATAACATGGAACTGGACCCATTATCCCAATTTGTCTTCCTGCTGGGAAATCACAGAGACTTTCCTGAGATGTCCTAGATACCAGCCATGTCTAAAATGTGACTGTCCGTTCTAAAAACTGTGTTTTTAGAGTCTTTACTTCTGGTGTAGAATTCTCTCTCTTTTTTTGTTGCCTGGCAGGACTTCACTTCTTGCCGCTGTCATGCAATTTTCAGTTACACAAGTGCACACTAGGTGTCAGTGTGGGGTTTAGCTCACGTGCAAGAGAAAGCGATTAGTTATCCTGCCCGCACACCTTGCGCTGTTTGGTCACTGAACCGCTTCTAAAACAGCTTGTCATCGTGGCTTGGCTATTAAGGCCTCGCCTTGTTTCCGTGGCTCGAAATCTGTGCTTTCTTTAGTAAACGGAAGAGTCCCCGTGGCTTTTGGGAACTCTGACAAGTAGTAATGAAGGTGGGGTTTGACGACATTTCCAGACCTCCTTCTTCCCTCGCTCATCACGGCCCGGCACTCAGAGAAGAATGCAAGCAGACGTGGACCCAAAAATTTTATGCCGCATGTGAAATATTACTCTTCCAAGTGTTGCTAGAGAATTTGGAAGTGGGTAACACTCCTTTTTAATAAATTCATATTAAAGCAGTTAAAGCACTTCTGCAAAATGCACTTTCATTTACCCCAATAGCTGACTGCACTAGGACCTACAGCCTGGCCCATCATTCATAATTTCCAGGTCAGCACAAAAATACTCCAACCAGGTCCCCATGACATGCAGCCCCTCCTACTTGGACTCCCCCCACCCCCACATAGAGTCAGGGCTGGGACAATTTCTCCAATTCTCTCCTAAGACGGGAGTCGCCCTACAGGTGTGGCCAATTTAATTGAGAGTTGTAGATTGTTGGTATAAACTCAAAAAACTTTCATATGCATTTTCATATAGCACCTTTTACATCAGAGGTCTGTTGTGAAACAGTTATTTTTATGTAACCAATATTATATTTAATGCACAATATATTTTTCGATCATGAGGGCACAGATATTTTGCCCCTGTATTTCCAAATCCGACAAATTATTGCCCTCCCTCCCTTACAATCCTCCTAGTAATGCCTGGTCTGCTATGTCCACTACAAAATGTCACCTGTTTAATTCATTGAAGGTTTCTGCAAACTACTCAGTCTGATGCTGGTCAAAATTTGTGAGGAGAGGATGAGAACTAGGCAACTGTAGTCTTAGGCTATGCAGAAAATTTTGATTGGGGGTGGTGTGTGTATTTATAGGATGGCCGTGCCCTAACTGTGTCTCCAAGGTGTTGGTGTGGGTAGACAGACTTTTGTTGCAATCCTTCCACTAAGAGCTTTTTGAAAATACCTTTGGGTTTTAATAATTACATCGAGCTACCTGATGAAACAAAAGTAGGATGGACTGAAGAGGCTGAATGTTCATTATAAATTCATTATACGCCGTGACTAATGTTTATTCCATCCTGCTTAGCCCCAGACTCTCACCATAGTCTGACATGACTCAGTGACAACAGTGACTCAGTGCAAGGCCTCAGTGGCACTCTTAATCAGAAGCCCCCCTTGTGTGAGTTTATAATAAGTTTCTCCATGACAGTGTGCCATTGCCCACAAGGTAGTGTCTACTCATAAGCTGATGACACTGTAGACAGATGCGATACACAAATGACATTTGTAGTCGCTACTTCTATGCAGAGATGCAGTTCAGTCATCTGTATTCTTGTTTATCTGCTTGGGAGTCTTCCTTTTTATCTGAAGATCCATGATGATTGTGCACCACAGGGGTCATGTCACCAGACCTAAAAGTTCAGTGGACTTCATTTTGTGCTTATGGACCACCCTGGGTCGCTGCAGAACCGTTGGGTTCCCTAGTTATTCAGACTCTTTTTAAACGAATGAAGTAGGTAAAAACTCGCTGTAATAAGCTTAGAGTGCAGCTTGTGGGTGGTATCCCTACTTCTCTATGTGTTGTCCTGTTAATGGCTGAGGGTGGTGGAGAGTCCTCTAAATGGTGTAATTATAGGAGTAAAAAAGGTCAGCTCTATGAATCTTTGGTGAGGGTGGGTCCACTGGGTGTGGGGATACAGTGAGTCTTGGGCTGACTTGAGCTTATGGGGGATGCAGTTTAGATATGGTGAGACACCCCTCCCCCAACACAGACATACACACTCTCAATGACACAAGTGACTTTTCAATGAATCTGGGGTTAAGTTTGATTTTCTGTTGCTTCATAGCGTTTCGTGACTCTCAGTCCACAGGGAAGCACAATTCATTCCAAGAAGCCGTAATTTACGTCATTGTCTAAATCCTAACTCTAAACATCGAAGCAGATAGTGGCGGAGGGACAAAGGGGACCAGGTTCAGACTGGCTAACTTCCTTGGTGTTAAATGCATGTTAGAGCTATTGCAGACTTACTGGTGGGTCCATCTGTATGGGGAATTAATGTCTGGAGCTTCGTGAGAAATTAGTTTTTACTGTAGTGTGTCTCACTGCCCCTAAACCCCCCAAAATGGCTCAACCAAACAGCTCATCCAGGTATAAGGAGATGCTATGAGATAGGTTCTGTTAACAGAGGGGCCGTACGAAATCTCTCTCTTGACAATTTGGATATTTTATCTCATGTGCTTCTCAAGGCACTGTGCTGGTGTCCTACACATACTCCTCAAAGTCTGAGCCACTACTTTTTCAAAATGCGTC
Source organism: Pollimyrus isidori (assembly GCA_019775955.2). Lineage (NCBI taxonomy): Eukaryota > Metazoa > Chordata > Actinopteri > Osteoglossiformes > Mormyridae > Pollimyrus > Pollimyrus isidori. The sequence goes on from JABFDZ020000001.1 coordinate 4,212,418, forward strand.
GAGATTTTGCTTTTGCTTGTATTTCAGTGTTGACTGAAGGCTATAGCTCATCCTTTGCTTTGTCGGTGAAGTGACGCTGAAAGGAAAAAATCTACCATAGGAAAATAATTTATGACATTTTTTTCCTCTATCATTCGTTTCAATGGACTTCCAGAAATCAGCCATGTGAGTTCTGTGAGGTAGCTTTATGCAGTACCTGCTGGCTTGGGAGCATAGAGGAACACCCCTTTACATGATGGTTTTGGATCTGATCCTCTGCTGCATGGGGAGAGGAACATCTACTTACATGATGGGTTTGGGTCTGATCATCTCCTGCAGGGGGAGAGGATCATCTACTTACATGATGGATTTGGGTCTGATCCTTTTGTGCGGGAGAGAAGGACGCCTGCTTACATGATGGGTTTGGATCTGATCGGCTCTTACAGGGGAAAGGATTGCCTGTTTACACCATGGGTTGAGGTCCAAACCTATTCTGCAGGGGGAGAGGAACACCTGTGTTTTGGTCTCATCCTCTGATTTCAGTCTGATCCCCTAGTGCTGAGGGAGAAGCGCACATGACATGATACACACAGTGACATTCACTCACCACTCTATGTATTATGCAAAAAAAGATTTTTGCAAATTTCGCCAATATTTCAAGAAATTAGTTTAGTTAGTTTTTGTAGGTGTCACACAGTTCAAGTGTAACAAAGTAGCACGTTGGCACAGAGCGGGGAAGCAGGCACAGGAGTCAGGTGAACACGGGGTTCAGAATAGACACACTCGGGAGCATGGAACAATGGCACGGCATTAATGACCGGACTGGGGAAACATACACTGACACACACTTAAATACATCAAACTAATTCAACACAACTAGAAACAGCTGATAACAAGAGGATTCTACATGAGGTAAACAAGTGGGCGTGGCACACAGCAGGATCGGAATAATCAGGGTGTGACATCAAGCTTAACAACATTAATTGCTTAAATGTGTTTTGACACATTAGGCAATGCTTGTATGGTATCCTAAAAAATGTAAGCATCTGGTGTGATAAAATATAGTATAACAAATAAGCCCTTAGTGTTACAACGTAAGTAATTAGCCCTGGCCGAGTCTAACATGATGCTTTCCAAGACACTTGCGGTACGAATATAAGAACATTTTCTGGCTGGACCTGTGTTATTTATACATTTGCATTGTTGGTTACAAATATTTCTATATCATTATTAAAGCTTATTTTACATATATATATATATCATACACACCCACACACACACATTTATGCTTATTCATTATTAGCTCTCAGGTACAATGTTTTTGGTTGTGTTTGGAATGACTTTTTTATCCAGTTGTAGAGACCCTAGGTCTCATCTCAGTAAGCACAGCGGTGGGGAGACCTTGTTGGGGGTGCCGCTCCAACACAGGGCACTTACACACCCAGAAACATGGGAAAAATTTGAGCAATCAGTTTGACTAACCAAGTGTTAGACAAAGTCCAAATAGCGCCTTAGGCAAACGTAACTGCCAGTGCCCCCTTGGAAAATTTCACTGTCCAGTTTCTCTTTGTCTCGGCTCTCTCAAGCTTGCCGACTGGGGGGACACCAGTGGTTTGCTAAGTCGGTGCCCCCGCAAAATATGGTGACCTAGGAGCTCATCTACGTTACCTAATGGGTTGGCCGGCACTCACCGAATGTCCAGGTGTCCTTGTTTCACCCCAAGGTCTTTTAGTCAAACCTTGTTTTCTTTGACATAGTCAACAGACGCCGATGTTGAAATGAACTGACACCTCGTGGGATTTTGGGTGCTGGATAAATCGAGCCACTTTATGGAGGCTGGCTCGAGATTCATCCCTGCGTGTTTATTGGCCGGTTTATTGAGCTATCTTTTTTTTTGTGTGTCAGTTTACATACAACTGCTATAAACTGGAGTTTGTGATGCCATTAATGACAAAATTGCCTTATTCCACAGCCAGAATGTGGTAATATGTACCAAAGACCAACTGCATAGAAAACACATGGGGATTCACATGATGTTAGAGATTATTTTTTTCAGTTCATTCTCTTTCTCCTCTTTAGTCTTAAAAGATAGTGTATGCTTTGAGACTTGGTCTCCAAGATGCTAATTGGTTGAAATCCCTTAGCTAAAGGATTTAGTCTTTGTGATTTTATCCCCCAAAAATCTCATCATTTCTTCAAACGAAAGACAGTCTTGCTGAAATTACTATAAGTACGTACTTAATTGAAAGGGTTAGTATAGGGAGCAAAGTTTGCGTTTAAACGGCAAGTGAAACACTCTTAGACAAAAGCTAAACATGCTGATATTTCCACTGGATCCTATTTGCGGTCACCTTTCATTCTTTATATTGATTGGAGACACATAGGCTAGTGGAATTGTCATGGAAACCAAAGAGATGCAAGAGGCTGTTCGGAGGGAAACACTGATACACAATCTCCAGTGTAACTGAGCATATGGATAAGATTGACCTTCTTACATTCATTGCATTTTTTCCCCATGTTTAATAAAAGAGCATTAATTTCACTTTTGAATAAGAACTACTGCACACATTCAAATAAAAATTCCCGTATAATGATATTGGACCATGTTATTAAGAATAATCCCATAATAACTGTAACTTGTGGCTTGGGCAACAGTAAGAGAGCGAGGGAGGTCAACAGCTGCTCTGGAATGTACCTGGAGATTTAACGGGTATTTAGACAGGTTTATCAGAGTCCTTCAGATGGACAGGCTTGGTACATTCTCCATCTTCACGCACTTGAGGAGATGTCAAAGATTTCTACTGTGAATGAATTGCTTCAAATTTCTCTCCAGAAATAACAAGAAAACAACGTTTTCCATGTTTTTCTTGGATTTTCAGTGAATTTATCATGAGTGTTGTACACTTTGTAGGCTATGTTGATACATTTTGGTATGATGAATGTCTATCCAGTCCTCCCTCTGAGTCATTTATAAATTTCTTTTTCAGCTGCCACCAAAACTTACTCAGTTTCCTGCTCCCCCATAGCACAATGATCTGGGTATCACAGAACCTGCAGGCCCCACACCAGATCCCCGTGAGTTTGTTCTACGGATCACAGGGACTGTAATCCAGTCCCCCGGACCACTCTCTGAATAGGAGAGGTCACCTAATTCCTCTGGCAGGCATTGTCCGGAATGTCACTCCATCATTTATCTTTAGACTAAACAAACATGCCGACATCTTCTGTATGCCTTCTCTGGAAGACCGCTGAAAGTTTAATCCAGCACAAATGGCCGATTACGAGTCTGTGTGGATCAAAGGTCAGATGGGACAAGGCGCGAAGCAGAAGCGGCTGCCGGCAGCGTAGTCCAGTTGTGAGCCAGCAGGCCACGTTTTCCATCCGGTTTGTTTTGGCTATTGTGGGTTTGCCCTTCTGGCTATAGGACTCCTGGTACTGGCAGAGAGCCCCCCCCCCACCAAGAATCCAGAACAGAAGCCAAAACAGACTGAACAGAAAAACACAAGCGGATTTTGTTGGGGCTCTTTTTTTCTTCCCTCCAAATTTAATTGGGGGCAACTTTGCACTTTTTCTATAAGGTGGATGGACTTCATTAAAACGCTACGAACACGAGAAAGCCCCTAAGGGTCTAACGAAGTGGAGCGAGAGATCTTCACTGATCTGCTTCACAAACCACTCCTCCAAAAACTCATCCATAATCACAAAGGCATTCACAGACCTAAGAAATCAACACAATAGCCCCTCAACAGGGTATTAAAAAAATTTTCCACCTCAAAAACAAGAAACCAAAGCAGCAAAGTTGCCTATTTTCTTCTGTGCAGATAAACACCCACTCCCCATACATTCATGCTGGCTAACAAAAACCCTTTACATGTTTTGCCCTGTTAGACAGCTTTTCAAAAACTGAGAAAGTTTTCCATCCTCTGCAAGAGCACGAGGAGTTTCAAAGCGGCACTTGACAGTTATATGATTAAATGAATGATCTGCCATTATTATTTATTAGCGAAGCTTAAGATTAACTGCATTATTCTTTTCCCAGTTTTATTAATAAAAGTCTTAGTGTTTCTGGAAACAATTGTCTGGGAAGTGTCCTTCTGTTCTTTTCACAGATGGTACTTGTTTTGTGTGGCATGCATGCTTTGGTCATCCTTCACCAGCCTGTGCTCTCATCCATAAACTGACTTGAAATTTTTTGCTCTTTGTTCCTTAACCACCCAGCCCTTGATCTGCAGATTAATTTCTCGTCGCTGGGGCTGGCAAGTTGGGTCCCAGAAACACCTCCCTGCCTTTTTCCGCTCCCTGCATTCATCTCGCAGCATGTGTGGAGAATAAGACCATAATGCAAACTGATTTAGGTGAACCGGAATTTTGTTACTGAAAATGTTACTGAAAATGAAAATGTTAATTGGCTAAAGTGGTACATCCTTTATGGGTTTCTGTGTGTTTGTTTGTAGTACTGGGCTTCAGAGAGTGAAATCTCAGAGGGTCTTGCAGTATTGAAATTCTTTTGAGGCAGCAGAAAAAGAGAGAGACAGAGAGAGAGACAGAGATACAGAGAGAGAGACAGAGAGAGAGGAGCCCTGCAATGCACCACCCCTTTTACCGCTCTGAAGTGGACACTTCTTCACCTCTGCCCCCCCCACAGCACATCGGTTGAGTCGCAGGGACATACAAAACACCCTGGAGAATAATCCATATAATAAAACTGGAAATGAATGGGTTTTGTGGCAAGCAGAAAGGGGACAATGGCCTGTGTTTTCCAAAAGCGGGAATGTAGGGCTTTTCAGAGTGAAAACATGCTGATGACTGTATTGTGAGTCGCTTTTGATTCAGCCATCAGGTTTAATCCCCCTTGAACACAACGGTGCCCCTGTCCTCCTCCGAAGGGACTCCTACCGGTGTGGGAGGGAGGATTAATCCTGAGCCTTATTAAAGGAAGATGGAATGATGGTGGACGGTCCTTCGGTCTTTTGCTGTTTTGATGGCTCTCCCTCCCTCATTCTTCACAGGAGACCTAAGGTCACGTTTTTTTGTTGTTTTAAAATTATGGATAGAGTTCTGTGAATGACGAGTTCCACTAAACATTTTCTTCTCTTCATGTTTTGTGTATGTGTGTGTGTGTTTTCTCTTCCCTTCCATCCTCAGAAAGCAATTGGGGGGGGGGGGGGGGTTGCCAGGGAGGGACAGTCCTGTGAACCGAATCGGAAAGCAGGGTACTCACCCACCTGAGAGTCCTAAAATACCACAAAAGAACTGACCAACTCGTCAATGAACGCCTGACCAGCGAGACATAAACACCACGAGAAACAAGAAGCTTCAAGAGGCTTCAACACTGGCTCTCTGTAAAAAACAAAAAATATTAAGTATTGAATTTTAACATCTGGCCTTACATTTCTGACAGTCAGCAATATGTACCATCTATAACATTTCTATGAATGCCATGTGTATAAGAATCTATGAAGACATTCATGACATTCATTCATTCATTGCATATAAACATGGCTATAAATATTTCTTTAAAAAAAGATAGCACATTATAGCCATGTTTACTATGCGTTATGAATGCTTTATGAAGCTCTCATTTGTAATGCACTATGCACATCTTCGTAATGCAGTACAAAACATCCTTAATTCTAATACTGACCATTATAATGCATTATGAAGGTATCTATAGTACAATATAGATGAAATCTTCATTGGATCATATGAAGTATTACTGTATAATCAAAACTATAATGCCTTATGACTGTCAACAGAAGATGCTGTAATGTTTAATTAATTCTTATATCTACCATTTTAATGCATTATATCAATTTCACTCAACATTCCAAATACATTTGTGACTTTTTACTCATAAATAAGTAGTTATTCTTAATAACATAAATTTCTTTAGGTTTCAAAAACCAAACACTTGTCTGTTAACTGTTTCCTAGGTAACTTAACACTTATGTACATGGCACTTTCTAAAAACCACTGTTATGTACTGCAAGTCTTTGCAGTGACCCAGCACACACACATTGTATTAAATGAGCCACAAATAACCGGACCTGCTCACTTTGATATGATACATCATCTCTGAACACTGAGTTTATAAGCAAACTGATGTTTGTACATCATTTTAAAACTGTTGCTCTTCTCACATTTAGCATACTAAAACATAGTTCATTTTAAGGGAAAAAATTGTTAGAAAATGTTACCTATATAATTTAAAAATAATTTCTTAATAAAAAATGACACTAAATAATATTTCATATTGGCAGCCATGTGAAATATGCCTGTACAGGTCCTCGTCGACTCACAACCATGATTGGTCACGACTGGTCGTAACACGATTTGGTCATAAGTCGCATAAGTATAGCCTACTGTACAGTAATGTACAGGTATCTAAGGCACAAATGGCAGATGCTTGCTTTAACAAATCTGGGATAACAGTTAGCGGCTTAGCGCATGCGGGAATGGTAGTGCTGCAGGGAACTGGTGTGCAAACTGTCATACGCCCAGCTGGGCAACATTTGCGCTGTGCACCGGATCTCGCCCACCTTTCATGTGTCCTTGCTGAAGCCTGTCACGTACAGTCACGTACTGACGGACCAGGCCCCGGAGGACACACCGCCCGTGCCTCCCGCGACCCCTGCCTGTGTAATCTCCGGCGGCTTGGACTCTAGGCGCCGGCAGGGTCGCCTGCAATACCTGGTAGACTGGGAAGGGGCCGGCCTGGACGAACGTAGCTGGGTGCCCGCTTGGGCGGTAGATGACAAGTCCTTGACCTCTGCGTTCCACCAGACACACCCCTCCAAGCCCGCGTCCCAAGCCAGGGGACGTCCCCATCGGCGACGACGGCCTCTGGGAGGCAGCCGTCAAGGGGGGGAGGCTCTGTCACGTCCACGCCTCCAGCGGGCGTGACAACCCAGGTGTAACGCTTCCAGTCCCAATCAAACCTGAAGTTTAAAGGGAGATGAATTCCCCTCTTCCTTGCGAATTATTGAGCTAATGATTCTTTTGTGCCTTTCTGAGCTTGTCTCCCGTCTCCCTGCTCTCCCGTTACCCTCTCGCTTACCTTTGTTTTTGCCTCCTTCGTGTTCGTCCTCTGTCCGCAGCCTCGTCCTTGTCCGTGACCCTCCTTCCCTACCGAACCTGAAGCCCCATGTTCTGCATCCCGCCTGTGTGTCTGTCCTGTCCTTTATTGTCGGACTGAACTTTCGGAATACGACCCCTCTGCCTGCCTCCTGACCAGTACTGCCTTGGACACCGTGATACCCCGCAGCTTTGCTACCCAGCTCCCCTTCTCCGCTGCCCAGCCGGGGAGACCTGGGCAAGCCGGATCAGAGTCGCTAACGACCCGACTGCTTGTTTGTTGCTGTTCACAATAAACAAGCCTTCCTTCGCATATCTGGGTCCTTGCCTGTGTCTCCAGACGTAACACCCCGCCCCTCCGGTCTGCCTTCTGTCCCAGTTCTCCTCCTGCGGGGTGACCTTATGAGACACCTTTCGCTCTGGCTAAGGGCGTCTACAAAATGAAGTAAATGTAAATGTAATCCTGCATTTCAGGAATTTGCAGAAGGAATGGATGAGTCATTGTGTGGCGAGGTGGCATGGTTTGAGGCTTGGGTTGGGGACTCCATGGTACCTCAGGCTAATCCGTTTACCACCTGACCCAACAAATTGCATTCACAGTCACAGTAAAGCAACTGTTTACTTTCATCAGACTGCCTCATCAATAGTTTAAAATTGAGGACTTTTCTACATGAGCTGATTCACACAAAAAAAACACCACCGTCTCATAATATGGTGATTTAACTTTTCCTTCTACAGAGAACTGGATGAGGGTGGAGCGGGGCGCGGCGGGGAGGGTGAGGCGTAAGCATTTTCTGCAAGTGGATGTCCAGGAAAAACATCACTCTGCGGGACAGCCATTAGAACCACAGAGCGTGTCGTGCCTTCCTGTGGCGGCCTGAGCGATAGCCTCACATCGAGGTCCTGCTAATCTCTGCTGCCATAATAGTTTCCAAACCAGTCAGAGGTGACGGCACGTTTTTTCTGCGGTTCGGCCAGCCGGGTTTGGCGCTGGCTCGCTGCACTGTGGCTATGTTGCACTCGCTGCAGGAAGCTCGTCCTCAGACACTTATGGTCACTTTGTAGCCCCACCCTGTATTGTCCTCAAGTCCACAACCTAGATCAGGTTAGGTCCAGTCTGATGTCCAGTATACACAGAATTTACTCCCGGATGAGTAGGTTTGTAACCAAATATCTTTATTGCATTTGTTCCATTTCTTTGTTAAAGCTCACTTTAAGGACACCAACAGGAGAACTATCATATAACAGATACCTGTGTAGCAGTACCTGTCAAAGCCTTTGTGTGCACTAGACAAGCATGGATACTGCAACCCCCATCCAAGACAAACTGCAACTGGTCCGCTGAGCTGGTGCCCCCAGAGAAGATGGGTTGACAGGCCCCATGGAATTTACAGGAACCACATTTGCCAACAGGTAGTCAGCTTCACCCGTCATTCTGTTGGAAGGATTTCAGTAGTGTCACTGGATTGAAGTACAGATTCAATAAGATTTCGGAAAAATCATTCACATTTTGCCCAGATGTGTGAGTATATTGTTTTTTGGTAATAAAAACTTCTTTTGAGACTATGGAGTTGCCCTCTCCAAAAAAAGGAGAGATTTTAACTAGTTGTTCTGCGTCACTATGATTAATTTGGGGTTTAACGACTCATGGAAAACTATATCATATGACCAGTGAACACTGTTTCAGGAACGGACTGACCTTTTCCCGGGATTTCAAACCCAAAAACTTCTTGACTGACCGGAAGAAAGAAAAATTTATGAGAGGAGTTTTTACATTACATAATACACATGAACAAAAGCTTTTTATTTGCTCTGTAAAAGTAATAGAAAGTTTTCTTGTGAAGTATTTTAAGTATAAGGAAATTTTAAATGATTGGCTACCAAGGTCAGATCTATATACAATGTCCAGCATTTAGGATATCTAGTCAGAACATTAGCCAAACGAGAAAAATATTACTCTCCATACTTCTTTGTATTTGACCAGGAAGTTTTTCTCCCCATTGTTTAAGCATTTTTTATTCACAGGGTCTTTATTTGTGCAGTCCATTTAGAAATTTAAGCCATACCCACAATCCTTGGAGGTCGTCTTGTGTCCATGGTATTGGTATACTTTTGGTGATGCTGGACGATGACACTTCTCAGATTATGTCTGTTGGCACGGTCTGCCATCCAGTGTGGCGAGAGATTTTGTGGTCTTGCAGCGTTTAAAGATTTTAAACCCAGGCATTTTACGGAACTTTCCTTGGCTGGGAACAACAGGGGGGCAGGTCGGCCCACGCAGACGGACATGTTAAATGGGTTAGAATACAGAAAGTGCAAACTTAGCACGCTAAATCTGAACGTGAGGTGCAAGGTCAGGCCTGAAAACTCTGCGAAAAGCTGCCATAGCATCCAAAGGTGGACTTAAACCCGTGTCTAATGGACAAATTATTGTGGCTTTAACAAGATTACACAGTATTTACGATGTAATAAGACTTGGCAGTGGGGGCATTGGTGCTCTAATCAAACTCGGGTAACATCTCAACTCTTGGCCGTAGCTCTCGATCAGTAGAACAGGCTATATGAGGAGGCTGATTTATGTTGGGTTGTGTTGTTAATAAGGGTCTGTATTGTTCCCTGAACCGAGGTGCACTAGTGCTCCGGCATGAGCCTCGCCTGTAGGGGACGTATGAAACAGCGGATCACGCATTACCTAGCTCTCCTGCCCCCCAGCCCCCCCCACCCCCCAAACTGAGTGCAGCTGTGAATCGTCAAGCCCTTGTGGGGGGGGGGGGGGGGGGGGGTAGGGGCAAAAAAAATGGTTGTGGTGGAGTACCCCAGGGTCGGGCATGGAGAACAAGGGGGTATGTAACACACACATAACAAGGTGGGCCCGGG
>JABFDZ020000001.1:4235851-4256780 GCA_019775955.2 Pollimyrus isidori
CCCCCCCCCCCCCCCCCCCCCCCCCCCCCCCCCCCACCCCCCCGCGCCCGCCCCCCAGCAGAGGAAAACGTAGAAACCTTCTGACACTCTGGCGCTGAGTCCGCATCTAGAGACTCTCCTGGATCCCAAACACAAAAAAAGAGTGGAACCAGAAACTGGCAGGTTTTTTTTTTTTTTTTGGAAAGTGTCTTTGCCTCGCCGCGGCTGTTAAAGTGAACGTTCCTGTAGATTCAAAATTTACGGAGCATAAATATATGATGATTACCATCTGATTATCAGTGGTAATTGAATGTTGGTGGTGGACACTTCGGCTGCTCCTCTTCTGTGTGTCCAAGTGTATGCGTGTACTTCACAGGACTGCCAGCTGGGATGGCTAAGTCCCCTCCCCCTGTCGGAATATCCAGGTCTCCGCCCCCAGTATCGTGCCCCACTGCGACTGCGCTCAGGTAGGTCATCAACAATTACTGAGTGCCCCCCAACCTGACGGGTTTACCCAACTCAGTCTGATCAAAATACAGAGATTCAGGAAGTGGATTTATTTGTAGTTATTCAAGAAGTTAGGCGGAAGTATTAATTAGAGTGTGTAGGGACATAGTAGCCAATGACGACTGTTTACTGAGGTCCGTAATTTGGTCAGTATTTGGCATGCTTGGGAATTACATGATGACGCTGAACCGTGTGGTGACATTGGGGCACGGCAGAGAGCTCCAGGCCGGATGTAAAGTGAAACAGCTTCACCGTGGCCTGAATTCACCTTGGAGCGACATGTGGTTTACCGTTTCGCTGCCAGTCATGATAGCTCTCTTGTTTTTCCCTTCGGATTTCTGGGACCCACTGGAAGAATGACCCAGAACAGTAGATTTTGTCCATAAAACATACACAAACAAACAGCCATATGATCAAGCAAGCAAGCAAACAAACAAGGTAGGAAACGGCAGTTCACAAAATCTCCATTTTTAATGTGTGGACTTTGTGAGCAGCAGCACTTGCTCATATAGGGCTGTGGTGGAGAGCACAGACGCTGGGATTGGCGAGTCCGGCGGTAGCAATCAGCTCACGTAGCTGGCGCCGCTGTTGGGCCCGCGCCTCCGAATGGGCCTTTTGTTCGGCTAGTTGAGCGGCCCCAGCTAATGAGGCGAGCTGCTCTCTGCCGCTCTCATGTTTCAGAATTCAATGAAACTGGATTATTTTTCACTGGCTGAGCGCAAAAAAAAGACCAGTGCAGATTCTCAGAAGGCAACTCTCCCCGGCCATTTTCCTCCCTTTTTTTCTTTCTTTCTTTCTTTTTTGGCTTTAACGTCCTGTTGCCACGGAACCGGGGGAGTGATGGAGGAGGGTTAAGAAGACGCAGATAATGACCCGGCGAGGAAAGCAATGTTTATTGCAATATCGAACGGCGCTAGTCTTTAAAACCTAAATGATGCTGTTAAGTTTAATCTTCTTCCTGCTTGGCAGACTAGATTTACAGCTTTGCCTTTCGGTTTGGACTGAACCACGTGTCGTTTCGTCCAGAGCAGTCCTTTGTGCCCGAGATGCTCTGTGGGGTTTGACGTTGGAAGAACGAAACCGGGCCTCACTTGGGCCACATTCAGAATCACAGTGCATTACGTAGGAAGCCTTTACTGCCTTTACTGTTAGCAGTTGTGAGAAACTGGCTCTCAGCCGTGTCCGTTTGAACTTCACGGAAACAATGAACGTGCGTTGGGGATGTTTGTGGTGTAAACCGAGAAGCTAACGATTGCCGTCACTTCGAAGCACATTGCAAAGTTCGTCTGAGAGCCTCTGTGTACGATTTTTTATGACTTTGTGTGGTGGAGGAGTATTTTAGTGATATTTTAGCTTGGTGACTTGGTGAAATTTCAGTGGTGCCACCTAGTAGTTATTGGGATGTTTTAGTAATTTAACATTTTTTTTCTAATAATTAACATCTGTATATACAACATTTTTTTTCTCATTGAATTTCGTTGAAGATGTCACCCCCCTCGCCTTCACTGTGGCTGATATTTTCCTGGTGTGTGACTTCACGCCCTCCAGGCAGGTGGCAGTATTGGCCACCCTCCAGTAGGTGGAAGGTCGGGGGCCATTTGCCTCCGTTAGACCCCACCCTACCCCGACAGGCTTTATAATTCAGCACATTCTGCCAGCGAGCAGCCGGTAAGCGACGTGCTTACTGACAGCAACCGTTTCCAGGGGGCGCTGTTTAATTAATCAGCGAGACACTCGCCCATAGACTTTGGGGTCACTTTGAAAGCCGTAGGTAAGCAAAAATCCAAATTCACACTGCCAGTGACCTGAAGGGGGCGCCACCTCTCCAGCATGTGATTAAGCTGCCATGTTAGCTGAACGCAAGGGCCCTCTTTGACCTGTGAGAGGTGTGAATCTCTATCCGTCAATTAAATCAGTATCATAAGTTCTTCTCACCAGTATATTCTGAGGCCCGAAGGGGATTGTGTGGTTTAGTTTTACACAGTAATATTAACAATGGTGTTAGCAGGAATCATTCTGACAGCGAGGAAGGTCATGAGGTAATTTATGAATTTACCATCTTTCAGATGTATCTTGTGGAGTGTGCAGCACGATTGTGTGAGCTGGCTGATGTGATGGTGGTTTTGGTCGGCGGGGACAATGAGGGTCATTTGTACTTCTTTTTAAAGGGTTAATTTTGACCTTTTTTCTTGACGGGGTCACAAGAGCTCCTCCCAGAAGTTCTGGATCAATTCAACATCGAAGCAAGATGCAGTCAAGTATCTCTGCCAACAGCCCCCCTTTCCACAAGAGCCCTTTTCATATTGTAATGATCTGTATTAAGATAACGGGAGAGTACCGGGTTCGAAATGGCAGAACGGCAGACCACTTGCTCTGTCAGCCGGGCATTCTGCCCTGAGATTTTTTTTCTTGTTTTTGTTTTTATTATTGGTTTTAATTTTTTGAGGGCTAGGGGTAATCTGCTTTGAAGATGAGCTTCGGGACTACATTAATTGAAAGTTATTACAAGTTGCGCCCTTTGAACTGCACTAATGCACTGTAATTGCCAGTGTTGTATGGCAGCCTGATGGAAATACGCTGTGATTTATTTTAGGACGCCATTGCATTAAATTATACCTTACTTAGCTTGGTAGTGATAAGTAACATGTTAAACGTGTTATATTTGATGAAATACTACGTTATATAATAATTACATATAATTGGATCAGTACAGTTTTACTGAGTAAAAACCTGGTAACCGTATGGGGTGGCACAGCATAAGCTTGTGGTGTAAAGGAACAGCATGTGGTTTGTAGCTTCGAATCCTTTGCAGAGTTTGTGTGTTTCCCTCACGTTTCTGCTGGTTACTCCAGTTTCCTCCCAAGGTCCAGTTTAAATGGACTGTGAGCCTGTGCTGGTGGATGCTCTTCCGGGTCCTGGCCACCGCAGTGGGGGCAGTGCCTCTGGTGAGGATTATGGGTAGCTTGACTCTCTAAGTCACATGCTAACTTGCGCGGTACTTCCGACATCCTTGGCATTGCTGGAACATAAAACCATTATACATATTTATAGCTTGGTGACCAAATCTCATATATTTCTATGATTTTACTAAAGAAATATGATGCCCATTTCAATGATTTGAAAATGAAATTCTGGAACATTTACAAATCTATGAATGCTAGCAGTTGTCATGGTGTCCAGAGTGAAATGATGATTTGGCGCGACATGTTGGCGGGTTACATCTGCTCTGTCTCTCAGATCAGCAAGGTCACTGACTCACACTGAATTCCTGGAGTCCGGTGATGAATTGGGAGAAGAGCTTTCCCTCGTGATCTGTACCGGAATGTTGCTCAGTCAGGCCTGTGGAGCAGAAAGAACAAAGGTGGAGTGAATTGGCTGTTCAAGGTCACATAAAAACGACTAAAATACGACTTTCAGAGGTATCAGAAAACATAAAATTTTTTATAGACTTTTTCTCTCTCTCTAAATGTACCATACCTGCCATTTAAATTTTTTTGTTTTTGTAGCTAGTGGTAAATCGGAGATTCATAGGCAAAGTTATTCGAAACAGAGACTTGCCTGACGTTTCGTATGATAAAAATGACCAGCCTGCTTCACCAGCCTGCCAGTGCACACTTTAGATAATGGGTTTTAGTTTAGTGTTTAATCAACATATCGCAGCACATTTATTATAAAAGATAAGAAACACAATCTGGTTGCCGCCAACACTAAAGTGGCCAGCAGGTAGACAAATATAAATTCAAAATAAAAGTCCCTCTGCCCTGAGAATTCTGACTAAGCAACCAATGCAATATTACACTCTTTTTATGTAGCCTAAACACTTTCAGCTATTTATTCAGCATCTCCAGTTCAGGCCTTAATGAGTTCATCAGGTCTTGTGTCAGATTTTGCTATTACAATATCAGTTCCACCTTACTGGATTTTTGACAAATATTAAATTATTAAAACCTACCCTTGGCATTGGCATCTACCCAAGGGTCATTTAAACAGCTACTCATTTTACAAATTTAAGCCCGACGACACAGAACCAATGATGATAAATTGTCCGGGAAATTCAGGCTTTAGCAGAGTTGCCCCTGGCTGGTTGCTGTATCACACAGTGAGGTCGTCACGAGCCAATGAACTCTGTGTATCTTTTCAAAATCGCATGACATTATTTTGGACGGTATTCCCCCTGTCTGTTTGATACTCGAGTCCCTTTGTGAAAAGTCAAAGGAGCAAAGCAAATGATATGTAGCAGTATTTCCAAACCCTCATAGAAACTTAGCCCCTGTGACCCAACAAGTGTTACCTGTGGTTTTCACTTAAGCTACCCAGTCAGGCCTAATTCCAGGTCCTTCTGTTGCATTTTTAAAACTCCTCCCATTTATTTCAGCCGTTTCACAAAACTGTAGAAACATCACTGGAAGAAACTTAGTCAGCATCAGTGGGCACCTTCAGTTCAGGGTGGTACTGTGACGTTAGAAACTGGTAGCAAGGGTGGCTGGAGAGTTAGCCGAATCGTCTGTTGTACTTGAAACATGAAATATGTTCAGACAGGCTAAACTGGGGAAAAGCAATGGCGACCATCTGTTTCTGTCACAACACTGATAGCGCCGCACAATGGGGGAAAACTTAAACTGGCATTTTTTTTTCCATACAAAAATGCATCATCCCGATGAGGAATTAAAGGTCAACGACCTTTACAGGACCCCACTTCACAGGCCGCCCCAACATGGGTCTGGCATGAGGTGAAAGCTGTTTCAAAATCATGTGGAGAGTTGCTGCTACTTTAAAAAAAAAGTGTTTCTTTAACAATAGATCCAAACGATGTAGCTTGATCGTACACAAAAATCTGTGACTAAGCATTAATATCACAGTAAATTGTATCTGAAATCTAGAGGTATAACCTAGAGCAGGGTTATTCAAATCACAGTCCTCGAGGTCCGAGCCCTGCTGGTTTTCCAGCCTTCCTTTACCTGTCAGGTGTGAAGCCTCTGACCAATCAGCATCAGTAATTATTAAACTAACTACCTGGGAGAACTGAAAACAAGGCCTGGATTTGGAATTGAGGTCCAGATTTGAACAACCCTGACCTAGAGACATTTGTGGCAACCATGCTAAGTACACTATTAGCCAGAAGATGGCACTATTCATGCCTTTAAAGACAGTATCATTTATGTCCAATTTTCTGTCAAAATCATTTTCTGTCATTGGTGGAATTGCCTCTTGCTGTTGTGCTATTATGTAAGATGTGCTGAGTAACTTCATCTCCTGCTGGGTGACGCTGTGGGGTTTGTGCCCTCCATTAGTGACACGATAGAGCCTTTGGCTCTGCATTTGGGCTCCTGTTGCATGTTTCCAGTGAACGGGCAGAGAGGTCGGCTTGTGCCATGTACCTTATTTATACCCGTGATGGTTAAGTGCTTTCAGCTAAGAGGAATGTATTTATAATGTTTTTATTTGCTTCCCGCTTGTTTTGATAATGTAGATTCGTTTAAGTGCTGTTTACGCTCTTCTTGATCTCTGGACATGATTGTAATGCAGCAGACGACGTTTCCTACTTGGCTGATGGATTGAGGGCATCTCGACTCCATCCTGGCGGGGGTGCTGTGCGACTCTCCGGGTTAGGGGACTGTCTGTGATTGGTAGGCTGCTAGCCTAAAACTTGTGGTCGGCATAGTGATGTCACCATTGGATCCTTAACCCAGTGGCTCCAGGGACTGTCTGGCCCTCCTTTCTCAAGTATACACGGATAATAGTGTTTGCTAAATAAATAAAATGTAAAAATGTTTCTGTGCTGGCATTCTCAGTCTCTTAAGTCTGTTTGTTTCCATCTCTGACGCGGAATAGGGTGACCTTAGACCTGGGAGAGAGAAAGTATTTGCTGCTGAGATTACAATGTTTTGGCATGCTCGGAACCTGTTATAGTTTTTTTGGATCGAAAGGAAAATTGTTCTTGAACGACATAAGTGTTTATTTTATATTTGAATTGGCTTCAATAAGGATTTTTTTTCTAAATAAAAAATGTATAACTATGTATTATGAGTAATATAGAGTTTTGCAAGTGATATGTAATGAAGTAGCACATGCCCAAGGCCTGTCACAGTAACTACCTTTTGATAAATGATATATTGTCCCAGAAATAATTGCGATAAACGATATTGTCATTTTATGACCTTTTTATGCCATTAATATGTTGATAATGTAATACCATAATAATGCAAGGACACCCTTTCAAAAAACAATGAACATTTAATTCTTAGGAATATGCACACTTTGGAACCTCAGAAAAAAAACGTAAATAAATAACCACAATATTTTCGAGGTATGTATCTGTATGTATCTGGTCTCTTAACACTTTGACAGCAGAGTTCAGTCAGCAGTGATGTAATGTATGGTCAAGCTCTTGCTTGGGGTCATATTTGAGCTTGCCCACATATCTGTAACAGCAGAGTAAACCGAGATGTCTCCTTCAGAATGTCCTCTATCGTTTTGTTTCTCTATCATTTTCTCATCAATTCTGGAACAGCAGTTTGGGAGATATACTTTTTTTGGCAATCCGTGCTGTTTGCAAGTTTGCAGCATATTTGTACTGCTGGTTTTTTGATCGTGATTAACGGCTGCATTTCTATGCCTGTATAACGAATTGTGGCATCTGTGAGTGTTTACATTTACACTGTCATTCAAAGGCATCTGTACAGAAGCCCTAAAGGGCAAAACACACCAACAAATTCAAAAACACGCCAGCAAAAGGGAAAACACTACAACATTAACAGCACTGAAAACGGAAAGGGTATGTACCCACTGGTCATCACATGCTTTTTACTGATTGGTCAGGGAGCCTGTCAATCAGTATACCGGCACCTTACAGGGGTAATACATGAAGAAATGGAAAATGCGAAAATTCAGCTTGCGAGCTACTTATAAATGACCAAGTCAAAATGATCCACCTACTATAAAAATGCAAAACATATATTTTTTTATAGATATGCCAAGTATTATTTATTATTATAAATAATAATTATTAACAATTAATATTATTATTATTATTATTATTATAATTAATTAATTTCCCTTTGGGATAAATAAAGCATTTTTTAATTGAACTGGGATTTTAGTTCCTTCACCTTTCTCTTTCTCGGCTCGCTTTTTAGTAGGAAGTTAATGTTATAGTTTTTATGAACAGTCCGAAAATACCGCTGCACATTTCCCTTCTTCGGGAATAGCAGCGGTAGATTGACAGATGAGGCAAATGCACTTTGAATATGAAATTGTGAAAAAAAAATTCTTCCATTCCGTATGGAAGTGGTAGGATTTTGGCTTCTTACTTGGTCCAGGTCCCCCATTCATTGTTATACTATTTTTAAGTTCAGTTGAGAACTGGAGTGCAATCTACCCTTGCAATCGACCAGTAGATTGTGATCGACATATTAGGATCCATGATGTATAGAGTATGCGTGATTTTGTTCCGAATGTACTTTTTCGGAAACTTCAGGAAAAGTAGGTTCGTGTTGCATGTTTATAAGCACTAAGAGCCACTTCATTCTGCATGCTCATGTAATGCAAGCATGTCTTCAAGCACAATGTACACCTTAATAAAGACCCCAACGACCCCCCATAGTAAGGGCAAAACATTTTCCATTTCTTCACATATTACCCCAGTAAGGTGCCGGGACACTGATTGACAGGCTCCCTGACCAATTAGTATCAAGCACGTGATGACCAGTGGGTACATACCCTTTCCATTTTCAGTGCCGTTAATGTTGTGGTGTTTTCGCTTTTTCTGGTGTGTTTTCGCTTTTGCTGGCGTGTTTTTGAATTTTATGGTGTTTTTGCTTTTGCTGGCGTGTTTTTGAATTTGCTGGTGTGTTTTGCCCTTCAGGGCTTCCGTAGAGCAGGTACAAAACACTATTAGATATTTTATCAGCACAGTTAAATGCTTTCTAGACTTCTGTGAAGTTTTGCTTCAAGATATATTCAGAAGTCCACTTTTTCTGAGGCATCTGTAAGTAGCTCTGGAACACTCCTGAAAAAATAAATGTACCTATTTAAGGATATGGAACATGGCACTTAAATGTGGATTCAACGGGTTGTGTGGGAAGGCAGTTCCACCACCTCATCCTACTGCAGCTGAGCTCAAACCAGACGCTGGGACACTTTCTAACATAATCTTGAACCCAGGACTGTACCTCTATGACCTAGTCTTTCATGTTGTTGGTTTGTTTATTTGCAAAAATATGCCGTATATAATTTTATTTCCTTTTCTTTATTTCCATAAATGCTAAAGTTGTGCTTTCAAAGGCATGAAACCTCAAGAAATTACAATGTCATTGCAGAGTATAAGATGCCATAGAATGAAAAACATTTTTTTTTTTACTTCAGCAAGCTATCCTTGGGTGAACAATACTTAAAGAATAATTTCAAATTAGGGGTTTAAATACATACATATTAAAATATGTACAGTACCAGGTATAAGTCTGGACATATCTACTTTTAATTCATTTGTCTTTGTTTTAGCTATGCAACTCACCTTATGGGAAAAGGCCGTGAGACAATGGAGTAATAGACATCAAACAATGCAATAACCAACAGAAGTGTTTATTCCCTTTTTGCCTCAATGACAGCATTGCAGAATGTTGAAATTCTCTTAGCCATCTTCCAGATGTAGTTACCTGAAAAACAACAGTCCTGAAGGAGTTCCCACATGTTCTTGGCACAGGTTGGCTACCTTGCTCTTACTCTTTAACCCCACTGATCCCAAATCAGCTTTATAGGGTTTAGGTGGGGGGTCTGTGGGGACCTGGTCATCTGTCACAGGACTCCATCTCTTTGTTTATTCACAGGATGATACAGTACTTAAACTCAAAGTGTGTTTAGGGTTTGTATCTTGTTGAAAAACAAATTATTTTTGGTTTCCAGACTTTTGACTGGTACTGTACCTTATATGTTTCTTCAGCTTTTAATATTTATCATGTTAGAGAACTAGGGTGAACAAGTACAACCTGCAGCCAAACAATTGATTTTCAAGCCCTGGAAAATGAGTAGATCCAGTAAATGTGAAATGCAGTTGCAGACTGAATGAGGTGATGATGAAGATGTTTATTATTCATATTATTATTAATGGTCCGTTAATGCCTTCAGTAGCTATTACAATTAACGAGCTGTTAAATCCTTCAGTTGCTATGAGTCATGTGCCACTAGGGCAAATAAGATTTCACTCACGTGGTCAATTAACTTTTACACTTGTATTCATAACTAGCAGGGTGTATTAACCAGAAACTAATAACTTATTTGTTCATTTATTAACTTAATACTATACATTTCAGCGGTGTAGAAATATTGCAGTTGACTGACTATTATTCCCTGTACACAACCAGTTTATGAAATATATTTTTTTTAAATGGTCTGATTCTGAGAACTTGATGGAGGGGGAGACAGGAAAAGTGGCCTATTTAAAAAGTAAACATTGGTTCTTTTGAAATTCATACCTTATCCAAATATTCCATCTCCGGTAATAGTTCAGGTTCCTCTGTGATTTTCAGTACTTAAAAAACACAAACATTTCTTTGAACTGGCAGCATACAGTAAAGAAAGTCACTTTAAAATAATAATAAAAATAATATTAATGATAATAATGACTGATTTTTTTTTCTCTGAATATAAATGTAAAGTGCGGAAACCAGTACTGCTTATAAAAATATAAATCCATAGTATTTCTAATGTCAAATCCATAGTATTTCTAGTAACAACTTGACATTAAACCTTAATATTACTCTTAGCTGTACTCTATTAAAGAGTAATGATTTTAGGTAAAATATGACATCAGCCGCCTTATCCCATGCATGTTGGTCATTTTTTCCAAATTCCACTGGCTCTAGGCGGAGAATTTGACTTGGCAGGTTAGGGCTGTGAATGGAGCATGAAAGTCACGCCCAGCACTACGCTGGGCTGGGAATCGACAAGGTGCAGGCATGACTGGAGCCCCCTCCCTCTGCCCACCCATGACAACTGAAACGCTGAAACTGGGCAATGACTTTGGGAAGGATTTCAGCGTCTCAGCAGAAAAAAGGAAGGACCCAGCGGATGCATTTAATCCCAAACTCATGTTCCAGCAATACTCATTTAAGCTTTGAACCGAAGTTATACCTTAATAGGAAGGATTCAGTGCAGCTCTGTATGACGCATCCAGCGACACACTCGCTTCATGCTAAGCGGGTCAAGGAAGGAGGATGATGGTTAAAAGGCGGGAAACAACAGCTTCCCTGCTACTTACTGAAAATGCAAAAGGATGCAGTCTGGAGACGAGAATTAATGGATGTTTTGTGTTGGTCTGCAGATGCTTTTGCTGCAATCCTCTGACTGATTGAACACGACACCAAAGAAAAGGCATCAGTAGCAATGAAACAGTTTCTTAGGGGGTAAATTACAAAAGATATGCACCTTCAGTCAGTCACTAAAGTTTTTTTATACTTAGTACAAAATAAGACATTTCTACCCGTTAGTGCTTCGTTTAAGATAACTATTACATAAATAGACATTTTCATTTTTCAGTGTTCAAACAAGCAGCTCCAGTGTGACTGGACAGTTATCATGCTCCCAGTTTTCTGTTTTCCAGTTGGCTAGGCCAGAGATACCTCTGCCCAATGGGGCAAACTCTTCCACATGCCCATAGACTCCATGCAAACATTCTTCATCTCAACTGACCTTTTCTCTATTCTTTTCTCTCCAACATTCCTTTTCAAACAGGAAGACTGATCAATTGCCATGCTAAAGAATTTCAGCCTCTTTCTCCTTGCTTTATGGAAAACTACTGTCATACTCCACAGTATTCTGGGAGTCTGAGTTCCTTCGCAATCTCACTGTGAAACATCAAGGACTACAAATCCCAGAACACACTGCATGGTTCCCGCTGGGGCATTATTTTGTCACAATTTTTATCAGTCTTGAGATATCAGTGCATAAGAACACATCATTCTTTTTCAGTAATGAAGTGGGCTTTTACCTATTGATATTTGAGCTTTTTTTTTCCAAAGCAAAAACAAAGTCTGATGTGCAAAACGATGCCATGAAGAGTTGATATTGTAAATTCCATCCCAATAGATCCACTGTCTCATTTTTGATTCTTCCTTCCTAGGTCTCCAGCATCCAGGCTTCCCATTCCCCTCCGTATCGTCTCCTTCCCCTCGTTCTCACTTCACAGGTCTGACCTCTGGCGCCCTCTGACTTTATCTCGCTTGTTCCTGCCCTCTGTACCGGGCCCTACTTGCAGGTGAACACCTCCGTCCGCTCGCTGCAGGTGTTGCACTTGACGAAGCAGCACCACTGGAACTTGCAGTTGCACTGCCACACCTTGGTATACTGGTGTGTGTTGTAGCCACGGCCACAGCACATGAGGTCGCAGCCATCCGTGTGCGGTGAGGTGCGGTTGCAGAGGCGCCCCTGCGTCCCCACACTGCCTGTGATGGTGTCCTCCTCGCAGTAGTTGGGCGAGCGGTCGATGTACACCAGGTCGGTCTCGGTGGGCTTGCGGAAACCTTGGCTCTTCTTGACTTTGAGGAAGGTGGGTTGCCGCAGTCGGCTGGCCCGCACCACCTCCACATGTACTGCCTCATTGTACTTCTCCTTCAGGATGTAGCCAATCTCCCGGAATTTGGGCAATGTGGTCCAACAGGTTTTGGTGGTACAGGATCCCGAGACTCCATGGCATTTGCATTCCAGTTTCATCCTGTCCTCTAGGACCTGGGGAGGGAAAGAAATGGGTGGTATTAATGGGCAACCAATTGGCCATCTGGACACCATCACTCTAATGTGGAGGTCTGGAAGTCATTCAGAACATGGGTGTGGATTAACTGAGTGGGGGTGGGTGTCTGTTCTGCAATGTTGAGAGACTGTAAGTATGTTGTTGGTATATGAGATTCCATGTGAATTTGGGGGGGGGGGGGTGTACATTCAAACCTACAGTCATGACAGCAACTTGATGCAAATACACGATGGCAAGGATTTAATTCAAGGACCTTCAAGGCCATTTAATTGTCATATTGTCGAGGCTTAAGAAGTCTCTAGTTAATGGGATGGATTTCAACATGCTTTGAAGATCCAAAATTGGAATCAGGATTCGCATGCACGGGGAATTTCTGTTCGGTCGGTAATGGCTCTCATACATGCAGTAGAACAGTGCTGTTGAGCCGGATCCATGGAGAGCGGCTGGGGGCAAAGGTTTTTAGGATGATCTCTCAATGAGAAAACCCGCAGCCAGAGCGGCTCTCCATGGATCAGGTCTACCACCCCTGCAAGACAATCATATACAGTTTTGACAGGAAACTTATCACATAGAATCCGATTGATGAATATACAAAGTTCATATGTGGTTGATAAGTGAACAAAAGTACAGTGCAGTGCAAGGAATGTAGGAATAAATACAAGATGTAGAGTACATCTTAAGCATATTGATGGAACTTTTGAGCCAGATTCCAGCAGAAAAATCCACTTAATGGTAATATCCAAGAACACCCTACGTTACCTACCTTATGATCAATGGTCAGCATGCACAGTTATGTGTCTCATGTATCTATGTCCAGAGTCTGTTATGCTCAAGTTACAAGTGTGGTGGTCAGCTCTTCTTGCAGTTCCCTGATCCAGCTGGCAATACATGTCGCCCTGAACACCCACCCAAGGAATGGCTGTTTGTGTATGCAGCATGATAGCATTTCCTGTGTCTCAAAGGAACACAGAAATGCGGGTTGTCCAGAAAGTTCCATCGCCACAGAAATCAACATTTGGAAAAAAAGTAGTTCAGTGCCATCGAGACAAATGGAAGTGCTTGCATTCAGACAGGCAAGCCTTTTGAAGTTAGTTAAGAAGCTCATTTAAGAATAAATTCTAAGGGTTTTTTTCTGTGCTGTTTTCTGCTCTTCAAACACATATGCTATTCACTGTCGTGTCCACCCAGCGGTTTCCTGTTTTGGGACATCTGGTAAAAATTGCACAAAGAAATATTGAAAACAAATGCAGGTCACAGGATTAATTCAGAGCATGGGGCTCAGGGATTGAAAGCATGGTGGAAGAATGTGGTGGGGCAATTATTTTTGTGATACTCGGGTAAATGTGTATCAACTAGCTCTTTAAATACATGTTTTTAATTATGCAGTGATGACAATAAACCAAACTCCTATGTGACTGTACTTCATTGAGGTATGGATATTCGGTGACCTCCCTATTTCTTATTGGTCCTTTGAGTCTATCGTAGGGCTATTGATTGGATCTATGACTCATTTTTACAGTAAATGTACTTGCGCCAGAGGCAACCTTGATCACTTACAGTAAAGTAATACATGAGTGGATTTCACTCCCGCCTGCATTCCTCTCGACAAGACTGAGCTGGAATGGCGTCCAGATGCCAGTCACTTTCATGAAACACTTCATCCAGACTAAAGTAACCCCAAGAAGGTAGAACTGAGTATTTTTGTGAAGTCTGCCATGTATAAAATCTCCTTTTTATTGGTAAGGGACATGAGGCTCCAGAGAAATGTGACGTTAACGTGGTGGAAGGGCTTGATCCACAGAGTTATGTTTTCTGAAGCTTCAGGTCTCGGTGGAGCTTCTCTTGGTGAAATAACCTGACCAACTACCACTCAAGAAAGCCACCCATGAAAAGTACCCAGAAAAACCAGAGTACCTTGTCCAGAATAGTTACTAGGATGCAACTGGCGAAGCCAGGTTGGGGGTTGTGTCAGCAGTATGCGTGATGTGGGCCCTTGATCAGGGGTGGAGTCTCTACTATTTTGGAATTCCTCATTCTGAAAAGACCTTAGGAAATCCCAGGTCTGAGGGCTGTGCAGCAGGGTGCTTTCCTAGCAAATCAGAGGGTTCCTCCTATAAGAGGCCTTCATGGTAGAGCTTGCATGACTGTCTCCAGAAACAGCTTGAATGTACCAAAAGGCTAAAAGGGCTGCACTCAAGGTGAAGCTGAGGTGAAAGCTTGTGCATGGAAGGTGTTTGGTGAAGCTACTAAAGAAGAATGTCAGGTGGGTGTTTGATACCTTAGGAGGGGGGAATGTCAGTGTTACATTGCTCAGTGTTTCTCAGTGCTGGCAACAATATTGATGGAATTCCTCTACTTCTGTTAGGATCTTCTTTAAGTTCTAAGATATGTCCTGTCTGCCGTAAACTTGGTGGGCGGAAACTTCTGGGGGGTCACAGCACTATCACTGCAGCTGTGGTGGTCACGAAAAAGCACTGGGTCTAAATGGCACTGGGTGTTGTGCAGTTCTTATTGGGGGAACCAGAAGCTATGTTCACACTTCTCAGCCTTCCTGGGAGAGCCTGAGTACTGAAGGGGAGACTCCACCCGAGCACTGATCCAAGATTCAGGAAGAACGGTGTGGATTTTGGCCTGGATTTGGAAAGCGAGGTTTGGTCTGGCTTTGGTAAATGGGGCATGCTTCCATTACAACCCCCAGCAGGTTTTGTATTGCCAGAACTAGTCATGGTTGCTGTGGTGACCTAATCGAATAATTCATTTTAAGCGTTAAATTCCCCCAAACACAGCCACTCTCTGTTACTGTTCTCTCCTCCGCCAGATATTCCTGGATTTATAATATCCTGACATCCATCAATATCTCCATGTCGACGTCCATGTCTCCCTGGGTCAACAAGGCATGGGCTTGCATTTCACTTCTTTAACCAGTCTTCAGTGTATGACATCATCACTTTGGTCTGCTTTTTTCTCATTTTCAAACTCAAGGCTTTCAGCTATTGAGGGAAGATAGTGTATGTCCCAGCAAGCTAACCCTGTGTCCCTACGATCAAGGGTCCTGGTTTTATTACTATTATACTTATTCTCATGAAATATGACAGGTCCCTTAACAAATGGCATATGTAAATAAAACGGGTATTTCAGAAATCTGTGTACCGTTCCGCTTAATAGAGAACACTGGTTTTACTGAATGCGGTGATGTCATACGATGAAGACACAAATCAGATCGGGTTCAAATCAATTTATTTATTTGTCATATATATGTCAACACAGGTTCAAAATTACAATGAAATGCATCAGACAAGAGAAGAAACAAGAAATGAGGCTGTCAGCACTGGAGCCCTTTAGGAGTTTCAGTTTAAGGGTAAAACTGTTATTGGTCAAACAACTGAAATGCAAGCCCCTCCCTCATTGAGCCAGGGACACATCGACCTTGATAAAATCAGGACATGCTTCTGATGGACATCATTCATGTCAAATCAGTTGTGATCAAAGATTCATGTCATAGGACATTAGTTCAAAGTGATCTTTGCCAAAGGAATGTTCCCTAGACAGCAGACCGTTCCCTCTGCGCCCTCAGCTCCTGCCTCCATGGCATATGGCAGGAGAGGCTCACTCTATGTTTATGTCTATGTTTTTTACATAGCTGAAAACCATCGAAAGGGATTCATATAAAAGCGCAGTTGTTTCTGAAATGTTTAAATCCAAGTCCACAGATTCCTGGCAGACACTCCTAACTTTGTAAACAAATACAGCCTGTTGCTAAATTTGGACAGTGGGCAGTTCAGCCCCAGCGCAGGTCTGCTCCTCTGCGTCTCACATATAGTAATAAAACCAGACTGTCCCCATCTGGCCTGCACCATTTCCCAGTACAACTCTGCTCCATTGCTCCCCTGCCCTGTTACCTCATTCCCCATTGAGCGATGTGTGGCTCAGTGGCCTAAGCCTCTGTCCCCATGATTGGTCGGTCGCTGTGGCCTCCACAGGGTAGCTCATATCTGTGGGCCCTGCCCCAGCTTGAGGAATGCCACCCAATTTTCCATCAAGCAACCAGGTCAAAGCTCTGTTCCATCTTTCCATCAAGCAACCAGATCCCAATTCTGCTCCATCTTTCCATCAAGCAACCAGGGTCAAGCACTGCTCCATCTTTCCAAGAAGCAGCCAGATTCAAGCTCTGCTCCATCATTCCGTCAAGCAACCAGGTCACAGCTCTGTTCTATCTTTCCATCAAGCAACCAGGTCCAAGCTCTGCTCCATCTTTCCTCAAGCAACCAGGTCCAAGCTCTGTTCCATCTTTCTATCAAGCAACCAGATCCCAGGTCTGCTCCATCTTTCTGTCAATCAACCAGGTCCAAGCTCTGCTCCATCTTTCCATCAAGCAATCAGGTCCCAGCTCTGCTCCATCTTTCCATCAAGCAGCCAAGTTCCATCTCTACTCCTTCTTTCTGTCAAGCAACCAGGTCCAAGCTCTGTTCCATCTTTCCGTCAAGCAACCTGGTCCAAGCTCTGCTCCATCTTTCTGTCAAGAAGCCTGGTCCAACCCCTTCTCCATTTTTCCATCAAGCTGCCAGGTTCCATCTCTGCTCCATATTTCTGTCAAGCAACCAGGTCCAAGCTCTGCTCCATGAAACAACCAGGTTTCAGCTCTGCTCCATCTTTCCATCAAGTAGCCAGATCCAAGCTCTGCTCCATATTTCCATCTAGCACCCAAGCCCTCACCTCCATCCTTTCATTCCTTAGTTGCACATATATCTTCAGTAATTCCCTGCCTAGACTGTTTTTTTTATTAACAGGGACTGAAAAATGGATAGGACATGGATAACGATGTCCTGTTCTGGACTCCATCCAGCTAGGTGACCAGAAGTGCGCTTCTTCCCTTGGACATTCATGTAACATATGATAAAACCCAGGATGTCATGACCAGGTGTTGATCGTTAACAAGAACAACAAACCCTTTATTTTTATATGTGGCTACTTGCCTGGTCATTCTTGTACATGAGAGATGCGTGCAGATGAAATGTGAAAGTTGTGCACCAATGCTTTCATAGGTTACCTTCCTTCCTGCCTCATTGTTATGGAGATTCATCAGCCTGCGGGCGTTTTTCTTGATCTCGCGGGCGTCCACAAACCAGCGGGAGAAGGCGATGCCGTACTTGAGGTCCGCTGAGCAGCCTCCCCACTTCCAGCCCTCCTCCTGGTTGTAGTAGCCCTGCTTGTCGCGGTCGCAGCCGCAGTGGCTCAGGTTGCCCTGGCTGCAGGCCGACGTGACAGCATGCGCAGCCCCCGCTGCGGTGATAGCGTAGGTAAATGCCGCCTCCCGGCTACCTGGGGGGTGGAGAAAAGATGGCCATTAAAAAGCGATGAACCAGAGAACTAAGATAACTTGACACCAATATAGACCACTTTACACCCCAGAAAATCAAATTTAACTTCACCCATTTATACATTTTCGGTCATGGTAGGACTGCGATGGGCTGGCCTCCCGTCCATGGTTGTTCCCTGCCTCGTGCTCGCTGCTTCCGGGATAGGCTCAGGACCCCCCGCAACCCAGTAGGATAAGCGGGTTGGAAAATTAATGGATGGATGGGATGGTAGGATTCACCGATTTGCATTGGTACACCGGCATAAAAGTTCACGATGTGATTGCCCCCAATTCAAAAAGTGCACAACAGATGCAATTTACAATGAACTCGGGATGCATCCTTTCTGACAGCTTTGCATTGGTAAAATCCAATTTACTAATACATAATTATTGGTTAACTCATGATTTGCTGTTACCTTTAAAACTAACACATGCATGACCTTTGACCTTTTAACCTGTCTCGTCTTCAAATCGGTGGGTTTCAAGCCTTTGGTTTTTCTTTCTTTCTGCTTAACAACTAAAGAATTAAAATTAAACTTTCTGTACCATTGTGAATTTCACGGCATTTCGTATCTGCCCAGTCCTGCTGCTGGAGACCTACCACCCTGCACAGGTTAGGTGCACCCTCACGATGATAATCAATAGCATCTCAGTATTAGAATAAGTGATGATAGTATAGCTACTGAAGGACCTGATTATGTGTATCAGGTGTGTTAAATTCCGGCGCCATATAGGCTCTGCAGGGCGGTATGTCTCTAGGAGCAGGGTTGGGCAGTGTATTGAGTTGTGCATCAGACTCGTAACTTATTTATGCACTGTGGGAGAAATGCAGACTGCCCAGCGAATTCACATAAAACACAGGGAGAGCATGCAGATGGCACAGCCACAGGCAGCAGAGGCGGGACTCGAACCCCTAACCCCAGAGGTGTGCTACTCACTGAGCCACCCACTGTTAGAACAGGCATGCTGTCTACGAATGGCCCCCATCCTGGAATCTTATGCCAGCTGCTTTATGATCCACCTGTTATGCACCAGAGATGCCATTGTAGAGTAACTACAGAAAAATTCCCTATTCTTGGGCGGGATTCAGAACTGCTGACATCTGGACATAGGTGCTACTCAGTGGAGCTAGAGAGGAAGAAGATGTACCCAGTGTGGTTCTGGAAGAAATGGACCTAACACGCATCATCTCATTCCCCAAATATTCCACATGGGCCCCACATACCCCGGTAAATCCAGAGTGGGCAGCTAAAGTTAGACTCAGTTTTGTAGCTGGGCCTGTGATTCGACTGTGCCTGAATATTTACCAGGGGAACAGACTCCTTCAGGTGCTGTCCAAAGTGCTGAATTTCTTCCGCAAGCACCTTTCAAACCAGCCACATCAGAGTGGGGGTTCTGCGACTTCAAATGTCGAGGTCCGGAATTTCTCAGGCCAGTGATTGATGTGAAGCTGACTGGTATGACAGGAGCCGTTTAGGCATAAACCTTATATGAACACAATAGAGCCTCCTCCGCCCCTTGTACAGATATTAGTGTCAATTGTCTGTGTATTTAAGTGTTTTAACCCATAACTTAGTTCAGTGACGAGGTTACATTTGGAGCGTGGGATGCAAAAGTCCACTCTGACATTGAGAGGTAGATCATGGGTAGGGCTGTAGTAGACGGGGGTTACAAGTGCACTTAATTCTTGTTGTTAAGGGTTTTTTTTTTCTGCTTTATCACATAATTTTTCAGAATATCAGCGTGCTACATGGACTTTTCCATTGCACAAAGCTATCCACATCTGCTGCCATCTCAATAGCTTCTTAAAACCAACATGACATCAGTGTTAGCAGCATATGATTAAAGCCCAACCAAAAATGCTGAATAAATCAGACTGTTGCACAATAATCAGGACACCATGAATTTCTATGATAATGAAAGAATGTTACATTTTTTTCTTCTAAATGTTCTGAAACAAACCCAGGAACACAAAAATGCAGTTACACAATGGCATGTGTGGGACTGATTGCAATAGCAACATTCTGCTGAAATTCTTCTGTATGACCCAAAGAGTCAGCTCAGGTTTCTCACTGGATGCTCTTGGGGGTCCAACGCAATCCTCTTCTGTTCTGACCTACCATGGAGCAAGCAGCAGAGCATTGATGTCTCCTAACAACAACTTAATGATGGATATCTGCTAAAAAAGACACAGTTCAGAGCATTACATCTTGACTGGCCTTTGGTCATACTTGCTGGATTTTCATCGCCTAGCTACTGACATCTTGGCCAGCCGCGGTCAGTTCTGGATGTCGTTGTCAAGGTTTGTCCCCGCATGACTGTCTGCTGCTAATCCTCTCCCTGACATCAAATGGGCTCTGACTCACCACCATCTGGTGCTATTGAGGTAACCTCGGAGGTGAGAGAGAGACTCCATAGACATGGTGTTACAGAACTGCACTGTTGGTTGAATTCTGAGATAAAACGGCCTTTTTGACCTATGATTGTAACGAGGGGATCCAATGATGAAGCTGGGAGTTTGAAACCAGTAACCCACAAGCCCATAGATGTAATCGCTCCAAACATTGTTACCAGTATTTATGTCCCTGGGTGAAAATATACATGTAGTACTTCTCTGTCAAATAAGTGATTCTCTTAGGTCATGCTTTTCTTGTTTATCAACGGGAGAGCAGATGTAACAGCATCGTACCCAAGCTTCCTGTTCGTTCATTCACTTCACACCGCAACCGCTGATGAGTTGGCTGATGGATTTCCAACCTGCACCTTCCCAACGGCGAGCTGCTCCACCAGCTCCGGATGGATATCCAGGATTCCCTCAGTCAGAATGAGTGAGGATCATGCCTCCCCACCACTGAACATCGCTACCATGGTGTAGCTGCTGCACCAGGAGACACCAGGCCATGATCCCGGTGTCCCAGAAGGTTCTCTTGCTCACTACACAAACCTGTGGTTCATAAAACACAGAATATATAAAAAAACCTGGAACAGACCAGCATAGAGCCATGACTGGATTCCAGTGGAACCACCCTGGGATATCCTTGCAAGCTGCCAGTGGAAAATTGGACTGACCAGAAAAACCTCAATGAACTTGGAATGGGCTGGAGTGAAGAATGGAGGAATATTAAACCAGATGTCTAACGGAGTTTAGTGGCAAGTGCTTGATGCAGTGTCCAAAGCGACACCTCACCGGGACATTTACGCTGTGCTTACGGTCGACCCAAGGAGGTTCTGGCTATAGGAATTCCCCCTTCATCTCCTTCACCTGCATGGTTTTGGCCTCTTCCTCTCTGGTACGTCACCATTATGGGTGGGGGGGGGGGGGGCCCATTTCTGAATGGGGCACA
>JABFDZ020000001.1:4256880-4272179 GCA_019775955.2 Pollimyrus isidori
TATGTCACATATATGCAAAACCTATATCAAAACCTATATTAAAACATATATGTTTATATAGGTTTTTTCCGTGTGGGAACCTGGACTGGATGCTGGCTCACTGCAGGCTATACAGTTAAAGCCACAGTCAAATAGCCAGTCATATTCAGATGTTTCTCATATTACAGGACCAACTCAGGCTGAGTAGCAGCCTCACAAGCTGTATAGCAAGCTGCTTCTCAATACATGAACCGACGCCTCATTCTATTCTAACTAGTGTCTCTCAATCAGCTTCTGTATGCTGGGAGCCTCATTAAAGCAAAGATCATATTCAAGCACTATGCCATTACTGTGATTTATTCACTATTCATCTTCAGTCTTGCTACCTTAAACTGCTGTCATTGAGTGGTTCATTGTTAAATGCTGTATGAAAGGCGGTGTATAAAAAAATAAGCTGAAATGAGCAGAGTCACTGTTTTCCCCTACAGTAAAGCCGATTGCCCTGCTCGATGAAGTCCGAGGTTGCCCTCAAACATTGCCACTGCATTTGAAGTGTGACACTCATTGCTTAAAACTTTTGAAATCACTTGTTAACTTTGAATTCACCCATAAAGTGAATAAACACCTGCTTTCTAGGGATTTACATTGGTAAACCACAAAAACTGCCCTGGTGAAAAAAGTATACACTGGATACACTTTGGGACGAACTCAGGATGCATCATCTCTAACATCTTTGTATAGATAAAATTTAGTAACAAATAGTTATTAGTAGAGGTCTTTATCATTTAGAAATGTGACCAATAATTTTATATTAAGACTGATTCTCCCTTTTTAAACTGTTTCTGTATGTATACCATATTGATTCGCATAGCATCACATTCTTTTGCATGGCATCGAATCACGTTGAATCACATTGTGTTGAATCGTACTGCATCGCAATGGGGGTGAATCATAATGTATCTCATTAGTAGCTGTTTCATATGTATCTTTAATGTATGGGATTGTTGGCAATGCATTGAGTTGTCTATGGCATCTGCCTCTGTGATGGAGATGCACATGCGTCCTGCTTCCACATGTACTGACGTTTCTGTGTTTTCAGGATTCCAGGAGATGCCGCTTCAGGCAGCCCCAGAGACGAGGGCTTTCATCGGCAGGTATGGGATCATTCCCTCCCGGTATCAGGCAATTACACTGAAGCACAAGTTGATTTGGACTGAAGGGTGAAGAAGAAGAGACGGGCAGGGGGGCACTCAGGCATCTGGCCACGTGGCCGTGATATTTCAGCACAAGGGACCGTTTGTCATGTCCCAGGTTTACTGCTCTCACCGGGGAAACCGCACCAGCAGAGGCAGAATGTTAAAAAACACTTTGTGGCAAATATTCCACACAAATATATGCCACATATATACATGCATCCATCCAATTTCTGAAACTGCTTCTTCTATTCAGGATCACAGGGGATCTGGAGCCTATCCCAGATGCAATGGGCTCAAGGAAGGGAACAACCCAGGATGGGATGCCAACCCATCGCAGGGGATATACATTACGAAGGAAATATACGTTACAGATGTTCATCACCAAAGAGTAAATAAGTAAAGTGAATGGAAGAATATTGAACATACATGGGCATAATCCTGACAATGGTCAGTACACGAAAAAAATCAGAATATTCTCGATTTAAATGTGAGTGTGTTGCTTGCAGTTTGATATTAAAACATCTTAAGGCTTACTATAAACGTTAAAATGACAAAACTTCAGTGTTCGTTGAGCTGACTAAGTAAAAATTGTTACCATGACAAAAATGATCAGAACCAGTCTGACAGAAATCCAGAGTTGGGCAGGGGGCTAAAGACATTACCAAAGAGGTTATTTGAAATAAATTTCAGGAACAGTAACGTTAGGTCATGCAGTACAAGTGGCCCCGGGAAATACATCTGACACATTCATAAGTGGTAAATAAAACGCCGTATAAAATTTCTGTACCTGCATTTATGAAGCAGGGCATTGCCTTTCAGTCATTTCTCACCGGATCACAGTCATTTTAAAACTCTATAAATTGCTTCGGAAAGCAGAGAATTCAATGCCCTCTGAATGACCAGCTCAATCTAAGTCACAGCTATCAGGTTTGCAGCGTAAACAGCTCCCTCGATAAATATATTTTTTTCCCAGACCTGCCTATCGCTTCTGCCTTCATCTGCCTTGAGAGTTACTTTCTTGTCATTCTCTTTTCAACTGATTGCACCCATTCAGTGCTCTACTGAGAGCAGCAGATGTGTAATAGCCAATATACTTTCAGCGACTAGCTCAATCAAGGTCATATATAACGAGGTGGTGGCGTTTGGTCTGTAGGTTCTTCTCCAAGCCAGGAGAAGTGTCAAGATGTAAGTAAACCAGTAGTTAGCGGGCTGGACATTTGACCGAAAGCCTGAGAGTTAACAACGAAACACTGTTTGATACCATTAACACCTTTCTGAGCATGAAACAGGACTAAGAAAGTGTTAACAGTCTGGCTAGCTAAGAATTTACAACTGAAATTCCACAAACAGCAATGGCTAGATGTGTTCACCAAATATTATTAATTTTTAATAGGGCTGGGAAATGTATTGCGTTAATGCATTATTATATTACGGAAGCCCTGAAGGGCAAAACACACCAACAAATTCGAAAACAAACCAGCAAATTCAAAAACACGCCAGCAAAAGCGAAAACACGCCAGCAAAAGCGAAAACACACCAGCAAAAGTAAAAACACCACAACATTAATGGTACAGAAAACGGAAAGGGTATGTACCCACTGGTCATCACATGCTTGTTATTGATTGGTCAGGGAGCCTGTCGATCAGTGTACCGGCACCTTACAGAGGTACTGTAATACATTAAGAAATGGAAAATGTGAAAATTCAGCTTGCGAGGTACTTATAAATGACCAAGTCAAAATGATCAACGTAGTATATAAATGCAAAACATATATTTATTTATTTATAGATATACCAAGTTGTCACGTACCGCGTCGTCCGTCCCGTTCCAGCCCTGTGTGTCGCCACGCCCACCTCGTTCCCTATTGTATTAGCCTGATTGTTACCACCTGTAGGCGAAAGCCGCTCACCAGTCCCGTGTTTTGTTTAGTGTATTTAGTCTGCGTCTGCCTATGTCCCAACGTGGCGGCATTGATGTTTCTACAGTATGTCCGTGTTTTGTATGTACAGTATTAAACACCACGTTCCTGAGATCCTGCTTCGGCTCGCTCTGTTCGCCCTGCCCTCTCCCACAGAGCGTTACACCAAGTATTCTTTATTATTATTATTATTATTAGTAGTAGTAGTAGTAGTAGTAGTAATTTCTCTTTGGGATAAATAGAGCATTTTTTAATTGAACTGGGATTTTAGTTTCTTCACCTTTCTCTTTCTCAGCTCGCTTTTCGGAAGGAAGTTAAAGTCAAAGTTTTTATGAACAGTCTGAAAACACAACTTCTTCGGAATAGCAGCGGTAGATTGACAGATGAGGCAAATGCACTTTGAATTTGACATTGCAAAAAAAAAACTTCTTCCACTCCGTATGGAAGTGGTAGGACTTTGGCTTCTTACTTGGTCCAGCTCCCCCATTCATTGTTATACCCTTTTTAAGTTCAATAGAAATAAACTGGAGTGCAATCTACCCACTCTACCCTTGCGATCGACATATTAGGATCCCTGATACAGAGTATGCGTGACTTCGTTCCGAATGTACTTTTTCAACTTCAGGAAAAGTAG
Source organism: Pollimyrus isidori (assembly GCA_019775955.2). Lineage (NCBI taxonomy): Eukaryota > Metazoa > Chordata > Actinopteri > Osteoglossiformes > Mormyridae > Pollimyrus > Pollimyrus isidori. The sequence continues at coordinate 4,260,608 of JABFDZ020000001.1, forward strand.
GTTCGTGTTGCATGTTTATAATCACCAAGAGCCACTTCATTCTGCATGCTCATGTAATGCAAACATGTCTTCAAGCACAATGTACACCTTAATAAAGACCCCAACGACCCCCCATAGTAAGGGCAAAACATTTTCCATTTCTTCACGTATTACCCTTTCTTATCATTGTAAGGTGCCGGTACATTGATTGACAGGCTCCCTGACTAATCAGTAACAAGCACGTGGTGACCACTGGGTACATACCCTTTCTGTTTTTAGTGCTGTTAATGTTGTAGTGTTTTCGCTTTTTGCGAGTTCGTATTTTTGGTGTGTTTTTGAATTTCCTGGTGTGTTTCTGAATTTCCTGGTGTGTTTTTGAATTTGCTGGTGTGTTTTGCCCTTCAGGGCTTCCGTACATCTGTAATAGACAACTGCAAAGATGACCCCTCTCCAACTCCAACTGCAATTTTTGTTCCCACCTCAGAAAATTGGATGGGATGGTTATGTTTTAGATGAGTTTTTAGGTTAGTTGTATTGCCACTTTTCGTTGGCACTGTTTTTGAAGGTGACATTGCGGCTGGTTTGTGTTAATGGGCTCTCCTCTCAAAAAAATCAAATATTAAGACATGTACCTTTTAGCCTCGAGTAACGTGTTGGAGTAACACATTGGAGGTCTGCATTCTCGTGGGATCCATGACGGTAGAGATCCGCGGCTGCTACACAGAGCAGAGGTCTGCGTTCTCGCGGGATCCACGGCAGTAGAGATCTGCGGCTGCTACACAGACCAGAGGTCTGCCGTAGAACCCGATACATTTCCATTTTTGAATGTGGGAACACAGGAATAGAAATGTCATGGCATCCCCCAAAAAAGAATTAAAATAATTTTTGTTACTTTATCAAACTTTTATTTATGTTGGTGAGTTAGCAGGGCATATTGTTGGTGGTATTATCATCATTAATAATAATATTAATTATTAATAATAATAACTATAATAATAAATAATAGTAATTGTTCTGGGCGCAGGGTGTGGCTCAGGGGGTTAAGCCTCTGTATGTGATCCGAAGGTTGCTGGTTTAAGCCCGGCCTTCCCCACATCTGTGGGTTTTTGAGCAAGACCCCTAGCACCTTCCTGTGGCTGGCTGCCCTTTGCAGTTAGTTTGCTGTAACCTACAGAGAGCAAGTTGGGGGGGAAGAGTGATTTGATGAAGAGAATTTCCCCATGGGGATCAATAAAGTATCAGCTAGATGACAAGCTTCTCCAGGGGCAAGCAGGTGGCAGCAGAACGAAATATGACAAGCAGGTGGGTGCTTGACAGAACCCTTCAGCAGGGAGTGGGATTTAAAATTCCATCCTGTGCCGACATCTAACACAGAGAGCAGAAGCAGTATGACTGGGTAAAATTCTGGTGGCATTCATTCTAATATAAACACAATTTGCCAGTATCGCAGTCAGAAAAATGGTTGAGGTCATGTTCATATATTGTTCCATAAGTCGATATCGTAATTATTGCGACAGGCCTAGTAAGTCCTATACTTAAACTGCATATAATCATTTGGATTTTTGTAAAAATGTAATTTGTTTGTGTATTAAAATGCATGTGCTATCTCCATGTGTCGGATCTCATGGAGGTAGTGTTAATATTTTGATATTAAAGCAGATTTTTATTTGGCAGCTGAAAGAGTATGCAAGACATCAGCCTCATGCCTTTAAATCATCACACATTGCTAACAGAGCGTTTAATGCCACTGCTGACATTTCAGCATGATCCTGTTCATTTTAAAGTTGTATTCATTTCTTAGTTTGTAAAACCAGGTGTGTGTTCTTTAGTTTATTACAGGAGAACGCTTGCTCTGGATATCTGTTCTGCCAAAAGCTGTTGAAACGCAGTGTTGTCAGACACAGTATGTTTTATGTAAAACAATTATGGACATTTACATATTTTTGTATTGCTCCCATGCGCCGCGATTTGGTAAATGATAGGTAAATGATAAATTACGTTTGCTAAGCATTACACCGTATTAGTTTATTGTAAGTTTGTTTGCTTACATCCTACGTGTGGTTTGTCTCTGCTGTGATTCCCCCTGCTTGAATAGGTTTTGGTCTGACCCTATAAATGTTCTGAATGACTTTCTTTTGAAATCCACTCATTGGCTGAATGTGTCTGTGATGTCAGGTTAGCTTCATCACATTCTACGTGGGCGGGGGTGGGGGGGGGTGCACTGGGGACCATTAGCTTCTGCACTTAACATGTTTACCTCTCCTTCTTGAGCATGTGCCATGGCCCTCCAGATTCAGCAAAAGGATCTGCTGGTGACGTCTGATGCCCCCATAATTCAGCTATTTTGCAGCTGGTTTCTTTTTCCTATCGGCTTTTTTAATTGGTGGTCGGCTGCTCTGTTTTTTTGTTTTTCTCTTTCTGGCCTTTTAATTGGCTGATCTTCAACCCTGCGACTACGGCAGCCCCAGGTGCTCACATTCCATTCGTCGCCCGCCTCAAGTGCAATTAACGTGCCTCCGACAACCACATAGCAACCACCGATTCTGGGAGGATGCTCAGTGTTTATGGCCCTGAGCAGTGACACCCTCATAGAAAACGTCACCGCTGTAATCATTTGACTTTTGCCCCTTTGCACCGCTGTAAACTTAAGGGGGGGGGGGGTTGTCTGGGTTCAGTACTCCAGTGCAGGGTGGCGACCTCCCACTCTTTCGACCTGTAATTCTTCAGTTACAAGTCCTGTATCTGCCCCAGCACAGCACCTGCTGTCCCCATAAATTCCCAATTATTCCTGGTGGTGCTGGTTGTGTGTCCTTGTACCATTGTACCTGTGAAGCTCGGTGAGGCCTACAAATGCTAAGATTACTGCTGCACTGCTCCAGCTGCACAGAAAGGTTGCAGACTTGTTACTTCTGCACAGAAGTATCCCCACCCTGTCGCCTCATTGGGTTTACCAGTCTCCCTTTTATGTAGGTTAGCACAATGCTAAGGTTACCCTGAAAATCTGAGCAAATCCAAAATCAACATCCTAAACTGCGTAGAACAAGACTGATCCCTCTTCTCTATAAGGACATTGAAATCTCTCCTTTTTTTCCTTTGCTTTTATTGTTTTATTATGACCGTATGCATCACTGTTAGTGCATGCAAAGGTACTTTGCTCTGATTCTGATGAGTAAAGGCAAATTATCAGGTGATTCCCACCCCCACCAAAACACGGCAAATGAAAAAGAGGGCAGCCGAAAGTGGGCCGTCCCCTCCTGCCAGACAGGTGGGCCTCAGACCAGCCGGACTCAATCCGTACTTGGTTCTCAGGCGCGGTGCCGTTCAGTCCAAGACTGTATTTTTACCGTAGTACAGCCCGGACCACATTGTTGGGGGGGGGGGGGATTCAATAGCCTTTAGTATTTTGTGTGAACAAGTTAACCCATTTGCATTTCTTCCAGTCAGAAAGGTCTCCAGGTCACTCGGGGCGGGTTAAAACCTAACATGGCAAGCTAACCCCCCACCTCACCCCGTTAGTTCTTACCCACCTCACCCCTTTAGTTCTTACCCACCTCACCCCGCATAGCTCCTCTCCTCTCTCCCACTCTCCCTCTCTGCCTTCTCCTGCTCCAGTTCTCTCCCCCTCACCGGTCCCTGGGATGAGCCTTTGCTGGGGGAAGCCGTCCCTCTCTGATATCCAAGGTTGGTGGGCGGGGCAAGGAGGCACGGGGGGAAGGTGATGGGTGGGGCGAGGTGGGGCAGGGAGGAGGCCTTAATAAATTTATCATCACTTTATTTATGCTGTATGTGTGTGTGTGTGTGAGAGAGAGAGTGTCTGGGGTCTGTACATCTAGCTTTCCGCCTCCGACCCCGATCTTCATACTCACTCCTGTCGCCACACACACTCTACCGACACTCTGCCACCCCCATGCTGTCTCGCTGTCCGGTCCCGGTAATTAATCCCACAGTCAGGCGGTGCCTCCCTATCTGGATATATCCCCCCTCCCTGTAGTTCCTCCGGTAGGGATATTAATAAACTGGCACCATGGCACCTCAGTCATCGCATGTGTTTGTAAAATTTCAGCTTAGTTAATTAACTTATTTAAACAAGTCGCTGAGGTATTGATTAGCCAAACAAGGTGGGGTAGTGGTCTTCAAAAAATCACTGCGAATGCTGAGGTGACTTAAACATATCAGTCTTAGTTTCACACAAAGATGAAAATCATTTAACACCATTTTTCTGACTGTCTGAGATAGGACTGTCACTTAAAAATGTTTTGAGAGAATGAAAAAATGCAGTAATTCATAAACAACAAAATAGTAATTCTTCTTATTATTATACGTCTCCATATAAGTTTCTATGATTAGCATTATTGCAGGCGGCAACAACAGCACTGATAACCAGTATCTCCACATAATGGTTGACAGCCAGTCTGAGGCCCAGGTACTGGGAGCTGCGGCCAGGCTGATGCTTTCTGGGCCGATCACTGTCTAGGTGTGGCTGCCAGGGTCATGGCGAGGTCCTGAGTCTCGGTGATGCTCACAGTGTCATTTAACACCAGGACCGTTTGTAAGCAGTCTGGTGCATTGAGACCAAACCAGTCCTGGGGGGCCCACAGACGGTCTGTGTTTTTGGGAAACACTGCTGTCCCCGGTCACCGGGCTGGTCTCTCCAGTGTGGTCGTCACGGTGATGCCGGACATTCCCAGCAGGAGTGCCGACCTGGAAGATGTGGCACACTCACTGGTGCCATAGGGGCGAAGCAGGCTCTTGTGGGTGGTGGGTGCCGCACCCCCGGGCTATGCGGGGGCTCTCTGCCGTGGGGCCACTGTCTGCGACGTGTGAAATTCTTGGCACAAAGGGCCCCCCTTATCTGCATGCGCTCCTAATAAAAGGGCCTTTTGTTGCGACTTGTGCACACATGACTGTTCGTATTTCACCAACCGCCCCCCCCCCCCGACCAAAACCAGCTTACTCCACCCTCCCTGCAGCATCCTGTCTCCAGTGCCCGTAGCTTTGTCCCTGGGAGAAGCCATTTAGTGGATTTTTTTTTTTAATACACTAAAAGAGTATTGTTTTATGGTTGTTGTTTTTCTTCCCCCCATGGAAATGACAGTCTCCCTAACAGTACTGCCTCTGTCCCCCCCATCTCTGTCCCCCCCATCTCTGTCCCCCTGTATTCGTCCTTGACAGATATGCAGCTTGCGAGGGCAGCGACTGGCCTGCTGCCAGTTTCTCACCCAATGATGGTGGGTGGGTGGGTATTCGCCTTTGCTGACAGCCACTCTTCACTTGACCGCCCGTCATTCCACATCCCCAGCTGCGCCCGCCTACCCCCAGAGCCCGCGGGGGGCAGGGCTGCCTCGGCAGGTGAACAAACGCTTATCACCCCCAACTGGCCATATGCAGACCTAGCCATGGTGGAGGGGGGGGGGGGGGGTATTTCTTTCTGTGAGGGGAAGGCAGAATTCTTCGGTTTATTTTTAAATGGACGGCAGCAATGTGCCAGGTTGGCACTGTGTCCTGAAGGATAGTTTTAGGAGGGCCCAGCATGGGGGGGGGCACGGGGTGTGGCAATGTGCCGTCAGGCTCCTGGTTGGTATCCCACTGTCCTCGGCTATTTCTATGAAAGTCAGAGGCTCTCTGAAAGGGGAGCGGGCCCCATGAGCTGATTAGGGGTGGACGATAACCACAGAAACCGGGAACCAGTGGCTGGGGGCGGGCGCAGACAGGCTCTGGGGGCACAGCGGTTAGTGGCCTTCATGGGGGTGTCTGGGAGGGTGTTGTGTCCCTGTGTTCGCGTTTAGCATATGAAGACTACAAGCCAGAAATGTCCGTATCGGCCGTGTGTGGAGGCTATGCTGAGCCCCCACCCAGAGCAGCTGGCTTGGATCCTCGTCCATGACAAATCTCGTTATTACTGACCAGCTACAGCAGTAGTCCTGACAGTAAACGTCGCTCGCTTTTAATTTAGGCTCCTGGCTTCCCTCCCCCGCTGGAGCGTTGGGGGGTGTGAAGAGTATATCTTTCATGCCCCGCCCTCACCTTGATCCACCGTCGAGAGGCAGTCGCCCTCCCCCGGCTGTAATGCTATTATCCGACACCACCCTTCTAATCTAAATAAATTTCTGCCTGTTCATACAGGCAGAGTCTCACCACAGAAATTCTTCTCGAACACCTTGCCGAGAATGGCAAAAATAGCACGGCCAGGACCGAGAACCGGGCGTGCAAGCAGCAGGCCGTTCGGCTCCAGAGCGGCTGCGACACGTTCTCGCACAAAAAGGGAAATTAAACTGCACCATGGTGAAGGATAAGTAGCCTGTGGAAAGCAAGCTGCTTCCCCTACTGCTGATGTTAACGTGCCTGATGCCCCCTCTGAAGGCTGCCCAGAAGTGCAGTCACACCAGGAGCTCGCTGGACTACAGCAGCTCTGAAAGATCAGTATTTTCAATTAGATCCCTTTATCCGTGTCTTGTGACAGGCTCCAGCTTTTGTATAACTTTACTGTTATATTAATATATAGCTTCTGTTTATTGCTTATTTAATTTTTAAGTAATCACCAAAAATAGATGTCTTATGAACCATCATTTGAGTTGATTGACGCTGTTTCTGGGGAGGTCATTTCCCTGGCTCACTGTCCATTATATCTGTGTGTGAGTACCTGAATGCATATGGGGTCCCTGGCTCACTGTCCGTTATATTTGTGTGTGAGTATCTGAATGCGTACGGGGAAGTCCAAGTTGCCTGTAGCCACCGCTTGTCTCTTTGTAGTCGTTGTGGTCTGCCATTGAGACTTTAGAGTTTGCTCTTTACATTTTCTATCTCCACCATGAATCTAAGTATTGTTCCTCTCCTCTTTAATCAGTGCCATGTCTTATAGACGCAAGCCTGGATGTATAGCTTAGCAAGGTGGGGATCTGTGGCTCTTTCCAGAAGTTTGTGGTTTTGAATCCCATGGCTGACTAATAACATCACCGCTGGCCCATAATTCCAGTTGCTCCGGGGTGCTGGCTGACCACGGTCACTGACCCCAAGTCTTTCTTACTTGTGCAACACTGTAAACAGACGGGTTTGCTAAATAAAATAAAATAATGTGCCAGAGCTTTGCAAACGTCTCTCCAAGTTTTGGGTGTGAAGGGTTCGAGTGGTGTGAAAAATGCAGGGGTCCCTAACCGGGGCTTCGTTGGTCCAGAGTTACTCAACAAAGAGCTGTAACTGCTTGTTTGTAAGAGCAATGTGATGGAGCTGCTCTGGCTGCAGCCACGGCTCCCAAAGTGGCTTAAGGAGTCCGGCATGTCCGACATTTTGTTAAACATCATCAGAATAATACCTGTGTTGGAGAGCTGGAGAGTTACAAAAAACCTTTGTGGTTTTGTTTTTCTCTGCTTGTGCAGGTAATGTTTCAATTTACTGTATAATTTAAATTTAATGTTGCCAGTTATATCAAAAATAGCATAAGAGAAGTAGGTATCAGGTAGGTGATTCCACATGAAGTCACCCTAATGAAACCTGAAATTGATTATGTTGAGGAGTTAATTACTATGGAAGTGTGTGTTTTGTCGTTTGATTTAACGTGGGTTATTTTCTGAATTTGTGATGGTGACCCAGAGAACGTCCTAAAAACCTGCCTGTTACTAAATGATGTCCCTTGAAAATTTAATCTAGCAAAATCTGGCAAAGTCTGTACGTTGGAAAGGTTAGTAAATATCATGCCATTAATTATTTTGACATTTGATACATTTAAATCTATAGTTAATTCTATTTAGGTGTAATGCTGGTCAGCATCATTGCTAATAATAACTGCCTATTCCATCTTTAATAGTTAAAAAGTCCCTTTTCTTTTACGTTACTTTTTTTTACATTTTTTTTAGTAAAGCCTCGAAATTTAAGTTTTATGACAAAGTGCATTTTTGAGAGAATATGGCTGTGGATGTCCAGAAAACTGGGCTTTAGTGCAGCGTATCTCCCAGTGTTCCATGGAGTCCTGAAATTAAATGAAATTAAATAAAATGGTGCTTTATTTATCATTTCCACAAGTACAATTGCAAGTACATTGGAATGCTTCTTCTCACATATGCCATCTTGCATCCTTTTTTTGAGTTCATTCTTTTTAATTAGTGCAAAATGTCCTTGCTGATCGATAATCTCAATACAGTGGTGAAAGTACTGACATAATATTGTGTTACAGTAACAGGTGTTAGTGTAGTATCTTTGTTGTGCTGGGTTATCTAGAACGGAAGGTTAAATCTGCGAAATGGCAAAGGTTATGGAAATGGCCGTATGTCATGGCAGCGAGTCAGTGAAACTGCAGCATTGCAAGTTCTTTTCGGGGGTGAACTTCTCCATCTGGAGGAGAAACAACTGCCTTTTCCCAAAAACATACCATGCAAAAAATTGTACAGTATGAGAAGGAGGATTTGGCAGCAGTCTGTGATACTCAGGCTCTGTCCTGGTCCTGAAATGCTTCACAAACGCGAGCTCTGGGAAGGTGAGACTGTGTGATCCCTCGCCGCTCGCAAAGGGCCCTTACAGTGCTTTGGGAGGTGAGTTTGAAACGAACACATTTCACCGTAGAAAAATCTTATACTGACTCGTATTTAAAAAATGTAGAATGTGTGTATGTGTTTACCATATATTATATATGTGTGTGTATAAAATGTGTGTGTGCACATAATTAGCAAGTTATTTATTCATTGGTAACTTTAAATGGGAGAATTGTGTGATTGTTAAAAAAAAATGATTTAAGGAAAGCTGAGTAAATAAAAATCTTGATCCAATTTGTACATATTTATTATACATTCTGTTCTTCAAAAAGCCAAGCCAGTTTCCTTCTGTCTATTTTACTGGTTTATTGTGATCTTCTGAATGTGTGCGTTGAAATTTCCTTGTTCGTGTCTATTGTAGGACTGTGAATCCCCCAAATCAATTGCAGCTATCCCAAAAGTCTATGTCCTAAAAATAAGCCTTAACCTTAAAACATAATTAAACACTTCAAACTTTGCGAGTTTGTTCATTATTTTACAAGTTTTCAGAAACTTTGTACTGTGATTAAACAAGATTTTTCTGTTCCTAAACATTTTCAGAATATGTCAATTTTCTTCGTGAAACAAACTCAAAACCTGTCAGCAGTCTGGATCTTACCTTGCATCAATTTAGATGTATATTAGTGTAATTGTTTCAGATTCTTGTGTCATTTGCAGTTTTTTAAATAATGCTCGGTGGGTGTTATAATTATGGACTGCTGCTGTTAAAGATTTGTGTAATTTCCCTGTCGCTGTGTAAAAATTTATAGCTGAGTGTTCTGGGTTCAGCTACACTATGTAGTGTATTTTCCGGAATAATGAAGAAGCTGAACTTTGTTAGTTAAAATTCTTTAACTATATTTTAAATACATCTTACCATGTTCACAACTAAACACGATTGTATTATTTGGATGGAGAGTAAAACAGCTCAGAATTATTCAGAGTCATCAGCAGTAGTTTTTTAGTTAATGTCGTAAACATTTATGAAATTCGGATGCATCCTGCTGTACTATCTGCTTCCACGTATTATCCATGGCTTACGCTGAATTGCAACTTCTTAACAGGAGAGAATTATTGTGTGTAAAAAAACTTATTATTTCATAAATTATGTCACATTTTTTTTCTAATCTGGGTTAAAATTATTAGAATTGATTTGTTTCATTTTTAAATTGCATCTTTTTAAAAACTGCATCATTTTAATTATAAATTAAATGCAGGTAAATTTAATATTCTAAATGCATAGTGTCGATGTATAGCATATTTGAGGTTAAAATAAAACACACCTTATGAACACCATGCTCTGCCGGCACGTCCTGTAAGTGTGAACAAACATGTATTGTTTTATTCTTGGTTCATTAATAGATTTCAACTTCACTTACTGTAACACAGTATGTATCTGTTCAAAATGTTTATAATTTGCCCCCAAAAATATTATCTTACCTTAGAAATGTCAGACTGTGCATGATAACACAGATAAGCCATATTATTATAGACAATTTGTCTATAAAATATTAAACACTCCACTGTGTATTTGTTCTGCTTTCTGGGTTATACGTGACATGACATTATGAATGATAAATTATGATCCAAAAATTTTACTTTTGGAAGCTCCCATATATATATTTATTATTAACACATTGGTGCAGATGTAGCTTAAGTCGGTTTGTATTTTCCCGTCTCAAACATAAATTGAACGGTATGTAGGTATGTATTATAATGAATTGTATTTTAGCTTGGATCGTGTGCTTTGTTGTGATCAGTCCTGTGGTTAGTGAGTAAACTATATATGCAAAGTAACCAAAATTATCACTTGGTTTTATACAATTATAATTCTATAATTATAATGTAAGTAATTAAGTATATGTTCATATTTATCTGTGTGACTTTTAATTTCATTATGTTTTATACAGGCAAAATTACTAGTGAATATTTTACATATATCTTTGGCTATTTAGATACACGTTCTCCTTTTTAAAATGTATGCTTAAATTATTATTAGACAGGGATGTAACAATATCATAGATGTGGTCTCTTTTTAAATATTGTTCTGTATATTCAATAAGGAATAATCCAGTTCTGAAAACATGCATGGTTTTCTGCCTTTTTTTTGGCTGAACCTGAGACAATTTGCTCATTTATATTAGCAATTCATACCAGTCAGTGTTGTTCTTTTAAAATTGCCATTGGTTTTCACAGGGGGAATCAAATGTCCCTTAAGATGAATTTGTTCCTTTATGAACAGAATGGGAGTTTAATATTTATTGTATATTAATTACTTATTTTTCTTTTCCAGTGTCTTAATATATATATTTTAATAAAAGTATTTTGGAAATTTATAATCCCTTAAATTGAAACATATTGAATTATGTGAAAATATTGAAAAACCAAACATTTTATTGTGAAATTCTGCAAAAAAAAAGCGTAAGTGTAATATTTAAAATAAGAACATCAGATTTTTTTGTTTATGGGAGCAGACTTTTCAGCAGTCGTGTGTGCTGATGTGGATTCAGGAATTTTCAGCCACATTACTGTGTGTGTGGTGTGTGTATGTATGTGTGCATGTATATATCTATGTATGTGTGTGTGTGTGTGTTTATATATATTTAAAAAATGCTATGAAAAGCATGAATTGGTGGTTTGTGACTGCATTTTTAGGTTTCTCTCTGTGCGGGTTAAATATTATATACTTTGATTTTTACAGCCAATAGATTAGCTGTTTTTAATATTTAATATAAATATATAAGTTGTAGAAGCTCAGTTGCAATCTTTTATTATCTCATTATTGCTTAACATTGTTTTTTCATAATTGTTTTTTTTCTTGAAAACAGAGAGAGCACACAGTGTAAACTTTTTTTTAATGTAGATTTTTTATTTTTTTTTAACCGAAGCTATCTTTAGCTTATTACAGTGTTATCAGAGACTGCCATGTTGTGTTTCAAATGCTGTGTCCTCCATTTTGTGATCGGGATCATTTCTCCTCCACCCTGTCTGAAACGTCAGTGAACGGTTATGCCAACTCGCGGGGGGGGGGGGGGGGGGGGGGGGGGGGGGGGGGGGGGGGGGGGGGGGGGGGGGGGGGGGGGGGGGGGGGG
>JABFDZ020000001.1:4296251-4317883 GCA_019775955.2 Pollimyrus isidori
AGCGTAATTTACGCATGTGAAACGTACATTTGACGTACATTATTACGAGTTATTTTTGACAGCGATCTTACTCCATAAAATCAATTCAAACATGTCATTCGTAACATCTTAATGAGTGAATCCTGAAATTACGAACCACGCATCCAGGTGTGTTTCCACTCAGACTGTCCCACGGTTCTTACGATCAGAACAGCCCCAAATTAAGTTATGAATCAGAGAACATTAACCATCTCTATCAACAGCACGGCTAATTACAGATGACGTTTGACAATTGTCGTTTATGTTAGTGATTTTTTGTACTTTCACTATTCTCCCGTGTCAACAAAATCTTATGCTTCTCATGTTTCTCTTTTCCTCTACTTCGACTGCAATACTTTGTAATAGCTATTTAAAATCTATGTATCTGCATTTTGTTCACCATGGAATAAAAAAACGATCACTGAGTGAATCGAATCTGCGGACATTCCAGGTGAAATACGCATTGGCTATAGCCCATCAATAATCTTGTGTTGATTCCTTGATGAACATATTGTGACATAGTTTTCTTCGATCGAGTTCCTGTGCCACTGGAGCGCAGAGTATGCAATGAGCTGGCGATTATAGGCGCGTCACGAGGTCGAAATCCCTCTGCCGTGAGGTTACTGCTCTGCATGGTGTGACAACGACCTGCTTCCAGGCTGAAAATCGACATCAAAGCGCCCTGGCACGGATGTAGGCCTTGCGGGAGGTCATCGAAGGAGAATGGAAACTGGTCAACAAGAGAACAACGAGAAAAACAACGTGCTTATAACCTCAAATCAAAAGCACTGTTCCGATTGTCCTTCACGTTTTTTAAGAAAATTATGCATTCATTCTTCTGCCCACGGACATTTTCAACAAACAGTCTTTAATCTTAGAAACAATAAGTAAACATTAATTGTTTTTTTCACGAAAAAAGGAATAACGTTTTGTTTTGCTTACTCTAGTTACTGGAAATACCCCATAATTGCCCATATACCAACAGCATCACGAAAAGTATATGCATTAAAAGTGATTGGGTTGTTGTTTTTATTTCCATATTTTCTTTTCAAATCCTATACACTTCGCCAGACTTCGCACTGCACTCTTCCTATTGGCTGCCGAAATAGGTGTGTCAGGGGGTGTGTCTTCCAGTCCTCCAACTGTCAGTCATGTCGTCACTTCCGGATCTCGGGGCTGCGCCCTGGCCGGGATTTTGACAGCGGCAGCACAGCGGAGGCTGTAAAAGGACGCGTCTAGGGGACCCTTCTTATCTCTTCCTTTGCGCTCTGACAGCCGTTTAAATCGCTTCAATTTCGGTCTATATGGAGGCATCGGATTGGGAAACTCTCTTAAAGGTAGAAACGTCTGTTTACACTGACCAATCCCGAAATTATTGATATTTTTATACATTATTAATATTAGTGTTGCTCTGAGCCCCTGCATGTCATTAATGACAACAGACAGACGGTCTTAAGGTGGTTGTTTTGGAGCTTGTCCGGTTTAGTTAGCACCCAGATAAGTCCACGTATTACGGGCTTCAAACACATTAATTGTTTTTTTTTCCACGAAAAAAGGAATTCTGATTAGAAGCGCGCTGTTGTGAGACTGCATGCGTATGTATTTCGTCGACCGGTGAGCGCGGCGGTTCGCACTTTTGCTGGTGCGGAGCAGGGAAATGAGCACTGCCCTTCGCTTATTTACGGAGCCACTTTGTGAATGACTCCGTGTCAAGTTTTTGCAGCTGGGCCCGATGTGGGGGTTACAGTCATACATCTGGAAGTCCCTTTTATCAACCCGTCTAAAATGTGATTAATAACTTACATTTAGAAATTCACATTTAGAATTTAGAGAAATGATGTGTCGGTCGGAGACAAAGTTATCTTTACTATGGTGTTTTCCACTGTAGATAAAATGTGGACAGACTTGTACAGTAAGTGGGCAACAAAAAAGCCAAACAATATAGTTTCCCACTCATAATAACGAAGTCTGGGCACCATTTGAGCTATATTATTGTCTTGGCACTCCTACCAGCAGAAGCCCACCTGAAGCATCTACCTTCTGCCTTAATTGCTTGTTTTTGCCTGAACTTTGCTATAGAGTGATTTAATAGATTTTTTTTAAATTATTTTAGGATTTGATTGGACACTGGATTTAATCCTTAACAAGATTACAGCCATCCTCCTGTAATACAGTAGTGAGTTCTGTAATGAAATGGGGTTTCTTTTTTACTGAGCATCAGGACTCTCAGCTCCATGGTAAGTACCTCACTTGAGCTTTCTAGAAGAATTTCAATTATTTATTTATATGTCCTGCATCACTTAATGGTGAGAAAATTACCCTGGATGTCATTGTGTGGGAGGCGTGGATCAGGCCCGACCATCAGTGCTGAGGAAATTGATCACAGGGCTTTATGTGTCGCTTCACTGTGGTCTCCACTGAGGTATTTTCAGCGAAATTCAGCCCCCGGGGTGAATTTTGGGTTCCCTATTGAACTTGTTGCGTAGCCCTGTTTAATGCATTCCAGTGAGGTCTGAAATAGTTAGCGATGTTCATTGCATCCCGAGCTCATTAATTAGGCCGCACTGTGGAGCACTGTAGCTATTTGCAGTAATGAACTGCTCAAAGGCTCTGCGGTTGAATTGAGCATGTCAGCTGTTTGGTAGGTACTGGAAATTATGATAAATCTATAGAAATGGCAAGGGCTTCTAATGATATTATAGATTACCTATAGTAATTTTTGATGAAGGTGTTGAAATGACTGCAGGGACATAGTCTTTCAACGACCATATGAAAAGGGAAAACATTTTTTGAATTTCAGGCTAGCAAACAGTTATCTGAAGTGCTGTGGGAGTTTATTGGTATGTTTGCTTACGTTTCCAGAAAGACTTTGACTCCCGTGTGCTGGAGGCTGGCAGAGCTTTCTGCAGACCTGCCACTGAGACGGCCTTTACGGTGTCACAACTAATACATTGTTTTCCTAGTGTATCCTAGTGAACGTTTGTGAATGTTCGCACAGTGTGCTTTCATCTTTTCTTGATGGCCTTCTTCTTCTTCTGTTTTGTGATGTGTTATAAATGTGTTTTTCCGCCCTAAGTCATATTTCTCTATTTTGATATTGGTGTAAAGAATCCTTGATGTTGGCAGGTATGTAAAGCAGCTGTGATGTTATGGTGAAGGATGTGTGATCTTTGCTTTTCCCACTGCAAGACAGCCTCTGTTGTGATGTGCTCATCTTTGTTCTCTCAGACGACTGGAAGTTTCTTAATCTTTCTTTTTATTCATAGCAATAGTGAATTGTTTTGAAGGGCAGGGCAGTGGGACAGTGGTTCTAGACCAGGGTTCTAGGCTCTGCCATGGCTCCATACGTGTTCTCCGTCTGTTATTGTGGGGTTTTCTCTGGGTGCTTCCAGTTCCCAGATTGCCTGTGTGCATTTGGTTAGTGTGGTTAGTGTGCTCTGTGGTTTTATGCCCCATACTGGGTTATTCCCTCCATTTCACCCATAGCTTCCAGAATAGGCTCTGGACCCCCATGACTTTACATAGGACAAGTGGGTATAAGTGACGGATAAATTATTTTTATTCGATTTGACCAATCAGTCAGCCTGTAGTGTTGCTTGCTAGTTTCCCCAATGTCCAGTGGGTGTCTGACCTCTTGGAGTCGGTCCAGTCCATCCAGAGTGAACCAGGGATAATTGGCACAAGTTCATTCGGGTTAGTGTTGCTCCTTGAGGTTGCTGGCAGAGGCTTGTGTCACGTCATGAGCGTGTAACACACACTTCAGTGGTTGGATGACTAATTGAACAGCCACATCCATGCAAAGTTGCACTGGTGGTCTGGGTCCTTACGGCCAACTCAGTTCTAATCCTGATCCATAGCTGCTAGCTCTGAGTTTTACTACACAGCCATTTATACTGATCAGCCTCATGGACTTTCAAAAGTTATGAACTTTATCGTCTTCTGTGTCCTTGACCTGGGGGTACTTTTTTTGTATGTTTAAAATTTAAATAATACATCCACTCATTGAACTTTTATGTGGCAATAACATGCATATTTGATCCATCATAGTAGATAAGTGAATTTAAACCTGGATGCCATCAACACTTACAGTATGGGTTGGCGTGAACTGGCCAGAACTTAAAATTCATCGCCGCAAATTGTGTTGACTTTGAGATAATATTTATTTATTCTGTTGGCAGTCAGTCTTATCCAGCCTGACTTGCAGACATTACAGATCACTCAGTAAATTGTGTAACTCATTTGGCTGTTTGCTTTTGAATTGATTTGTCGTATGTTCCCTCAGTGTGCCAAGTTTGCTTTGTGTCAAAGGTTTGTCCTCTCACACTCCACCTTGCTTTCACGGGTTTAACCTTTGAATTGTTTTCCTGGGCAGTTAATAGTATGTTTAAATGCTTTTACTTCATGTATTTTGTTGGGTCTGGTGCATCCAGTTGTTACCAAGTGTATTACTAAGTGTATTAATGTGTTCAAACTCGACTAAGATACTTAAGGAAAATAGTATTTTGTGTTTTTGTGTTCCCTTGTAGTATATACTTCTTGGGTGTTTGACACTCGGTGTTCAGGCCCCCTCAGTGCTCTTAGAAGAATAATATCCATTTGGGCCAATGTTATTGAAACAATGGGTGCAAATACTAAATATTTAGCTACCTGTTATGAGTCTGAAGGCCCTGCGGGTCTTTCGTGAGGTAGCCAAACCCACATGTTCCTACATGTTCCTCATTTCTTACATGGTGTCCTGCCTGGTCCCTAGAGAAGCTCCTTCCTTTTCTTTTGCCATGTTGAATGTTGCTCTGGCCAGACTAAGCTTACAGCCATTTGTTCTTCGAGTGTTGAACCTTCTAAAAATATCTCCCATTGCCTAATGCTAGCATGTGTGTTCTTCGGACCCTGTCCTTTAGAAATTCATACATATTTACTTGTTCTGAGAACAAGTTATCAGCGTACTCACCGTATTTTGCGTATTCACCAACTTGGGGTGGGATTTATATCAGGAAATTCTTGTCCCATTTGTTGTTTAGCAGATATTTGACTTGGTTAATACATTTTTTTATGAAGCAGAATTTTCAGGTGTTACCATGGCTTTTTATTTTTTTTAAATTGTTGCCACATGTGGGTTGGGGGACTAAAAGGTATCGCTCCCATTCTGCGATTATCTTTCTAGCATTCAAACAAATAGGAGCCCCTTTTCAGAGGAACGCCTTCTGCCCACTGGGCTAAACTCTGACCTCTGGTCCTGAATACCTTTCTTTTGTGCTGGCTGTCGATTTGCAGATCCAGCTCTGTCCAGTATGTGGCTCCTTGCTGGTTATCTTCCTCCTGTGACCACCTCACCTGAAACCCATTGATGATCAATGAGCCAGGCCGGGGATGCCTGTGTGGAGGCTGCGGAGCTAGCAGCTTGTGGGGGGAGTTTAAGTGAAGGAGCCTCTGTCCTGGATGGGGAAACTGCTATCAGTTGAAACTCACCCCAGTTCTTGACGCCATCGCTCTCTCTTGGGATGAATTACTGCCAATCAGAAGCAGACGTGTCATACTCCGTCCTTCCACTGACTGCACGAATAGGCTAATGATCATATGCGCCTCCCGTGCACGGGCTGTCCGATCTGTGGGTGGGGGTGGGGGTGGGGGCCCTCTAACACATGGCTTAATCTGCTTCTGGTGTTTTACTTCACACCCTCTGAGCAGTTGGGGAGCTCCAAGAGGAGTGAATCCTCCTCTACAGTCTGTCATCCTTTTGTCCAATTCCTTTAGCGCCATGTCTTGGCCTAACCTTTGCCCTAATGAGGGGTGGGGGTCACCCCCAGGCTTGATGGCATGTGTCCTGCCATTAGGTCTATCGCCCAACCCCCCCCCTCCCCTCCAGGTGTGGCGAGAATCGAAAATGTATCCGGGTTTTGACTGTCAGGTGAAAGAGTGTTTAGTTTACTTTTTTTTTGACTTGGCTGAAAGGGAGCTGTAATGTCATGAGGGTGGAGGGAGGGCAGGACAAAACGGAAGGGAAGACAATCAAAGTGATCAGGGTGGGGCTTTTTAACCATTTTTTTGTTCTGAGAAGCTATTTGCAGAGAGTGCTGAAGCTGGGGGGATGCGTGGGTGGGTAGGGTCACTCAGACACAGACCTCGGCGCGTCTTCACTTGCACGTAGGCTGGCTTGGCAGGCAGGCTTGTGGGAGGCAGAGGCCAGAGGTTTGTGTGTGGGGGGGGGGGGGTTGTTGTGAACTCTGGAAAATGTAACAGGACCCTCACAGCTGTCAGACAGACCACAACATGGTGCCGCGGTCCTGAAGGAGTGGGTTCTTCAGAGCTGCTGTCCCTGGGAACACGTTTTTAGCTCTGTTTAGGATGGGGGTGGGTGTTTGTTTTACAGCCATGTTCCTGCTGTAATCCTTAAAGAAGAAAAGCTCATTTGTTGAGTTTGCATTTAATGTGCTGACTGTAATCCCACGATAACCTACTTTATGGTTTCACTGCTCGCTATAATAATGGTCTGTATAGGGCTAGAGTGACCTCCCACCCCCCATGAATACTGCTACTTATTCACTTTCTGTACAGTACGTTGTAGAGCCCCACCTAGACAGACCAGAGCAATGCATTCTGGGTTACCTCCCACCTCCAATGGCCAGCTGTTGTTGGGTCAAAGGCTGGGATTTGCGTCTTAGGCCTGTTATCGGTGTGGGTGGTGGCCTCTAGCTGTCCTTCCTGGGTGGATGGTGTCCAGGGTGGTCTGCTGGGGCGTGTAACTAAGCAGGCGGACAGCCTGGGCATGGTGCCCACACCCACAGAGGTTGGCATCGTTCTCAGCAGGGCTATGAGAGGAGAACCTCTTGTATCATGCCGGCTGTCATCAGAAATGCCCCCACTCTTAGCCGAGAAATGGCTCCGCGAGGCAAAAGTATGGTGGCCCAGAAGGGCAGAACATAACACATTAAGGAACTAAGAAGCACAAAAAATTGACCAAAAATAAGGAAAATAAAAACTGAGAAAAGGTGTGGTGTACTGCACTTGGGGGTTACTGTAGGAATGCACAGGGATAGATGTTGGAACTTTTGAGAAGTCAGAATAACTTGTAAAAGAGAATAATGAGAGTCGGTCACCCCCAGCAAGAGCTGTGAATGGGGGCAGAACGTCAGTCTTGGGTAACTTTCTCACCCTGCTTAGACAGGAAGCCTCAGATTCCTTAATCTTGAGGAGGCCAAACCACCCTGGAGCACAGGGACGATACTGCTCAGCCTGGAAGCTGCCTGGGGTGTGAAGTAGCCACCATGCATAACTGTTACTTCGCTTTCCAACATTTTGCGATTTTTAGGATGGACCGGCGCCAAGTTGTGTAATCGATGTCTGTGCTCAAAGCTTGCAGGCCAGTTTGGAAATGTCCTGATCTCGCCAGCTAAGTTCAGACCTGACCAGGGAATGACCCAAAAGCTGAGTAGCATACAAGAACCTTGCTCACCAAGCACGGTGAACCATGTCAGGAGTATGCTTTGGTGCGTTTGGTTCTGCTCAGCCAAACCTGGCGCTGTGGATGTACTGATGATGCAGCATAAACATCATCGACAGACAGGCAAGTGAGCGACTGAATAAACAGGGTGATAATTCCAGTCATTTTTGTAGTATTTAGCTGAGCATATCATGTGACGCAAAGTTAACATGGCAAAAGCTGTCAGCAAAGGAGTAAGGGGGGGCTGCCAGACCCTATTGCTTTGAGTGGTCAGAGAGGCACAGTTGTATCTTGGCCAGTGATGTTCAATTCATACTTCAATTGATGCCTGTCCAATGATGTTCTCCCTTAATAGCACATGAAATATAGTACAACGACCTTCTTTACACTTGAGCAAGGCTAGCAGGATTTCAGTGATGTTTCTATTTATTAATGATGTTAAAAATAATAAAGCACGCCTTTTCCAGGCAGATGGCCCCCTTTTGAAAACCAGACAAAATTGGAGAGAAAATCTAGCATTTAAACAATGATGGCATTATGGTACACTAACAAGAGTGCCATTATCTCACTGGCCCAGGCAGTCTGTAACTTCTGAACTTTCCTTTGTGGGATGTTGCTGTTCCTCTGATTGGCCCGCTTATGTTATCATCATTATCTATTTCTGTTTATTTGATGAGGGCCCCTCTTGGTAGAGCACATGGACTTGAAATGTGAATCATGCCTTCCAGAAATCGGTTAAGCTAAACTTAAGTTATGAGGAGTGGGAGAATCACTAGAGGGTTATGAAAAGGGTGGCTAAACCTTTCCTGGGGTGGTACTGGTGGGCTTTAAATACCTCTGATAAGAAGCCCTGATGGTCCTGCAGAGTCCACTAACCCCCTTAAGGTCCCCCGTCATTTCAGGAGGTGAACTTTGACCACAGCAGCGGCACCCCCTGGCCATCAGGGCCGATAAGGTCCACTCTGATGTTTGCCATGTGGGCGTCAGCGTTGTACTCGGGTCCAGGCTCAAAGGGTGCCTCCCTGGGCTCGTATCGCCTCTCAGGCTGGAGTGAGGTGGGTGCCTTATGCAAACACAACCCCATGTACAAACACCAAAGCTATGCGAAATGTCAGCCCTGTGTAATGCACTGCATGGCTGATTTAGGGTTGGAGAAATCTATTTGAGGAATTAAAATGCAAATGATATTTTGCCTCAGGATGGGTGAAGTTTACCAAAGGTTTTGGTGATGTTTATCTTTCGGTGTCTGTTTTACATCTAAATTAACATGCTACCTTTTTTGAGAAAGCAGGGTTAGATGGCCCCTGCAGCAATTAAGGGATAAAGGCTTTATTCAAGGGCCCAGCAGTGGAATCCTTGTACTAGCTCTGGGATTTGAACCTATAACCTTCCAATCTCAGGAACAGTACCCTAGCTTACTGAGCCACACACAACTCCCATCAGATTTCATTGTTCCACTCTCTAGATAATTTCCTGGCTCTTACTGCACGTGACAAACCTGGTGTCTGACGACATGGCAGTGGAGTTAGCATGCATTAGCGAGCTCCCAGCTGATTCAACGCCGGTGACTCATGGTTGGCGTACTTTTCCCATGTCTATGGTGTTCCCTGGCAAGGCGCCATCCACTCTGCAACATGCCCAGGCAGGGCATCTTAGCTGTTGCACTGCCACTGTCGCTTCTATACCTCCGGTACTTGGGTGGATAGGATATCCCGCTCATGGAAGGTTATGGGCTTGGCCACTTCAGCCCTTGCCAAACTAGGCAGCATTCCTCTCCGGTGGTCAAACACGAGGTCTTCGTGTCAGGCTAGCTGGTGACTACAAAAGGAAGGATAGACTGGAATCGAATGTACCCCCCACTGTTTCCCTCTAGCAAATGTGTCAGTGTTAAGTTTTACTTTTAGATCTTCATTTCTGATTGTGTGTGTATAGATCTGTGTTTTCCAGTCTGGTCCCTGGGGACCCACAGACAGTTTGTGTTTCTTGGGAGGGAGCAAAAATGTGGACCATCTGTGGATCCCCAAGAAGCGGATTGGGAAACACTGGTACAGATTAGATATTAAAAGCTCTTCTTCAGCAGCAGTAGGTGAGGCCACTTTGAAATGTCTCCTTCCATAATATATGGTGCGGGGCCCATTCTCCATGTTGAATGGCACTACTCTGTCATGGAGATGGTGGGGGCGGGGGGGGGAGCCCTTTATCCACCATGGTGGGGTGAGGATAGGCCTTCCTCCCCACATTCCTGCATGGCGTACTCTCCGATCTACCTTTGGCTTTCGTTGAAGATGAGGAGGATCACGGAGCTCAAGGAGTACCTCTGAAGCTCCTGGCCTTGAGAGATGGGATATCAGTATTTATTTGTCTCCTATGGTCAGGGCATGAGCTCTGTTCGTCTTGTCCCTACTATGGCACTTCATCTTCAATTTAATGTCAAATGTAACTTTTATACATAATTTTTCAGGTAACTATGTAGTCTTTATGTTGTTAATAATTACCCTCCACTCCTATCTTGTCGCCTGTTAAATTTATGAGCCACTAACAGTCAGGTATAATTCATCTTAGCAGTTGATATGCTATCAGGTTTATGGAGTAATGGCACTATAGTAGTATGCTGCAAAGAGCAGGGAGGAGCTGAGGATTTCTTTTTTAGGGGTGGTGAAGGTCACATGACCCCCCCATCTCCAAGAAGACAGCTCTGTTACAACTGTCATTACTCAAGTGTTCCAGTGGTCTTAGTGGGTGTGGGCTATGCTCGGGGCTTCCTCATGAGGGACGAGCAATCAGCAAGCTTTTCAGACATGAGTTATTGTGCAATTAATCCTTATCACCGTGCTTCCACAACTAATAATGCAAAACAAACACCACTCTAAGTTCCTGTGGGGGGAGGTGCTGTCAGACTGAGCCCCATCTCGGTCAGATGCTTTCCGGATGTTATGACTTCCTGTGCCATGCTTCTGTTTCCTGTAGGGTCTGAGCAGAATAGCTAAAAATCCAGGGACTGATAAATGCAGATTTTGCATTTTGTGGACTTTCTTAGTAACAGAACTCTACCACGAGCACGTTTAGCAGGATGATGGGATATGGCTGCTGTCCTGAATTAAACTGTAACTATACCTCTTATTCCCAGGGCAATAAAACACACTCTGAACTCTCTTCTTTCTCTTCTCTCTTCCCATCACACCCCATCTGTCGCCTCTCCACCGCCATATCTTCGTGATCCTGATGCAGTCTGATGTGTGACCCGGAAGCCGACCCTGTCCACCACCATGGTAGACTTGCCAAGTCGCTACAGCCCCCCATCCCCGCTGGAAGTCCCAGTTCTGGGCAGCCCGTTGTGTGGGGACCTCATTCGGGATATAGATGACCTGCAGGACCTCTCACAGTCCATTGAAGATGACGCCCTCAGTTCCTTTGACGTCCCAGAGTACCAGTCATCTGGTCCAGGCTCTGGGTCTGATAGCTCCACCGTCATAGGTATGAACTCTCGGCTCCATGTGGGTACTACAGTCATGAGCTGTTGGAAGATGGTGGACTACAACCACAGGCTCAAGGCTCATGGGGAGGCCATTGTTCAATATGAGGTACTTGTGGATTGGTCTGTAATGGGTCACCAACTTTACCAGTCAGTGAAATTTATCCAGTGCGTCACTGAGATTCTGTTATGGTCAAAAATGGGATCTTGTGGTTGAGGATCATGCACCTCTCTGAATGACCTCCACTCTCTCCCAGAATCAGACTCCTCCATAAATGATGACCACACACTCCAACGGTGACACACCAACCGTAAATGATTTCCACCTTCTCATGCAGTCAGACACCACCCTAAATGACGTACAGCCTGTGCAGTTCTACATTACACTAAAGGATTTCCAAGCTTTTCTAATGTCACACATCACTCTAAGTGGTGTTAAACCTCTCGTGCAGTCAACACATTACACTAGTTAAACCAGAGGCAGTTCTAGATTTTTAACAGAAGGTAACTTATATAGAATTCTATAATTTGTAGGTAGTGTCGTTATTGCAGTCTGGTTTAAAAAAATTATGTAACATAATAATCTGTTAGTCAGCAGCAGGAGTGATGTTTGTGAGGCTTGCCAAGGGGGGGTGTTTATGATTTAATAATGGGGTGTACTGTATAACAGTGTTTCTTTGACAGTAATGTTGTAGACCTTTCTGAAAGAATGTCTGCTTTTAAGAGCAGATTTGCACTCTAAGCATGCTTCCCCATGTGTGAGTGCCCTGGTTAACCTCAGTGTTGTGCTGGGTGACCCGACATATAACAGCCATGAAGCTAGCTACGGGAACCTTAGATGGTTTAGAATGTGTGATCCACTTTCTGGATCTTCTAGACTAGTGGAAATCCAGAACAGCTTCTTCATTGCTGGGCAGACAGGGATGTGTGGTGTTCAGTAAGTTCCCGGAGAAATTATGACAATAACAATTCAGTAGTTGACTCTCACTGTGCTCTGGTTTATCCAGTCACAGGATGTTGTGGAAGGTGTTGCAGGAAGACTGATATTATGTTGTCATGCAAAACTATTAGCACCTGTCTTTCTCATTGTTGCCGAGCAATTGGCCGCTGTGCTGCTCACACTCTGACTTCCTGTTCTGCTCACAGCAATAGTGTCTGTTTGCAGCGCTGATCCAGCTTCCGGTCTATGCCCTGCACACGCTTGGGAAGCATGCGGCGGGGGAGTTGGCAGGAGGCATAGTTTGACGTACCATAGCATAGCATAGCGTAACTCAGCATGCCATTCTGGATTATCTGTGCTCTTGTCACTTTAAGATGTGGAACACTGAGCTGTCTAGCCCGCATGACCTCTGCCAAAGGCACTGGAAATGTTCTAGGCATCCTCAGAACTCGAACTAGGGGGTTTCAGCTGTTGTAGAGTGGAACAAATCATTGTCACAGATGTACTTAAATACGCCGTAATAGTTGCTTGCTTAGCGGAATTTTTGAAGGACAGGTAGAGCGCAGCTCCAGATTCTGGTGAACTTCCACTGTTAACTTCTTGGCTCATACTTCCATGCTGACTCGCTGCTGCTTAAACTGAGGAAGAAAAAAAGTCTAAGAGCTGTTTATTTTTTTTTTTTCAGTTTGACAAAGAGTTCTTAATTTCCCCCCAATTTCTGTCCTGTACTTTGTTGTCATGGCTGACTGGCTCTGTATGTGTCTGTCTCCGTCTGTCCTTGTCTCACAGATGGCCTCACCCCTGCCTCCAGCCCCTCCTCAGGGGTTTTTGGGGCGGTAACAGGGCCAGAAGAGTTCTCCTCCACTTCTCTGACCCTGGAGTGTCGAGTGTGCGCAGACCGCGCTTCAGGCTATCACTATGGAGTGCACGCCTGTGAGGGCTGTAAGGTGGGTGCCGCGACCAATTATGGGAGAATGGGGGGCAGTGGGCGTGGCTAGGAACTTATGCAGCTAAGAGTACGGAACGTGAGGCTGTGGTCACTTGGCTCGCGCCAGACTGTCCATGCACTTCCAAGCATCCGCAATGACAACAATGGCAGGTTGTCCTGCCCGGCATTGTCAAGGTGATAGACGTCACCCAGAGACACTCGTGACTTAAGTCGTGAATGAGCCTCTTCTGGCCAGACTGGTGTGTCGCTTGACCTGGTCGAGTGTGCAGATTTCCATAGCAATGCAAGGTCACGTAACAACATGAGGACTCAACGCAAACAAGGGGGGTGGGGGAGCCAAGCCAGCATGAGGTGTAGCTCCATGCCGGTCTCTACACGGCACCAGGCCCGTCAGCCTGGTATCTAATGAGGACCTGCTCCAATGCGCAAAAACGTACAAATCCTAAGCTTGAGTAAAGTGTGCAAATGCGTGGGAGGTCTACAATGCTTCATTATGGCAAGTAAATCAAAACCAGAAGATCACTAGGAGATGTTTTTGTGGAAAAGCTTGTTGGAAAAACACTTGCAGATTCCCCCATGGTGTGAGGCCAGAGGCAGCCAGGCTAAGAGGGGCTTTGCAAGGCTTTTGCTGGCCAAATTCTGCTGTCCCCCCATTCAGATTTGCTACAGCCACACATGTTTCGCATGATCAGAGGCTAACCTCCTAGCTATTAGGCACACTTTTTCCTTTAAGTTGATTTTTGGAAAGAGATGCTTACAACATAGCAGTTAAGCTGGGGACTGGATTTTGTACTCAATATTCAGTGACGTTTATTTATCTGGTTTTCACCCCAAGCTTACTCTGCACCCCCTGCCAGAGGTACTACTTCCTTGGGCCTTGTCTGGTTCGTGGCATTACAGTCACGTATCCTTGTTCCTCATTTTTGTGTTCTCAGTTGACCAAACTGAAGACCACCTGGGGGCAGCAGTAAGCACTATTGTTTTTGTTCCCTGGGTTCAGGTGTGTGTCCCTGCAAAACAAACAGTGTAACTGAAAGGAAGAAAACTCACAGAGAACTCTGCGAACTCTTGCATACGTGGTAGGACAGAGTGGTCATCTGACTATTTTTTTAACTGGAAGCACTAGACTGCAAATAGAAAAGTCAAGGTCTGATGGTTTGGGGGTGATGAAAATGTGAAACATTAATGAACAAAAAAGGGACAGCCACTGTTTAATGTCATTATTTACCAGATTTTAAGTAAGCACATGATGCAAACAGTCACAAGATCTCCTCTCTCCGATTTATGGCCAGGTGATTGCCACTCCTGGGGAGGGCTGGTTTTCCCCTTGTGGTGACGACTGCCTTGCCACTGACAATGAGTCATAAACAGCTGAATAATGCTGGAGCCAGGGGCAGGTGCCATGCCACGTGCACTCATGCGGGCAGACACATGCAGAACGGCATGTGCGGCCAGCTCTAGGTGAATCAGGGCTTAGAGCAGATATAGCGACGTGCTGTCCGCTTGGCGCGGCCCCTCCCTCACGGCCGGCCACATGTCCTTTGCTCACTTCAAATCAATGCCTCTTTACAGGCGTTTGGTTGTGAAAGTTTTACCCTAGTGGAAGACTCCCTCTGGCATGTGCAGACTCACATGCTATGCTGCTACAGTCATCTCTGTTCCTCATTTTGATGTTCCCAGTTGACCAAGTTCAGTGCACTAACTCTGACTTCCAGTGACAGGGGGTCCGTCCTATGGGGGCACAGGGCCAGCAAGGACACCAACATCCTGCGCAAAATGTAGATTGGCAGTGGTGTGCACCTAGGCCAGATCAGCGCACCTCCATATTATCATTATTCAGTGTTTCATGGAGATTTCAGCCTGCAGAAGGTTACGTTGTCCTCCAACGCATAGAACTGATGAAGGGAAAGGTTTTTGTGTATGTGTGTGTCTGAGCGCTGACAGGCTGTACCAGGACAGTATTCATTTCCCCATGCCAGGTTCCTCACAGTCCATCATTTTTTATAGATCTCTGAGATCCCTGAGGTGCCTCATGCGGAGCACCCATTGCACGTGCGCTACAACCTTTGAGTGTTAATTTGGTGTCGGAGGTGTTTGTTTGTCTGAGGTAACCTGGCCGACTCTGGAGCTCTGTTTATAGGTGCAAAAAATGCCTGGATAGGCAGTCTGCCGAAGACCTAAAAGGAGTCTCTGGTCGGTTGCTAAAAAACAGAAGGTTGCTTGTTTGTCTTGATTGCCTTGAATGGCTATCATGCTGTTAGCCAAATTGCAGAGCAGTTTACATGTACCGTAGTAGCTCCTGTTGGTGGATGTGACAGTCTGGTTAAGGTTGGGATGGCAGTTTACATTGACGTCCCCCCGTTAGGGTTTCTTCAGAAGGACGATCCGGCTGAAGCTGGAATACGACAAGTGTGAGCGCAGTTGCAAGATCCAGAAGAAGAACCGCAACAAGTGCCAGTACTGCCGCTTCCAGAAGTGCCTGTCGGTGGGAATGTCCCACAATGGTGAGTGGGTGAGGTTTCTGTGGGTGGGGCGGGGCATGCAGTGCCGATTGTGCATTCAGTGTCGATTGTGCATCCCAGCACAGTGCTAACAAACCCAGTTCCAGAAGGCATCTAATCACTAAGTTGTGACAATGTTCCCGTTACTAAAACATACGCTCAAAATGAAACATAACTCGGTACGGGGCTGAAATAAAACTGCTTGATGTTAAACAAGCAACTACAATAGCTTTAAAAAGTTCTGATCCCATTCTTTAATCACAGATAAGAAACAGTGGTACAATCAAAGAGGAGGTTATCATTTGGTGAGAGATGCACCCAGCATTGCTTTGGAGGGGACGGAGTGTACGGTTGACTAGCCGCAGGTTTGCTGACATTGAGTTAACGTTCGCCAGATCCGATGACCTTAACGACGCGGTGGTCCAATAACAGGATAACAGCGAGTCATTGACAGTTATTCATGTGACCGCTCATATGTTTACTGCCACAAGGTCTCACTGCCACAGTGACCCCATTTTTTTTTTTTGGTGTGCGAGTGAACCTTATGCCCCCAGTCTGTGAAGGAAGGGGCACCATAACCGGTTCCACTAGTGTGACCTTAACCCACAGGAATGCACTTCAACCGCATGCACAGAGAGCAGCAGGGGGCCGGCCTGAGGGATAGAAGATGGCTCCCTGCTCAAAGGGGCTCGCTGGGGCATGATTCACTTACATTAGCCCTTACACACCAGGGACAAGCAGTATTACCCAGTAACCAGTTGACAGCCTTCCAGCCAGCTCACCCCCATTTCTCATGAGTTTTATTAGCAGTCCGATTTCATTGTCTGTCAGCGTCGAATCACACCTAAAGAAACCCCACATCCTACACACATACTGCAGTACTCTCTTTACACCTTTGATTAAAACCAGCGTCCCCCGGTGGAGAAAAGGAGATGTCTGCTCCTCCATTGGCCGATGCCTGACCTGGGCCAGAGAGTGGGCTCCCCCGCTTTTCCGGATGCCCTAGGAGCGTAGAAAAGCAGGAGGCTCGCACCCCGTCTCCACAATGACAGGATTGCGTCGCTTTGACTCCCCCTCCCTGGGTACAGCTTAGTTAATATGCTCACGCCGTGCCGAGCAGAATGCCGGCATGCCCCGTCCTGCCTTTATACTAATGGGGTTAAATTCCTTTTGAATGTCACCCCTGACGATTAATGGATTCTAGTTCGCTGAAATGGCTCTCATCTTCATACTCAAGGTGGAAATTAATTTCCCTGTCTATGGCTGTGGAGAGGGGCTGTATTTCATGACATGAAAGTCACTGACGGTCAGTGCCGGGCATTTTCTTCAGGGAACACCATCCAAAGCCTTTTTTTCTCCCCTGTCTTTGTCTATCCATTAGCTCAAACTTTCTGGCTCTCCCAGTCCTCTAAAGTTCAGGGACTAAGTAGGCATTGATGAAGAGCAGCCAACAAATCTTGCATGCTTTTATTTATTTAAACAGCTGAATTAAGATTATACTTACTAATAATATCGTACTGTAATATTATATTCAACTTGCTAGATGGTATTATGTTTACTAAACTCCAGATCACAAGGTCAGGTGCTTAACCACTATGGCTAGTTGCTGTCCTTGTGACAGTGTTGCTGTGCCGTGTGTGTCACGTACCAAGGACCTTAGATGCACCGCCCCCTTACTCAGCAGTGCCATGTGCCAGCATTTTGCAATTTTATTGCTCTGTTACACTGCTAATCTCAGTGGCCACTGTAACATCTTAAGTGCTGAATGTCCCATGGTTGACCAATATCGTAGTGTTACTACACCAGAATGTTGCAGAGAATGGAGGAGGTCAGCCTGTAATCACAGGAAAATCCCCCCCTAAAACCTGTTCCCTATAAACTTTTGATTTGAAAGGCCAGTGTGAATCGATTAAATAGTGAAACTTGCTCTGAGAGCGTCTAGACAGGAGAACGCTAGGGACAACCACCTTGGCAGTGGAAAGCTGTTTGTTTCAAAGCCGTTTTTGTGCCTGTCGTGGCCAGATGTTTGCACATTGCATTTGTTCATCAATCTCAACTGCCTATGGTTAGGGTGACATTATGAGCCAGGACAGGATTTATAAACTACCATTTCAATTTAAAAGGCCTGGATTTCACTTTAGCACTTTCTACGTGCTGATTAGTCATTATCATGCATGTGTCACTAATGTTAATGTGAAACAGCTGGGTGAGTTTTTCAGCCCAGGAAACAAATCAGTAAAAAGCACAAGGAGAACTGAATTAATTAGCCAAGTTCAGGAACCTTTTAGTTTCAAAGTAGTTCGTAAAAGCTAAAGTTCACCAGTCATGGATGAAGTAGTCACCTTTACTACGGTCTGTGTGAGGGTTTCCAGCCAGGATGATGATTGTGAGTTCTTGTGTGTGCCTAATACACCATGATATTTACACAATGCCTTTGGGATCTTCGGTACAGCCATCCGATTTGGGAGGATGCCTCAGTCGGAGAAGATGAAGCTAAAGGCAGAGATCCTGACCGTGGAGAAGGAGACGGAGAACCCGCAGCTGGCTGACCAGAAGACCCTAGCCAAGCAAATCTATGAGGCCTACCTGAAGAACTTCAACATGAACAAGTCAAAAGCGCGAGTCATCCTGACGGGGAAGACCAGCACACCGGTAGGAGGCCTTTGTCTGCTGACAATCGATGGTGAGATCCGTCACCATCAACAGAAAAGCTGACGTGGGCGGGTGGATGCAGAGGATCACTTCTGAGCCAATGTGTTTGCGTTGGAGAAACGCAAGTCTGGCTCTCTGCTGCTGAGAATACCTCTTCCAGAGCTCTGTATCTATTGAAGTTATCAGAACAAACATCTATATGAAAAAGGCAGGATGACATTACACAAAAAAATCCCCCAAATAGATAATCTGATAAATGAATGCGTAAGAGCTAGATTTAGCAATGTACCGGCCACAATAAGGGGGATACAGTTCTGTGTTCCACCCACCCCTCTGTGGGAGGCTCTGCTGCTTTCACACTTGATCCAGTTGCATGGAACATATGTGCGTGCATTGGCCACCAATCGTGCCTGATGTCCTAACACCCCTTGGAAAGGAACTGCTGTCTTCACAGCTGCCTGTGGACGATGTAAGGGCAACACTTTCACAACTCAAGTATTTCATTGGAAGTTGATTGGACCTTTTTTCCTTCTAGCAGTCATTGCAGATTATTAAAACAACTGGGGCAGGGTGTCTCACCAGGGACATTCTGGGGTCAGAAATTCCATCCGTTGCCCATTCATGGCCAAAGGAATAAATTTTGTTCGGTTATTTCTTACCTCTACTTAACCCAACTAGGCCCTGAAACTTGCCCAAAAAGGATTTATTTCATCCTTCGAGAAACACACCAGAGTTTAATTTCTCTGTATTCTTCTCACCAGCTGTTTCTTCTCAATGTTGTATTCCTCCCATTGCTGCCCAGTAACTGTAAACTAGGGAATCCCTTGCCCCATCAAAAAGCTCGCTCTTCTTCCTGGTCTGTGGGCCATTCAACCAGTAGTCCTTCTCCGGTCACTTGAAACTGAGTCACTACAGACTCTCTGTATTTCCTTGCCTTGCCCTATTATTAGGCATGACAACCGGGTGGTTCCAGACCCCAAGGATCAGGTGTCTGACATCCGATTGGTCCATGTTATGCTTTCAGGAATTTGATTGTAGTGATTCGTCGGGTGTCAGGGTGGCAAAGGTCACCGCAGGAGGGATTCCACTGGTTTCTGAACACACACGTCTTATCTCCACAGGCTCATCGCAGCTTACCCAGCTACCAAGCGTATAAGGCCCAGTGGAGGGCATATTTGGCAAGGCTAAGCTATTTGGAGGACGATGGGAGCAAGACGTGCTCTGAGCTTGTTTGTTTCCTCTCTTTGCGGTATGGCCTGCATGACACAGAATTTAGGAACTTGATTTTCTGGATTTCCTGGCTCTCGGAAGGGAACTTATAGATCCGAGCCAAGAGGCCTTGCTACGGATAGGATGTTAATTTAAGGACAATGTGCTCTTCCACTAAACCAGCTAAGAAAAGTGGATAAACTCCTGAGCACTGGGCAGATTAGTACCCAGAAATCGGAGGTACCCAGGTTGCCCTTAATGTTGAACATCGATGTTGTCCTCCTTGAAGTACACCAGTGTTTTGCAAGTGCCTCTAACATGGCAGCAAATCGCATAAGATCTGGAGTGAATTCATGTCTTTGTTTTGGCAACTTCATATGAACGCACTGACACTGGAAACGTTCCGAAGCGCATATGTTTATAGTGTTACTGGACCCACGAGTAGCGGGCAGCTGATATTGTCACGGGGCACATCTTGAAGAGTGGGGGCAGGTGCATAGCCTGGCCGCCAGAGGCCAGTGTCAAGGACGCCATCTGTGTCATGTGACCATGCCTCTTTCAGATGGACCCTGGAGGTCTTGCCCCTGTTTTTGCAAGTCAAAGGGTGAGAGGTTGATAAGATTAGAGTGTTTGTTTTGCTTGCTGTTGAACATCACAACACAGCTGGAGCAGTTACTGGAGCAGGCTTGGCTGAATCTCCAGCCAAAGACCCCTTTCAAGCAGGCCACATAGATTTTGAGAGAACCAGACATCATGCAACTTCAGTCTCATCAGAAATTGTGATAGATGTAGGGCACCACCTTCAGGGCAAATGTAAACGTTCAGGGATTTCCTTGATGTTCTCCTCCTGAGATTTTGTATTTCAGACTGTTGTTTTCTAACTCCCTCTCTCAGCTCAAACAAAGTAAGTATCTGGATGTCAAACATCTTTCACCTCCTCCACTTTATAGCCCTTCGTCATCCATGACATGGACACACTACGCCTGGCAGAGCGCACCCTAGTGGCCAAGCTGGTGGGTGGTGTGGGCGGCCTGCAGAACAAGGAGGCAGAGGTACGCATCTTTCACTGCTGCCAGTGCAACTCTGTGGAAACCGTTACTGAGCTGACTGAGTTCGCCAAGGCCGTGCCGGGCTTTTCCGTCCTGGACCTCAACGACCAGGTGACACTGCTCAAGTATGGCGTCTACGAGGCCATGTTTGCCATGTTGGCCTCATGCATGAACAAGGACGGGCTGTTGGTTGCCTACGGTAATGGCTTCATCACGCGCGAGTTCCTCAAAAGCTTGCGCCGGCCCTTCAGCGACATGATGGAGCCCAAATTCCAGTTTGCCATGAAGTTCAATGCCCTGGAGCTGGATGACAGTGACCTGGCACTCTTTGTTGCCACCATCATCTGCTGTGGAGGTGAGAATGGGTGTCCAACATAGGAAGGAACTAGGTTCACGTCAAAGCTCCTCCTTCATCAAACCTTTGAATTATTGTCTAAATCAGTGTTTCCCAACCATATATCTACCATGGCACACTTTGCATAAGGCAATGTTTTTCAATGGGTGTGCGGCAGCACAGTACTGGTTGAAAAACACTGGATTAAATGTATGGCAGAAGATGAAACAATTCCATTTGTTGAAGAACATTTTTTTTCAAATGGTCTCTGTTCTGCATTAATGGAAATTAGTTCTTGGGATGCCAGGAAAACTATTAAGAAATCTTGTTCTATGTAATAAACTCATCCAGTGATCTCTGAAGGGGCATGCATCTGTTAGCTAGCGCTTTTCCTTAAATGTTGGGGTGTGTCTCTCCTCTGCTTGAGTTAGTCTCATCTCTCTCTTCATCTCCTCCTCCTCCTCACAGACCGCCCAGGTCTGGTGAATGTGCAGTACATTGAGCGACTTCAGGAGACCCTGGTTCAGGTGCTGCGCAGCCACCTGCAGGCCAACCACCCCGATGATGCCTTTCTGTTCCCCAAGCTGCTGCAGAAGTTGGCCGACCTGCGGCAGCTGGTGACTGAGCATGCCCAGCTGGTGCAGGAGATCAAGAAGACAGAGGACACCTCGCTGCACCCTTTGCTGCAGGAGATCTACCGGGACATGTACTGAGGAACAGGTGGGGCTGGGGGGTGAACCAGCCCACTCCAGCCTGTTGCAAAGTTCATGGGGGCAGATTATGGAGGCTTCAGAGCAGCTGACCGGCTGCAGAGCTCATTGGAACCTATGCATCTACCCTCAGAAGGTGCACTACTCCATGAGCGCTGATTACCACAATATAAACATTCACCTCATGGTAGTATATTGGCAACTCCTTATTGGGTTTATGGCCCATTTTCTTTTAAGCTAACTGATTGCAGTACTGGTCTCACTTGGGGGGGGGGGGGGGGGGGGGGCGGGGGGGGGCGGGGGGGGGGGGGGGGGGGGGGGGGGGGGCGGGGGGCGGGGGGGGGGGGGGGGGGGGGGGGA
>JABFDZ020000001.1:4317893-4328513 GCA_019775955.2 Pollimyrus isidori
GCAGTACTGGTCTCACTTGCCCCCCCCCCCCCCCACGCTTCTTTCACATTCTGTATAAATCGGTAGCAATACGACACGAGAGAGACCGGAGACAGGACAGAGATGGACTCATGCACTGGAAGCACTCGCATACCAAAGCGATGCAGCGTTGAATTTCTGAAACGCTTTATTCGCTGTGGTGTTCTTATAACCCCCCCCCCCCTTGGACATCTTAGCAGATGAGTGTGTTCTTCTGGAGCATTGAAGATCTTGTCCTCAGAGACTCAGACACATGATTTTCCTTTTTCCCCTTAGTGATATAGGTGGGTTTTATCATCAAAGCTTTTACACACATGCTAAAATTCCTCACTCCAGTTACTGTTTTCATCAATCAGAAATACCATGTTCGCAGTCTGGTCAACATGCACAGGAATGTTTTAATCCCCAATAGTGAATGTTTTTTTTTTTTTTTAAATTCACATGGTTCACCTAGTTTCTTTTATTTATCATGATTTCATGTATATTTCATTTGTAAATGTTTCCAATCCAAGTTCAGGTAAATGTGATTCACCAGTGCTCAAAAAACACTAAAGCTAGATTTTGGTAGTTTGTTTCAGCCTTCGGTAGCCTTGTGTAGAAACTCTTCGTTCACATAGCACTGTCTTAAAACGGAAAATGTCACGTGACACAACAAACAGTAAATCCACACTGTGTCGCTGTGTAACTCATAACAGTCCGTGGTCTTACTGGTCAGCTTGGCAGCGCAACATGTGAATTGTGTGATATCAGGTGTTTTGGTCCTCAGTTCCTTTTCCCCTCGTTATCGCATTTGGACGGAGATGCTGACTGAATGGGTGACACAGAATGAGCCTTCAGGGCAAAGTTTCTTAACCAACTGGATGTTTTTCATCCCAGAAAGATTGTTTCCCAGCTACTGTATTAATTATCAAATCAAACTTAAAACACCAAATGGAAATAGTTCAATGCCTTGTCTTTGTATATAAGTGTCAGTTTAATACAACCTTGTTTTATACAAACACAATCCAATCACTTGGCCCATTAATTTCATATTGTCCCTATCAGAGCTGCTGTAAGAATGTTTGTTTATCCTGCCTTGAACAGTTTGTTTCTACAACAAGGCAGCTATAGCAACACCATTTTAAAAAAGCACCATTGGTGATCATCTCCAGTATCGTAGGAAAGAAATAACATTTTTGGTGTCTGACTGGCCTGTAACTCAGTAGAAATTACCTGCCGACATGTTTTGCAGGTTTGTTTTGACTCTAGTGTTTTAAGAGACCCGGAACCTGTACTGGAGGTTTAGCACAGACGTTTGGGTGCCACTCGGTTTCTTGTCTGACCGGTTGGAGGAATGGGGCAGTTCAAGGAGTTTGTAAATATGATCTTCAACTGCTATTGGTTTAATAGGGAAATATAACCACCCAGGTTTGATGGTTATTCTCGAGTATCACATTTCAATCGCTCTGAGTTGGCAGACGTCACGTTGATGACATTTAAGAGTAACTGTATTGATCCCAGTGAGATATTACAACTGCTTGTCATTGATCTAGTTTCAATTCTTTTCATCAGTGCCAAAATGAGGACTGAAAACCTAGAAGATGCAGACAGTCATGCAGAATGCTAAACACGTCTGACAATTACAGTCAGGAAATGATAGGTTTCATGCTCATAACATAAATGATACAAGGTGTTATAAACAGCTGAATATAATGTAATTCTACATTAGATCTGTAATAAAACTAATTCAGTGTTAATGTGGTTTGACGTAATTCAAGTGTCTCTGCTAAATCCATTCATCCATCCACTAAATACTGATTTTACTAAATCCTAGAAGGAAAAACTTGAAAAGTCAATTACTTTTCTCCGTATTCACTGCACTCACCCAGTTTGGGCTTCGGCCTGTGCACTGCAGTTCAGAACATGCTTTGTTTACGCAGATTTTCCAGTGACACTCGGACGTCTCAGAGCTGCTTGATGTCCCATGCCCTTACCTGAGCTCTCCCCCATGCCACAGGGTGTTTAACTAAGCGCTGCATGCTCAGTCCAGGAGGACAGCTCGTCCGTCACCGGAGAGTCACCGTCATCAGTCTGAGCAGAGTGGTTTTGGAGGAGAGGTGAAAGGGAGCCTTAGAGTGGCCTGAGCTGGGTCCTCGAATGCTTCAGTACCTGAAACATATCTAACTTTCAGAAGCCATTATATTTGTCGTCATTTGTGTTGTACACAATACTTATATAAAGGCTTATGATTTACATAACTGACGTCCTGTCCATTTTTAAGAGGATTTTCTACAACCCAGCTCTGTGGTCTGAGAAGGTCATTTTTTAGAGTAACATGCTTGCATTACAATGAAAGGGACTTCTGTTGTAGCTAAAAACCCAAATCTGAGGGTTGCCTTTGCAGAACTGGGACTAGGCTTAGAGTTACCGCAGCTGCAGGTGGTGCATGGCCAGTAAAGTTAGAGCACATTTCCAGGCTGAGTTGATTCCTTGCTTCCTGCTTTTTGTAGAAATGAGGGATCTTATTTCTGACTCATGAAACTTTAAGGAAGAGAAGATACTTGCAGGGTCATTTAATCTAATCAGCTGTGCTGGTATAATTTACCTCAGTCCTTAGAGCAGTGCTGAGAAACGTAAGGTTCCTAATCTGGCTCTGAATACTGACTGCATGAGTTACAGAACCCTCTGCAGATCAAGGAGGCAAACTCAACTGACAACCGGAGCCAAAGCCATTCCACCAAAGGAATAGTATAGTCTAGTATACAAACATTTTCATGTTGTCACACAAGGCTACAATAAACAGTTCATACTGAACAGCTAAACTGTTTACAAACAGGAGACATTAGCAGCCTATTAAGTTAACACACAGGAAACATTCTTACAAGAGTGGAGCATTTGTTTGCTAAAGTGATCTGTTCTCAAAATGGGATATTCAAACATTTTCCTCTCATCCCGTTGCAACTTGAACTGATTCAAAGAGGAACGTGAATTATCGGTGCGTCTTGTTTTCAAGTTCCTTGGCAAATACTCAATCCCTCAATTCTACATGGACTCATTTTTAAATACTTACAAGCAGTAGCGTTTAAAAATAATAATAATAAAAAAAAGCTTTCATGGGGAGATATGTACCACCCAGGAGAGTCGACAATACATGCTAATATCGTCCAGGGGGCACCACCTGTAAGATGTCACTGTTTAAAACATGCAGCAGATGGCAAACGCACGGCTTGCTGCTGAGGGCAGCTCAGCCCGCTGACGTAGCAAGAACACAGGCATGTCGAGGAATGAGGCTGCGGAGCGGGATTCGTCCTGGATGCGCTTCCATATACGGTAAAGTCACGACACCAGAGAACGAATGTGCAACTACATCCTGCATCCAGCGAAATACCACAGCCTCCCTTTTCAGGAAGTGAGCAAACAAAGAACTTTTCAAGCTCTGAAGCCAGAAAATTCTTTTTTTTTTTTTTTTTAGGAGAAAATGTATAATTCCAGGCAATTTGAAAAGACAGACTAGGGTACAAGACACCCTCCCCAAAAAAAAAACAAACAAACAAAAAAAAAACCATATGCAGATTTCAACTTTTAATGGTCACTTGGAATATTTTGATCCACTCAGATTCATCTGGAGCCCAGCATACTCTTGAAAAGTTTTCACCCTAAAATCAACACTACATACTTCACTCTGTACAGTGTAAATAGTCCAGAAGTTGGGCTGTTTGGATAGCGCCTTAGCATAGCTCCCTAAAATAGGCATTTACTGTATGGTACATACAAAGCTTCAGCTGACTTTATTAGCTGCAGACTCTCACTGTTTACATTACCCACCTCCCTAAAAGGAGAACAAACAGTTTAAGAATGGTGTTGATGGGGGGGGGGGGCGCGTGCCTAAAAGCCTTGAATCATTGGAGCATGTATTTCAGAGTTACTTCTGACTTACCTAGCCTTGTTTGAATGTTTCCATTCCAAATGGACACCAGCCACCTGTGGATGTGTAAGGTGACGCACAGGGGGCCGATGTTATTCTGCTCTTCGGCATGGAGTGGGGAGTCCGTCCCTTAGGGGTCTTTGGCAAAGATCTTACGACAATGGGCCAAACATTACCAGAGGTCAGCCAGATGTTTGCTTAACTGCTATAGCACGACCCCCCCCACCGAAACACATGCAACATAGTTATGAAACATTTTTGTTTTGTTGTCATTGATTTTTGTCTTGCTTGGATTTAGTGGGTGCAATTAAAATGTCAAATTACCCCCCCCCAGGGAAAACACTACTGATGCATTACTGATGGATTGGGGGGTGGTTAGATTTCTCTCTGAGGGGAAAAACATTTACTGCAGTTAATTATTAATCTTCCTGTTGGCCTGTAATTTCATATAATAATTTCATAATATTGCCATACAAATACTGAGTGCCATATTAATTGCTATGTAAGCCACTAATTATGATAATTGTGCCCTTTTTCATCTTTCATCACAATGATTGCAGTCACACAATTTTTAACATACTGATAACGAAGCTTGTGGGATTGCGGCCCAGTGGTCCCAGCGTATCATAATGGAGAACGAGAGCCTCGTGGGGAAAATGGCAGCGGGGTGCAAAGACGCGGCTCATGGCCAGCGCTGGTCAGTCTGTGACACGCAGCATCAGTAAAAACCTCAATCTGAAATGAGCAGGCGCGGAGAGAAGAGTGTAGTAACAGTGGCATGCTGTGGTCCACCGACATGTAAAATCCTGCAGGGAAATGTCCGGTTATGAGAACCAGCACAGACAATATTCCTGGCCAGTGCGGATACTGCATCTGACTAACGTCAATATAGCGTCGCACATGCTTATTTAAAACGTGTCATTTATACAGCAAGATTGTCATTGCCGGTGATCCTAAAATTCCTGGTTTCTGGAAATGTTCTCTCTCCTTGTTCTACTATCCTCAGCTTCCTGTAGCATCGTCAGGGAAGTGGTGCCTGTCCACTAAAAAGTCAGATGCCCAAATATGGCTGGCCTTCATGCAGGTTGGCCATCGCACTACACAGGTACCGGGGCAGCTTCAGAACAATCAACAACCAGGAGTATTATTTTCACCATGTCCCAGCTTCAGATTAATGCATGTGGACGCTTTTATATCAGATTTTTCATCAGTGGAAAACTCACAGGAGAAAACGCATTTCTCCATAAATGGCGAGTTTGCCGTGACTTAGGAGTCAAGCACATAGCCATTTAAAACACAATCACGCTGAAAGGCTCAATACTGACATCTTGTGGTGGGAATTTCAACTCACGGACTTTCCGACAAGCGTCGAGACCGTGTTCGGCAAACTTATCAGTAAACATTTTTGATATATCATCTTCAAATTTTAGCCGTGGGTTTTATACCAAATCAATGTTATGTTTTAGTAACGACAGAGCAGACGTGTTTGCTTTCTACCAAAACACACAGGTCAGACGAAACGGAAAAAAAACGTTCTTTGAAACCCTTTATTGTCAATGAATACAAAAAAATATTTTTTGAAGCCAGATAAATAGTATACATACGCCATTATCCATTACTGCTGTAGGTTCATAGCCATTTAATTTAGGGTAAAAGCGAACAATATGAGAACAGCTGTTTCTTTCCACTCCAGTAAAATGCTTTATACTAGATAGTGTTCACCATAGATATATATTTGAATATCTTAATTACAAAGATAAAAAAACTCAAGAACTTCCATTCATAGTGATTTACTGAGAAATGGGACAATGAATACCACCTCTGATACATACGTGAAGCATACAGTAACCCAGAGATGGATGCATCTCCTTATCCAACAGTTCAAATGCATCTTGATGCATGCTTATGGGATGCACATACACACGCATGTACATATATTTATATTATATATACGCACGTATACGCTCACACACGAACTGGAGCATTTGAAACACTGAAACATCTTGTAGGGAATGATGTTAGTTTATCTTCCGGGAAATTTACTAATCGGAGGAGGATGGTACGTGAGAGGAGTGTGACATCACTGAGAAACCTATTAGGATCTAATTAGGACATGAGAAATCGGATTCAGCTCGTTTCTCAAAAGAATACGATAGAGGCTACGTGGAGCGGATGCTGTATGGACTACAGACTAAGGCACTAAAACTACACAGGTCAGACAAGCAGTGAGCGTGGACGTGGACGTGGAGGGGGGGCTGAAATAACCCAGTGTCAAGATGGCAAGCAGTGTCGTGCGACTTAATACATAAGGAAAATGGAATAAAGTGAACATAAATATGAGCGGAGAAAAACAATTTCTGAAGACAGAATGTAGTGCAGTGCAGTGTTTAAAAAAGTACGAATATCAGTGCATTCTAGTGTCGGCGTTGGTGAGTGAAAGTGGCGCCGTCCGTCCGCTTTGCCCTAAATCCACACATGCTCAACGAGACAGGGGAACCTGCTCTCACGCTGCCCGCTTGCTAAAGAGGGGTTTCTTACACTACAGACACTCACGGATGAGCATATTCCTAACGATCAATTTAAACGGGCCAAAAAGGCACTACCACAGGAAGATTTTTTTTAACATAAAGCAAAACCAAGACAGTGTTTTTCATGGCCCTTCTTAGCGTCTCAACTATTAATTAACCGCAAAACACACTTATTAAAGATCCGGTTTTTCTGCTTGTGGCACTTGTCCACACAAAAAAAACGCTTTTAGTGTAACAAGGCGCAGCAAAACACTGAAAACCTGACATCGAAACAGGAAGAATGTTAGGCTATATTAAACGACTGGAGCCGCACAGAGGAGCTTGAGATTTAAGAAAAACCAAGCAGACATCAGCTAAGGGACCGCAGGTCCCGCAGCTTCCAGGAAGTCGGATCTATATCTAGATTGACTTCGGTTTCACTTCTGCTGGTCCTGCGTACGGTCATCAGGAAGCCTAGTGGTCATTATGGAAACGCAGTCTGGTTACAATGCGGTCTCATTGCACTTTTACTGTTAACCACAGGCGACAAGTCTACGTGTTTAACAGCAAATATACTGTACATTTTTGCCTCCTACATAATTGGCTTTGATACCTATCTAATAGTAAGGGGCGAACGTGTGATATGTTCCGTCCTACGTATACTGAAGGCATGCAGGGCATCCAGAGGGACGGGGAGGGGAGCGGATTCAGGACGCATATTCTACAACCAGACTCCATCCCGCTCCGGTGTGTTTCAGCCCCTTCAATCTGTATTGCATTAATTAGTTAGTTTAGGTGATAGCTTCAAAAGGATGCGTGGCTCGATGCATACTAACGGACAGCATGTGGACTGCGATCTGTGATGGTAAAGTACTGCCCGAATGTGGCACACGTAGTGCAAGCACTGCCACTGCGATCTGCATGACTTACTGCAAACGGCGGCAAGAGTTACACGAAAAAACAGCCCCTTCAAAAAAAACAAACAAAAAAAAACCTATTTCCACACAGTAAACACATCCAAAAGACTGAAAGTTACAGGTAGATTATCTTAAAGATGATGACCTTCTTTAGGTAGAGCACAGACATTGCATTTGCCATCTACATTTTTAAAGAAAACAAAGGATAGTTAAAGATGGCTTTGACCTGATGACTCAAAAATTTAATTCTCATATCACAGCAGACAATGCAGCCAGAAACTATCTGAGCCCCAGAAACGAAAGAGGGCATCTCTACAGGTTATCCACACTGGGGTCAGACTGAGTGAGTAGGTCCCCACTTTTACATTCACACTGCCCATCCTGTAAATAACTGTGTGTAGCTTACAACTGCAACAGCAAAAATTCCGTTCTCCTGAAATCCAAATCGAGCTGTGTGTGTGCGTGTGCAAGTGTGTGTGTCATTCAGGTACTCATTCGACCTTATTACCATCTCTGCTTTCTGATGGGGTAGAAGCATGTCTAGGTGCTTTTAAAGGGTGCAGGGGTTTCTCCTGTGCGGCAGGAGTTATGGGTTCAGATTAAATGAAAATCTGAAGAGAAGCAGCTTCAGCAGAAAGGGACACGGTTGTAACAGAGATGGGGAGTCTGTGGCACTCTTCTGGGTTTATACACAGGCACGCATACACACGCAGCTCTATTGGTCCGTGATGGGAAGGGGGCGGAGCTGTGAAGGGGGCGTGGTTGTGAAGGGGCGGGGCTGGTCAGTTCTCATCCTCCCGCAGCTCACTGGGAAGGAACTTGTACTGCTGCTGTCGGATCTGGGCCAGCTTCTTCCGGGCCTCCTCAAGCTCACGCTCCTTCCTCAGCATCTCCTCCTGGGCAGCGATGATCTGCGTGCGGGGAGGAGTCGCGCTCCCTGTTAGCCAGTGTCACGCTCTGCGTGCGAGGAGGTCTCAGAGCTACCCGAGCACAGGGCTGACCCGTCCGCCACACATGGCACAGTAAATGGGGATAATCACACACACACACACACACACACATAAAGCCGTCCGTCTCCACAGACATGCAAATGGTGGATGAAGGCAGTCCTGTGGAAGGGCCATAGGGAACAAGGCAGTGCAGTACAGGAAGTAACCCGGGGCAGTAACCCGGGGCAGTAACCCGGGGCGAGGCTACCAGGACCAAACCCAAAGGGGGCGGGATGAGAGATGCAGGGAGGCGGGAACAAGGCGCCACCTACGCTTCCACCCCATCGGAAATTTGGATGCAGATTAAAGGAGTAACGAGGCCTTTGATCAGAAAGGAATTTGAGGAATTCGTTTCAAAGGACTGGGAATGACTGATAACAGACCTTCATTCCTTCAGCCCCGTCTGAGAAAACAGCCATGAAGGAATTTCACCTGCGAAGGGCTGGACAGCTGCGTGACGCGACTGGCCAGACCGCCGGCCGAGCACGGCCTCCGAAGACCAGCCTCACCTGAGCAATTCCTCCCACGAATTTGGTCTTCACCACCACGCTGTCGTCGTCCGCCTTGTCGAAGGCTGCCTTCTGCGCCGCCCGCACCAGGTTATCAGATGCCCGCTTCACGGCATTCCCGGCAGCCTTCGGGAGACAGAGTGGGCAGTCACCGCTGCAACCAATCAACAGTGTCGCCCCGTGGGCAAATGGGAGTTGCCTGGGTGTGGAGATACCTGCAGCCGCCGCATGGCCTCGGAGTCCTGGTCGGCCTTGACCTTGCAGGCCACCAGAAGCTGGGCGGTGGAGGCGGCAACCTGCTTGGCTGAGGAGATCAGCTTCTCCTCGCTGGCATGGCCCTGCACCGAGGCATTGGCCGCCTCGCACAAGTTACTGGTGGCAGCAGCTACCATGCGGGCCTTCAGGGGGAAGCAAGAGACGGGAGAAGCCATTAAACCCAAGAAGGGGTCATAACCCCCGACCCATGCCCAAGGGCTAAATGATGAAACTCACAGCAGAAATGAGGCCTTGAGACCACTGACCATCGTCCACGGCATTAGCGGGGATGGAGCCCACCTGAAAACAAAAACAGCACAGTCACCAAAGAGACCACCACACCTCAGCACTGCTCCACTTTCTCCGGTCCCCAGACTCGCCTTTCCCTGTGCCACCAGCTCTCTCTGTGCAGCGGACGCCGATTTCACCAGGGCGCTGGTCGCTGCGGCGATGGATTTTGCTGCTTCCAAGATCTGCTCCTCGAAGTCCAGGGATTCATCTGCTTGCTGAGAGTGAAATGAGTCCATCAGGCCCAGCAAAAGTTAAGATGATCCAGGCAGAAGGGAAAGGCACGCGACGTAGGAGCAAATTAAACTGCGGGAGCTGAACGATACCCATTACTGCTCAGAGGGTCTCAAATGCCAGCCACCATACATAAAAATAAACTGAACAAACGTGATTTGCATTATATGTCTCAAAAATGCAGACTGAACAAAACGCGAACTGCATTAGAAACACTGAGCAAACACTGAGCAAACAACAACAGTCATTATCACAAAAATACAGACTGAACAAATGCCAACTGCATTGTGTGTCACAAAAATAGACTGGCCAAATGCCAACAGTCATATCACAAAAATACAAACTGAACAAATGCCAACAATCATATCACAGAAACACAGACTGAGCAAAGCACTGGGATGCAAACCGAGTGTGTAGCGGCGTAGCCACCACTGGTGGTGCCATGAGGACTCCCAGTCACGTGAGGAGGACTCGGAGGAACCAGCCGTGCAGCACACAGCCTGATTTTCCACTGCTCTACTTACAGCCACCGGACAATGCTTCGCTACCGGCTCGAGCCAGCGGGATGAGCGCCTGGATATTCCCCCCACGTCCCGAACCATGCTGACTACATTTCAAAGCCCGGGGGTCTTACAGACTCATCTTGGTAAAAATAAATTAATTTAGCAAAGTATTTTTAAAACTTCAAAACTCATTTACATTTATAAATGCATGCAAGAATGTTTAAAAGCCTTTGTCAGTAGGGAATGAAAAATGAGACTCAAATGTTAAATTTTGCCAAAAATCATATTTAAAAATCATAATCATGGGACATACATATAAAACCCTACAGATTTCCCCATATGATTAACCACCACTGTTAGAAGCATTTTAATTATAAGTAAACAATTCTTCTGATATTCCGCTAGAACTAGACACGCATGCCCCCCCCACCACACACACACACACACACACACACACACACACACACACACACACACACACACACACACACACACA
>JABFDZ020000001.1:4333297-4345919 GCA_019775955.2 Pollimyrus isidori
CGATTATTCGACTAATCGCTAAAATGCAGGAGTGTTAGTCGACTAGGAATATCTTTAGTCGGGGGCAGCCCTACAATGCAGTATGATGAGTCAATCAGAAAATTCTCATTATCCCAGAGGAAATTGGTGGTGATTACAGACTGTAAAGTACACTGCCACACAAAAGGCAAAAAAGGAAAATACACTGTACCCACATACAACAATTACTGTATAAAAATAAGTGCAATATATAGATATGGTAATAAATAGGTTGGTGAATATAGTAAAAATTTGACTAGACGATAGGTAAATGCAAATTTGCGTCAAAATCTGTATCTGGTGCTGAAAGATGTTTTTTACAAGTTTGATATTGAAATGGTTTCACTTGTTTTATTTGTCATTTGCAGTTATGCAGTCAGACTATAACCTGCAGTGAAATGCAATGTGGTCATGCAGTGTTATGGGATGGATTTTGTACACGCTGACAGCAGTAACAGAAGTTGCTTATGAATCTCCCCACGTTTGTGTATGAGAGCCGGTCGCGGATGTGCCGTCCTCCCTGATCATTCGGTGGTTTCCGTGATGCAGGTACCTTAGGCTGTTCACATTCCTCTCCTTGGAGGAGGTGGGTCATGTGATGGAGGAGCAGAAGCAGGACCTCCGGCAAACGGTCTGCAC
The DNA here is from genome assembly GCA_019775955.2 of Pollimyrus isidori. NCBI lineage: Eukaryota > Metazoa > Chordata > Actinopteri > Osteoglossiformes > Mormyridae > Pollimyrus > Pollimyrus isidori. The sequence goes on from JABFDZ020000001.1 coordinate 4,333,955, forward strand.
AGCAGCAGCTGGCGGAAGAGGTGACCAGACTCATCCACGGCGAAGACGGTGTGGAAAGCGCCCGGAGGCAAGCCGCTCCCCTTTAACTGTGGCTCCCTCTAGTGGTCCCTGCTGGTATCATCCATGCCACTTCATGTCCTTGCTCGGTTACCTCATCGCATGCTGACAGGTGCACGGACGCCCTCTACCATGGCAGCCTGGAGGCGCTGCAGGAAATGAGTGATGTGGAGCTGCAGGAACTCTTTAGGGAGGTGTATGTCTGCGAGCTGGTGCTGGAGCCGGGAATCACCGTGTTGGATGTCTGCAAGAAAGCGGGGGCTGTTCCCGATGGGCCCCGTGGGTAAGTATAGGGCAGCCGTCTGCTAAGTCCTGCAGCTGTAAATTACTGGATCCTCATACCGGTTCTCAGATAAAAATGATGTAGTCTGTGAGGGCTTCAGCTCGGGTTGGAACTAGCAACCATCAGCTATTATACTAACCACAATGCTGACCAAAGCCCTATCTCAGTGTTGATTTATTTTTATCTGTCTTGGGTGATTGTCTTTTGAGCTGGAACGAAGTCTTGTGGAAGCAGTTCCCTTATGTGTTCAAGGTTCTGGTGGTGAAATGACCCATTTTCCTCGTACTTTTAAAAACATATAAGGACTAACAGGAAGAATAAACAAAAAAAAAATCTAAAAATATGTCTTGTGGCCCAGTTGACCATGCCTCTCATGCCGGGCAGGTCCCAGATGGTGAAGGAAGGGGCGGTGTCACTGAACCACTGCCGGGTCGACTGTGCAGAGCAGCTGCTCAGACAGGACAGCCATATCTTGGCCAATGGGCTGACCTTGCTTAGGGTGGGCAAGAGGAACTTCTACATCCTTAAATGGTTGACCTTGTAACCCTTCTTCAAGCTCTCTGAAAGGGGCCTGAGGGACCATGTGCTTCCAGACACCTGTGATTCACTGAACTACTTTTGGACAGTCAACTGACTTTATGACTGAGGACAATATTCCAGTGTATATGTAAGGCTTAGTATGGTAGTATGGCACTGTATGTAGCATACATTAAAATGTGTAGGGGGAGGGGGGGCAGCAACACAAAGCTATTTGTTGAACAAAAAGAGCAAAACCACATCATCAGCAATGCAAGTTAAGGCATCGCTCGGGTATGTTTGCACTGTTTTCCAGGTGAGCAGCCCAGTGCTGCTACACAAAGGCTGAACACCACAACTGCATCTTTCATCAAAATCAAGTTATGCTTGATATGTTTACATTGTGATAAAATAACTAACTTAGAGCTATGCTAATTTTGGAAGAAAACAGTGTGAAAATTAGAATACCTACAACTGCCCCCCCCCCCAAAAAAATATGAATGAATGAATAAATAAATAAATAATCATGCAAAACACTTGTGCCTTTTTAACAGTTCCACTGTCAGTGTAATCATAATGTTCTGAGGGCAGTGTAGCTCAGTGGGCATCTCTGCTGTCCCCTAGTTTGTGTGTGTGGGCCCTGGGATTATCCAGGGTTCTGTCCACGGTGTACCCCAGCCTTCTGCCCTATACTGCATGGGGTAGGCTCTGTACAGAAGAGGATTAGGGCCACCATGAAAATATTATTTGAATTCTGACTTTAATCTCAGAGTTTAGAAAAAAAGTCTGAATTCTGAGAAAAAAGTCAGGATTCAAATAATATTTTCAAGTCGGCCCTAATCCTCTTCCGTAGCTCTGTAACTCTGTCCAAGGTGAAATTGGAAGATTAATGGATGGGATAAATATGTAAATACGCAGGCAAATTCCTGTGCTACTCTTGTAAACGCTGCTCTTGGTGTCCCCTGGTGGCTTTCTCTGAAATTGAATGTTTTCAGTCCTACCACTAGGTGTCAGGCTTGGCCTTCCTTCAGTTGTCGGCTTTCTTCAGTTGCCATTCAGTATCTATTTTTTTTTTTTAATGGACTATATTAATTTGACAGCATAAAATGTCCGTAAAAATTGAGTAAGATGTGTAATTCTTTAAAATGTTATTTATCATGGGGCAAATGTAGCCATGTGTGGCTGACCTGTTATTTTCTTGGGGTCGGGAGTGATTCGTCTATTTTATCTGTTTTAGTGAAGTTCTCCTAAACCTATGTAAATTGTCACTCGCCGTCAATGTTATAATTCTGTGATAATTCAGATTGACTGCTACAAAAATCGGAGGACTAGACTGTCATTCTTCATTTTTTTAATGGGTGTCAACGTTGTTTTAAAAATGTACAGCGAAAACTGAGGCTTCAGCTCTCGTTGCTGCAACAACAAAATATGTCACTGCTCAGATTAGGGTGAACATTTCTGTCTGCTGAACCTCCGAACAAATGCAATCATTTCATCAGGACCGAGAGAATCATATGGTGTAATGAAATGCCTCACCTCCGACCACAATTACTTGATTTCAACAATTTCTAGTAATTTCAAATGAATGATAGTACTGAATTAATTTAAGTCCAACCTGGAGTAATAATTAAAACCTATTCCGGGTTTTATGAGCTTTCCAAGGCACCTTGCTCCGGTTTGACAGCGCAAATACACTTACTAGGCCGGATTCACTCCGCTTTGGGGAAGTGATTTCTAAGCGTAAACGTAACACTTCAGACCACGACTGTGACTAAATCAAGTCAGAAAAAAGCGCCATAAAGAACACAGAGTAAGACACAAAAATCCCTTTTATATACTCATGCATTACTCCGCATGAGTATGACTAAATTCAAAAGAAGCATATGTTTACACCAATTCAAACGATATTAATCAATATAGCCTACTGTACGTAATGCCCAACAGTGAAAAGAACCAGCAGAAGACAGTGATATTCTGGAGGAATGCAGTCTGCATAGTCGCGAGAAGTGGGCAAGAGGTGCATAATAATTATTACTATGCTTTGAACTGTTAAAACCATTTTTTTTTTTACATTTTCTGAAAATATACATAATTGAAATGCGACTGAATAAAAGGTTGCAGATGTAGGCACTATTACACCTCGGCCAGCGGACTGGCACCGTCACGCACAGCCGGGTTCACCTTAAAAGTGGGCGGACCGCTGGCTCGGGCCAATGGCTCTTTCGCTCTGTTTAAATAGCTCTGGTGTCAATCATTTTTCTTAGCCATCGCCATATTGGGATCCTCGTCTGCTCTTTCCACTCTCTTATTTGACTCAGAGGAGATATTGACAGGGTGTTGTTTGCATTTTGCAGCTGTGGGTTTTGCCGTTGCAGATTTGATGGTGGTCACCCTTTTGCGTGCATCGCCGCACTGATCGCCGGGAAGGGCTGCTTCTTTCTGTGCACGGCATGCCTGCGTTTGCGGCGATCGCTGCCTCTACGCCAGCTTTGGATCGTGCTTGAGTCGGACGAGGGGGAAATACGTGGTAATTTTTCTACAGTGCTCTTGGGTACTTCTGTTGTTCTTATTTTTTTATTTCTCCCAAACACGGAAAATGTCAGATGTGCGGCTCTCGAATGGGAGTCCCCCCCTGGAGAGGATGGAGGCGCGGGTGTCGGACTTCCCGAAGCCGTCAGCCTGCAGGGTGCTGTTTGGGATGCCGAACCATGAGGAGCTGCAACGGGAGTTAAGCGAGCGCCTGCGGGAGATCGAGGAGGCCAAAAGCGACAAGTGGAATTTCGACTTTGCGGCTCACAGGCCGCTCCCGCCCGGGAGGTACAAGTGGGAGCCGGTGGACGACGCCCCCGAGTTTTACGGCGGACCCCGCTGCACGCCAGCGGAATCCCGGCCAGCGGACGCTGCAGCGGAGAACGGCGTGGATGTTAATGGACACGGCGACTCGGTGCAGGAGAGCGCCGGAGCCCGGCCATCTGAACACATCTCCGAAGGGCAAATGGACTGCTCGGAGCGGGCGACTAGTCAGAAGAGAAAGCGAGCGAGTGCCGGTACGGTGTCCAGCCAACGAAATTTGGATTAAATTTAATTTTGCAGTCATGTTTACGGCAAAACAACTCCTGCGTTGCAAGGCGCAGATGCACTAAAACAGTTATGCAGTTAAACTTCCTTGCAAGGCTTCGTTTTGCACTCCGCTACTAAGTATCATGCAATACATGTTGCCGTGTAAAACGTAGTAAGGACTCCGACTGCAGCAATCGGAGTGGCTGAGGTACTAAAAGCCTTTTATCTTGCATGCAGTACAGCGCTATTCCTCGTCATTTTAACGCTATGTGTTATTCTCCTGTGCTAGATTGCTCGTCGCAAAAAAAACGATCGCGGAACAGTTCGGATGAAGTTACTCGTAACCCAGTTGTCCCCCATTTGGTTGAAAACACACCCAGGAAATCCAGCCCAAAGACTCAAACGTGAGCATTACGGTAAGGTTCTTTTGGTTATGCGTTTATTTTTATGGCTTGTGTGAGCAGCTGTTCGCACTCCCGTTTGCCCGAAGTTCTGAGTTTGCAACTTTGAAATGTTGCAAAATCGTATCCGTTTTAAGATGCAGAAAAGTTCTCTTGCCTAAACATTAATGGAAAAACAGTCTTAACGTGTTCTAGAACTGTCCATCTAGAAATATACTGAAGTGTTTGAAAATTCTTAACGGGGCAGTGGATAAAATGGCATTACAAAAATATGAAGGATCGTAGTTAACTTTTGCTTTAACTTTATTGCTGACAATTTAGAAATGCATTTAAAAGCCTAAATATGAAGGTGAACGAACTGGCCAGTTAATCAGGTGTATCTAGTTAACTTGTGCCCCAAATCTCGGTGCGTCATTTTGAGAATAGATTCAGAAACACGAGTTTGTGATAAATTTGTCGCCGACGCCCGAAAGGGGTTAAACGCAAAGGGAGCCGTGAGCGTTTCGCGGCGCTTCCTGCCGCCTGTAAACAAGGCTGTAGTAACACGTCAGCAGCTCCGGAGCCCCGCGGCTCTGCCTACGTGTTCGGCTGAATCCGAAGTGACCTTACACCGCTTTCCACTTAGGTGCGGAGACGCTGATTTATGATTTGGGTCACGCAGTCTCACCGCGAGGTCTGCCAGATAGCATTACAAACATGCAGTCTACTTTAAAAATATTGCAAACTATACTTTTGGTAAGATTGTATTTCATGCAACTGCGATGGAATTAATACATATAACATAATGCAACTGGCGAAGTAGCTGCCCCCCCCCCCCCCTTAAGGATGTTATGCTCAGATTTGATTTTTGCATGTTGTATTGCGAGGAGGAAGTAAATCAATGTATTTTTTTTTTTTTTTTTTAATCAATTTTCTTATGACTTCTCCTCGCAGAGCTGAAGATAAACAACAATATCACAGAATACTTCAATAAAAAGGAACTGCAGATGGATGAGGGGAACCGATTTCATTCGGACTATTCCAAGGATATGGAGATTTACAGACACTGAATTTAAACACTAACAGTCTGGCACTCAGCAAAAGTTAATCTGCCTCTATAGCAGTAAATGTAGCAATTTGCAGTTAGCCTCTGCTAATTTTGCCCGTTTTTTTTTTTAACTACCTGTGTATATAATTTTCTATTCATATGTAGCACATAAACATTTTTATTACGGAGAATTTTTTCGCCTTTGTATAAAAGTGTGAATTTTTGATTTGACTTGAAGGCTTGTGTAGTTCTCAGAATATTGCAAAGGAAAAAAAAATTGAAGGTGTCAAATCCTTTAGTAGATAATTTGCATGAAAGCAATGCAAACAAAATTTACAAATCAGGGTGTGCTCATAATCCTGGTCTAATTTATTATTCTGTTAAAGTGAAGTTCTTTGCTTTTTAAGACATGTATATGTACATGAGAAGAGTTAGTACAGGATTCAGTTTCGGTTCACTGGCTAATTCGATCTTCCTCTGGACACAATGGTGAGTCCCAGTTTTTGTCAGTTGGAGGGGGTGTGTAGGTGGAAAAACATACACAAACATCTAGTTTTGCCATTCATGCCTTAGTCTGAATAAACTAATCATTTAGAGCAGGAGCATCAGTTGTTTTTTAATAAAGCCTTGTAATCCTGGCACCTTGTGAATATCGGAGTTGGCTTTAAAAAAACTACTTTTAATTGAAGTTAAATGCATATGGTCAACATCTACAGTATTAATTGTACATTGGCCATGGCTGTTTAAACAGTCTTTATTTATACGTAATGTTTTGGTTGAGTTGTCCTACTGAACATATAATACATTGTAACTAAAATATTGTGTATTTTTTAATTTAATGATAGTATATTTACCCTCAGATTGACTTAAAATTACTAGATTTATTTTTTTTCCCTGCCCCAGAGCATGAATCAGCAAAATGTTGTTTTTTTTATTGTATGCATCCACAGTACCCCTGTTCATTTTTATTTTTTTGTTCTTCCCACTTGTTAACTCTCCGCCCCATCCTTGCCCCCGAATAAGACTTGGCACTATTATTCAGAAGAGTTATTTCTTACACTGCATGTGTTTTTGTGTAAAACAGGAAAGTGTACCTGTGTACATAACTGTAAAAACACTGAGAAAACTAACTTATTTATGTGTTTTTGTTCTTTTTCTTTTTTTAAACGGGTTGGGTTAATCTTTGGCATGTTTTTTTTTTTTTTTCTTGTTTAAAGCGCTTATTTTTTTGTAATTATTGATTAGTAGTATTTCTTTCAGATGTTTTTTAAACAGATCATATATGGTTGCAAACTGAGCCTTTATTTGATATTTGCATTTTGAATTGTGTGTGTGTGTGTGTGTGTGTGTGTGCGCGTGCGTGTGTTCGCGTGTGTGTCTGTTGTGCTCCTTTTGTTACAATCAATTAAAAATGATTTGGCAAATAATTTTGACTTCCTGTCTGCATTGGGCTGTTTATAAGTATTTATTTTTACTAGTGGAAACTGAATGGTATGCTAAAATTCCAAAAAAACAAAAAACAAATTTCCTTGCATGGCAAATACACCAGTATGTAAATACAAAAGACAAACTTAAAAAAACACCATAGCCACTTACACCAATGACGCATTTAAATATATCTGACACAGATGTATACATGATGTTAGTGGGAATGTGACTTAAAATGGGATCATTTAGCTTTTTAAACACCTCATAGCACAAAATATTTTTCAGGCCAAGTGGAACAGCCAGTTCCTTGGAGCAGTACTGCACAAGTGTTACATCATTTGGGGAACCGCAATTTACAAACATTGCTCTGCACTCTGCTACAGTGACGATTCATCCAAACGAATCTCAGGAACTTTGGTGAACACTGATACCTGGTCAGATCCAACTCTGGTGACCTTTAATCACCCGCAGCCATTCGGAGCCAAGTAGATTTCAGGCTAGTAAGTGTGATTGGTTATTAAACATATTTGTATGGGACTGATCACCTTGACAGGTGAAGGCAGAGATACACTGACGTTTTCAAACACAGTTATTAACCCCCATGAGTATTGTGACATTATTTTATCAACAAAAACAGAACTGGATTTTGGATTAATGTCTGATATAATGCAGCTGTAGTACAATTTTTTTATCCTAGTTTATTTGTACTTCACAATGTATAAACATGTCAACTATATATATCTATATGCGCAATGATTTGTTATGTTATTTACTCAACCACAGAGAGGTTGTGTGACTGCAAATCAGCATGACATGATACCCCAATTTGACTGGATGAATGACTCTGCTCCTGTCTCTAGAATATAATTAGGCTAATAAGCCAAAAAGTAATAGCTAATTGTAAAAAAAATACAAAGGTGAAAAAGTAATTCAAAGTATTTCATATTGTATGTAGTGTTAATTCATGCCTAGCGATGGTAGCACAGGGAATGGGTTGGTGCATCTTGTGTACGTGCAGGCTGGAGCCAGACGCCGAAGAATGTTTCCTGCACGTTGTGGGGGCGTGAGCTGCTTTTTGGTAAAACCGCTTAACGTGCAGATAGAGCACATCGCCGCTTTCGCTGTAAAATCGACTCGGGACCACTCCTAGCACCGTAGCGATCCAGGGCTAAACGCTGAGACACTCGAGACCTCGAATGCCGGGAGTAGGGGGGAAATGGCCCTCCACGGAAAAGAGGCGCTTTACTGACGTGCGACTCACCCAATCCGGCGGGGGTGCAGAAAAGCACACCACTGACGGCAGCCACTGACATAGGCCTGCTGCACGATCCGGAGCGGCGCTGCGGGCTGAGGTTCGGGCTGCACCCCGAGAGGGTCCGGCCCTTCCGCCACATTCATTGGATAGTTTGTTTTTCTCTTTTTGCTGATGCAAGCGACTTAAAATAAATAGGAAAAAAATGCATAGGTGTGGTTTTCTGTCGTCCGCGGCCGGAGTGTATAGTGCAGTGCGTACTTTTAAAACAAAGCGTTTTTACTTGCCGCTATTGTTGCAGTCAATAACGCGCAAGTAATACACTAGTAACCCGGAGGAGCCGAACGAAAAGTAAAATATGCCTATTATGCAACATAATTTAATAATTTTATACAGACCCGCTGATCCGTAACAAAAGGACACTTGGAAACGCCAATTTACTTGAATAATGATTCAAACCGAAAAATAGTTTTTTATTATTTGCGAGAGCTCGACTGTCCTGCGCTTCTTGGATTTAACTGCATTTATTTGAGCGGAAATCCTTGGAGAAATTCTTGTGGAAAACTAGTGTGTCGTAGTTCTGCTGTGGAGATGATTTCAGGAAAGCATATGAAAGCCCTTGTCAAACGCAAGGCAGGGAATGTTCGGTGAAAACATTTTAATTAAAAATGAAAAAATGCATTTATATTTTAATTCCAGGCGCTGACCTTGGAGTGTGCCAGTAGGTGACACCCTCTCCACCTTTAGAGCCGTTTACGTTAATTAAAAAGAATTTTATATTTTCGCGTTAATATATAGCTATGAGACTTAAATGGCTTAAATCTGTATACCGTTCAGGAGCAACGCTAATCCCGGTATTTAGAAGGCAGGGTGAACTTAAATTACCTGCATGTTGAAAGCCATAAATCAGCAGAATGCAGGAGTGTAACAGCTGAGTCCATATCCACTCCCCCTGACTGAAGAGACCGACATTGTAAGGAACGACTTCCATTCAGTTAAAAAAGCAGGCAAACTTTAAGTGTACAGCATATAAATCAAATGCTGTCTTAGTCATCACAACTACAGACTCGGTACACATACAATACTATATCGTAGATGCAATCTAAACGGATAATTTTTTCATGATCAACACACTATTTTCAAAGATTCGCAAGATCTGTTATACTGTAACACAGTAAAACGCTTTTTACACCTACTTGCTACGATCATATTCATTACATTGTATTAAACTGTACTTGTACTTACACCACCAGAATATAAAAATGGTACCATCCGTAAACAGTCACACATATCAGCTCAGGAAAAACATTTATCAAAGTGATATATATTTGTATTTGTTGATATAACAATCACAATAAAATTTGGACTTGACAGATGTATTAATGCCAACTCATGAAGCCCATTTGAGCAATAGCCCGTGAAAACGCCAGTGTGTATTTTTAGTTATGTAACTTTATGAAGAAGTGAGCTATATTAAACTCACAATAGGATTACAAATTCAACAAGAAATTCATTGCTCTGTAGTCTTGGAACAGATACTCTGATAGAAATCCTACAACTTTTTTGTCTAAATGGTCTCAAAATGTTGCTGTTCAAATTCTGTGTGATTTGGATGAACAGTGTAGGTCAGGTACAAAAAAAGTAGAATTTGCACATTATTCAACGATATTAATCAAACAATCTTAGGGGCACAGCTTGATGATCTCATTAGCAAATATGACTGCTTGAAACCAAGGAATCTGCAGAAAACAGAATTTACTTTCTATGATCCACAGTCCAGAAAAAATTGGCCAAAATGTAAAACACGGCTACAATTAGGCTGATAAGTGTCTCTTTGGAGCCCAGAACAGCGAAGGGACTGCTGCACCATGGCACCAAATTTCATGATCCTAGGTCATATACAAGAGTATATGGCCTGCTGAAGTCTGATTGGCTGTTGTAAGAACATTAGAAATTTACAAACAAGAGGAGGCCATTGAGCCCATCAAGCTTGTTTGGGGAGAACTTAACTAATAGCTCAGTATTGTTAAAATCTTATCTAGCTATGCTTTAAAGGAACTCAGGGTTTTAACTTCCGCTACTCTAGCAGGAAGACTATTGCATACTCTACATGCTGTGTAAAGAAGTGCTTCCTCAAATCCAGTTTAAAATGTTTTCCTAATAATTTCCACCTATGGCTACGAGTTCTGATTTTTGCAGTAATATTGAAGTAACTATTTGGCTGAACCGCATCCAGACCTGTTAGAATATTACATACCAAGATCATGTCCCCCTTAATCTCCTTTGCTCAAGGCTGAACAGATTCAGCTCAGCTAACCTCTCCTCATAAGACCTTCCTCTAAGACCAGGAATCATTCTTGTAGCCCTACGTTGAACCCTTCCTAAGGCAGCAACGTCCTTTTTAAGGTATGGTATACCAAACCTGCACACAATATTCTAGTTGGGGTCTTACCAAGGAATTATATAAATGTAACATCACCTCCCTTGACTTAAACTCCACACACCTAGAGATGTAACCCGACATTCTATTGGCCTTTTTTATTGCTTCCCCACACTGGCAAGAGTGAGACATGGAAGCATCAACATACACACTGAGGTCTTTCTCATAATCATCTACCTTTATTTCAGTGGAACTCATAAAATATCTGTACTTTATATTTCTACTCCCTGCATGGATTACCTTACATTTATCTACCTTAAATTTCATCTGTCAGGTATCAGCCCAGTCGCTAATTAAATCAATATTCCATTGTAGACTCTGTGCCGCTACTTCAGTATCTGCTACTCCACCCACCTTGGTGTCGTCTGCAAAATGTAACCAGTTTGCTGTATACAGTCAGGTCCATAAATATTGGGACATCGACACAATTCTAACATTTTTGGCTCTATACACCACCACAATGGATTTCAAATGAAACAAGCAAGATGTGCTTTAACTGCAGACTGTCAGCTTTTATTTGAGGGTATTTACATCCAAATCAGGTGAACGGTGTAGGAATTACAACAGTTTGCATATGTGCCTCCCACTTGTTAAGGGACCAAAAGTAATGGGACAGAATAAGAATCATAAATCAAACTTTCACTTTTTAATACTTGGTTGCAAATCCTTTGCAGTCAATTACAGCCTGAAGTCTGGAATGCATCTACTTCACCAGACGCTGGGTTTCATCCCTGGTGATGCTCTGCCAGGCCTCTACTGCAACTGTCTTCAGTTCCTGCTTGTTCTTGGGGCATTTTCCCTTCAGTTTTGTCTTCAGCAAGTGAAATGCATGCTCAATTGAATTCAGGTCAGGTGATTGACTTGGCCATTGCATAACAGTCCACTTCATTCCCTTCAAAAACTCTTTGGTTGCTTTTTTAGTATGCTTTGGGACGTTGTCCATCTGCACTGTGAAGCACTGTTCAATGAGTTCTGAAGCATTTGGCTGAATGTGAGCAGATAATATTGTCCGAAACACTTCAGAATTCATCATGCTACTTTTGTCAGCAGTTACATCATCAATAAATACAAGAGAACTAGTTCCACTGGCAGCCATACATGCCCACGCCATGACACTACCACCACCATGCTTCATTGACGAGGTGGTATGCTTAGGATCATGAGCAGTTCCTTTCCTTCTCTATACTCTTCTCTTCCCATCACTCTGGTACAAGTTGCTCTTGGTCTCATCTGTCTATAGGGTGTTGTTCCAAAACTGTAAAGGATTTTTTAAATGTCATTTGGCAAACTCTAATCTGGCCTTCCTGTTTTTGAGGCCCACCAATGGTTTACATCTTGTGGTGAACCCTCTGTATTCACTCTGGTGAAGTCTTCTCTTGATTGATGACTTTGACACACATACACCTACCTCCTAGAGAATGTTTTTGATCTGGCCAACTGTTGTGAAGGGTGTTTTCTTCACCAGGGAAAGAATTCTTCGGTCATCCACCACAGTTGTTTT
>JABFDZ020000001.1:4349443-4359888 GCA_019775955.2 Pollimyrus isidori
ACTACCTTCAAATCACCACAGAGGTGCCATCTGTACTTGCAGTACTCAATGGAATTCAGTACCTGCTTTAAGTTATCGTACGTCTCTTTCATGTGGACAGCATGCGCAACTGGAATAGATGGAAGACGGTTCCCATTGTGCAAGAGCACAGCCTTAGTTTCGAAGAGTCTACAAATAGTCTCATTCTTTTGGGTCATGAGTGATTCCCAAGGCATTCATGAGGCCCTCAATATCGGAACAGAATACCAGATCATTACCTTCCTTTCTGAAGAAAGGCTCCAAATGCTGATGGCGCTTTCGATAAGAAATAATTGTGACATCTTCTTCTAGAACATTCCATTGTTGGAGTCTTGAACCTAGCAGTTCTGCTTTGTTCTTGGATAACTCCAAATCACGAACCGAGTCATTTAGTTCTTCCTGTGTTATGCTGTGCGGGGTTAACGATGGACCACAGTGAAAATCTAGATCGCAGCATGCTGACGGACCAGAAGAAGAACAAGTCGGCTCACCCACGTTCTCATCAGCTGAATCAAGAGAATATTCTGCTGAAGGTTCTGGAATAGGAAGTCCCGCACCATGTGGAACTGGTCTCAATGCAGAGGGTATGTTGGGGTAGACAATTCTCGACTTTTTCTGCTTTGTAATCCCGCCGGAAAGAGGAGGAACTAAGCAGAAGTAACAGTCATTTGTGTGGTTACTTGGTTCTCTCCACACCATGGAAACTGCAAACGGCATTGATGGTCTTTTGCCATTCAACCACAGTGAAAGCTGTGCTGTACAGTACATGTAACACAGCATATATGTGGGGCCCAAGGTTTGTCTTGATCGCCAAGCTTGCAACCGAAGTAAAGCTGATATGCCTTGTTCACTTGAGAAGTGATACTTTTCTTCTGGTTAGCAAAAGTCACTTCTCCACAAATATAACAAAAGTTGTCAACGTTATTAACGCACTTTCTAGGCATTACTGGTGTGACTAATTGTATGAAATAATTATTATATAATTAGTTTAATCTAGCAATAGCTTCATCTGTATTCCACGAAGTCTTGCATAATATTACGTGCTGACGTTGCTCATGGTAGTACACTGCTGAGGTTACCTTACTTCAGCAGCCGCCCAGCAGGTTCATTATTATTCAGAAAATGATCCAATAAAAAACCCTGTATTATAATTATTGTGCCATTTGGTGCAATATTACGTCATTCAAGGCTTAAGATGTTGTTACAGTCCTATTAGATAAATTTACATGGTGAAACGTAGAAAATGCGCTATAGGAATCTTCAAAACGAGAGTCAATAAAAATATTTCATGGTCATTTTCATGTTCAGCACATCAGAATACTATAGAATATGACACTTTTAAGTCGGTTACAAATTCAGTGCTGGCCAGTGTAGTCGACCAGTCTGTGAAGAAGGTCCAAGTACATTCAAGTAAGAACTACATTGTAATATGACTCATTTATATTAGGTCAGCATTCATGGTTCGACTTCTGATATTCAGATCAAGTTTTAGATCAAACTGGTTTGTTCGACTTTCAAGAAATTCAAGTTCTAGTGAGTTATATATATATTTATATATATTTTTTTCTTTTGCCAAATTACCCCCATTAAATCAGAGGGAGGGGCTCCCTACTTCCCCAGATAAGTTGAGACACCAAATTTCAAACAAATTGTAACAGACCTTGGGCAGATTAGACCAGTGTTTTAGCAATTAAACAAGTGGGAATGACAAGGTAGCCAGGAATAGCAGCTGATTTTTACAGACCTTCTCTGTGACTGAAAGCAACAGATGTGCCATGTTTCAGTGCTCTGGCACACGAGGAGTTAACTATGGGTGCCCACACTCTGTCAGGAAGTTGAGGGCTGGGCATGTTTGTGGGTGTGCTTGCATTCACCTCGATTATATTTTGTAAGCCGAGAGTCACTTCAGAGTATCTCTGCTATCTCGTTGTCCTTTGGTTGCAGAGGAGCCTCAATGCAGAGTCCTTCACCAGTCAAAAACAAACACACACAGACCTGTATTCATATCTTTGTGGGGACTCTCAATTCATTTCTATGGGCATAACCTTAATACCAACATGACATCCTTAACCCCTACCCAGCCCTAACGTTATCCATAAGTAATTAAAAAGTTCAAGTAATTTTTAGTTTTTTGATCGCATTTACAGATTTTTATAAATATGAAATTTCCCTTTGTGGGGACCAAAAAATGTTCCCCAAAATAAAAAAAAAACAAGGTTTATCACATTGTGGACACACACACACACGGCTTCACACCGAGGGCAGCTCACAGTCACCAGTTCACCTAAAGTGCATCCTGAGGAATGTGGGAATGTGAGGGACAGTAACTGGGGAAATAAACCAACAGAAAATGAGGGGGAAAAAAGAGAAAAGCAGGTCAGGAGGGCGGCCTTGATGGCTGAGCAGCCAGAGCCAAACACACACGGAAAATATTCACACAAACGCTGTAACCCGCTGTAGGATTTGGCTGGAAAAAAACTGGCCATTTTTAGACCACACAAAGGAAAACAGTGAAGCCCATGTTTATTATTTTTTAATTGCATGCAAACATTTCACAATACATGGTGAACACTATACATGAAAAACAACTTTAGTTCCTCTTTTTGTGGAGTCTGTCTGTAGGAAGTGCTGGTGCCCAGCACTTACCCTTGTGAAATCTCTGAAATATGATTATTGAAACATAGTGCTGTAACGTCCTCCCCTATCATCTGTAGGTCATTCCCTCCATCCATTTTCCAACCCGCTTCTGTAGGCTCAAGAAAGGCTGCAGGGGTTGCTGCATAAATGGCCCTAACTCTGCAAGCTTCGCTCTCTGCGTGTGCATAAGCCTCAAAGCATGATGGGATATATGAAAAAGACACATCCTGGTACACCTTCTACTAGTGAAAATGGCAAATAATCATTATTTCTTAACGAGGAAATCTGAGAGACAAAACAGGTAATGAAACAACAGGCTTTTTTCATCGAAGCATGAGCTTTAGTGTGTTTTTTTTTTTAACAGGAAAACATCTGTGCCCTTCCAGGGATCGTCAAAGGCCCCCAGATATGTAATCTCAAGTCCCTCCGTCCTTCGGCCGCCCCCCAGGCCAAGTCCAGCCCAGCTAATTGTTCTTCCCGCAGTGTCGTGCTACACTGAAGTGTCTCGCGAGAAGGCTATAGCCCTGTGCCAGAGACAACGACCCCAATGGGGAGCATCCATGTGCCAGAAGCCACACCGAAAAGGGCACAACAGCATGAGAGATTTGCAGGCACAGAGCTTCTTGTGTGGGAGAAGGTGGCATCGCTGGTTAAAGCCAGACAAGTTACTGGCGAAAAAGGGAGATGTAGCAAGAGACACGGCTGCAGACATTGCCTGGCGTATCAGCATTCCTCGCTCATTCCTATTTACCCCATAGACCAAATCTGTTGAGAGACATCTATTTAAAGAAAGGGGTGTATTCACAAAGCATCGTCTCTCATTGCGCGGTAAGCAGGGCCTGACTACAATAAGGCCGGAAAAGACCACAGGCCCTCTTTGGCCTTTGAATCGCTCTGCTTTAGGTTAGACAACTTGGAGTTTAGCAAGGACTTTGTTCTTGGCAGAAAGATATCTGACAATTCTGAATACTAGTATAGCTCTTGCATGTCCTAAGGAGGTGCCCATGAGTGCTATGTCCATTCTGAGATGTGTCATTTTCCAAGAAAATTCCACCATCATAAACTTGCATAGACCCCATAAAAGCTATTTGAAAAAAGGATGTTTTAAGAATACTTTTTCATATTCCCTGCAATCCCATACAGAATAAGAAGATGGATGGATGGATAGATAGATAGATTTATGTATTACTAAACACTCACATTGAAGGAAGCCCTATTTATATATTCACGGGAGCCAATCTGTTTTGGGCTGTGTGAGGTGGAGAAAATGTTTAGTCGAACAATGTGGTTCGCAAATGCGGCTTGAAGAGAAGTTGTTATAAAAGGCAAATGTCAAACAGTTGGACTGGCTGTTTATGATGACCTCATCAAGCACCTCCAGTCCACAGCCTCGGCCTTGTGGTTAGAAGAGCTTTGGAGTCAGAGCTGCCCAGGTAACAGGGAACGCTCCCAGAACGTACGCCAAGGGTTCGAGAAGGTCCTCCTAGAATTGACATTCTTACTGTAACATCAACTGAACGTTATTGACACATTTTAAAAAAGGTTCTGTTGATATCAGCACAATCACATCATTATTCGAACACCCTTTAAGCACAATTAATATTGAAAATATTGTTTTATAATAAAAGTATTTTATTTATTATTTTATAAGGGCTATAAGCCTATACTGGCAATTCACCATCCAGCCTCAAACCCATGACCTTTGAGACATAAAGTGATATTGTTACCCCCCCTGCACTCTGTCTAAGCTGATTTGTTTAGTTTTAGTTGTAGAAGCAGTGGAATAATGTTCCGGGAGCATCAGAAAAATAATATGCTCAGGATTTTCGAAAAACATTGGAATTTTGAAGACATTGAAGTTCAATATCAAACACCACACACTGAAACAAATCATTGAGTCAAACAAACAAGCAACTGCATTTCAATTCCTGGGTCAAGAAATCAAGCTTATATTCTGAATAAGGAACAAGCTCCTGCAAGGGTTATTGTAAATTAGATAACTTTGTAGAGAGTTCTAGAAAGGCATTATATAGATGTGCTGGTTGAGAAGATTCTTTTTTGACATTTGGGTTCAGCCTGCTGGACCAATTTCTATCATTTACATCGTATCTGTTTTAACAGATGCTTTTAACCAAAGTGACATTTTCAAAAAAGCAGGCTCAAGCTTGTTGAGAGTTAATGGCCTTGTCAGGGACCCAGCAGTGACATCACTCTGTAGACCCTGGGATTTGAAGCGGTAACAGTGTCCTAACCTGCTGAAGCACACATCGCCCCCCCCCCGGCATTATCACTAAATGCCACTTGCACAATGGAAAGTCTGACCAATTTCCAGTAGCTGCCCATTAAAATAGCATCAGCCATATGGGCTGTGTGCTTATGGTCACGAATCTAGACAGCTTCTAAATAAGAACAATGCTAACCAGGGCTACAGTTGTAAAAGTCTATGCCTTGACCAAGTGGCACCTCATATGCCCGGCGTTTTGACTGTTTCACGCTTTGCTAAAGGTCAGGGTTTTTTTTTTTTTTAAGCCCATGTGTATATGATCTCAGCCATTGGTCAACCTTTGCAAGCCATAGTACATATATATAAACTCCCCCCCCCCCAAAATAAAATAACAGCACCTTACTAGGAAGCAACTCTGACAGCAGAAAACAGGATCCAGAAAATTACTGCACAAGTTTTGTTTTTCTGCATATGTGATCAAATATATCTCTTACAATCGCGATTCATGGTAAAGTCAATAGCAGCATGCTGAATTTTCCTGTTAGAGACCAACTCTATAGTTTATAGAAACCCTCTACTTCCTCTCTGTGGTTTCTCCACTGGCCACAACTGTCGTCACTGAAAAATCCCCGATACCTACTGGTGGCTTGGTGAGAGATGGGGACTTGAGCCCAAAAAAAAAAACTCACAAACAACCATAAGAACGTCCTAGCAATAGCAGCGCTGACTCACACTCAACATATACGCAGAGAATGTGGCGGGAAAAGCAGACCATGTGATCTTCACAGGATGAGAAGCGTTGGATCTCTACCTAGCAGTACTTTCTCTGGTGGTATCGTCACACATAAATGAAACCACAGCTCTCTTTCACTCCAGGTTTGTGAGCCAACATGATCGATGCTGAATATGGTGAAATCATCAGCAAGTGTTTTGCTGGTGCTCCTGTGATACACACTTATGAAATTGCCAATGATCCAATAGATAAGGTGATTTTGTTTTGGGATCAGGCAAGTTAAGTAATGGCCCACAGTTCAAGCCAGATGGCGATGAATGCTAAAGCCCTGAATTAATCCAAATGATGCCCAAATATTTTGTATAGCTCAGCATGTTTCAGCAACTATGAACCCAAAGCTTGAGAACTCACGACATCCTGCGCTTCTCAAAACCCTTGCAGTACTTCCATCCCCAATGTCTTAAAATCCTACTGGTGTCTCTGGATCAAGCTCAGAGGTCGCAAGCCACAAGAATCAATCTTGACCAAGAAGCTACTTGTACCAAACTGATCTCCTGCCTTAGGACAAGTGTATACAACAGAGTGAAGTTCAATCACTGTGGGACCCACTAATTTAATTGGTACAAACTATGACCCTTCGTTAAGCACTGCTGCCAACCTAACCACCTGCAAAAACAGGCCATGAAATTAATGAGTGGCAAGGCAGTGAATGAATGCAGGGATTCAAAGGCCCCGTAAGTGAAGAACTGTCACAAAATAATTTGTATCAGATTGATTGGAATGTGTTTTTCAAATATAACCCACATACAGTGCAGTTACCATGGCTGAATTCCTGAACTTACTACAAGAAATGTTATGATTAAGACTGTAGTTTTTCAAATGACTGTGACGGGCAGATAATTGAGTAGTGAAAGTCTTTGATTTTAAATCACGTCTCACATCACGTTACTTGTCTTAACAGTATGATTCAAATGTTTGTTCCCGAGTATTAGAATTCAGTTGTTGAGTGCTGCTTAGGTGAAGCACCCTTTCTTCTGGGTGTATCCGTCTACTGGACTAATCTTTGGAACTGGGGATTATTTGTTCAGAGTGTGACTTAAGGCTGCATAATGACAGGGTTCTGGCAGCCCGGTCCAGTGCATGCCATGTGGAGGTCTCTGTCTCTTCACATTGTAGATGTAAATGAGGTCAAGACCATGGGGGTCTGGATGAGGAATGTGCAGTGGTCAGATCCCAACTGGAGCTGTGTGTTCTGGCCCAGTCTTTTCCCATCTCCAGAAACAAAAATTGCTTCCTAATAAAACTGAAGTCCATGCGATGGGCTGGGTCCCCAACCTGCGTTGAGCTCTGTAAGTTCTAAGATAGACTCCAGAGCCTTGCGACCCTACATAGGACAAGGTATAGGAAATGGATGGATGAATAAATGGAACTGAGCTTGAACCAAAACATGCCTGCGGTGTGAATGAACAGGGCTCAGGGCTCAGCGGAATAGTTTGCTGTGCCTGTAATGAGAAGTGCACTGCTTCAAATCCCATGGTTGGCAGAGTGATTTCACAGTTGGGTCTTTAAGTGAGGCTCTTAACCCACACTTGCTCTGGGAACTTGCTGACTGGTTTCTCAATTGCTTAGGATAAAATGTTTGCTAAACAAATACAGTATGTAAATACATTGCTCAAAAAAATTAAAGGAACACTTTGAAAACACAGAAGATCTCAATGGGAAAAAACATGCTGGATATATATATTCATGTGGACTGGTTAATGTGTGAGGAATGAAAGGATGCCACATCATTTGATGGAAATGAAAATGATCAATCTACAAATACACCCCAGAAATCTAAGTGGAAAAAATGAAGCGGCAGGCTTGTTTATTTTTCTGAAATTTCAGTATTATACTTAGTAGCTTGTATGGCCCCCACATGCTTGTATGCATGCTTGACAATGTCGGGGCATGCTCCTAATGGGACGACGGATGGTGTCCTGGGGATCTCCTCCCAGATCTGAACCAGGGCATCACTGAGCTCCTGTACAGTCTGAGGTGCAACCTGGTGACATGAGATGGACTGAAACATAATGTCCCAGAGGTGTTCTATTGGATTTAGGTCAGCCGAGCATGAGCGCCAGTCAATGGTATCAATTCCTTCACCCTACAGGCTCTGCCTACTGTACATACTCTCCCCACATGATGCCGGGCATTGTCGTGCACGAAGAGGAACCCAGAACCCACTGCACCAGTGCAGGGTCTGACAATGGGTCCAAGGATTTCATCCCGATACCTATTGGCAGTCAAGGTGCTGTTATCTAGCCGGTAGAGGTTTGTGTGTCCCTCCATGGATATGTCTCCCCAGATCATCACTGACCCACCACCAAACCGGTCATGCTGAACAATGTTACAGGCATCATAATGTTCTCCATGGCTTCTCCAGACCCTTTCACCTGAGTCACATGTGCTCAGGGTGAACCTGCTCTCATCTGTGAAAAGCACAGGGCGCCAGTGGCGGACCTGCCAGTTCTGGTATTCTATGGAAAATGCCAATCGAGCTCCATGGTGTCGGAGAGTGAGCACAGGACCTGCTAGAGGACATCAGGCCCCCGGCCACCCTCATAAAGTCTGTTTCTGATTGTTTGGTCAGAGACATTCACACCAGTGGCCTGCTAGAGGTCATTTTGTAGGGTTCTGGCGGTGCTCTTCCTGTTCCTTCTTGCACAAAGAATGGGTTAAGGACCTACGGCTCTGTCCAGCTCTTCTAGAGTAAATGCCTGTCTCCTGAAATCTCCTCCATGCCTTTAAGACTGTGCAGGGAGACACATCAAACCTTCTGGCAATGGCACATGTTGATGCACCATCCTGGAGGAGTTGGACTAACTGTGCCACCTCTGCAGGGTCCAAGTATTACCTCATGCTACCAGTAGTAACACTGACTGTAGCCAAATACAAAACTAGTAAAAAAAAAAAACAGTCAGAAAAGGTGAGGAGTGAAAAATGTTAGTGGCATCCACATGTTATACCATTCCTGTTTTGGGGGTCGTCTCATTGTTGCCCCTCTCGTGCACCTGTTGTTAATTTTATTAACACCAAAGCAGCTGAAACTGATTAACAACCCCCTCTGCTACTTAATTGACCAGATAAATTGTCCAGTTTAATTGTCTTGATGCTATACTCTGAATTAAAAGTGATCCTTTATTTTTTTTGAGCAGTGTATTAGAATGTGGGTGTAATTTCAACAAGAGGAAGCACATAACCAGACTCCCTTGCTGTAGCCTGAGTCTGGGTAAAACGCCTGAGACATTCTGGGGAAAACAAAACATCAGCTAGATGGTTAACTACCAGTAGCTTCCAGCAGCTTCCTGTTTCACTGCAAAAGACAGTGAGCCATTCTCCACTAAAAAACCAAGGTATACTATATGGACTAAAGTATTGGGACACCTGCCATTGCACCCAGGGGAACTTTAATGGCACCCCATTCTAAATCCATAGGATTTAGATCAATATGGAGCTGGTCCCCCCCCTTGCAGCTATAACAGCTGCCACTCTTCTGGGCAGGCTTCCCGCAAGATTTTGAAGTGTGTCTGTGAGGATTTTTGCTCATACATTCATTGTGAGCTCAGGCACTGATGTTGGACATGAAGACCTGGCTTGCAATCTCCAGTTGATCTGAAAGGTGTTGCATGAGGTTGAGGTTAGGGCTCTGTGCATGCCAGTCAACTTGTTCCACATCAAGCTCACCCAACCATGTCTTTATGGATCTTGATTTGTGCATTGTGGTGCAGTCATGATGGAACAGAAAAGGGCCTTCCATTAACCATTCCGACAAAGTGGAAGAATTCTCCAAAATGTCTTGATGTGCATCGGTGTAATGGCCTGATGTCCCAATACTTTTGTCCATAAAGTGTAGATACAGGGGTTGGGCAATGAAGCTGAAACACCTAGATTTAGACCAAAATAATTTATTAGTATGGTGTGGTGTAGGGCCTGCTTTTGTGGTCAATCCCGCATCGACTTGAATTGAGAATGACAAGTACAAGTGCCATACGGTGGGGAGGGCCTTTG
The DNA here is from genome assembly GCA_019775955.2 of Pollimyrus isidori. Taxonomy (NCBI): domain Eukaryota; kingdom Metazoa; phylum Chordata; class Actinopteri; order Osteoglossiformes; family Mormyridae; genus Pollimyrus; species Pollimyrus isidori. Next base: position 4,359,106 of record JABFDZ020000001.1, read on the forward strand.
AGTCATTCCTCTAGCAGAACAGTTGTTAGGTCATTATGTTATGCTAATGGAGGAAAATGTTTCCTGTCTCGCTCATCCACAACACCATAAAATGGCTCAGTAATATTCAGATCTGGTGACTGTGCAGGCCATAGGAGATGTTCACCTTCACTTTCATGTTCACCAAACAACTCAGGCACCAGCCTTTCTGTGTGTATTGGTGCATTATCATCCCGATTCCCAACACCACCTTCAGGGTATAATTTTTGAAGCAATGGGTGAACATGGTCCTCCTGAATGGCAACACAACGTAGTCCTTGGTAGTGAGGCACCCATCTAGAACAATTAGTTGGTCTAAGGAATGCCATGACATTCCAGTCCAAACTATCACTGATCCACCCCTGTGCTTCACTCGGGGTCTGCAACAGTTTGGGTGGTAAGCCTCTTTGGGCTTTCTCCACACTGTACGTCTCATTCACAGTTACTCCTGTTGAATGTGGTTCTTCCTTAATGGTATTATGCTAATATTACCCTGAATACCATGGCTCTCGATACACCACAAAGACATGATGTCGTGCCAGTAAGATGTGCACCTACAATTTGTCCACTTTTGAACTCTGATATGTCTCTCATAATGTTGTATGGATTTCAATATTTTATGTACCGCTGTGCTATTGATCCACTAATTCAACCATCACACTGTGCTCTTATGGGCAGTGTATGATCAGTGAAGACTGGCCACCAGGTCAAACATGTTCGTGTGTGTGCATGTATATATGTATATATATATATATACCGGTATAT
>JABFDZ020000001.1:4457641-4473098 GCA_019775955.2 Pollimyrus isidori
TGACCCAGGCGGAGACTTGAACCCAGGTCCCAGAGGTGTGAGGCAACAGTGCTAACCACTGCACCACCATGCCGCCTGGAAAAATAATGACAATGAAAAAAATTCAATGTCCTTGGTCTCCCCTAACGCACAAGAACAATATGACCAGTTGACCATTTATGTTTAACAAATCACATGTGGCACAAAAGACCAATAAAATGCTTCTCTCTGTAACTATAGACGATAATGACCTGTGGCTCGTTTATCATAAAATCAACTCTGTGTCCCTCAGGACCGCCTGTCACACGCCACTCAACTGACAACAGCGCAACTCGAGTAAGCAGTCAGCAACACAACCGTGTGTAAATTAGAGTTACAGTGATGTATTTCCCTTACATAATAGCACGAAAAAATAAACATCTCATTTCAGATATTGCGCTGTACATCATTCCACAGAGTAGAGGGGCCCTCTAAACTCAAAGCAGACGTTTGTGTTTGTGTTACAGTAAGTGGTACAAAATACTAAAATATTTTACAGGAAAATATAAAATTAAACGGCCCTGGGGCTTGTATGTCACAAAGGCCTCTGACTCAGTCATCATCAGACGGCAAGATCATCCAGATGACCGGTTTCTTCTGACGATGAGGACAAACTGCTGCCTATCTCTGTTGGAACAAGCAGACTAGCCTAGAAACCATGTACAGTATGTCAGACAAGAACCAAACAAAAGACAACATGAGGGACGTGCTTGTCCAGGACAAAACCTCAGCACCCTGCCAACGTGGTGCAGGAGCTTCTCTAGAACATACACCAGGTGGCCACGAGCCCACAGTCGGCCAGTGACCTCATAGCCTTGTAGAGGATGCCCGGGAAGCCGGCCTGTCACATCTTGTATTTCCAGTGTTGGTTGCCGCTGCTGACAGTCCAGCAGGTTCTGCACCCTACAGGCCTGAAGGGGAAAATGTTGGCCATTTAAGGAAAAAGATGTGCCAACTGTCACGCATATGGCTTCCAGTGACCCAAGAAATCTTACGTTAAATCTAAATGATTCCATTATAAACCTAAAATTAGCTACTGTATATCAAAAGTGTGGGGGTAGTAATTCTACAGACTATTTACAAGGTGATAAAACTGTTACAATCATGGGAATGCATGTGCGGGTGTGTGCAGACTTGTCTTGAATTGGAAATCTCACTACAGCCGTCTGACCAAAGTTGGCAACCATGAGGAAAACCAGGCCTCGATAAACACAGGATCAGAAGTTAAGGACTTGGTCAAAGTTACCCTACAAGTTATAACTGATATTGAACACAGACAACTTCATATGGCAACAACTGACTTTTGATTAAGACAATTAAGATTTAAACTATAATGGCAAACTACTGTAGAAAGGGGAGGCTGATGTGCCTAGTCCTTATTCCCCACTCTCTGGCAGCACCTCAGCAAACCCCATACAGTACCTGCTGCAGAAACTCTTTGCGTCCCATCACAGTAACATGGGTACTCTGCTCGCTAAGCTATGTAGCCGCTAAATCTGAAGACACCGCAAGACGGAAATAATGAGCAGACCAAAAACCCAGGCCAATTCCCTTTTAGCTTTTCGAAAGATAAACACACACTGAACATCCTTTCATCAGACAGTAATCTGCTGATTATTCCTGAAACACCGCTGAGGAGGGAGGAGATTTGAGTGACCATGGTCTCAAACTCTAGAACACTCTCCCAGAAAACCTGAGAGCTAATGGATGTCTCGGTACTTCAAAACTATGCTGAGAATGGATCTTTTCACCACTGCAAATAATCTACGAGTTATTTTATTTATTTTGCACATATTATCATCAGTTATTTTATTCATTTATTTTAAAGAATAGTCGCTCACCCAGAAGAGGGAAGGACTAGAGTCCCCTATGAGAACTGACTCTAGAGATATTTAATTAAAATCTTTATTATTTTTTGTGCTTATTTTTTTTTCTTTTAAAAATGTCTGTAAAGCACTTTGCAAACCCAGTGGTTAAGATTAATAGATAGAATGGAGAATGGAGAGAAACAGAAAAAGAGAATGAGAGATATACAAGTGAAAGAGACATAGTGAGAGAGAGATATGGAGATAGCGAGACAGCGAGAGATAGCAATAGGGACAGATATAGTGAGAGAGATACTGAGAGAGCGATTCAGAGAGAGAAACAGTGATAGAGAGACATAGTGAGATATTGAGAGATAGTGAGACAGAGAGTGATCGCAATACAGTGTCACTACAATAAATGTAGTGAGAAAGATACTGAGAGAGTGAGATAGATAGAGATAGCGATCAGGAGAGACCTTAAGAGAGATACTGAGAGGTAGTGATAGAGTGAGAAACAGTGACAGAGATACTTAGTGAGACAGAGAGATACTAAGGGACAGTGAGACAGAGAGACAGACTGAATGATTGAACCTCAGGTTCTCTGTCGAAAAAGTTGTATCATATGGTGCAGAGTCAAAGCATTTCTGGATGAAAGTGGGGGGGGGGGGGAGTCAAAACAGGGGAGAGAAGAGAGGGATAAAAGATCCCATAATACAAGGAGCGCAGGGTGCATGTCCACCTCGGGGGAACAGCCTTGGCATAGACTACGAAAACAAGGGGCCAGCCCCAAGTGAAGGAGCGGAGAACATTCATTCAGAAACTCAGAAAGGAGAGACAGACAGATAAACCAGAGGGGGCTAAATGTGCCGATGCAGGGGCTGCCCGAGCAGAGCAGGTCCAGCCCCGTCTCTCAGGCTTTATCCTGTTTAAGGCTGGCAAAGTCAGTCACAGCCGAAGCCCTTCCTTGGCAGCGGGGAGCTAAAGAACCATGTGTAAGAGGGCTCCGCTGGCTTCCAGCGTGATCTGCTCAGCAACAAAGCCCCCCGTTCATTGACATGCGGGGCGAGTCTCCTAAAAATGTCGAGATGTTGAAGGGTAAACAGCAGCCCTACGTGCATGGGAACCAAACTTCTGCGCGATGTCGTCCGCAGTCTGATAGGCTTCCTCTCAAGTCCCCGCTTCCTGACGGCCATGTCTGCGTTGACTCGTCGCCATGTGAAATGTTTGCGTCGATCCAAAAGAAACAGCCAATAAAGTCCGATGACGCCAAATGGGCCCGAGCCGGCCCACACGCCCCGAAGCGAGGGCAGACCACTGGCACTGTTCCTTATGCAACACAAAACAGCTCATTTCACACTGTGTCACATGCAAGGTGTATATAATGAACATGTGGTTTATGCAGTTGTGAAAGGTAAATAAGCAAGCCCTCAGGACAGAGGGCTAAATCAGCAAGTAGCATGGAATACTGTGGGGTTGGAGTCAATGCATATCAAAACTGACATTTAATAGCAAATACTTTATAGCTGTTTACATACATATGATGTCAAAAGCTATATGTCAAAGGGCATGAAACATAATTGGTTTCCTGGTGACATTGAAAATACACACATGTATCATTGGTCTACCAGACACATTCCATATTCAAAATTATTTAAATATGACACATTCCATATTCAAAAAATTTAAATATGAACACAAACAGTTTGGGTTGAAAGAGCTTAACTGAATTAATCTTTTGCGCTACACAGCATTCAGGAAATAAACAGAGGCATTTTCTAATTTGCATTTACAAATAAAATTCAGAAGGGTCCCAGACATACACCTTCCCAGTGTCCGAGAACCTGCAATCTTCCACTGAGACATCAAGCGAAGTGCAGGACTGTGAAATCCTGCTACTCAAGGTTTTGCCTCAATGTGTTAGTAGCCTAGTCTAGGAGATGTGCCTAATAATCTTTGATTTTGGGGTGTTGCCTGGAGGACATGGGAGGACATTGGGCTAGAGGGCCGGGTTCCACAAAGCGTTGTGTGGTGAATCATCAGTTCACAGCAGGGGAGAATTAGCAAAACCATCATGCTTGTTTATGCATGGGACGAATGAGCATCCAACAGCAGAGCTCACTAGTTAATGATCTGGGTTTACATTACCGAGTAACATTTCAAAGGTTCATCATCCACAAACAAAGAAACATTAATACAGGTCAAGACATACATCAACATGTATGTTTATGTGTGCGGGGGGGAAAGCATCACTATTAAGCAGAATGGTAACCACAGCAACCAGTGAAGGTGTCATTAGGCCTGTTTGCTCTGAAAATGTGATCTCGGTTATGGCAGGTGGTGATTGGCCCATTCTTAGGCCCATGCAGCAGAGCTGACTGTTTCTTGTTTGATAGCTTGGAGGAAGGAATCACCTTATTGGGTTAAACAGAACAGGACATTGTGTGTATAAATTTCTGTGGACTCAGGACAGTATAACACCGCCCTCCAAAGGCCAGTGCTGGACTGGCACCCCAGGCAAATAACCAGCCCATCCTCCACACAAACAGTAAGATTCATAAAGCTTTAGAGCTATTCCTACATAGTAGTCATTATTTCCCTAAACAAAGTTACTCCACTTTTAATATCATTACTACAGAATATGCCAGACTGAAATAAATATCATGAATGCAGGAATATAATGCATTTATGGTTATAATTAAGATATTTGGGTCAAACATATTTTTTGGGGCTTTTTCAAATTAAAGAGGTACACCACGCAGTTAATCACTCAGCGAAGCCTTTGACTCTGCCAGCGCGAGCATTAGTAAGCAGTACATGCACGACCTGAAATCACCACAGCTGACTAATGGCTTCCATGTGCCCATGGGGACACATGTGGCATCAATCTCGAGCACGCATGGCCGTTTAAAGCTCCTGTTTTTCACAGAGATTAAAACGCTCGTAAACAAGCTGCGGGCCCCCCTGGGGAATGGGACCGTGACGTGCAGGCGGTTCAGGGGACAGTGAGGTATCAGGGTTAGGGGACGATGGGACGAGAGGAGTATGAATCACTGTCTCCACAGACTTGAGATGATGACACGTTTCATCCATCCTTCACAATAACATGCTTTACAGCCTGTTCCAGCTTCTTGCTAAGGCCATATATTACACGGAGGCCTTATGGAACTCTCTTTATTAGACAATGTTTACTTAAAATACGTAGTACTCTTCCCTCGGCTCCAGGTCCTAATAATGCTCCCACTGTCTAAATACCCTTTGATACATTATACCTACTCCATGGGATCTATGAGCAAGGAAGTGTCTCACTGGGATCTCAAGTCCGCAGGAACTGACACCCATAACAGCAGCCGGTGATCAGGAAAAGGACAGGAAGGGGTTAAACGGACAGACCACTCAAATCCAGCTCTAACATCTTGCCATTACACTTCAATCTTTCTGTTTTCTCCCCCCTTACCACAATCTCAGGTTCCAAACCTGCCAGAATATTCCCTACTGACTATTTGCCCTTGACCGGTCAGCCTCTATAAGCTATAGTAGATTGTAATTAGTTTTTTTTTTTTAAGAGCTGAAGACTTTTCAATATGTAAAGCATTTGTTTAAATTACATCACCCTTCAAGAAAAACAGCATTTCACCAAAATACAGGTTATTTCACAAGTATTGTAGTTCACTTTAGTAAATAGTCCTAGCGTGCCATCTGACTGCAGATATTTTCCTACCGCCTGATACCACAACAGCATGACACTCCCAGCTGGATCCGTTGCTTGGCACAGGGACCTGTTCGGCACCAGCTGCCAGCTGGGGTCCGGTTCTGATGACACTGTCAAGCCACGTTAAAACTGAGTGGGAAAACAGAGGATATACAGCAGTGGAGTCACATCAAAAAGGAGCGTCCAGCTTACCCACTGACAGATGCTTAAAATCAGGTTGTGCCGGGAAACATTTGACAGACCGCACTTGTTTTCAGCTGCCTGTTGGCTGCCCATTTACTGTTTTAACCTGATGAAACAACTAGATTCCCAGAATCCCTAAGGACTCCCTTCCAGCACACACAGCTGTACCATCACCATGAAAAAAAATGGCTGTATTTAGAAAAGGAAGCACGACACATTCAAATTATTATTTATCTATCTGGGACCTATTGCTCCTATGTTATACCGGATCATACATAACAATAAGATCAGAATGTGTAGTATTTGTGTCCAGTCTCTTCTGTGTAATGTAGGGCTGTCACGATTACTCAATTAAACGCCAATACTTGATTATTGGAAAGCAAAACTTCAAGAATTCCTTCTCGATTACTTAGCAATATGGTGGAAGGAAGATGGGGCATGATGGAAGAGGGTTGAATAAAGAGCAAAAGCATCACGGGTGTGGAAGTGAATGAAAATATCATTTGTCAGTATTGCAAAGTAGAACTTAAATATCATCACAGCGCAACTACAAAGCAAACACATATAAAAAGAAAACATTCAGGTTTGAAACACTATACGGACAAAAGTATCGGGACACAATACTTCACGTAGCCATGCAGTCAGGTTTATAAACATTTGTGAAAGAAATGGTCATTCTGAAGAGCTCAGTGAATTCAAGTGTGGTGTTGTCATAGGATGCCCCCTTTGCAATCAGTCAGTTTGTGAAATTTCTTCTTAGCTTATAGATATTCCAAGTTCAACTGTAAATGGTATTTTTGCAAAGTGGAAGTATTTAAGAACAATAGAAACTCAGGAATACAGAATATTTCCTTACAGTGGAAGACAAATGTGTTTTTGTGACCAGATATTTTTCTCTCTTCGCTCATTTTGTTTTCTCACAAACGTGCCACATGGCATATGAATCACTCCAATGAGGACGAGAATAATTATGAGTCTTGGAGAGCGCATGCAGAGCTCACATGCAAAAGATGGGGCAAACAACTTTAGACTGATTTTTTAAACATATACTAGATAATATTGAAAAGGAATCATCATAAAATCGCAAAGCTTGCCAAGTTTGGTTTCAGACTCCTTGCGATGTTAATGTCGCACATCGGCCAAGCCGAGAGTGGCGCAGTGCTGTTGCCACAAACCACTTTGTACGTGTGGATTTTGCCTGTTCACCTAGTGTGCATGGTTTTGCAGCAGATCCTCCCATTTCCATCCAGTCTAAAAACACAGAATTTAAGTCAAGTGCTTAAATTGACCATTTGTATCACTGTGTGCAAAGATTAGTTGGTTCCTAACTTGTGCCAGTTATACAATTACTTGATGAATTGTCAGATTGATAGATTACTTGAGGTAATTGATAGACAGCCTTACTGTAATGGTAGCTAATGACGTATAGAGAAAGCAGAGATTGAATTCCTTTATCATCCCACCAGCTTGCTATCCATCCCTCATGTGCCATAAATTGGCTCCTTAGACTCCAACAAAAACTCGGGTTTCTTACAGTGCACTGTATCTATAATGTACAAACAGTGAAAATACAGTCTGCCGATCGAGGGATAAAAGGCACTTTGTGCTGCACCCCTATTATGGAAGTTTGAAGCTAGGAAAATCTTAGGATTAGACAACCTGCAAGGTGTTGCGTCCTGCGACGTCCGCTCCGTTCAAGCCTCCCGTGTGTGCCACGCCCACATCGTTACCTCCTGTGATTACCCAGCATTTCCACCTGTATGGCGTTGCCGCACGCCTGTCCCGTGCTTTGTCCCATGTAGTTAGGTCTGCGTCTTTTCCGGCAGACGCGGCATAGAAGTTGTTTATGTCGGTGTTTGTTGGAAATAAACCCTCGTTTTTCCCGTCCGCCTGTCTGGATCTCCCTTGTTCGTGCTGCACTCACCGACGATCGCAACACAAGGGCACAAGTTGAGCAATCACCTGCAGAGTGATGAAATCTCAGACAATGCCCATTATAACAAATTAAATGAGAACAGGACCTACCGGCTGTAATCATAGAGCCAGTATCCTGGGATGGAGCAACGATTTATTTAGCATGGAAAGATGGCAATAAACAAAGATTCTTTACAAAGTAGAAAACAAAAAACTTTGTTGCTTTGATTCTGGTCAGTGATTGGCTGCTACGTCCAATGTTGAAAACCAATCAATCAATCCATCCAACCTTTATTAGACTCATGATCCAGATAAAAGACAAAACGTGAAACTGGATAAAATCAAACTTTAAGAGAATATAAATCCGTGTCCAACATGGAGACCACTATACCAATGTCTCCACCGAATGGATAAGATCCATGTGGAACAAAACCTGCACTGTACCGTCTGAATAGGTTAGGTACTACTGTCATGACATCATTATATGCCACTTTAAGTATACTAGCTTTTCTATCATTTGAGCACATGTGTGCAGTATAGAACGGTGGTGTACATTATGCTCTTACATCTTCACTCCATCGGAACACGCACCAAAATTCCATAGGACAACATTCAGATCATGCTAGTATACATCAGATCATGCATCATTCTGCATTCAGTGTATTGTTCATCTACAGTAGGCTCCCCAAAAACTTGCTGACACTGATGAACATACTATGGTATTTTACACAGAATGATAGCTGTCAGAGGGCTCTGTACTGCACTCCAACTCAGCAGCTAAGAAAGCTGGGGTTATGTTTGGCTACTCGTCTGAACCGCACCTATGTACTGGGTCTCATAGGCACTACTAGGATGTCCCTGCTTAAATTCCTCTGCCTCTGTTTCAGCTACGCCTGCAAAGACAAATCTGAGCTAATCTCTATGAATTTTCATATTAAATGAATAGGGAATACAGACACATAAACACAGGTTTGTCGCCTTAGTGGGCCAATCACCATTTGTTTTCAGTTTTCACCTAGGAGACCAGAGCAGTCAAAATGAGCTGCTTCATAGGTCAAAGGAGCAAAGAAAACCAAAGCCAGAGCCATGGGACACAGAATAATTTTGGTCCCCATGTGTTGTTCCAGCTGAATTAACAGCAGTTTAAGTGTATAACATGCACACACACACACACGACATTGCACAAAACTGTTAATACTGGCTGCAAAGCAAAGATGGGAAACACAATAAAGTACATTGCAATGGTCATGTCATCCACATCGATGGAGCTTTTTTCTTAGAAGATACGGTGACCTAGGAATCGAATGTACAAAAACTGGAGATGTCACTTTTGGATCCCAACAGTCCTCAAGATGACAAATAAGCAAACCTAAAAATAAAGACCACAAAAGTATCTCAACCCTCAGCACCCCTGCTTAAACCATACCTGCTAGGAAACAAAATTGACCAAGGCTCTGTGCTGCTCTTGTGTGAAACGTAAATTTTGTTTAAAAACGTTGCCAGCCAATGTAAAGACATCCATACTTGGTTTTCACAGGTCCCGCGTGATGACCCACAATTTCTATGGGTTAAAGAGAGTTCAACAGCTTTAGCAGATCTACTCCATGTCTGTTATCACCCTGTGGGTCTATAAAGTGCATTCCAGGAGGACACAATTCGCCATTCAGCTTTGGCGAACGCAGCAACTTTGAAAGCGCAGAGGATAAAAGCCAGCATTGTGGGTGTATGCGTGTCCCGTTCCCCTGTCCTCACCCAGCCACAAATGAGCCAATTTTGACACATTCAGACAGCACTTGGCTTACAGTAAGTGCCTTTTGGAACCTGCACTCACCTCACCCTGAATGGAAACAAAGAGAGTGATGTAAGGTGAGATATCTAGAGGGCCTTTTGAAGGGAGCTAAGAGGGCCCCAATCCTCGCCAACAAAAGGTAGAACAGCAATGTGGCGGGGTCTACACCAAGCCCCCAAGCCAGCCTCCACACCACCTGAATTGTTACTGGAGGGCGGCATGAGTGAGGGGGAGCTGGTGTGCAGCATCCTTCTCCTTCTCAAGCTCAGCGCTACCTCACCTTCCTACCAGCAGCGTGGAAAGGAAACATGATCAACACAGACAGCTGAGACACCAAAATGTCTTTCACTGCACTGGGTGCCCTTCCAATCTAGCCAGCACCCCTTCCTAAGGCTTTCAAATATGTAACCCCTTCTCCAACCGAGAAAAAAAGAAAGAAAAAGACACCGGGTCTCCAGATCAAACATGGTCCATTAATGGCCTCCATCTGTTCGGAGTGTGGCAGTGGACAGTGATGGTGATTCATGTGCTTAGTGTGCACGAGTCCCAAGCAGCTGCAGGCTACACCTGTGAGAGTGAAAAGGCAGAACACAAGCCTGCAGCAACAGCGGCCCATAAGGAGGTGCCCAGCAGCCAATCAGGCCGCCTGCTATCACGTGCCTGATCTAGTTCCAGACACGCACACACAAACATAATATCCACCTACCAGCTATTAGGTCATCTGTCCTTCAACATCGTGTCTTACTGTGGGACCATAAAAAAGTTGAATAAAACTCCCTATAGAGATTTTTTTTTGAGGGACAAGGACAAGACAAAAAAACACTATTGCACAATGCAGAGGGAACCCCAAATCTGTATGGCCTAACAAACAAATCCCCACAGTTAAACGATTCAATGAAAGGACCTGACACTTTATTATACAGAGTTTAAAAGTCTTTCAGGCAAAGAGCAGGGCTCTGAAAGGGGTTTACCACACATCTTTTGTGACACACATGGCCACATGTGCAAATAGCACCGGTTTTCATTAACCAGGCACATTTAATTGAACTGGTTCATTAACTGGACTGGGAATTGGAACTTGGGGTGGATCAAATGGCAACTGGGTGTGTGTAACACAAACCCCTCACCCCTTGACTCATTGTATCCGGTCGCTCACCGCACTGCCTGCAAACAGGGCCCATTGAATAAGGCCGGGGGGCACCGACAATCCGCTAAGAGTCTCTCCCCAACCGCCCCCATTGACATCTCGCATTAGCCACATTCCCAGGGGGGGACCCCTCTCCTGCCGGGTGCAACCCGGACGGCGAACCCGGCTGGTCCCTCCTCCATTGTACATCTCCACCTCTGCTGCACTCGTTTATTCACGAGAGCCCCTCGGGGACCCCCTGCTTCTCGGAGGAATCCGCCCACTTCTTGCTGCAGACAATGCCGCACAGAGCCAGAACATTTTCTTGACCTGCTTTTCAGGGCCCAATACAGGAAACAAGTGCCCTTCATACCAAACATTCAAGAATTACTCAAAATCATTTGAGTGCCACTTCATAATGGGGAGCCATCGCTTGTGTCCATCAGACTCTGCAATCCCGATGTGTGTCGGTCAGGAAGGTCACCATCAAAGAACGAGAATGAAGATAAGGAATCCAAAGAGGTCTCAGCTAAAGAGCTCCATACTTTCACTACATACATACTGGCTGCAGAGTTTGGATGTTAGTACTGAGGTTCAACCCTCTCCTGAAAGATTAATCAGTCCAGATCAGGACTGCCAACAGACCAAGCCACCATAAAACATCCTCTGTGCAGCACTTCATTACTGTAAACCAGAGAATCTGTAACATATCAAAATACGACTAAAAAGTGCAGTACTTTTCAAATTAAGCAGGTGCACACTGCTATGACGGCCACGTTGTTCACCTAAGTGGTTGATCCATTGGATGCATCCTGCAATTCACTGGAATCCCATCCAGGGTGTCTGCTGTCAGGACTGTGCCTTTGGAACGCTGTGACTCCATCCCAGATAATCAAGACGGGTGGATTGGAAAAGCAAGTTATTATGGTTCAGAACAGGTTTCACAGCTGCATTCATAAAACGCCATGACATCAAACTGCGTGCAATTCTAAATACTGACAAAACATGCAGGTAAGATGTTGAAATACGGAAATTTGGAACAAAACATTCAGTCGGCTGTGCCAAATGCTCACAGCAAACGTGGTTTCAAATAAAGGGTGATAAAAACATGTTTGACATAAATGTCACTAATTAATTGCTGGTTTGTCTAACCAGTTGCTTCCAAGGTTCATTTTCTTGTCAGAGATTTCCAGGAATCTAAAACATACACAGACACAGGAGCCCATGTGTCCACATGGCAGAGGTGTGCCATCCTATAGAAAAAAAAAACATTTTAGCGTTTTAAATCTTGCTTCGTTTTGGGTGAATGAGGGATTATAGAACCTCTGGTAATCAGCAAAGCCTTAGAAGGCAAAGCTCATGCCTCGTTACTCCAAGGTTTTCCTCTTATGAAGACATTCAGGAAAGATCAAAGACATCAGGAAGGGATTTGCTCAGTGATATTTCACTGGAGCGCATGTGATGAAACGGTCCATTATGAATGGGTGGAAAGTGAGGGGAAGAGGAAAACCACATACACACAGGATTTTTTTTTTTGTTAAATTTTTATTTAACAAAACACAACAACCCCCACCACCTTACACAGCCACGCTTACATTATGAAGTGAAGTCTTTATTACCATGTGGCAGAAGTACAGGAAAATGAAGGCAACCACATCTCAGGCTACAATGCGAGTATCTGCAGGCGCTACGCAACAGTGGCATCTGTAGCATGCTTGACGTCACAAGGAAATAAGATTGCGTGCCCCCGGACTACCAGGTACAGAACTCATCTGGAAAGCACTGGCTGCAATTAGCTTAATCTGATTTCCAGAAATCCTTAATGGTTACCGGTGAAGAATAATGCCCAGATCTGGGCAAACATTAGTGCAGACAGTCTGACTAATGAGCAGATTTAGCATGATCCTCACGGGTTGCTCTTTCAAGTAGTTCCCATCTAGATTTTCCCATTTTAAAAGCTGAAATTTTTGCAACTTTGGTAAACACATTAAACAGCTTTAACTGTTTCTGAACCAATGAGCTGTGCTGCTCCTCTTTTAATAGCGACACAGAACCGGACACATAGCAACTGGACAGACAAGCTTGGGCCCCGGAGCTGGAGGGGGGGCCCAGAGGATAATCGATTACATGCTACATTGCAATGACAAATCAGTTTGTGACAACAGTGAAAACAAAGGACTCATGGTTATGAAATTTTCTTTGTTCATGCTAAAATAATGGCAATAAATTCTACCGTGTTGATGGAGGGAAAGTTGAAAGGCCCCATGACAGTTGTTTTTTACCTAGGGCCCCAAAAAGAATCTCTAGAATTACCACTGCATGGGACATGGTTATATTAATTATTTACTACATATATTTTATACAAAGGACAACAGGCAGAGACTAAACCACAGCAGAAATAATAACCATGATGGTCTTAACTGACTAGGCTGACTACAAATCTGAGCCCAAATGTGTCCAGGTGCCCTTACATGCAACTTTCCATCCATCCATTTTCTGAAACTGCTTCTCCTGTTCAGGGTTGTGGGTTGGGGAGCAACCCAGGATGGGGACACCAACCCATCGCAGGGCACACTCACACATCATTACGGGCAATTTGGTAACAGCATGTTTTTGGACTTTGAGGGAAGGGAACCAGAGTATCTGAAGGAAACCCCACAATGACACAGGGAGAACCTGCAAACTCCACATACATGGAACCCAGGCAGAGACTCTAACCCGGGTCCCAGAGCTGGAAGGCAACAGTGCAAACCACTGCACCACATGCCACCCCACATGCAACTTCTAGGGGTCATATTCCTCTGTGGTCACGGGTCCACAGGAAGAGCACCCAGTTACTGGGCAGAAAGTGTTTGAAGAAGAAAAAAAAAACTGCACATTTCTCAGTTTCTTGACTGACAGTTTCAGGTCAGAAAAATGCATAGCCTCCCAACAAACAAGCCTGAACAGCTATAGTAAAACAAAGCAGTCTTTTCACACCCTAAACTGGACACAGACTAATCTGATATAATCCATCCTGGGCTTCTTGCCAGCCTTCTTAGAACAGGTCTTCCTTGAGCAAACAGATAACACAACAGGATATTAAAACTGTTTCAACCACAGTGTGACAAAGGCTCACTTTTGCTTTTTCTACACCGTGACGAATGGCAAATACTGCCACGCGTTTGCGACTGGACCCCAAACTCACATGGACTGTGACTGAACTGGTTAAGGAACTGAAACATGACAGCCTTAACATCCAGTAAGCACTATGTAATCCTAGTTAAATCCTCAGTCATACTCAACAGATCTTGAAAGATTCTATAATACATGCTATTAATGAGACCTAATACAGGCATTTGAAAATGAAAGAGTCATTTTGAATGAAAAAGTTGCTATACACCAAAAATCAATTAGTACTGTAAAATAATACCCTGGAGTGCATAAATTAAAATATAAATTTATAAGCAATGCAAATGTGACACTTGATGCCCACAATCTTTCTCCTGGACCCAACGGACACCACAAGAACTGTTTTGCAAGCTTGTTAGACTGGTAGACAGACTTGCCTGCCCTTAACATTAATCTGGACGATCAGAGAATTCAAGAATATTGCTGTGAAAATGTGCCGATCACAAAACAGCCCAACAGCACAAATTTAATTTGACCAGACCTGTGTCAACCAAAATAAGGGAAGATAAGCCATCCATGAGCCCAGGATGGACATCATCTCCAAAGATGGGCACACAAACAGAAGCTTTGGCAGCGGCTCTAACAGTCCAGCAGCTTCCATCAACATCACCAGCTCACTGACGGAACTTCCACAGCTTTACGGCAAGCCAGTGTTGCCCCCCCTCCGAGATTCCTGCACGTACTTGGCAGACTATGCAACGCGCCCCTTGGCAGCGAGATGCCCCGACGGCAGGGCTTAATTCCTCTCCAGCTACCCACTCTGCCCAAACCCTGTACCAGAGGAGACAGAAGTAATTCTTCCCATTCTTATAGCCTTTCTTCCTTCTGCTGCTAATTCATTACCGTCTGACGGTGCGTGCAGATAAGGTCATAGTTTAAAAAAAAAAACACACTGTGCAGCGTACCCTGGATATTCAGAGGTTTTTCCGACTGTTGACATCACTTTTCCTTAACACCACACTTTTCAAAAGGTTTTCTTTTTCTATCCCAGACTGGTCTGCGGTCTGATGGGTGAGGCCTGGCTCACACCCCCTGCCATATGCAGCTCCTCTCCCGTTAAATCCCATATGACCACACCAGTCATGCTTGCAAGCAGCTAGTGTAACCCGAACCTCTTTTGCACCTGACCCACACAGCAAGTCTGCACCATACACCATGTGCTGGAAGATGGAAAGCCAGGCTGTATTAATACTGGCATTCATGTCAATCACCCAGGACTGTTAAGCAGGATGGATAGTGATGGTTTTATAGGTACTCAGAGGTACACCTTGAAATGGGTCTCCTGAGGTCCTGAAGAGTAGCACGTTTCACTTCATAGTTAAGGGACAGCCCTAAAACCATTAGGCAGCCGCATCTGAAGGACAACCATCACCCACCTCCAGCTATGGGCAACACTTCTGCACTTCATGGACAGCTTTAAAAAGCCCTAATTCCCCACTGTTTAGTGGCCACTTACAGTATGCACAGTAAACACCAGAGAAAGAGCAAAAATCCACCAGCTTTGATCCTACACCACTGACCATGTCCCTAAAGCAGTGGTTCTTAACCCGGGTTCAATCAAACCCAAGGGTTTCGGTGAGTCAGTCTCAGGGGTTCGGCAGAGCCTCCGCCGCAGAGGTCCGGACACACCCGAATTATCGTGTAAATTCGTGATGACACGCCCCTCTTGGCCATCACTGGCTGCAGATGATCATGCTACACTGCTTGGCCAATCAGTGCTGCGGGGAATTTAGCGCGCTCAG
>JABFDZ020000001.1:4518069-4532988 GCA_019775955.2 Pollimyrus isidori
GCCCCCCCCGGCCGGGCCCCCCCCCCCCAAGGGGTTCTGTGAGGTTGTAGGTTTGACAATTCGCTGGTGTGTGAGCAGAGCACGCAGGCAGAAAGGGAGGTGGGGGAACCTGGCAAAGTTATCGACAGGCATCCAGTCCTTGGCATCGGGGAAGCAGAACTGGGGGATGACCTTCAGCTGGTCCTCTGTCTCCCGCATGAACTTGAAGCTGCGCTCCAGCTGTTGGCAAGAGGTGTGGCGTTTAGTCGAGAGTTCAGGCGTGTAGACATACACGCATGCACACACACGCACACACACACAAGCATGCGCACACACAGGCACAACACACATACACACGCATGCGCACACACACACGGAGTTGTGTGATCATATTTTTCCCATTTGTATGGGAAAAATGCTAATGCTAACTATGACAACCTTAACCCCTACGCAGCCCTAATCAGAACCATCTGATAACCAGGAAATTGGTCCCCATAAGGTAAGGTATACCTGGGCCACTTACATGCACACCTACCCACGCACACACATACACACGCACGCACGCAAATACATATGCACAACAAATGCATACACAAGCATGCTCGAAAAGTCTGAGAATTTGAGAAAACAGATACACATCCAAAACAAATATATAGATCAATTAGACAAAATGTAAATGAAAAAGTCAGAAATCTTTGTGTGTAGTTTTGCGGTGGCTTTCTAACGAGCTCCATGCTTACAGTATGAGCACACTGAGGTGTCTTTCTATCATGAAATTCAGTGAAACACGAAAAACGTCATGATTGGTTAACTCTGTGACTCACTAGTTACAAACGCACTCACCAATAAACATTCAAAGAAACATAGATATGCATACATTTACAGACACATATGTATATACATGTATATACACAAGAAGGCTGACATACAAATAAAAAGATATAGAAAAGCGATTTTGAAAATCCCACGGAGGGCATTCCCAGCCCCCTGCCAAAGCCCCACCCCCCGCACCTTGAGGGGGAACTGCTGAGTGACCTCCGGCAGGTACGGCACGCCTGCCTTCACCTTGTGCAGCGCCACCACCAAGAAGTACTCAAAGAGCTTGCGCTGGGTCAGGTCCATCAGGTCGCGCTCCAGCGTGCGGTACCGGCACGTCTGCTTAATCATGGACTGGACCGACACCAGCCGCTGGCTGTGAGCTGCACCGGGGCGACACGGCAAGGCTGACCTCCGCCTTCTTCACCATTAGGTTTTTGGTCCTAAGCTTGCATTTTGTTGTGTTACATTAATCACTATAGTCTGTGCTTCCTGTAACACCTCAGTTTTCTAGTTCCTAAAATGTATCATGACACTTAAAAATGGGCCTGAACCCAAACCATGGGGAGAAAGCGAACGGGAAACAACAAACCTCACCTTTCAGCTTTTCTTCAGTGTCACTCTCAGACTCGCTGTTTTCGTCCGTCACTGTAAAAGAAGGAGCACAAAAAAATCTAACTGGGATACCGTGTGTGCACCAGCGCGCGACCTCACACGGAGCCGGTGATGTCATCATGGCGGGTTGCACGTGCGCTGGCACCAGGCGGCCCACATGTGTCTTTGATAAAGCGGCATCACATTCCCGCTCTGCAGGGGAAAGGGGGGCAGCCACATAAATGTTAGCTAACAGGCTCAAGCGCTAACGTTGGCTAGCTGGAATCGGCCCCTGGGGCCATGGGCCCCTTGCTGGGGCCCCAGGGTGTTTATAGACAGAGCTCCTCCCACGCACAGACCTCTCCCCGAGCTGGACTCTGCAGACTGGGACACCCGCTTCATACGTCTCTTTCCCCTCCGTGCCTCGAAGATGCCGTTAATCTTCATCACCAGCTGTAGGGGGTGGGCCAGAAAAAAACAAAGAAAGCTAAGGGGACAGCGCCAGCCAATCGGGGGCTTCCGTGTGCGTCCTAGGAGCCCGACAGGAAGAATTCACGAATGATATAAAAGTTGTGCACTATTTGTCTTCCAGGATACATTCTGAGATGACAGGATTTTTAAAAAGACGTGGCAGTATTCCCGGGATGTATGTCACCGAGTGCGCATTTCAGAGTTATCTGCCCATCTGTGTTCCCGGTAGGCTCTTTACCTTAGGGATTTTCCTACGCCGGCGGTTATAGGGGTCCCCCGAGAGTGAGGGGGTGTCATCGGGGCTGCTGGGCGTGGATGGGGGGCTAATCCTGGAGGGCGACGCGATACCCCCTTCCCGGTTTCCTTTGCGAAGGTCCAGCAGCTTAAAGCTCCGTCGCTCAGAATTCTGACGAAAGAAACTGGGCTTGGATGACAACTGACCCAGACACACAGACAGGGGGCGTTAGCGAGCGTGGGGTCATTACCAGCATATCCTGAGTGGCCACAGTCTTTCATTAAATTCCTAAACTGTTCATTATCCTTTGATGAAAAGATAAACTCTGCGTTTAACATTCCCGCAACGCGACAGAAAATGACGGTTTATTATCCCAAATATGGCGCAAACCTTGGTTGGGGTTTCGGGGATGGGAGACGAGGGCGACAGAGGAAGGGGGCACTTGTTTCCAAGGCAACGGCTTTCCAGCTCTATGTCTTCGTATGGGTTCTCCTTGGATGGAGGGTCTGGAAGAATGGAGAAGGTAGGATGCTGAGGGGGGGGGGGCATGATCTCCAGCCCGACGCTGGCCCAAACAGTCAGTCTGTCCACTTTTTTTTTCTCTCCAGATGTGTACGGGTCCTGCCAGAACCGTAAGCGTCATTTATGGCTCTCGCTGTCATGGTGTATCCCAGATCTGGAGGGGGTGGACGTCAAATTTATGGAGCTCTGAAGCAATGGCAGCCTGCTGGGCAAGAGAAAACAGCAGGGGGGGGCGTGATGGGGGAGGGTACCCCACGAGATTTGGTCATGGAGCTCGGCATGAGTCAGATGCTGGAGGCGTGACGTGGGACGTGAGCAGGAGAGCAGGATCTGACCTGTCATGCAGTTTGGCCTCCTCACTAACTGGGGAGGTGTGAGGCTCAGTGGGTTATGAGGGTGTGCCTGTAATTGGAAGGTCATTGGTTCAAATCCCACGGGTTTAGAGTGATTTTACTGTGGGGCCCGTGAGCAAGAGTCTTAACAACCTGTTGCCTCAGGGACTGTATAATCCTGCTTACTCAAAATCTGTGTGGCAGAAGCATCTGCTAAATAATTAAAATTATGCACTGGAGCTTATTATGGACTGTCAGTGGGGTTTAACCCTGGGTGCCCAAACAGCACCATTTTCCTGAAGCGTTTCTACGGTGGATTGTGATGTTATGCTTTCCTTTGAGACACAATGTAGTCATCTATAACCTGTAATTACATCATCTTGTACTTATAATCATACAGGCAGCCATCATCTTCACCCATGGATCTCTGTTTACTGGCTTTCCCTCTGAAGGCTGCAATTTCTGCTCATCCTAGAACCAGAGTTCTATACCTCAGCCGCCTGCCCATAAAAACAGGCGTGCAAAAAACGCAACTGCCGCTGTCAAGTGTGGATCACGCTTAGCGGTGAACGGAAAGCACGCCACCTGGTGGAGCACCCAGCTTCCAGCACACAGCTGCTGGCCGGCAAGGCCTGCTGGGCCCATTTACCGTGACCAACGAGATGAGAGAGCAGGAAGACGATGACGAAACCCAAACACACGTGGAGGACTTCAAAACATGGAAAATTCATGCAAAAAAACACCCCTCATGACTGCAGAGGAACTTAAACAGCTGGCTATTTTCTTTATAGTTGGATGATAGTGGCCTGTGCTTTATTTTTCTGTTTAGAGAAAAGCAAGACGTTCCCCTGCCTTGCAGTCTCGCCGCCGGCTTACCGAGGATGTCCTCGTAGATGTTTTCCTCAGATAAAGTGCGCGTAAGGGACAGCCTGGCCTGCGCGTACCAGTCCACCTGGCTTCCGTCTGTGGACGATTGCAGCACATCCTCAAACTCATAGGACTTCCTGAGGAGTGTGAGCAGACAGAACGTGTGGAGCAGTTCCGGGCAGATGTTCAAGAAACGCAGCACATAGCAGCGTGGGCGGAGCTTCAAAGGATGCAAAATGAGCTCCAATCTGCACAGCTGGTTGGTTTTATTACATCTGCTGTCATTGGGGGGGGCAAACGGGGAAGATGTTCCCGGCCTGTGCCAGGATATGGGACCATGAATAGCTGTTATGGGGGCCCGCTTGAAGTCATTTTACCCCCGGAACCAGAAATTATGTTCTATGTAAGTAATCCTAATTGAGAGTCTACTTCAGATGGCCTTGAACCTATTACCTACTGCTGCACCTCTAGGTTTTTAACTATTTTACTACCAGCTTTTTAACAGCTGAAAATCAAGTCAGTGCCCAGAAAAGCCACCTAAATGATGCTTCACTAGGCATATTGAATGCTAATAAAAACGTATAATGCCTCAAAAGTCCAAATCAGCTGGAGAAAGCACAGCCCCTGCTTGTAGCCAACCACAGTAGGACAGACCAGTACCTGAGGAAACACATATTTACTTCATTATAGTGGCAATGATGGGATTGGAGATTACTGGCCCATCTGTATTTCTTTTGCAGTCATTTTTGGGATGGCATCACATCAGCTGGCTGAAACCATTATGAGGTCTGCTGGCTTCTCAACGTTCAGCCCATTAATAGTGCCAGATAAGGAATGGTATGCGCTTTGCTCCTGGGCAGCTTAACCACAGCAATCAGGTAGCTGCTGGGTTGCTTTCACAATCGCGTGGAAGACCCCGGCGCAAAAACATTTTTTCATCCTGAAAACATTAAAGCCCAAGGAGGTTTAGAGCGTCAAGTACTCTGCCAAGAAGCAGATGCAACTGCAAATGCAAAGAACAGAAAACTAGATCACGCGTTAAAAAAGGCAAGAAATACTATTAATTCCAACAAAGGATTAAGACAATCACTGTTTCTGTAAGCCAAAGTCAAAATCGAAATCGACTGACTGATATATTTGTTTTCACTTAAAAAGGTTTCACTTGTATTTATTCACTGTACCTGTTGCTGCTGTTTCTGGTTCTGTCTGGCCAGGGCCTCCGATTCACCCCAGGTGGGGGGCAGGTGGGCAGAGGCGGAGGGGGAATGGAGGGCAAAGGTGGCAGATTCCTGCGTCCCTTCCCCGACACCAGGGGCGAGCCGGGGGTGCCAGGCCGGGTGTGGTGCTGGAATGTGCGCTGAGGCTTGGGGAGGGGGTTAACGGAAGGCCCCCCCGGTTCCGTGTACACGTTCTCCAGGTGCCGCAACCTACGGGCCTCGCCAGGCCGCATAATGTCCAGCGTCCCGAAGATGGGCTCCGCCGCCTTCCTGTCAGCCTCCTCCTGCTCCTCCTTGGCGGGGGGGCTGAAATAGTTCCCAGGGAGCACCATGGCAGGTTTGCTAGGCCCTTCCTTCATGGCCTGCTCCAGCTTTTTGATGTGAGTCAAAACCAGCCGCTTGTCCTGGGCAGCTTCGCTCGATTTGCCCCGGGTGCCCTTCTCCAAAACGCCCTCCCTGTCCTTCCCCGGCCCTTCAGGAGATTTAGGCTGCAAATCCCCCACCTTTCCTGCATTCTCCTTTCCAGAGTCCTGCTTCTCCCAGCTGACAAACTTCTTACTGTCCCCTCTGTGAAGCTCAGCAGGTTTGTTGTCCCTTCTCGTGATTTCTGGATCCTTCCCTGGAGGTATAAGTAGGCAAGGAGATGAGGGGGGGGGAGTGGTGTCCTTCTTGCCCTCCCACTGGGAGATTTTATCCCGAATGCTGGCACTGCTTTTCAGAGCCACTGGTGCCTTTGAGAGCTTGATGCCACCGGCCAGGCCGTTCTCGTTGGCCCGGGGGTCTGAGACCCTCTTGTGGGCAAGCATGACAGTGCACCTCAGGTTGTCACTTGGGTCGTCCAAGGGGCCAAAGTGGGGCTTGGCTTCTCCGTCGCCGCACAGGTTCAGCCACTGAGAGGCAGTATAGTGACCCTCCCTGAGCTTCCAACCACAGCAGTGGAGTCTAACATGCGAAACACAGAAAACACAGATGGTCAAAGGACAACAAGCTAACCCTGAGTGGGGAAGAAAGCGGTAATTGCAAGCTAGCCATGTGGCGTACAGATTGTAAACACCAGGTTTAATGTATTTCCCTGCCTTTGCTGGCTGTCTGTGTGGCGTATGTCTGCTCTGCCCATGCTTGAGTGGCCGATTCCCTCCCATAGGCCAAAAATAAGTTTTAGGTAAACCAGTGACTCTAATTTGTCCGTAATTTGTGCAAGCGCCCACCCTGCAATAGACTGGAATCTTCAACAGGATGTCCCCTGTCCTGTGCCCTGTATCCTTTTGGTTGGGCTCTCGATTGATTGCAACCCAGGACTGGATAAGCAGTTATGAACATATGGATGAATTTCAATAATGAACAACATCCCATAAAATGACAGTGGAATGAAAAAACATATGAGGTAATTTGAGTACAGTTGGGGCAGGGTGGGGGGGCTGACTTGGGAATCTTTAACTGGGAGGGAAGCTAATAACAATTTTTCAGTGTATATGCCTGATAATCAGAGGTGAGTGTTTTTCCATCTCCTGGACCAATCGGTGTGTTGCCACATGCAGAGTTATTGGGCCTTGGCCCCCTGGGCTGGTTTGAGGTTTCAGATTTGGCCCAAACCCTGCTAGCCTTGGCGATATCACATGTCAACAGGACAAATAAGCAAAAACCAATAAACGAAAGAAATCACATGGCCACAGTGTTGTTCATCTTTTTATTCGACTTAAACACACCAGTAAATAGATACCCATCTGGATCAGGGCCAGTCGGTCGGATAGCTTTGTTCCAGCAAACAAGGGGGTAAAGCCAAGGTTCCGAGTCCTGCCAGAACTGCTCCTTAAGTCGTCCAACCTGCGCAAAGCCAGGCAGCACAAAGAAAGCCGCCCAGTCTGCCCCTGTGCCGTGGGGCTCCCTTCCAAGGCGTCACTCTAACCAGTGTAAATAACAAAAGGGGCTGTTTTTGGTGGCACACGTGGAAATCTGAGCAGGAGACAGAGGAGGAACCTATTCAATCGAGCTCCATAGTGGGAAGCAGAATGGTGCAGAGGAAGGGTACAGTGAAGGGGGGGGGCGGATGTTTGACAGGTATAAAGAAACCACATGGCATGGGCAGACCCCTATCTCCACGGCGACTGGGCCGGGGAGATCGACCAAAGGCAGCTGAACCAACACTAGGGCCCAGAAAACCAGAGATAGAGGGTCTGCATGGAGAGGATGAAGGTTAAACATCCATGGAGATGCTCCCCCTGCAGCGCTCTCTCTCTCTCTCTCTCTCTCTCTCTCTCTCTCTCTTTCTCTCTCTTTCTCTCTCTCTCTCTCTCTCTTTCTCTCTCTCTCTCTCTCTCTCTCTCTCTCTCTGTCTCATCATGTAACTTTCTGAACTTTCTGCTCCAACTCCCCCCCATTAAAAAGTTTAGCAAATTGCAGTCACTGCAACATAAAGTTATGCAATTAATCTAATTATAGAGAGGCTGGACAGAATTTTAATTAGCCGACTCCCAAGGATTTTATAACTTTTCCGTAAAAAAAAAAAACAAAAAAAAACTATTAAATCAACGATTTTTCTGAGGCGGCTGTTTGGAGCTGCACATTCTTCCAAGCCGGGGCCCGACCCGTAAAAAGATCATGTGTGTAAGTGTGTAAGTGGATCCCCAGGCTAATGAACGGAAAGGTTTGGGGGAACGAACAATGACTGCAAATACACTGATGGTTCCAAGCAGAACAATTAGCAGGCAAAAGAAAAGTGAAGCTTTTGTCCTGAAGCAAAATAGCAAGGACCTCTGAGTGACCAGACTGCTGGACTGGTGACAGAATTGTATAAGGTGTGAATTTGGGGGGGGGGTGGGGGCACAAATTGAGAGGCGAGAGACAGACCTCAGCTACAGGATTTCCCTCAAACAATAGCACAGACTAACCCGAAAATGATAGCAGAGACCCTTCTTACTGTAGGGTGGGGGAGCTTTTGATGCATGACGAGCAGCATTTACGGCTAAGCTGACATTCCTGCCCTGCGGTTGGCTGCGGCGGGGGCTGCCCAGCATCAGCGGCCACTTCAAAGGAGTCAGCCGAGAGTCATGCAGATAATGAGCACAGTCGGAGCCGCTAATAGCGACAGCATGATGTCGCAGATGTGATCATTCAGAGATGTGATCACTCAGAGATGTGGTGATTCAGAGATATGATCACTCAGAGATGTGGTTATCCAGAGATGTGCACACTCAGAGATGTGATCACTCAGAGATGTGGTTATTCAGAGATGTGCACACTCAGAGATGTGATCACTCAGAGATGTGGTTATTCGGAGATGTGCACACTCAGAGATGTGATCACTCAGAGATGTGGTTATTCAGAGATGTGCACACTCAGAGATGTGATCACTCAGAGATGTGGTTATTCAGAGATGTGCACACTCAGAGATGTGATCACTCAGAGATGTGGTTATTCAGAAATGTGCTCACTTAGAGATGTGGTGATTCAGAGATATGATCACTCAGAGATGTGGTTATTCAGAGATGTGCTCACTTAGAGATGTGGTGATTCAGAGATATGATCACTCAGAGATGTGATCCCTTAGAGATGTGTCTCAGCATCAGAAGTGGCCTTGGCAGCTCTGCATTATAATATTACATGTCAGCCAGTTTTGTTTAAATATGATGTTTTCTGGCAGGGCTGCTTGGAAAATAATTAATGTGATGCTGGGTTTTTTAATTTCGGAATGATCCCTTAATAGCAGGCCGCAGAACGCTGTTGGGCGTGTAAGAAACAGGCTCTGCTGAGGGCTGCAATGTACCTGGTGTCTTAAACCTCATCCTGTCCTTTCACATGGTGGATTGTGAGATAAAAAAGAAAGGGGGCGTTTCTAATGGATCATGGTGTTTTGTTTTAAACAAACAAACTATCAAACAAACAAACAAACAAACACACACACATACCTGGATTGTCATCTTTTATCCTCAGTCTGGGTCATGATTTACTGGGCAGGGTTTAGTTGGTCCTTGAGGCCCAGTTGAAAAGCACTACTTAAAAGATTTATTTTGTGGAAAGAGGCCCCGCCCCCAGAACACTTACCCGTTGCCCAATTGGTAGATACAGTTGTCAGCGTTTGTGCAGAACAGAAGTGCCCACCCACCAGTCATGGTGTCAGCAGCCGGCATCCTCAAAAAACACCTGCAGAGAGAGACAGCCAGCCAAGGAAGACATTGAGGTGGGGGGGATGGCAGGTCAACATGCAGGCACAGATAGGCACGTACACAACAGCAGGACAGGATGACTGACAGCCCCGTTTACAGTAGAGGTCACATGTCATGGGAAAGAGCTATGCATGTTTAAGCTCAAGACACAGACATGCTGCTGTCTGATTGGCCACTGCTCACATGACTCTAATCGATGAATAACCATTAATTAGTTTTGTAATAATGAGTCGCGGAATATCACACAGAATATATTTTGTGATGACAAAAGTAGAGGGACACATTTTACAAAGAAACAGAGGAAAGTTCTTCATTTAAACGTGATTGAAGTACAAATCAAAAGCCATCCCATCTGAACAAGAGGGCATTCGGCTCAGCTCCAGCCCTGACGACTGACAACTGCCGTTTCAGTTGTTTTTAAAATATTTGAAAAATTCTGTATTTAGTTTTAAATCACATCCGCCAAAAAGCAGGAGACTCATTTTGTCGGGAAAACGTCTGTTACTTATTTGTACTGTGCACAGATTCCAGAGGGAAGTCAGTTTACTGCCACAGATCTTTCCGGATACAAGTCAACCGGGTCCCCTAGCGCAAGGAAGCCAAACATTTTGCATCAAGTGTGAGACAGACAGTAATGACCATCCCTTGCCAAGGGTGACGGACAGGGGGCAGGATGGGCCTCCTGTCACTGGGTTTGCAAGGAATGGAAGAATAAAAACAGGGGTGCAGATGGACAGGTGAGCACAGGACTAATGACCAGAGGTAAAAGCTGATTGGCTCCCGGAGTTGGCCCTCCTCTGTCGCTGACTGATTCTAAACATTTCATTGGCTGTAAAGGTTGGCCACATTGTATGAATTATGGCTCCTGTTATGCCCCCACCTTAAAAAAATGTCCTCGAATTGCCTCTGAATAAGAGATACATTTTAAATGGTCATGGAAACCTACAAACCTGCAGACTGTCCCACTGCAGAACAGCGTGTGTTAAAGCACTGCAGAACAGCGTGTGTTAAAGCCCTGCATATCTAGGCGTTGTGGTGAAGCCACATGCCCTGTGATGGTTCTGCGTTAGGTCCACTAAAAGTTCCAAAACAAGATCTGACAAAGTTCGAGGCTGAGAGGGAGACTGTCCCTCACACATGAGCTTTGTTCCTGGGACAGTGCAAATTGGCCTTGGGGGACATTACTGTGGAGTACACATTGTCCCAGATCTGTCTCCACCCCCCAACACACACCTCAGGCTGTTCCCCAGTGGGT
Source organism: Pollimyrus isidori (assembly GCA_019775955.2). NCBI lineage: Eukaryota > Metazoa > Chordata > Actinopteri > Osteoglossiformes > Mormyridae > Pollimyrus > Pollimyrus isidori. The sequence goes on from JABFDZ020000001.1 coordinate 4,528,521, forward strand.
CACACGCCGGGTGACCCTTTCCCCCTGCTGTCCAGGCCTATTTCTGACTGGCCAAGCACTCCCCCGAAAAGGCGCTGGCGTGCATTACATCAGCACAGCATTGGGCCTGTAGGTTGAAATGACTTTCAGCTGGAATGGGTCATATGACGGAGGAAAAAAAGAAAAAAAAACTCTCGTTCTACTTCATCTGTTTTTCTTTCCCTTAAGGAACCAGCGAAAGAGAGACTTAGGAAGCAGAGTACTGCTGGAGAAGGCTAACTAACATGAGCGCTAGATGCAGAACTATTCAAAGACACTTATATGTCTCTTTTTTAGGTAAGGACTGTGCTTTTGGGGATGGATTTGATCGCAGGAGGAAAAGAGCGAGTACAGAGTTTCATAGCAAAAGCGTGGCAGCAATGATGACTCTGGCCCCTGGCCGGGGCTCCTCATGGGGGCTGTGTGCGAAGGCATGTGCGGCAAACAGCTGCAACGTGACCGTCTGACTATGGAGGTGGGGGGGAACGGTCAATGGACCTGTGGTCAATAACCCAGATGAAGACATGCAGCTGGACAAAGTCATGCTTGCGGGCCCTGAACTGCAGGCCGGAGCCCTTCGCTGTGATCGTCACGCCATTGCCCCGCCTCCAAAAATGCACCGATCAAACAGCCAGGCCTCCTCTCAGCCAGTTTGGGCTCATCTAAGGGACGGAGTCAGGGATCAGCCCAGCATGGGGCCACAGAGTCCATAAATGCCCTGGCTGGCCATCGCTGGGCCGTAAAAGTGACAAGGGCTGCCATTTTTATTGCCACCATTACCATGGTAACATTGTTGGCAAATATGCTTTATTGCGCAGTTTTTGTCCCACTCTGCTATTGTTAAATGCAAAAACCAAAAGGAGAGCAGATAAACTGGCAATGATTTAGCGCACAGGGGCCATCTGTTCCAACCACTAAAAGATAATGGGACACCCTGCCCTGCATATCCCACCCCCTTCACACCAAGCCCTACTCTGATTGGCCCTACAACCGATACCAGAGAGACACTACTCTACCATTACTCTACCAGAGACACTCAATTGATTTATTGACAAAATTTGAAGAAAGTCCTGCCCTTTACTTCTGATGTGATCGTCGGCTCAGGGGAATTCGAGATAAGCGACAACCAGAGTATATGAGTGAAGGGTATCATCAGAAATAATGAAACAATGAAACCACAGAAGGTATGAGAGCTGTGCTGAGCGAAGTTCCAAATCCCCAGATCTATGCAGACGGAGGGGACAACAACCAAGAATCCCAGCCCTGATTCGCCCTCAAAGGGACTGTTACACTTTCATTAATATCCATGTCTCTGATTGGTGGTCGGCACATTTTATTTATTCGAGAGGTTTATCCAAAGCGATTTTTGTTTATTCAAAGTGCATTTTTGAAAAATCAGCGTCACTCAGTCCCTGGACAAACTGGGGGTTAAGGGCCATGCTCCGGGGCCCAGTACTGGCCATCATAAAACCAAAAACTCATGACCTCTATCTGCTACCTGCACTATGCACTCCCATTGTGGTGTGGTTATTGTGCCATAATTATGTTAGGAAGAGGGCCAGGCCTAGTTTAGGAAGTGAATAGTGCCATCCCTTGTTCTGCAAACGCGCATAACTACCTCCATAAAAGGTTCTCACGCAGAAAAACCACCCAGGCCAGGTACAAGTGCCACAAAGGACTCCGTGACTGGACGCCGTAGATCACACCGAGAGGAGCTCGCGCCGCTGGGGGTCAGGGCCGGACAATGGCAGCCCAGGGCAGATGACGCGGAATGTGAGGAGGTCTTCCTCCATGCGGCCCACGGTGGTTCAAAGGCTGGCAAGGTCCATATGGTTTTTTTAGTTGGGCTCTGTTGTTGAGCAGTGGCTGCGCCAATCGGCACGCGAGCTGATGGGCCAGTCCGCGCAATGTGGGCCATTCCTGCAGCGAGGGCCCCCGCTTTCAGAGCCGTCCTCCTTGCTCACAGCTGCTTCGCATAAAGATTCCATTCCTCCGTCAGCTCATCCCGAGAGAAAGGGGGTGGAGAGGTGACAGCACAGACATCCTGGACATGGTCAGTGGTTCCCTGCGCTGTGGCCAGTGGTTCCCTGCGCTGTGGCCAGTGGTTCCCTGCGCTGTGGCCAGTGGTCTCCACCACACGACACATCCTGAAACTGCGAGAGGCCGGTTCCTGAAGACGGGGGCCCATCTTTTGCAAGCTCTCTCTCCTGTGTCTCTTCTCTTTGGCTACAAATCACCCCCCTCCCCTGCCATGACAATGCAACAATTGAAGATCAGCACTGCAACTGAAGCCAAGCCGGTGATGGATATTAGCACACCATATCGCATCAGTGCGTGGCCCCTTGTCCCACCTTGCATGCATTCGCTGTCCCATCACTCAACCTCTTTCGATACGCCCAGGAACCTGGACTAACTTCTGGAAACTGCCAAGAGGAAGGTTGAGTACTACTCATTGTCCCTTACGTCAGGTCACATGTTACACGCATTTGGGAAATGATACAGGGGGAATCAAAGAGGTGGCAAAGGTTGCTTCTCCTTAAACGGGGGCCAGAAGGTTGATGGAAGAGATGGGGAGGAATGTAAAGGGTGAGCAAATAAACAATGGAATTGAATTTTATCCACCCCCAGCCAACGTGGCCCCAGAGCCCTTGCAGGCTGTCCAGGGGCCTCCGATTTCCCAGGCAGATTTCATAGCTGAGCCTGGAGGGGAGCCAGAGGGTCACTGAATGTGAGAGAGCCCCCCCCACCCTAAAGACTTCTCCCCACACCCCCACCCCAAAGATCTCTCCCTGTTTCCTCATTCGAGAGAAATGCAGGGGCCCAGAATATGCCTCTACCACAGTGTTTCCCAATCCGATCCTCTGGGACCTGCAGACAGTCCACGTTTTTATTCCCTCCAAGCTCCCTGCCAGACAGTCTGCATTTTTGCAAAAACGTAGACTGTCTGCAGGTCCCTGAGGACCAGGTTGGAAAAGACTGCTCTACCGTCGCAGACAGGACTTGGGGTGGGTCAGACGGAAACAAAACTGGGTTAGCGGTCAAACGGAAATTTCAATGACAGGAAGCTAGATGTACGACCACAATACAATCATATTGTTTTTTCCCCATTATCAATCGCAGTTAAATATAGCAGGTATTGTGATGACATTTTTCATGTGAGTGCTGGTTATTTTTGGTTTGGTATTTTTGCGAGGCTCCCTGGGTGTAATTATCTACCTGACAGTGGGCTTTAACATCGCATGACTTATCACCTTGGGGAGGAATGAGCAGCAGTACATTGTAATTTGGTAGCACTTTGACATTAAGCAAAGCCAACCGTGGCAATGAATGTGACCAGCTCGACTAACCACCACAAAAACGAGCCGTCGTTATTCTTCACAGAAAACACTGGGAAAAAAATGATCAATTAACAGCCGCTCCTTGCCTTTTGCCTTGGCAAAAGGAGACAAGAATGAAGAGGTGGCAGGGTGTGGGTACAGAATGCACCTACTGTGCCAACTGCCCCGCTCCTCCCCCAACATACACAGAGCAGAGGACAGATGGGAGGGCCACAGACATCCATCTTAATTATAGAGAAGACAACTTTCAGTAGAACGGAAGCCAAATAGACTACCCACGGTAGTGAGAAGAGCGGCTCAACCCTTCCTGCTTCACAACAAATGGTGCGACCCCATTGTTTTGGAATACATGACAAATAAGAGCTCGGTATCTGGTTGGGGACAGATGTGAAGGATGGACAACCCCCTTCAAAGCCAAAAAATTCAGCTCACAACATCTGGCAGATGGCCAAACTTCCTCTGCAAATGTCATAATCAACGTGGTGCAGAAATATGTCACATTTTAGGAAAGATAAAGGAATTTTACACTGTTCGTTTCATATCACTGAGTATGTTTTATATTGAATGGAGATTAAAGAGGCCCCTTTAAAGAGGCCACAGAGCCATCCACAACTACAAAGCGAACAGAGATAAACGAATAAAGCCGATTGGCAGTGTTTTGGTGTGATAGCCCAGAAAAAAAACGTCTGATTGAAAGTGAAGGTAGAGGATTTATCAAGTTTATTCCCTGGACGCCAACGGAGGTACCTCATAATGAAGACCTTGTGAGTCTCTGTTCCACACAACATGCAACACAGATCCTTCCCACCGAAGATTAGGAAAATGTGTGGAACCTCCTTCCCAGAGACAGCCAGAAGAAATGTGGAGAACTCACAAATCCCGCCCTGGAATGGAAAGCTTTTCTCCATGTCAGAGAATGTGGGATAAGAAGGATGTGGTCCAAGGAAAGGGGCCGGCAAAACAAGCCCGTCTTCCCATCTGGAGCAAGGAATCATATTTCATCTAAGTGCGGGGGGGGGGGGGGGGGGCCGCGGACGAAGCCCCGCCCCCCCGGCCCCCCCCCCCGCGCCACCACCGAGTCGCGAGCAAGGGCCCGCCCCCCACCCCCCGCG
>JABFDZ020000001.1:4552275-4562927 GCA_019775955.2 Pollimyrus isidori
ATGCACAACACATCAAATCTGGTTGGCAGCAGCACAAGACCACACTGGGTGTCACTACTGTCAGCTACAAACAGGAAGCTGAGGCTACAGTGGGCACAGGTTCATCAAAACTGGACAATGGAAGACTGGAAAAACAAGGGCTGGTCAGATATGTCTAGACCACTGTGTCTACTGCTGTGACATTCAAATGGTAGGGTCAGAATTTGGCGTCCATCCTGCCTTGTATTGACAATTCAGGTTTGTGGTGGTAGTGTAATGGTGCAAAGGGATTTCTGAATATATTATTTTGCTACAGTTTGGGCTCCTCATTGCCAGGTTTAAATTCTGCAGCGCTTAAATGCCACATCCTATTGCCGCTGAGCATGGTCCTCCCTTTATGACCACAGTGTACCCAGCTTCTAATGACTACTTCCAGCAGGATATCATGCCATGTCAGAAAGTTAATACCAATCTTGGACTGGTTCCTTGAATGTGACAATGGGTTCATTGTACTCAAATGGCTTCAGTCACCAGATCTCAATCCAATAGACCACCTATGGGATGTGGTGGAATGGGAAATTTGCATCATGAACGTGCAGCTAACAAATCTGCAGTGATTGCATGATGCAATCATGTCAACATGGACAAAAGTCCATGAGGAATGTTGTAAACACCTTGATCAATATGTTATAAAGAACTAAGGCAATTCTGAAAGCAAAAGGAGGTCCAACCCGGTAATAGCAAGGTGTACCTAATGAAGTAGCCAGTGAGTGTATATCACTCACACACCCACACACACAGGCAATTTAAAACGTGCAGCTGAAGATGCATGCAGAGGAAGGTAGACAGTCGGTGTGTGCATGCGTACGGGGCTGTGTCTGCCTGAATGAGATCCTTCAGTGCCATCAGTGTGTTTAAAGCACATTTACATGGCGGACGCTTCATTTGCTTCTCAGATTTGCCGTGTGGGTCGCGCAGCCGCTGCACTGGGTGCTCCTCGTCCCCGGTGGGAATGCGGCTGCTCTGATGAGCCATCGTACTCACTGGATGTCCCAACACAGCCACACTGTGGAGAAGTGGCCCCAGCCAAGCTTGCGGATCACATGGTAGCGTCCATTGAACAGGTCCCCGATCTTTACTGGGTGGTACCCTCCTGCCGGGGGTTCAAGGCAGATAGACGAGAAGCTGATGGTTAGCAGCTGAAGTGCGAAACCGCTACAGGCACCATGCATGTTTGTGGGGCCCTATTCAAAAAGTCACTCCCCAGATGTTTCAGAAGCTAAGCAAATAGCTAGTGAGTAGAGTTAGAAGCTTCTAGCTAGCTGGTTAGCAGAAGATGCCACTTTGGCATTTCCTAAATAACAGACATATTTATTTAGTAATGAGTGTAATGACCATTTGTGGCCAGTGGGGGAAGCCACATAAATGTGTAGTTAGAGAGGTGGTAAACATTGCTGCTGCCTACAATATACACACAGCCACCTGCAACTAGATAATGTATATATATGTAATAGTTATGTAGAAGTAATGTAATAAAACAATCTAGCGATCACTTAGCAAAGGCTCACACTAACAGAATGAAACCCCCCAAACCCACCAGAGGAAGCAGTTTCTTCACCAGTCTGTCAGGATCAGCTGGACCTTCAGCATTTATACCTGCACTACACACAATTTTACCTTGTAAACTGAGACTTTGTTATTTTAGATTTCCCTTGCTAACCACAACAGGATGGGCTCCCCCTTTCAGTTTGGTTCCTCCCAAGGCTTCTTGCATCAAGGCAGTTTTTCCATGCCACTGTCGCCTCTGGCTTACTCTCTTACTTGGGGGAGGACAGTGTAAAGCACTTTGATACAATGTAATATTGTAAAAATGCACTATAGAAATAAACTCGAATTGATCTGAACAAATCAAGCTGGTGCCTCTGCACCTCTCCATCACATGCATGGAGTGCTGTGGCGGCTGGGGTTCCCCCCCCCTCACCTTTACAGTAGTCCGCAGGGTCCTCCTGCTCCTCATCATCGGAGCCCAGGATTTCTTCCTCTGGCTCTGGTGGGGCAGCCGGCTCTGGGGGCGGGGGTGGTGGCGGAGGCGGAGGGGGAAGAGGCGCCAAGGGGGCTTTCTGCTGGTTCTCAGGCCTGTCGGGAGGGTGGGTGCACATAAGTTTACTGCGACATTACCTCAGGACCAGCCTAGGAGCCAGGAGAAGCTGTGGAACATGGGGACTCCCAGCACCTCCTGGGGCGGAGTGTTTGAGATTTCCCTCAAGACAATGGGGTGCGGTGAGAAAAGGACACCCATATAGAGGAAAGTGAGACTGCCATTCCAGCAGAAAAGAATGTACATACATACGTTGTTTATAAATAAAGCTCGATCGATCGGATTACAATTGTAAATCACACAAATATTTGGCGTGCAGAGAGTTGGGGCATTGCTGTCACATCTCGTTCTTCGTTTTGAGCACAGGAAGCCTGGGAAACAGTTTCTATGGCAACAGGCACACAGGATTCAGTGCGTGCCTACCTTCATGAGAGAGTGCGCTGTACTGCGTGTGTTAAATGTGTATGCGTATGTACTGCACAGGAGAATATGCATGCTGTGTACACTAGCACATGTGTGTGCCAGCTCTCCCCTGTATCCTTCAACGTATCCACTTTAAAGATATTGGATGCAGAAGGGAATTACTGGCATATTCCTCATTCCCATCATTCTTTACAGCACTGGATCTCTGCATAGCTGCACTCAGGGCCGCGTGCTCACAGACAGCCAGCAGCAAATGTACCTTCATGTCAGGCCTTGTTAAAGCTGCACCCAACATTCTGTGATGCAAATGCTCAGCCAAGCTGGCATGGCCAAAAACACAGAGGCACTCGCATGCATTCAGCTGCTCAATGCCGTCCCCTGTCAGGCCCCTCTTTCCAATTATAAGTGATGCAAAGCTTTAAATAAGCAGACCTCAATGTCTCCACAGTATGTGTGTGCTGAGACTATGTGCTGTTCTCTGAGCTTAGGACTGGTGTGTGTGAACGTGTGCATGTGTGCATATGCTGTACACTGTCCCTATGAACCGACCTGTCTGTAGAACGCTGGGCAAGTCCAGACCGCTCGGGTTCACACACTACAGGCTTTTTTATGGGTGGATAGCTACACTTACAGTCTAATGGCAGGCTCCTGTCTGGACTTGCTGTTGTATACACAAACACCCAAGCACAACAAACAGCTTGTTCAGCATTCTGAGTGCACATAATTTATATGCATATAATTTATAACAGGTAAAGCTATAAATGGTCCCCGGTCAGCTGAAAATCAGGATGACTAACCTGTCAAGCACTGCATCAATCAGTCTTATCTCTGCCTTACTAATCAGCTGCATTCCACCATCAATTATCACCCAGTTAAAATGTAAAGACTGGGACACCATGATGATTTATCAAGAAGGAAAGAATAAATGATGCTCCCGACATGAGGATGGAGACAGTGCTGACTTCATCTCTGCTCATGGCAGGCTGGGCCATTTAAAAATAAAAAAATATATAATATATATAGTGTTTTAAATTGTTCAAAATTACCCAGCATGCCCCCTAGGAAGCCCTACTGACAGCAAACAGCCTACGCAGCAGCCAAGCGTCGAGCCGCCCAATCAGAGCCGCCCAAAGCAGAGGATTAGCAGTCCTCCACACAGAGGACAGGCTAATATCAGGCCTTAATCGATTATTTGCCTCTTTCTGCTCTATTCACCTGTACTGACCATACAGTGATCACTGTTCAGTGGACTTCCTTTCGTTTCAACGGTCCTTCATTATTATAGCAACCGTGCCCCCCCTCCCTCTGCTCGGCATACCATTTACGGCCATGATAAACGCAACCTGGCTTCCAGCGCGAGTCCAGAGGCTCTGTGATGGTGCTGATAAACAATGGCCCAGTGTGCTGGAAGACGGCGAAGGGGCGCGCCATTCCACACCCGGGCTCGACATTTTCTCCCACCTCCCGCTCGCCCTCCGCACATCTCTGTGGTATGTCCTACGGTACGCCATCTTCTGATTTGTCGACGGGCAGGCCACCCGGCATGCCTGTGCTAACCTGCATGGGCAAATTCACAGGAACTGGTATCCACACAGACTCGTTCCTTGGGTGTGACCTTCACTAACTGTCGACCGGCTGAAAGAAACTCATCACAGGCTGACCCAACATACTACACGCTAACTTTCAGTTAGCACTAACTGGTACAATTGTTCAATAGCCTAGCAAAGCAGAGAATTTAAGGATTGTTTTCCATTTGTTCTGAAATCTGTTCGCAGAAAGGCTGTGCTCTCCTAAGAGAATGTTACCACAGTCATCTGCATGTCTCTGTGCATCAACTGTATATTTATATAAAGAATAAGAATAAAACATGGATGGCACTGTAGACTAGGTGCGCCACCGTGTGTGAGGTGGTGTACACAACACCCCCCCAGCCTCACACCTGATATCTTAGCTGAGCCCATTAAGTGACACTGATGTGACAGCCCATGACAGAAGGGCGCGGCGTGATGGGGACAGGAGAAGCACAGCCTGTGAATCTTGCAGAGACAATGCCATGTTTGTAAGTCTGCTTCTTTCACCATGGATGCCAGCATACTGACTTGGCTGACACATCAGCTTTTCCAAGCACCCATCCAACGCAATTCTGCTAGTGTCTAGAAATGCAACATATTTTAAGGATGATTTTCATGCCTGGTGGCGTAGCACTCCATGGTCCAGAACAGGCAGTCTTGTAAAGACATGTTCACTAACCTCATGTACCAGACTAACTAAAAAAGACATCCAGACTTCACAATTCAATATCAAGCTGCGTCCATGGGTGAGAACCACAACTTTAGATAAAAGCATCATATGTGAGCTATGAAGCTGGATTAAAGCAAGGCCATTAGTAACAGGAGTATGCAGAAGTAACAAGTCAGAGCCTCCCGGCTCTGCTCCCTCTCCACAGCCTGGTAGGCTGCTGGCTCACACAATCCACCCCCCCCCCTGTCAGAGTCTGCATGGAGAAGTGAGATCTCACTGCTATTCCAGTCCTGCTGACGTCACTGTGCAGAGCCTACACGCTGGCCGCCCTGCCTCATGTTACCACACATGCACACTGATTATGACACACGGATTATCGTCACGGTCACTTCCCATTGATTCTGCAGTGAACGATTCCACCTAATTCAGCCCCAATGAAACTCATATACAGGGTTCAGACCTGTCAATTTGAGTTTCCAAACACTGGATGTTGCCATAGTGGAGGGGGGGCTCCTCTTCCACCCTCATGAGTTTCGATGCATGTAAACATTTTTCTTTTTTCTTAAGCCCATTGACAATCATAATAAGAGACTATGGCTATATCTCCCCTCAGGTCCTGAATAAAAACAGTTTAAGTTTGTTATATATTAGGTATCCTCTATCACCTGCATTCGTCTAACCACTCATACACACATACCCTGTAAGCTCTTTAGCCAGAAACCCCCCCTACCTGCTGCACTGTTCCCTCAGGGCCCTGTGCCTCCAAAGTCGGAGTGCTCTCAGGGAGAGCCCCAGTGCCACCTCAGAGCGAGACACACTGAGATCCATGCGAACAGGAGCAGACGGCCGATGCCACTAGGATCTAACCTCTAACCACTAATAGGGTGAGGCAGGTCTCAAAAATTGCCATCATGGTCACATGGTTCCCTCACACCCTGGTGTGAAACCCAGCTGATGACACACAACAAAATGCAGTCATGCGGATGAGACTGCACGGCACACACACACACATGGAAAAAAAAAACATGGACACAAACATTACAAATGAACACAGTGACAGCACAAATAAAGCAGAGAGAGATAAACAAACTGATGAAGTCTCGGATGATTTTCAGACACGTCGCTGCACTTGTTTGATTCTAAACTGGGATGATGTGAAGGCCGGTGTGTTTTCCTTCAGCTCAGAGGCTGCTGGAGGGATTGCACCAGACTCTGCAGATGAGTTTGCTGATCCCACCCAAAGATAAAAAAAAAAGGTTGAAAATAGATTTGAGCAGATCAAGGGAGTTGAGTTACTGCGCTAGGCCAGGAATCTTCACTTGAGATTGGCAATTTGAGTTGATGCTGAAGCAACAAACATTATCATCATTCCTGGGCCAAAAAAAAAAAAACAAAATGCGATTTTAGAGCAGATTACAGCTCTAACGAGCAGCTGGGACCCAATGCTTACTGTCTTCCCAAAATTAGAATGAAGAATTGAGCAGGCCCTCAATCTTTCCACTTCTCAGTGAAACTCCACTGGGACGACTTCCTCCCAAGACTACCATCAACCCATAACCCTCACGCCCTCTTAATTCCATGACTTCCGACTAACTGACTATTCTGGGCTATTCTAGACTTCATCATTCCCGCGAACTGCCCCGAGAAGCAGGCTGAAAAACAGGAGTGGCAGTAACGGCTGATGAGCCATAAGCTGGATAGTGTGGCACCAGCACATGTGCAAGATGGAGGCATGACCCAGATGGGGGGCACCAGAGACAAGTGTGTCACATCTACATCAGCCCTGCTCTCCGTTCCTCTGGCTCATAAATCACTGTAGACCACCAGATGTACATGAGGAAAAATAGCTTCATGGCGAATGTGGCTAATGTGGCGTTGGGTGGAGGGATGGGAACAATTCCTTGGGCATCTTAAGCCCATGCTGGTCTTGTTTCCTGAGTAGGAAGGTTTCCTCAATCACAGAAAGTTGCCCCAACAGAAACAGGCAATTAAACTCGGAGTAGGATGAAATACAAACATGGAGAGAAAGTTCCTGCTTGTTGTGTGGGAAAAAGGAAGTCCCAGAGGAGAGCATATTTAAACATAGTCAACTACATGCAGTAAATGGCCTCTTCTACTTTACTCCTTCTGTGGGAGCCATTTCAACATAATGGCAACAGCCATTCTTTGGAATAAAGGCTGACAGCTGATTGGCTGTCTCTTATGAGAGAATGTTTCAGTAACAGGCTGCTGCTGCTGTTACTGAAAGTCATCCACCCTGTAAGCCTCACCATCTCATTTCCTACATGCAGTATCAGGTAGAGGAACAGGGTCACATGACTACCGGTGATACCGGTTGCGTGGATTCCATTACAGGCCATAGGGTCAGCTTCCCAGAGTCTGATCGTCTTCAGCAACGTACCAAATCACCAAAGTTTCCATCTTATGGCAGGGTTACAACGTGCAAATTATAGAGCCACGTGGTAAAACTTGATGTGAGATGTTACTAGACACAAGGATTCATGCTCATTCACCCTCTCATTTGTACTGCCGGGTTCCGAAATAAGTATAACTGTGAATGGCAAATGGAGTGAAAGAGACTCTAAACAACATACATTTAAGTCACAGTCTGCCCATTAATAGAATGGAGTAGGTCAAAGCTTGGATGGCTGTTACAATTTGGCACATGGGGGATGTTACCAGGCACTCCACTGCTGACCCCAGGACATGCTCTTGGTTAGCAGACAGACGCAGTCTAGAACCATCCACTTTGCCTGCAAACCTGACCTAGACTCCCAGACATGAGTGTTTTTGATGAACTTTACTTCCAAGCCTCATTAACTAGCAATTCATCATGTCTTATCGCAGAGACAGTGTGAATAACCAAGGCAGCCGTCTGGAAGATGGAGGGTGACATCCCTCCGATCACAATTAGACACGCTTGGCTCTGTTGGAAGCCCTGCTCTGATTGCTGATCGTCTAGGGGTGGGAACTGAACTGGACAATGGGGGCCGGGGCTCTGGGAATCGCAGTAAAAACACAGTGAGTCATTCTGGCTTACCTGCAGGCAGTGGCATTTCACCAGCTAGATGGACACACATGCATACGTGTGTATATCCCTTTGCATGTGTGCACGCACACACGCACGCACAAAGTTGGTCTTTCTATCTAAATGGGGACTGTCCATTTGTTTCTATGCGAAAAACCCTAATCCCGATCATGACACCCTTAACCCCCACCCATCCCTCACCTTAACCATAAGTAACCAACACAAATACAAGACTTTTGGCGTTTTCAGTTTTTTGATTGCAGTGACAAATTTAAAAAAAACTGAATTTCCACTGGTGGGGCACCGAAAAAATGGTCCCCACAATGGGAAAATAGCAGGTGTTTATCAGACTGTGGGGACATTTGGTTCTCACAATGCAATGCAATACATACATGACACACACACACACACACACGTTTGTAATTATATCCCTTTGTGGGGACTCTCTATTCATTCATTTCAATGGGGAAAATTCTAATCCCAACATGACAACCTTAACCCCTACCAAGCCCAAGCCTTACCTATAAGTAATCAAACAAAATACGAGACTTTTGGCATTTTTACTTTTTTGATTGCATTCACAGATATTTTTGAACCTGAAAAATTTGGTCCCCACAATGTAAAAAAAAAAGACAATAGAAAAAGTCGCTCATACAGCAGAAACAGTCTGAACTGCAGACTATGGTTAATGTTAGCTTCTGCTGTCACTCCACTCTGAGCCTCCTGTGCAGATGTCCGGGGAGAGAGAGAGAGAGAGAGAGAGAGAGAGAGAGACAGACAGACAGACAGACAAACAGACAGGCACACACATACACACACACACACACACACACACACACACACACACACACAAAGCTCCAGAGTGTAGCCCTTCATTTAAATGACCATCATGTAAATAAACCTCTGTCCCTATATATCCCTCAGTGCCAGGCTGAATCCCCTGGCTCTGCCTATTCATACTTGGCAAACGGTCAGGTGCTGGGCATGTGTAGTCTCTTCCAACACATGCATCACTATGATTACCTCAATCGAACGAGCAGTGTCACTTCAGAATATCGGGAGGTGGGCGGGCACAGCCCAGGATTTGCAGCGTCCAATTCAGACTCAGGCTGCATGCAAGTCACTGGCTCAGTGCCCATTAATCTGTCTGTAATACTGGGACCAGCAGGGCAGCACATTTCCATGTTATACTGCTGTTCATTGGTTTAGCGTATTTATTATAGATGCTGATTGCTCTACAGCTCGCCTCTACAGGATTATCTGAGAGCCTGGATGCTGGTCGTCCTGTGAAGGGGCACACAGCACGTAGGCCATGCATCATGCATCTCATGCATCATGTTCTGGCATCATACAAAACTACAGTATGTCAGACACATCTTGTGTCCCTTCCATGTCACGTACTGAACATGGTAATGGCCGAAGAAGATTAGATCATGCCAACGGTAGAAATAAGCAATGAATGTTTTTTTCTTTTTTTTTGGGGGGGGGGGGGGGGGGGCACAAGAATGACAAACGCAGGCAAGCAGACGGATGCAAAGGAGACAGGCACAGTTACCTTTCGGAGGATGAGGATTTCTCAGAGTTCAGGGACATCAGAAGTCAGGGGACCTCTCGCCCGCCGCCAAACGACAGAGCGACAACCAATGGATGGAAAAATTAGGACCCCACCACGTTCTCTCTGGCGTCACCCCCCTTCGACGAGTCCACACCGTGTGTGTGTCAGAGGGGGCCGTTGCCCACACCCCCTGCTTCAGCCTTTGGCTTGCTGAAGAGGATGGACGACAGCGCTCGGAGAATAAAAAAGCAACAACAATAAACAATGGAACTGCGTGCGAGTCAAAGCGACGCGACAGCACCCTCCGAAGGCCTTCTTCCTTCCTTACTTCCTTTTCACCCTCTCTGTATTTCTACTCTGCTGCTCTCTTTCTTCCTTTCTCTCTCTCTCTCTCTCTCTCTCTCTCTCTCTCTCTCTACTGCTGCTGGTTTCTGAGCACTAGCAGAATGTACAGACAATTGCTGGTGCTCCGAATATTCTCCCTCCCTCTCTCTCACTCACTCGCTCGGTCTCACTGTTGCTCACTCTCTCCCTCTCCCTTTCTCCCTCCCTGTCTCAGCACAGTAGCTGCAGCTCTGCACAACAACAGAGCTGCAAACACGTAGGACAGAACCACTGCCTGTTCGCAGTGCGGGGAAAAACAGGGGCTGGCTGCAGCGAAGAGGAGGAGGAGAAGGAGGAGGAGCCGAGCACTGAGAAACCGAAAGCACCTCCGTCTAAAGGGCCAGTGCCCTGCATGCTCCTCCCTCTCTCCGTACCACATCCTGTCGCTCAGGGTAACACCAAATGGCCCCCATTTCCTTGTCTGCCCACCCCCCCCGCAACCTCTTACTTCCACAGCCCCTGCCTCCACCCATATCTCTTTCCCATCTGAGGATATTTTTTCTTGGATTTTCCTCTTAAATTTGTCAGTCCATCTTGCAGACAGGCAGTGTCACAGACTAGGTGTTAGGTGTGGTTATAAGATAGTGGCTCAGTGAAATCCCTCCTGTAGGCATAATACTGGGGAGGTGCTCTCCCCTTTACTTCAGCTATGATGCGGGTGGGGGCTCTCTGCCCCTGCTGCTGCTGCTATGGTAGATGGGGGGGTTCTCTCCCCTTATTCTGGCCATGAAATGTGGAGGGGTCTCTCCCCCTAATATGGTCATGATACTAAGGGGTTCTCTCCCCCTGCTGTTGCCCTGATACTGTGGGGGATCTCTCTCCTTATTGTGGCCATGGTACAGGGTGGAGGGGTCTCTCCCCTTAATGCCCCCAGGACACCGGGGGGGCTCTCTCTCTTTACTGCTGCTATGATACTGCAAGGGCTCTCTCCCCTTACTGTGCTC
>JABFDZ020000001.1:4576120-4586821 GCA_019775955.2 Pollimyrus isidori
GTGTCCCTCCTGAGGCTGCTACCCCCGCGACCCGAACCCCGGACAAGCGGAAGATGATGGATGGATGGATGGATGGAATGGGTATATAATACAGAATAACAAAATCTTTGTTAGCGAAAAATGCCCTTAGACATTAAAGCTATATATACACAATAAGTATTCAATGCATTGCATTATAATATATTTAACGGTGACTTAAAAGTTATTTCTTGAATGGCTTGGGCAAGAAATCATGCTGTTGTTAACAGGAGACATTAAATACTAATGTATTTCAGCAACATTTAGTGGTACCACTTTACAATAAGGCTACCATTTGCCACTTATAAATGGTAGTAGCTCATTGATAAGAATAACACTGTGGTATAATTGGTTTATAATTGTCCAGTAAGGATTTGCAAAGTGTTACAACCTACTGTAATTAATAACCTGCTTATAACCCATTGACAATCTCTTTATAAGGGTAGCCTTATTGTAAGTGACACCCATTTAGTCTTTGCAATTGCTTAGTAAGGAAAAACAAAATATAATGCTTAAACATAATCTATATAAAACTTTTAACCTCTCCAACCTTTGAAACATGATGTCACATCACAAAAACCCTTTTGCATACATTGGCTGAGGTTTACCACATGCCATCAGTAGTCCGTCTCCATCACTGTCAGTCTGTGTAAACAAACCTATGTCACAAATCCTACTGAAAAAAATGGAGCAATTTGTCCACATATCATCCCTGGCCCATCTAAATGCAGGGCCTGCAGTCACCCTATTGAGATTATCCCCATCCTGCCATCTTTTTTTGTCTCTCCCCAAGTAACAGTGTTAAGACAGAAGCAACATTCCCGGAAATATATTATGTGAAAAACTGATGGAATGTTTACACAAAAGCTGGCTTATAATGCATGTTACCACAACAAGACAACACCCTAGAATGAGCAGTAACTCTGATGCCAGAATTGAGCTAAACAGCCTCCGTCTAAATTAAATAATTAAAAAATCAATACACGCCACGAGAAGAGGGCTTCAAATTACAGAGGGGCTAACAAACCTGCCAGAGACAGTGTGCAGTGATACACAGATAGAACATGCCAATGAGAGGCGGCTGAAGAGAAATCCCAGGGGGTTAGTAAATGCTCCTCCCCTCCGCCCCCATCCTACTGTCTGAGCTGAGCAATGGCAGCATGCAAGGTGGGGATGTGCACAGGAGAACCATCAAAACCAAACACACACAAACATGCATGCTCCCCCCCCCACACAGAGGCAAACGGGAAAGACTACCTGTACGATGGGTTCATCTGATAAATCGCAAGTGAAAGGGTGCAGAGGTCAAAATAAACACAGACTAATAAAAAGGTAGGCTTTGTATTGAGTCACAGGGCAGTTAGGGTGCAAAGTAAGTACACAAAGAGACAGCCAAGCGGGACGGGGCCAACATATTGATATTTCTTCATAAGGTAGGTGAGGATCCTTAAATAAGTAAGATGGTTACAATCATCACACACCCACGCAAAGCTGGAGCCACCTCAAGGAGAGGACACAGTGTACAGGATACCCCTTGTCAGGGCAGTTTCATCATCAAACAAACCAGACCAAATACACTTTTAAAATATTGCTAGAGGGCATAAATACTGTAGAGCTGTACTGTCTAATGTGTCACCCCTTGGCCACCCCAAACAATGGTTGATTCTAATAAGCAGTTTCTATGGCACAAAGGTGAAAAACAGCAAGTAGCCTTAATTTAGTTAAGCCAACAGCATCACTGCCATCAATATCAAACGCAACGAAGGACATGGGTATCAAACATAAGCTATAAACACAAGCATAACAAATGTGGACTTAAACTCAAGCAGTCATGACAGTTCCATTCCAAGAATGCCACTGTTTCACATGCTTCAGGTTTCAGCTTGATCAAATGATGGTTCTTCTAAAACAGCTGCAAATGGACACATATAACAAACACATACAAACAAGGGTCTACAGAGGATAACACTCCTTTGGTCTGTGTCATACCCTAACACCACCCAGGCCAGTCTTTGCAAATAGAGCCCCCCCCTCTCTGTCCCCACCCACTGATGGGGAATGCTGAAAGAGCTCCATTGTTCCCCACCTCATTTGATCTCTTGTCTTTTGAAGTGTGCGGTCCTATACAATGTGACTCCCTTCGATTCCAGGACACATCTCTGATATACGAGTTCACAAACCTTGGCCATAAGACCATCCCAGATGGACTTTTTTTGGTTCATGTTATGCCAGAATTTATTACATTTCTCTTTATAAGTATGCAACATGCCCCACCTTTCTTCTGTCTACCGGGAAAATAAACTAAGATTTCCTATAGTCCACATGGCTTTATTTCACTAAGTGGAGAATAAAAATGTGAAGCTGTTTAACCAAAATTACTCTCACAACATACTTTGAAAACATGTTTTGAAACTATTTGCAAAATGTGGTCCTGTCATGCAAATACAGCTCTACTGCTGGCATTACCCTGCTTCAGGGCAGGATCCTAGCCACTTGCATGTAGCCTATCACTTCTGTGCTTGCTGCATTTCATTCATGTCCCAAGGAGAGTCTCTTCAGGGACCCATTCAGCCTATGTGTCTCTATATGAGTCTGGGTCAATCGAATGGAGAAGCAATCCATCATTCAGAGAGCAAGTGAGTGAGGGAAGACTTTATGACATGATATTTAATTAAATTAAAGGACACGGATTGACACTGTCCTATGAGCAGAAGAGGTAAGAACAGAAGCAAACAAGTCTATGCAATTTAATTAGGGCACCAACAGCACCATTCCATTGTATATATGTGCACAAAAAAGTCAGACCTATGAATGCACCCTGGTTCTGCTGAAAAAATAACCATCAGTTATTGATGAGTGATAGGTAAAGCATCAACTTCCATTGTCACACTACCGATGTCTGTAAAAACAATATGTTTTCTGGGACATATGCCAGAACACCTTTTTTTCAGTACATGACACAGGGCAACACGTATTCCAATGAAGTACAAGAGCTTGACAGCCAATTCTCAGGCAACAAAGATCATTTCACTATATTCTATAACCGAAGTGCTACTATAAGCCACACTGAAGGAAGTGCCTTTGCGTCATTAAAATTACTCGTACTGGATTTTATGACATCAGGCCAAAATTATCCTGTGATGGAATACGATCTGTTCTCCACAGAACATCAATTGTGTGAACATCAGCTACAGGAAGATGGCGTGACGTGTTGCCAAAGCACTCAATTGTTACACCCCTTAACTGAAATACTGAGCACTGCAACTTGGTACAGCTGTTTACGCCCGAAACACACAAGCATCTGTTGCAGTTCACCAATTCAGTTTGAACAGGCAACTCTTCAAAGCCCACCCACCCATCTCTTGGTCTAGCAATACAGTAATCATGCTTACAGACTTGTCACATAAGCCTGCTGTGATAGGGAAAACCATGGACACTATATCGGACCGGTCCCAGACAGCAGTACTCTTCTTTAGACTTTAAGAGAGATAGACACTGCCAGTCCTTAATTTGTATTTGCACACAAAACTCTAGAAGAAAAGAAAGATAACTAATCCGAACATTACAACCTTAACCATAAGTAATCACACAAAAAAACATGTCATTTGGCATTTTTAGTTATTTGACTGAATTCTCAGATCTTTGTGAAGACCTGAAAAATAATATGTCACCAGAGCCATTTGGTCCCTACAATATAATATAAACATAATCCACACACACATACTTATATTCATGTCTTTGTCAGGACCTACCCAGTACTAACTTTAACCATAAGTAACCAAGCTAAATATTAGTCTTTTGACGTTTTTGTTATTACAATCACAGATTTTTATAAAATTGAATTTACCCCTGTGGAGGCCAAAAAAGTGGTCCCCACAACGTTATGACAGGTTTTTTTTTAATCACATTGTGGGGACATTCGGTTCTCACAATGTAGTGTACAAATACATAAATACCGACAGGTACAAACATTAATACACAGAGAAATATACGAATAGATCATAGAAAAATAGACATCCACAGACGTACACATGCAAACACAATCAGAGACACACACACGCGCGTTACATCAGCACAACAGGCAGCACGTCCGGGTTGCGGGACGTTGCCAATAGCAACTTCCAACTCGGCACATTTCGGCCATCCTGAAGACCAGGGTGTGATGGTCAAACAGAAGCCTAGAGCAGCCAACCCGAGGTCACTTTTATTCATACATATACACTTAAATTTACATTTATGTCCAGAGCGGCTCTGACAGGACAGTGACCATGTCCTCAGCGAAATCATTTTTCAGGAATAAGCACGGAAACAAAACACCGTGACAGCCGCAGCCCGTCCGGACCCCCGCCCCGCTTACCTTCGCTGTTGGGCTGCCTTGTCTTTTTTCCCCTTCGGCCTCCTCTTTCGTGCCTGAATGGCCATCACTAATAAGATTATGATACACGGAGCAAGTCCAACAGCAGAACGAGGGCCAGATAGAGAGAGAAGGCATCAGTTAGCCTGTTAGCCTCCGATCGGAGAACTGCTTTCCCGAAGATAAAATACAACAACACAAGCTTCACATGCCCATGGCAGCGCCCTAAAGTAAAGAGTTTCTGGGCAGGCGGCAACACGCATGACAATAGGAGTTTGTTACCTTTTCGGGAGCTCATATCGTCGTCCTCCTTCCCCAAGCGGCGCCCGGTCTTCTCTCTCCAGCCTTGCTCGGGAGCGCGTGCGTGCGCGAGCAGCCGCACACATGCATGGACTCCTGGG
Organism: Pollimyrus isidori; assembly: GCA_019775955.2. Classification (NCBI taxonomy): domain Eukaryota; kingdom Metazoa; phylum Chordata; class Actinopteri; order Osteoglossiformes; family Mormyridae; genus Pollimyrus; species Pollimyrus isidori. The sequence goes on from JABFDZ020000001.1 coordinate 4,580,894, forward strand.
CACGCGCAGCTGTCAGTGAAGCGCGGAGTGCGAGCCTTCAGCCCTCGTTAATTGGCGGGAATATCCGGCTCGGACTCGCGCTCACTGAGAGCAACGGCACTTCATTTCATTTTAGTGCCACATAAACAATGCTTAAGAAGTTACGTTCACTACATCGCTGGCTACATTTTTAATAACGAATAATTTGGAATATTACTAGTTTTAGCTAAGAGATGAGCGAAGAATTAGATATAACCAACACATGCCAAATGTTGACTAAACCATGTAAGAGAAATTGAAAAAACGATCCTTTTGCTGGTATACTATCTACTGTACAGGTTTGTCAACTATGGTCAGCCGGCTGGCGCGACAGGCACGCGCATTTACATTTTATCACCTTCTTAATTACCCCAACGCATTTGATGTATTTAATTTTAGGTTAATAATGTCGTAAGATTTCTTGCGTGAGAGTCAGAAAGAAAGCGTGAGTGTCACGCCATATGCGTGAGAGTTGGTAGCCCTCTTTTAAATAGATTAACAGACACAACATTTTCTAACAACTGTAAGCAGTAGTTTGGTGGAGTGTAATAATAAAATAGAGACACATAAGATAATTATTTGCATTAAACTGTGATCATACGTATTTCTCCACATCAATTCACAGGTTAATTCGCTTGTAAAGCAGGATTTTTGCAGCACAGACTCTCCTAGACCGAAGAACTGTAACCTCCAAGTCACTTAAGCCACTATACATCCGGATCTCTTACACAAGACGGTCACATATAAGCAGTAAATCTATTAAACACAATAAATTTAACCACAGGTTCCTTCGTCAATGTCTATACTATTATGACGTAGGTTCTCTTGAGAATGACTGCACTGTGAGCAATCGTGTGCTCTTCCCCAAAGCACACAACTATTGATACGTTTTTATTGCGCTATCGTATGTTCGTACCATGCGCAGTTTGTTCAATTAAGTCACCACTTGGTGGCGCCATTTCTTTGTTTATTCACACTCTGATTGATAATAATCAAATCTGTTACGACAATATTGATTTTTCATGATGGAAATACTATGAAACACAATAATCAGATGGCTTACATAAAGCACGAGATTCACGCGAAAAGATGACCAAGCTTATAAAGTTTGGTGATGAACTTCCTGTGATTCATTAGCAAAGCCTGTGATAAAACTTGGAATATGTACAGCGTGACATATATGTGAAAAGAATAATGGAGACAGATAAATATCACTGGGATATTTTCTTATCTTACCACTGATCCAAATCTGTGGTTTTTGAAACATGGATGCAGAAGACCATAGATATGCAAGAGAAGTTGTTTTTCTTCAAAATCAATAATTCATTTGACTCATTTATAAATGCAATCCTAGCTGTCTTAATGTGAGCAAAAATTGATCTTTGTTGTTGTGCAGGGCAGAAATCCAATATATAGTGCTGTCAGTACAGATCTAAATTACGAAAAAGCACTCCTGTGTAATGTTTGTAATGTAATCCTGGTCCCCAGACAATGTTCTTGATAAGCAGTATATTTGTGAATATATGGAAACTTTCTAACTTTTTTAAGACAATGGGGATTGGTGAACTGGGGTTTAGTGCTTTGATCAGATGCACTAGTTCCAATGTTCTGATCGATAACTACCAGCAATGTGTGAAATTATTATCAGTGACTGCGAGATCACATCAGTTTATGGTTATGTGCTTATATAGCCAAAGAAACTCTGAAAGGAAAGGTAGGACAGAAGGACAGAACCCTCATCAATGGCTTTCCTAATCACAATGCTTCATTAGATGCTAATCAAACTGGTTTTTATTAGAGATGGAATTTCAGCATCCCCCAGACACCCCATCTGCGGTTCAGTCTTGTCTAAGTAACAGATCAGGGGGCGGCTGCTGGAGCCGGCTTGCTAGGGAATTCACGGGAAGCATAAGCCGGGATGTGGCGTTATGCCTACCGTCTGACACAGTGCAGGTGGGCATGTTCTGCTCCTCACTCAGCATTTTTCTGGCCACATTATCAGCACATTATCACTAACCAATAACCTGCCTCTTACTCAGAGGTGGACATTTCAGGTCCAGAAAGTAAAAATCTAGGCCAGCATTTTGTTTTAACCATTCAGTTGTGTACTCAGTGGCTGTGAATCTTTATAATCAACTGGCTGGTCTGCATTTTTATTTTCTATACCTGAAATTTCCACCTCTGCTCTTACTGTCATGTCAGCACTAATAATTCAGGCAATGGACTACAGCTCACACTTGCGTCCCTACAGTACTAAACAAGACATTACATTAAACTGTTAAGGGACCGTTTCTCACAGGGGGTGTGGGGGGTTATACTCCTTCAGATTGAAAGCAGAAACCCTACTGAGAACTGAGTCCGGTTAAGAGTCAAATCCCAAAATTGCCCCCGGAGAAACCAATGCAATCATAGCGTGAACAGAACCACAAATTGGAACTATTAGTTAAGTTCTCCCCAAAACGAGCTTGATGGGTGAAATGACCTCCTCTTGTTTGTATACTTTTTATGTTCTTGTGTTCTTAAAAAGGTTTGTGAAGGCGCTGCGCTGATGTGTAGCCCAAGGACCCGACAGTTACTTTCGATGCATGGACGCCAACATCTGGGCCCTGGATTTTGACCGAGGTGCAACTCTCATCAAAGGAACTGAGTCACACAGCTCAGAGCAGAAGGGAGGCCAGCCATGATGCCACCTCTGATGACACCACAGAACCCCCTCTGGGGTTGAAGCAGCGTTCCAGGTCTCCAAGGCTCTGCTGACTGGGCTCGAATGGGCCCTGGGACAAGGCAGTACGATGATCAGGGATCAATCCGATGAACAGAAACAGTTCAAGCAATGTTCAAGCAGATGTACACCCAGCCCTCCTTCCCCTAGTTTTGATATACATGAGGGAGCATTCATTTAAAACATTTAAATTTATGCTTTGAGTACTAATGCCTGTCAAACCAGTCACAGGCTCGAAGTGTTTTTAAATATACGCATATTATTTTAAAATTAGCATTTGAATGTGCTTTGCCTAGTGCATTTGCTGCTTCGAGATGAGCAGTGGATTATGGGAAATGCATGGCACCCACCACTGCGGTGACAGCCGGGTCTGAGCTGGGCTTCAGCAGGGATTGGATCTGAAGAAGGCAGCCTGTGATCTCCTCTTGCAGCTCCTAACCACAGAGATCACGCCCTGCCTGACATTCTGCACTTCATAACTCAGATGCACTGATACTGGCATTGTAAAGCCGTGACATCGGAGCCTCACTACAGATCTTATTAATATGATTTAGAAAGTTGTTCTGCTGCTCTCATGAGTTATTTCTATATTTTAGGCATTGGCGGCAGCAGGGAATCCTATATTATGACTGCTTACCAACATGTAGGAATCCGGGGCTGCCCGTTTGTCCTGGGTCCTGACCTTATGCTCCCTCTCTAGCTTTGGGGTGGGGGTTACCAGGCTGCTAAGGGGTGCAGAGGGGGACATGTTCACCATGGCACAGAGGGAGCGAAGCCGGGTGTGTACGGCCTCCAGCCTAGTAAAGGGGAAGCAGTGGGGAAGACTTTAGGGTGAGAGGCAGGGGACAGTCAGAAGGGCATGAGGGACACATCCAAAACAAGTGAAAGGAAGAGCAAGGAGCGCAGGGTTAGCCTCAAGAGTGCAGGAGAGAGCATGCAACAGCAGGCAGGCACATTGCCACAAGATAGAGAGACACATGGACGGGGAGGCACATAAGTAGAGAGAGGCATGGAAGGAGAGAGAGAGACACAGATGGAGAGGCACGGCATTCTGGGTGACTTGTGGCCCTCACCTATCGTGGCAGACACGTAACTGCCCACATCGCAGCCCTGACACAACGCTGGCTGCAGGAGTCATGGCAGAGAGCGGGGCCATGTTGAAGGCAAAGATGAGCAGAGTCTGGAGAAAGAGCACAGGACTCAGGGATATGAATGTCTGTGAGAGCCCAGTACAATGTTCACACAAAAAACAGGGCTTCCTCATTCCCTGCATGGAAATTACCAAGTTCTGGTTCTGCAGAGACCGATCTAGTGCTGGTTGGAACCACTGCATACAGAGCTGCTTGTCTTCAGCCTCAGCCCAGCAAGGGAGCTGCACAGGCCACAGGACAACGTCCTCTAGGGGAGCCAACTGTGGCTTAGCCTGAGACATGGACAGGACCAGGGCCGGAAACGGGAAACATGGACAGGGACGGGAATAGGGACATGGATGGGGACAGAGACGGGGACCGACCGGACCAGGGCCAGAAAAGGGAGACAGAGAGGGATGGGGGGTGGGGATAGGGACATGGATGGGGACAGAGACGGGGACAGGACCAGAAAATAGGGATAGGGAGGACAGGAAGGTGAGGTCGACGAGGTGCAGAAGTGCTGGATTAAATTACTCAGCTGTCAAAGGACACGACACAGAGATCCTGTTGGGGGACCCTGGGAGAACATACTCACATGGGTAGTACTGGACATTAGAAGGGTTGCGGGAGCTTCAGGGGCACAACACTGCCCCCTGTAGGACAGTAAGAATACACTTAAGAAACTGTGCAGCTGGGCCAGTTTCAGGGTCAGACTAGTGTCCATGACTATTGAACATAGGTCCTCCAAATACTCTGACGTCACTGTAACACACAATGTAACGCACCACTGTAACAGATACTCCCAAAAATTCACGATGCACAGCTCCCGAGGAACAGGCTAATGCGTGAGAGCACACCTGTACCTGGGTGGGCAGCGGTGCGGTGCAGGTTGGCGAGGCGGGTGTGGTAGTGAGCCAAGTTCACCCAGGTCAGCGGCAAGGGGCCAGGGCTGGTTCCAGCTGGTTCACCAAACCCCCCTTAACATTTAAAACAAAACACCACATCTACGTCTAGTTCCAGAAAAAAAAGGTGGCACACAAGGGAGCATGAGAGGTTACCACAGGGGCAGAGCAGGTCGTCAGACACAAAGGGAGGTAGAAGCTTCAGTGCAGTGGCCTGCAGGTGGCCACTGGTGACCCCATGGAGCTGGACTGGGCTGGCAAGGGATTTGCTGACCTGGGAGAGACAGCGAGAAGCCTGTGAGGCGACATGGCGGCGGGATTTAGACTGTGGTCTTTGATATGTATGCCGGCTGACCTGGCAGGCTGCTCTCACGCAGGCCCAGTAGCATAGGCCCTGGAGATCCTCTGGTGTCAGGGCTGTGGGCAGGGGAGGCGAACCAGTGCTTTGGGGAGCCTAGGAGGAGAGGAAAAGACACAAACACACACGGGTGAGTATACACATGAGGCAGACAGACAGAGACACACACGGGTGTGTATACACATGAGGCAGACAGACAGAGACACACACGGGTGTGTATACACATGAGGCAGACAGACAGAGACACACACGGGTGTGTATACACACGAGGCAGACAGACAGAGACACACACACGGATGTGTATACACACAAGGCAGACAGACAGAGACACACACACATGGATGTGTATACACACAAGGCAGACAGACAGAGACACACACACGGGTGTGTAAGGCAGACAGACAGAGACACACACACGGGTGTGTATACACACAAGGCAGACAGACAGAGACACACACACGGATGTGTATACACACAAGGCAGACAGACAGAGACACACACACACACGGGTGTGTATACAAACGAGGCAGACAGACAGAGACACACACGGATGTGTATACACACAAGGCAGGCAGACAGAGACACACACGGGTGTGTATACACACAAGGCAGACAGACAGAGACACACACGGGTGTGTATACACACAAGGGGCAGACAGATAGAGACACACACACGGGTGTGTATACACACAAGGCAGACAGACAGAGACACACACACGGATGTGTATACACACAAGGCAGACAGACAGAGACACATACACGGGTGTGTATACACACAAGGCAGACAGACAGAGACAC
>JABFDZ020000001.1:4586921-4603537 GCA_019775955.2 Pollimyrus isidori
AGACAGAGACACGCACACATGCACACACACACACATGGGTGTGTATACACAGGGGGCACACAGATAGACAGAGACACGCACACATGCACACACACACACATGGGTGTGTATACACAGGGGGCACACAGATAGACAGAGACACACGCACATGCACGCAATCATACACACGGTGGCTGTCAACACTCTCCAACTAGACAGGAAGCCTGTCAGGGAAACACGGGCAGACTTCAACTTGTGAACTCATGACATCATCAGGGGATGAATAATCAACACATTTGAAGAGCAAATTTCCAAAATTAGCATATTTTGGTTGTATTAGAGATGAGGCCGCCAATGACCTAAAGTCTGTTACGGCATTGGGAGCTACTGACTCGCTCAGTCCTCATGTACTCCAACAAAGAACAGAAAGCCCACAGAGATGTTCTTGAAAAGGTATCCTGTGGACTGAGTGACTTTCACCAAAGCAGTAAGCATCTAACTGCAGAATTGTCCTCCTGACAAACTTCAGGTGGCGACTCCCTAAAGAGCCGACTCCCTGCCTCCTGCCATTTCGGTCTCTGCATTTACGTATGATGTCACTGCATGAGTGGTGATGATGTTCATACTTGCTCATGTAGGTTATGTCAGTCTGGGGGATTAGAAACTGTCCACCGGGGCCAGTGCAAGCAGAGCATGCAGAGCTCATAATAAAGTAGTGGTAATTTTAAACATATACAAAATATTCTTGAAAAGGAACGATAATTAAACTTGCGAAGCTTGCAAGACTTTTTCCCAACGACAGAATAGAAATGTTCTAGTGCAGGGGTCTCCAACTCCAGTCCTGCAGAGCTACTATCCAGTAGGTTTTCTGTCTCACTTGGCTTCTGATGAGCCTCATCTGCTTCTGGTATTTACCTGAGAACAGGTGGGGCTCATCAGAAGCTGAGTAGGATAGAAAACCTACTGGATGGTAGCTCTCCAGGACCAGAGTAGGAGGCCCTTGTTCTAGTGAAACGTAAATACCCTGCTCTCAGCTAATTTTATCACTAAGGTTTCTAAATATTGGAATTACACTGGAAAACACCTTATACCGCTATGTAATGTTACAGTATGAAGATATGCAAAAGCTTGATCTCAACTCAGTTGTGATGTGAGAATTTCATGTTAATGTTCGTGTTAATACCGCATATTACCCAGCCCTACTTAGTATTTTTCATTTTAACTGTCTCTAGTCCATGGAGAGGGCATTCAAGTAAGAATTTAATTTTTCTTTTTACACTGTACTTTGAACATATAATTATGGTTTTGTAGCTCAGGCTGAATTTGGAAGCAGAAGAAACAGTCCCATTACATTTCTAAGACGCTGCACACAAAAATACACAATTTTCAGAATATTTTTTCTCTTGTCTTTGAAAATATTTAATATTTAGTGTCGAGTATTTAAAGGGTCCTCAGGGAACATTCAAAGCAAGAGGAACAGAAGACACAGACCCGCAGAGGTACCTCCTGCTGCTTCTCTCTGGCTGTAGGTGGAGTATCTAAGTCTGGTTCTTCCTGCAGAGACGAGACCCGCCACAGGTACAGCAAGGCCATCTCCAGGTAACACCGACGCGTTAACCTGGGACACAGAGCATAACTCTAATCCTGACAATGAACACCTTAACCCCTATCCAGCTCTGACCTTAAATGTAACCAACCAAACAAAATACAAGATTTTTGGCATTTTTACCCCCCACATAAAGATAACAGGTTGTCACGTTATGTAGAAGTAATACATACAGTACATAACCCCACCCCCCCTACACACACACACAGATACAGAACCTGTTTGGTGGGACTGTGAGTGGTCCCCAATGATAAAACGTTCTGAGCATTTGGAGGGGAGGGGGGTGACAAAAAAGTTAATGGAGAAGATGAGGGCACGAGGGTTAGGAGAGCAATTACACCGTCTGAATTAAATTGTGTTTTGATCCAGATGCGGACTGGCGTCGGTCCTCCAGTTGAGTAGCCCTAATATAGTCAGTAGATTTACTTTACGTCAGTGACCATCACACAGAATACTTTAGTGGGGAGGCGGTGAGGGCAGGTTTATTTCCAAGGGGGGGTGGTTTTTGGCTGGGACCCACATGCATCCAATGACATGTTGAGTGCTGCCCCCCAGCACTTTGCAGAGACACACTCGCTCACCGTAGGCTATGGCCGTGAGCCTGTGTAATGGCGATGGCCTCCAGAAAGGTGTCCACAGCGCCCTGGGGGTGATGCTGGTCGAGCACAGCCAGCCGGGACTCTGCCAGCCCTGTAAACACAAGCCCTCAGCGCCGCGTAGACAGCATAAGCCCATCCTGTAAATCAGTCATCCCCATGACCCACCCCTGCTGTAAAGGCTGTCGGCTTCCAGCTCTCTGTCCCTGCTTGCAGACACTCGGGAAAGAACCACTGCAGAGTCTAGAACCTTCTGGGCTGACTCCCACTGGTTATAGTCGGCGCTGGCGGAGTTTGCTAAGTCCAGCAGCAGGTTTTGTCCTGGGACCAGAGGTAACAGTTAAAGACGCATCTCACTGACCCCCCTGCCTGCTGATACAGAGGTTGTTGTATGTAGTGGTCTTACCCAGGCGCATGGTAGCCTTAGCCAGCAGGGGGAGCTGTGGCAGATAGATGTTTCTCATTTCCAGCTTGCTGGGCAAGAGAGCTTGACCCCCTTCTCTAACAGAAATGGACTCTCCCAGGGCAGAGAGCTGAAGAAAGTGAGGGAAACAGGACAGATGTTGCTCTGACATACAGTATACTTCTGGGGGTGTCTTAACAGGAGGGGGGAATACGGGCAGGAGGCAGGGATGACAGGAGGGGCAAGGACCTGCTGCTGGAGCAGCTGCTGGATGAGTAGGTAGAGGGTACGGCTCCCTGTGCCCCTAAGGTCACCGAGCTGCAGGGAGGCGCCGGCCAGCGTGAGCAAGGAGCGGAGAGACAGGCTGCTGCGTCCCGACAGGAGGTGGACTGCTTCCTAGGACACACACGCATGCATGTTTGTGGCTATATATGTGCGCGTGCCACAGATCGTCATTAAATCTGTACTTCTCGGAGGGTCAACAATGCAATATTTAACTCATCAAATTTAATTTAAAGTAAAGGAAAGGGTGGACCATATACTCCTTATGAAAAGAATTTAATATGGGTGTAAATATTAGTTAAACTTAGTTTTCCTGTACAAATATGATCAGCAGGTGGCGCTGTTCTTACAGGTCTGACTATGGCTGGGTGTAACTGTTTTGGCGGGTGTTCTGCATACCTGCAGCAGCGACAGGCTGCCCTCCTTGGCTCTCCCTCTGTGCGTGTCTAACAGTGCCTCCTGGAGGAGAAGGACAGCTCTGCTGTCAGGGTCTCCCCAGGCCTTGGCTTCCTGAATCCCCTCTTCCAGGAGACGGGCTGCTTCCGCGCTGCTGTCCACACCTGCACACAGGGAACATCACTGAGTACAGCTCTCGTGAGCCTTCCTCTGAACAGGCCATTCTGTTCCTCTCATCTGGTCTGGGCTGACACCTGGGTGGATAGCAGCTCCAGGGATATGTGCAGTCAGAGCCCGGACAGCTGCCAGCCGACTGTGCAGCCACAGCACCCCCAATCTCTCACGGGCTTCCACAGTCTCAGGAACATCGTAAGGTTCTGGCTGCCTGTGACTGTCCTGGGGATGAACACACAGCAGCCATCTTGCAATTGTATTTCCCTGCGTTAGATGTGTATCCCCATTCTCACACCTTATGAACATACACACACAAATGCTCACAGAGCATGACACACCAGCTCTCATAACACTGTTGACCTATGGGGTGATTCTGGGATATGGAAAGTACCTGCTGGACATAAGAGTGTGGTCTGTGTGTGGTCACAGGGCTCTTTTCCTCCAGCAGGGGGGAGTCCTGGAGCAGGCGAAGTGCTGACGCAGCCCAGTCTGCACTGCATGAGGCACAGAGCTAAGTGAGCTGACAGGCTTGCTTCACAGCGCCACCTTGTGGCCACTGGGAAGAGCGGTTTGATTCCATACCTGAGCGAAGCTCTGCCTTGCTGAAGGGAGAGGGCAGACAGCAGCAGCCTTGTCTCTACAACCATCTCCAGCTCCTGAACATCTACCATGAGCATATCCTCGTTGGCCGGTAGGGAAGTCAGGATGCCTTTAGCCTCTCTCAGAAGCAAGGCCTGCAGAGTCACAGGAGAAAGCTATGGGTCTGTGATTCTCTGACATCCGTTTCATTGCATGAACCAGGCCCCATGTGATACAATCACGTTCAGGGATTTGTTACCTTGACGGTTCCAGGGGTTAGTTTCTCACCCTCTTGGTCTAGCAGAAGGCTATGAGGCTCCTTGGCAGGGCTGTCCTCCTGGCCACTGTTGTCCTTGTCACTGACAGGTGAAGTCCTGAGCCCACGGGTGCTGACCTCTCCTTCATAACAATAACAAGCCCATTAATATCCGTAACCAACTGTGCACGACCTCAATAACTATGACTTACCCCCTCGTAGCCTCTGCAGAAGCAACACAAACGACCCCATATATACTTCAGTAACTAACCCTGATCGTCCACTAATTTTTTATCATTCTTCTCATGACTGGTTTATGGAAATTTGGAGACGGCAACCAATTAAGAGTATTTTAGAATGTACTTTGGCTTTAAGTAGCAAAAAGGCTCAAATTACAGGTCTTCGTCGACTTACGGCCTATCCAATTTAGGACCAATCCACTTTACGACCATGATTGCAGCTCATATGTCTGGCAGCGCAAATGTTGCCCAGCTGGGCGTACGACAGTTTGCGCACCAGTTCCCGGCAGCACTACCATTCCCGCGTGCACTAAACCGCTAACTGTTATCCCAGTAAGAGGATAGTAGAGGAGAGTAACTATAATGAACCAAGAAAATCAAGATGTATTACAATAATGAACAGAGGAAAGTGATTTATAACAATACACAATGAACAAAGAAAATTATGATAAGGTATGACTTAAAAAATTTTATAACAATACATTACTGTACAGTAGGCTATACATATGCGACTTATGACCAAACCAGTCAGTCGTAAGAAATCATGGTCGTAAGTCAACGACGACCTGTATATTGCCATATCTTCAAGTTTCAAGGATGTACTTTGAGGGAGCATTTAAAGCAAGCTGCAGTGGCTCTCCAAAACCAAGTGAGTGCCTGCTCCATTAGCACGTTAGCATACCTTCTCCCAGGACTGAGTAAAGGAAGGCCCACACCTGCTGTGTTAGCATGTTAGCATACCTTCTCCCAGGACCTCAGGCAGGCTGTGAATGGAGCTGCAGAGGCCGAGGATAAGCTGGGCCTTGGCCAGGCAGAGTCTCCTGGTCAGCTTGGGGCCAAACAGCAGGGACATGTCTGAGCTCATGCCTCTGTTCATCAGCTCCTCCACAGCCTGGAGAGGATGACACCACGTGTAAATAAGCACAGAGACACACACAGTGAGGACACCTTGGAAATCTCACACACCCACCTGCAGGTTACAAGGCTCCAGGAGGGGCTTGCTCTCATCAAAATTCATAACCTTAAAAAAAGAAAAAGTGTGTGTACCACTGTCTGCCAGTAGGGGACACTAGTGCATGCTCCAGTGGAATGGTAGATGGTGGAGCCCATGAGTTACCTCCTGTTTCTCCACTGCTATGAAACTGCCGTGAGGCTGTGGGATGTTCTCTCCCTGAACCAGGCCGACCAGTTCCTTCACGGCAGCACTGAACATGCTCAGCTCAGTCAGGACCTGGACCTGAAAGCCAAAACTCTACTGTTACAGGCTTTGCTCCACAAGTAATATCCAACCAAAGCAAATTCACTGCACCCTGCACTTCCATGATGCTCAGCTAGCGAGGGACCAAGTATGATAAACGACAGACAAGTTCCTGGTGGTTTGATAGCTATTCCAATCAATCAGCTCAGGGTTACCTGAATTCAGAATGAAATTATTTATACTGTACGTACTGATGCATTTCTTACAGTAGTGAAACATGATTTTTCCTAAATATATGGAAAGATAGCTTGAAGATTTAACAAAATGAAATAATTTAAGTGATAAATGTACTTGAGTTCAGTGTAAAAGCCTGTATGAACGCTGCTTTTTATGCATTTATCTGAGGCTTTTATCCAAAGAAGCAGTACAAGGTTACAATTTACATATGCTGCCTGGGATCGGAACCCGCAATACTCTATCTGTTGAGCTACAGGAACTCAGCTTGCCTAGAGGTGTGTTTGCCGCCAGTGATGAGAAGCCAAGCCCTACCTTTCTGTTTGCCAGTAGGACTCACCTTCAGTATTCGACCACTAACTGTGCGGTGCAAGTCCCGACACACTGATCCAACCAAATGCAGGTAGAGACACAGTATGGGCAGAACCTGCAACGGCACGACAGGCCATGATAAGGTCAGAATCAATACCTTTCAGCAGTGCTGTGAATGGCTTTTGTGAGGTGGGACAGTATGAAAGTGCTGAGTGACACCGATGACTGGTGTAAGAGAGTAACTACCGCAAGGAAGTGCCCACAGCCGTATAACCAGTGGCTGAGGAAGGACAAGCTGGCCACAGCCGTGCTTAGGTGGGCCCGGCCTGGCTCGGGGAACAGCTCCAGGCCTGGTATCAGCTCCTGTCCCAGTACGTAGGTAGAGTACTGCCAGTCATGTTGGGGGTGAGGCAGTGAGGCTCCAAGCAGCCTCTAGGGGAAGACACAGAAACCCTGTCAAATAATATTATCCCCGATTCCCACCATCCTATGCTGGCTATATCAGGCTAGCTATAAAGAGCTAACTTTAAGGGTTAGATTAGGGTTAATACATTGCTTACTCATGTAACGTGTAACTCTGCTCCATAAGGCCAACGCTTGACCTAAATATCTAGGTGTTTCAGCAACTCTGAGGCAATTTTGATGACTAGTTGTTTTTTTGATATATTTGTTCAACTATTTTCACATTTTTTATTTTTCTATACCCCTCTTGTGATATTTTCTATTTATTGGGATATTGTATTTGTAAATTATTATGGCACTGTTTGGTCTAGGGGAACAGCATTTAATTTTTTATGCATGTGAATATACTGAAAAAGTTGCAATAATAATTTGATCTGAACTGTGTACCTTGAAGAGCAGGACAGAGAGCAGACAGCAGTTTGTGCGCTGATTGAGGTCAGAGGTTATGAGATACCTGTGTGAGAACATGTGTTAAAGAAAGCCTATAAAAACAGATTGAGTGTGTGTATGGGTACATGGGATTGGGTGGATAATGGACTCACTGGGCAATCTTAGCAGACAATATTGCTCCCTGGAGGCAGCCCCAAACCCCAGCCTGACGCAGGACATCCTGGGATGTGACGCCGCCCCAGGAGACCCCGTCCCAAGAGCCCAGGACCCCTGATGACTGCAGGGCCTCGTCCAAAGCTTTGCTCCAGCAAGTCAGTGCGGCCCTTTGGGATAAATAATCACCCTCACGGTAAAATAAACAGAGGCCTAAAGCATAGTATGTTCTATATCCATTTAATGTGCTACCGTTTGTTTCCTCTGAAGAACTGCAAATCGCCCAGGTCATGCAGGGCCAGGACGCTGAGGGAGTTCAGCTGATTGGCCTGGAGGTATTCTGTAGCCAAAAACAAGAATCTTAACAGCAGGGTCTCTGACTTCCTCCATCAGGCATAGTAGAAAAAATGCAGCTAAGACTGGTCTAAGCCTTCTGCAGATCAAGGATGTGGAAAGAGAAGTGCAGGGAGGTGCATTCTAGAGAAATCTACTTCTTACTGATGGAGCTGTTGTAGGAAGAGATGATGGTATGGAGCTCAGCTGGGCCGAGGGGGCAGCTGCAGACAGAAGCCAGGGTACTGAAGTCCTCACTGGAGACGTCAGGAGGGCCTGTGGTCGGCGTGGCGTCGGCAGCCGCTCTGAACTCCACCCTGCCTTGTGACTGACCTTTCCCGCAGAATGGAGCGTCCATGTCTGGGTCAGAAGACGACATGTGTCAAACCAAGACCGCAGATGTGTGACGTAAACGCCGGTCGGGACTCACTGGGCTGTGTGCCAGCCAGCGCTAGCTGAAGCAGCTCTCGACTGTGCCGGAAGCTTCTCAGTGCGTAGCTGGTGAGCCCCACCTTCTCCCGGAAACAACACAGGGAGTTTTCCACGTCCAGGGGAACAGAGACCAGCATCAGGGCCCGATGCAGCTCTATGGCACAGGCCGGGGTGACCATTAGTGTGTAAAGTGGGAGTTCACAGGAGGGCTGGCAGTGTCCGCGCTGATGCACGTTTGACAGCCAGGGATCAGTCGGAGCAGCACCACGAGTCTCACCCGTACCTGAGCTACTGAGCGTTGCCTTTGCCATGGTCCCTCCCAATAGTAGCTGCTTCCATGTATAATTCCTGCATGTGACCTGGAACATGGGTTCCACATGGAACTTTATTGTCAGTATGTACAAACATACCAGAATTATCTGTGGTCCAGTGCCAAAAATGATGTACAGGACACACAGGAGAAACATTTCACAGAACAATATGTGTAAAGCTAAGAATACAACATGGATTGCAAAACAACAGAAGACAAATTTACAAAAGACACGGTGCAAGACGCCTTAAGGTAATAAATTAACATCAGAGGGCCATCTGCGAAAGTAGCTGCAAGTGGAAAGGAAACCATTATTCGAGTAGCAATGTGCACGTTTCATCGATGCAGAGCAGAATGAGCACAAACAGTCATACACTGTTGTTGTGCAAGTTAAACCAATATTGCAAGTAGACTGTTAAGGGAAAATGTCGTGCTAGGGAGGGAAGAGAATTTGGCTGTAAGAGTGTCCTCAGCACTGTCCCCTTGTTCTGCAGCAGAACTTCTCACATGGTTCCTGTGCATCGCTAGTCTCTGTCACACCATGAAGTCCTGTTCCTTCCTTGTAGACTGACCTTCTCGCCTGTGATCCTTTCTGTTCTTGTGAAGTGTGGCTGGGGAGCTGATGGCCCCCCAAACTGCTCCACCCTCTCCAACAGCTGCCACTGGGCATGGACCAGCAGGGGTGTAACTATGTGGGTGTAACGCTCCCTATGGAACACACATGATAATCCATACACAATGAGAGTCATGCTAAGCAATCAGCTGTGAGACACACACACAGACTCCGTCCCTGGTCCATACCCACCGTGTCACACTGTTGAACAGAAGAGCCAGGTGGGCCAGTGTCTCCCACTTTCCCTGAAAGAAAAGGAGCTGCAGCGTGTGCAGAGTGAGTGTCTTCATCCAGTGGAAGTTCACCAGTGTGCCATCATCCACTGGGGTGGAAAAATGCAGGCTGGTCTCCATCTCATCATCCTCCTCCTCAAAGGCCTTCCACAGCTGAAGATGGTAAGGGGTACTAAGTGCCGTGATGGATGCCACAGAGAAGAAATCATGTACAAGGCAGCAGGATGGTGGCGATTAAGGACAGACTTGCTGGTTTAAGTGCTAGGATGATTCTCTGCTGTTGTGCCCTTGTGCAAGTGGATTCATGTGTACCTGCAGCTTGACCATCATGTCCAGGAGCAAATCGGTGGCCAAAACTAGCAAAGGGCTGAGAACATTGTACAGCTGGTCCAAGGACAGGCGGGCTGGCTGGTCCTGGGAGGGTCCCCACTCCACCAGCTGGGTGACGACGATAGCCTGGTCCCACAGCACCTGACAGGTCCACTGCAATGATGTCCAGAGCCCCCCGCGGTGGGCCAGCACCTGCAAATGCACACGCACATGGAGACAGAGACGGGATTTAACCAAATGGAAAGTCCTTTCGTATTTGGATAGCAGAGACAGTTTGTGTACAGAGTGATAATGTGGCCAAAAAGTTAGCAACACCTGAAAAAGAACAGAGGGGCACATCCATTACTGACCAAAAATTATGTTGTTTAGGTGCTCTTAAGGCCCAACGAGCATGCCAAATGGAGTAACTCTCACTACAAACACCTCTCTTTGCTAATCTGCCTCATTGGAATTCCATCCACTTCCATGACATGGTGAGTTAATCTCGTAACACAATCCTTATTGGCCTCCTATCTGCAAGGATTTGACTGTACACTACAAGATGAGAACAGGCAAGCTGACTAGCTGACCAATCAGAGCATGCTGGTGTTTGACAAAAACTCTAACAGAGCATTTTAGACAGAGTGAACAGAGATGCACAATATAAGTAAAATAACATTGAAGCATATAAATCTATTCTTGTAGACCCTTAAAATAAAATCATGTACAGTAAAAATTAGCATGCTAAGGCCCCTTTAAATTTCATTTTCCCTCCAAAAAGCATCAAGCTTTTTTCAATCTGTTTTCCGTCTATTTTTAAGTTAAAGAAATAAATCGGTTTAATGTAGAGATTCTGGAGTCTCAATGGTTCAATGCCATTCACAAAGGTGTGTGTGTGATTCTGACAGCTACCATGGCCCTCCTGAAGTGCGTGGCAGCTTTCATCAGCGACTCTGGGGGTGCAGAGAGCTCGGACCGCTCTCCACCATCGTAAGTTATCTGGGAAGGCAGCGGGGGTGTGTCTACATCGTGGTAAGCGTGGTTTGGTTCTTCCTCTGATTCTCCCCTGGCACCTGAATCAGGTTGGCAGGCAGATTAACAAGGTAATTACCTAATGTGTCATTTTATCTAGAAGCACTAAACCGACAGGAAAATATTCCACCTTTTGTAGTCATTGCAAAGTTCCAGATCCCTTCCCAGACATACCTAAAAGTTCACAAGAATATGGGTTTTCTGACACAAACGAGGCAATCGCATGCATGATGTGGGACACTAAAATGACAAGAGGGGCGTACCGGCATTTGTCCCAGGCTTCCTTCGGGAAGATTTCTCAGGGGCTTGTGAGACGGCTCTGAGGGGCAGTGGCGGGAATCTGAGAGTTTGGTGACTTGGTGGTCTGTTCCTCCACTTCAGCAGGGTGCCCACATGTGCCAGAGAGAAGCTGATAGAGTGCAAGTGGCTGTATCTGCATATGAGATTACAGGCCCCAGTCAGGATCCCAGACATCCCACCCTGGGCACACTGATTCCAAGGGGTGGGGGTGTGGGGCAGCCAGGGGCAGGGGTGCTGGTTAGGTATTATCTTTGCTTGAGAATATACTCACCTAACCCCCAAATACTATATTAATGCTACTTTTTAAAACTCATATAGCATGGAATAATGTCCTATCGACTCCTATCGGGGGAGGGGGTGTGCTGGTGGCAGGATTTGTTGACGGGGGGTGATAATGCCAATAAAATTTGCTGACTGGGGCTAGAGGGTGGTGGTAAAATTTGCCGACCGGGTGGGGGAGAGTTGCGGGGGTGGTGTTTGAGGCTCCAGCCCCACATGCTTTCTCAAAAGTACTGACTTGTTTAGACTTTAAGAAATAACTTAAACTTTGAATCACCTTGTGTTAGTCTCACTGACTGGACCAGTAAATCAATGGTGCAAGAGATCTCATATTACTGAGAAAATATCGCCCCCTATAGGTCCATCCTAACATTTTCATGGGGTGTGTGTATCACCTTAGTTAGCAAGCTTGCTAGCTAGCTAACTACCTTACGGAAAATAAGAAACATGGACATAAAGGTTTTTAATAGCAGTCAACCTAAGCCACTACCCACAGAAGGGGGATCAGCAGCATCAGCTAGGACAGATGCTGCTTTGTTAGCTGGCAGCAGTAATTCTTAGGCTGGTACTGTAGCTGGGCATATCGCTGGGACATTGTTCATTGTTCAGGTGTTGGGGAGCTGCTGTCGACTGGTGGGAGTTTGGGTTCCTGTTGGCTGGCTATGTAGGCCATGCCTGCATACCTGTGCCAGGGTTGGGGCCTGTGCCCCCGCTCCATGCTTCGCCGCAGCAGGGTGATGTGTGCCAGCCCCAGGCTCAGGTTGAGCTGGCAGCGCCAAGGCCCCTGCTCCAAGCACAGCTGGCGCAGGTGCCTCCGGCGGCGGTTTTGCTGCAGGACGACGGCCGCGTGCTTCAGCAGAGCCTTTACTTCCTGGGACTCCCTGAGGCAGAGTCACGGCAGGGAGTCACAGCCTCCACAATGCAGAGTACGAAGCGAATGAGTCGGCACAGTGCAGGGGCCACACAAGTCTGGGCCTCACCTGCCTGTGATCTGGGCCCAAGGTATGGACACCTGCTTCTTCTCCGTCCTTTTACGGTCAGTCCTCAAAACGCCAGTCTTTGGTTTCTTAAAATAATAATCAACAAAAAACTCTTAACTTGATGAAAATAAGGATGTGGGACTGATAGTATATTTTCAACTAATAATGATAATAATTGATACTTTATTGTCCCTGTGGGGAAATTCTCTTTGCACCTCCCCCACTTGCTCTCTGTAGGTGAGAAGCTGGCTGGCTGGACAGGCCCCTGTTGAGGCGCCCAGGGAGCATGGGGGTTAAGGGTCCTAGTCAAAGACCTGGAGGCGTGCCAAGGCTGAGCTTGAACTAACGACCTTCTGGTCACTGAGTCTTAGCCCCAAAGATGAACACTAATTTTTTTTGAGGTTTTGAATCTGATCTGAAATCAATTTCATGTAACATTTTGAATTTTAAAAGTGAATGTAATCAGCCAGAGTATGCAGCCAATCTTGGCTGTCACCTTGCTGTACTGGATCAGAGAGGATGTGTATTTATTCATTTCTGCTTTGCTGATCTTCTTCCCGGTGAGAACCTCATCCTGCCTGCGGACAGGTGAGAAAGAGCAGACCACGTCCCGGGAGAATAAGACAATACTGGCATGGTGGAGACGGATTTCCTGGCACACACGCACACAAACCTGTAATCATACCTTTGTCAGGACCTTCCATTCATTCCATTCAAAACCCTAATCCAAGCAATGACAACCTTAACCCCTACCCAGCCCTACCCTTAACCACAAATAACTTAAAAATATGTTTTTTATTGCAGTTACATTTTTTTTTATAAAACTGAATTTCCCCTTGTGTGGAACAAAGAATTGGTCCCCACAAGGTCAAAGTAAGAGTCCCCACAATGCAACGTATACCTGGACCACAGCAACACACACACACACACACACACACACACACACACACACACACACACACACACACACACCTGCTAAGCCACGCTAAAAGCTCCTTCCCCCACTGCAGCACAAGCTCCAGCCGATCCTCCCGCACCCCCCTCTGCAGCAGGTGCACTGCGAACTCCAGGAAGTCAGGTTTCTGCTGAAACTTCATCACTGTGCGTGGCAAACAATGCACGTTACTAAAGAGACACATGCATGTACACGTGCATGGAGAGGCATTTACAGTACACCATATACTTATGGTATACAATGATGTGTATATGGTATACAGTCATATGTATAATATATAATGATGTATATGGTATATAATAATGTGCGTGGCACACAATGCACGTTACTAAAGAGACACATGCATGTACGCGTGCATGGAGAGGCATTTACACCATATACTTATGGTATACAGTAATGTGTATATGGTACACAGTCATATATATGCTATATAATGATGTACTGTATATGGTATATAATAATGTGTGTGGAGTACAGAGTCACTAAAGGCTCACTGGATCACAGGCAGCATTGTGAGTGTTTGGCCGAGTGCCCCATACCCTCTCTGCAGGCAGATTCTAGAGAGCTGCTGTTGATCACTGAATACACCTGGGCTGGTTCCTCCAATCCAGTCAGGTTTTGGTTCTCTGGAGGCACATATCACACAGAGGTCAGGTGGTCACGTCTTCAATACACAGCTGCTGACTTATTACCCAGCCTTCAACCATTTACAGTCAGCATTGTGCACGCATGAGAAGAAAGCGCTCACCACTACTGGAAGAAGTGAGGTCACATGGCCCGGAGTCGACTACGCCCCCGCTCGTCGCTGTGCAGGTTTGCAGAGCCCGGAGCTGCTTGCTAGGCTCCTCATCAGTCAGGCCACTGCCTGCATCCCTCTGGGGGGTCTCCGGGGGACCCGACAGTACAAACAGCGCATTTAGAAGGCTCCGCAGCACCAAGCCACATACCAAATTAACCAGATTACTCTAAAAGCCAATTTAGAGCTGGTTAATTGTTATTACACTGGATAGTGACTTCATGTGTGCTAATGTAGTACGTTTTATATGGTTTTTTTAATTCCATTCTTAGAAGACTGGAATTCCACAGTCTGCTCTCCATAATTTATTAACTGAAAAACAGTTAAAAATGTATTCAGTTTTTTGTAGTGACATACTGGCTCAGGTCCACCAGAAACCCCTGCATGTGCAGCCTCCTGCAGAAGTGTTCTGCCCAGCTCGACCACAGCCGAGGCCATGCGGTACTGCTGAGAGAGACGCAGCACCTGTGCACACAAACACGCACATTGGTCACGTGGTCATGAACAATTACACGAGTGTGCAGATTCACTCAAGCATAAAACTTGGGATTAAACCAGGGTGCGCATGGTCACCTTGGTCACGTAGTAGGCCATGCAGGCCACCATGTGCAAGAGGGGATCCACGGTGGCTGCAGAGTGCCTTTGCTGAAGTTCTCCTGGAATCTCCTGCAGCACCACTAAGCACTTCATCAGCACCTGTAGAGATAAAATGATGAATCTTCAAACCAGTAGAAGCATGCTACACCTTTCCACAGACACACCTCTGTCAATTCAAGCCAGTGTAACTGACCTGTACAGCAGCCTGAGAGTGGATTTTGTGGTATATGAACGGGGTTAGTAGCCCGTAGCACCCCACCACGGCCTGGAGGGTGGCTCCACTGTCTTCCAGCCAAAGGGCCAGGTCTATTGCCACCAGAAAACGTTCACACTCAGCTAGCCTCACCTCCTGATTGGTTAAAAACAAATCCCATCAGTCTCTGCTGTTGCTTGTTTTAATGATAATATTCCTTTCTGCGGCAGCAATTTTATCACAAGAGTGCAGAGAGCCTCTTACTGTGGTGATAAGCAAACCACAAAGCTGCTTGACCAATTTCCTACCTGTCCCCAAATCAAGGGTCCACCATCACTCAGCATGTCACAGTACAGTGCCCTCTCCTGGACATGGATATCCGTCTGCATGAAGATGGAGGTGAGGAAGAGGCGGAGGAGAACAGGGGAGGCATGCTCCAGTGCACCCAAACACAGCCTGAGAAGGAGAAAGACAGGAAAAACAGGTCTATAAGTGTGAATTTAAAAGTAAAAGGTGGCATGTATCGAGGCAACAAGACTGTTGTTTTTCTTACCGTGTCTGGGCAAGTCGGTCTGCGGAGCTGCCGGACTCCGGTTTGGATGCAAGCAGAGGAGTGTGGGTAAAGTGCTCCCACAACTCTCTAGATGCCCTCTTAACAAGGGTATTGATCCCAGTCTGATAAGCTACCTGGTAATACCATATGAGTGCTTATCACCCAGAAACATAATAGCAAGTGATGTACAATTGAAATCAGGGTCAGCCAGCCCCTGGAGCTATTGAGGTTTAAGGGCCTTGCTGAAGGACGACCGCACTCTGCCGACTCTGGGATTTGAACCGGTGACCTTCTGATCACAGTCACGCAGTCACTCCGCAGACAAACACAAAACAAGACGTGTCATGAGCTTAGAGAGGGAGAGCTAGCACCATGTGTACCTGTGCCAGATGTGCCCATGTGCTCAGTGTGGGCAGGGGCAGAGAGGCCAGGAGTGGGTGGGTGGTCTCCCCGATGGCACCCCCTATCAGTTGGCCCTGGGCATCACATGCAGCCACAGCAAAGACATACCTGCGATTGGGCTGCAGCCCCTCCACTTGCAGCAGGCAATCTCTCAGAGCAGGCACCTGCCAGGGGGAATGAGAGTGGGCATAGTACAAAGGCTGGGGGCACATGACAGGCGCAGAGTGGAAGAAGAATTCTGACCTCTTCTCCGGTGCCTGGAAGTTGGGAGTCACCAAGACGCACTTTCAGATTGATACCTGTGGCCTCCCGTCCATAGAGGCGATACCAGCACACCTTGGGCAGAGACCAGACAAAGGAAAATTCCAGAATGATGTATGGCAAAATATCTTGGACACAAATATGTCTGAGTGTTTGTTGCTATGTGAGAGTGACTGTGTCACAGTGATTGGCTGGCAGTATGTTTGTGCTGTAAGTGAGTACCTGTTTGCCTAGGGCATAGGGAGCAGGAGTGAATATCATGGACTGCTGCGTTCGAAAGAGCAGGATCGGGGGAGGAGGGGCCTTAACCTTCCCGCCGGCCGCCCTGCTTGGTTCTGGCATCGCCTGCATCCTGATCAGCCTCTTTTCCTCAACCTCCGCTTTCTCAATGAGGGTCATGGCTTCCTGAAGCACATGGAATAAGGTGAATGGGACTGTAACACTGGGAGGAAAGTAGAAGCTTGATCACTGGAGAGACAGCTTGGGCATTATGGGATTGGACCCCATGCTGACCTGCAGCAGTTCCTTGGAATTAGATCTTCCTGTGTTGTTCCTGTGAGACAGCAAGGCCTTCTGCATGAGGAAGATGGCCTTGGAGATCCTGTTGCTCCCAATTCTCTCCAAGAGCGCACACTCTAAAGCAATGTACACGTATGATAAATACAGAACAGTCTTTGAAGTGTAGGTACTGAAACCCTTAGGCCAGGGGTGTCCAACTCCGGTCCTGGAGAGCTACCGTCCAGTCGGTTTTCTATCATACCCGGCTTCTGATGAGCCAC
>JABFDZ020000001.1:4612918-4628801 GCA_019775955.2 Pollimyrus isidori
TTAATTTAGCCCAGACTACCTTAAATCTGACAATTTACCCAGCTAAGCAAGAAACCCTGCTTTCTGGAATACCCCGCTGCATGCATGTTGTGCTGCTTAAGGCTTACCGTTTACCTCTCAGCACTGAATACCTGGAGGCTGTGAAGAAGACCCCTTACATGACCTTGGAGGAGCTGATGACTTTCACTATGCAGTATGGAGATGTTTACTTCCATCCAGTAAGTACTGTGGAAGACAAGTTCTAGCTGGATTCTGAGGAGGAATGTATGCTCTTTGTAAGGCTATGTTTTGTAACATGTCCCCTCCAATATTCAGATGCTAACTCCATGGCATTGGCCTTGGATCTCTTACAAGTGCTATTTGATTACAGAATATCTACCACTGTGCTAAGCTGGCTATTGGTGCCACCCTAAATCTGGTGGATGCCGTAATGACTGGGAAGGTGAGGAATGGCATAGCTTTAGTCAGGTGGGTCTGTTTTCCTTTTCCTCATATGAGAAGCTTCAGTAAAACTGCCACGTGAGTGGATATGATATTGTATTAATGGGCTGTCCCTTTTTCCTCTCTCCATTCCCCCAAAGACCTCCAGGGCATCACAGTCAGCGCAGTGCTGCAAATGGCTTCTGCGTATTCAACAACGTGGCCATCGGCACCCTCTATGCCAAGAAGAAATATAATGTCCGCAGGTTGTGGCCGCTAATGACCGAGTTAAGGTGTAAATCAGGGGTGGTGAACCTGATCCATGGAGATCAGGGGCCTGTACTATGAAGCGGAGTTACTGGGTTTATCAGGGTAACTTGTCCCACCTGATTTAAGGTGCCACAGTTTAAATGGACTTCATATTTGTTCACTTACATTTTGCCCAGACCAGTTAGTTAAATCAGACAAGTTACCCCATAAGTAGCCTGTAACCCGGCTTCGTAGTACGTGCCACTAGTGTGGGGTTTTTGGGGCGACCTCTCAGTCAGCCAATAACTGGAGCTGTGAACCACTACTTTATTAACGGCCGATTGAGAGGCCAACCCAAAAACTTGCACCCACAGGGGTTCTCCATGGATGAGGTTCACTTCCCCTGATGTAAATTGGTGTGGTAACAGTATTTGTTTCATGTTTGATTGAATCTAATATGAAAATCAGTATCTGTCTTCCCCAGAGTGCTCATAGTGGACTGGGATATACATCATGGACAAGGTTTACAGTACTGCTTTGAGGAAGACCCGGAGTGAGTCTTTGTTTTTCCTCCTTGTAATGGATCCTAGTATGGCCTGTGACCAAAATGTCCCTTTGGTGATCTCTCGTCACCTTGCAGTGTGCTCTACTTCTCCTGGCACCGCTACGAGCATCAGAAGTTCTGGCCGAACTTACGAGAGTCTGACTATGACAGTGTGGGCAAGGGCAGAGGGGCCGGCTTCAACATTAACCTGCCGTGGAATAAGGTCTGGCCAACTGAAGTTAATAGATGTCACTGTCTGCTGGTCACATGACCACCTGCTGACCGCCTGCTGTCCTCCTTCGTCCCAGGTTGGAATGGACAGCAATGATTACCTCTCTGTGTTCTTTCATGTTCTTCTCCCTGTGGCCTATGAGGTGGGTAAGACTGATCAGTCTGCTTCTCCTACACCGAGTTACTGCGATATTTTAAGTTCTCAGGTACTCACTACTATCTTTCCAACAGTATACCAACTAACCAATTAAATAACAACTGAAACAAGTTAGTACTAGCAGGATAAGGATTTGAGCATGTTTTTATTTGTCACATGCAAGGTATACAGTCAGACTATAACCAGGGCAATTAAAAGTTGTGAATTACGCCATAATAAAGAAATGCTAAAATCAATAAAGAACAAAACAGGAATAAAATACCAATATAAAACATATGTAACGTGGCTCAAATAAAGCAGCTTATAAGTAAGGATCAAGTATAATATTATGACTGCGTGAGGGGTACTTATTAATCTGATGGTTTAAGAGTTGAAGGTTAAAGGTCTGAATCTCTCAGCTCAGACATGCTTTCCACACCACAGTCTGGTGAAAAGGTAGTTGTAGGGGTGGCTTGGTGGGATTGTACACGAAGCCGTGTCAAATTACGCCATTTTTATTTATGATATGGTGTTGATATTCTCTTCTTTTTCAGTTTAACCCAGAATTGGTCATGCTGTCTGCGGGGTTTGATTCTGCCATTGGGGACCCAGAGGTAATTCTGGATGGGTGTAAGGTAACGTTTCTCAATACAGTCCTCTGGTCCTGCAGATAGTCCAGGGTTTGCTCCCTTCCAGCTCTTGGCACTGACTGTTAGTGTTGCCTCAGTGCTGTATATGTAGTAATGTCTGGCAGAGAGCTGGGAGGGAGGGAAAACGTGGACTGTCTGTGGGCCCAGGAGGACCTGGTTGGGAAACATTGTTGTAGGCAACGCAGTGAATAAGTCAAAAATAAGAGGATGAGTACCAGTCAAGTGCAGTGATATTACCCCCTTCTTAATGTGTGTCCTCCTAAGGGTGAAATGTGTGCCACGCCTGAGATCTTTGGCCACCTGACTCACCTGCTGATGTCTCTGGCTGGGGGACAGCTCTGTGCCATCTTGGAGGTGAGTCCCTCCCCATTCTAGCAATAACACACCCCATGTATTCTTGACCCTACTTATGATTTTGGCTATTGTCTTAGGGCGGCTACAACCTGACATCTCTTCCGCAGTCAGTGTGTCAGACTGTACAAACTCTGCTGGGAGACCCCGTCTCTCGCATTTCGGGGCTGAGCAGCCCCTGTAAGAGGTTTGTTGGCCTGTCTACCACTGGGGCATCTCACTCATTTGAGGCAATACTTTCTGGGGTGCATTTTCTCACCAAGGAATGATTTTAAACATCCAATCAAATGCTGGAAAACAGCAGGACTGAAAAACAAAGCTATGTAATTCATTATTATAGGTGAAATCCAGCCATGCCAATTAATTATTCAAGAATGCATTACTCTGCTAAAATAACACATTAGAACCTACTCCCACAGTGCTCTGGAATCTATTCAGTCTGTCCGAAGTGTACATCAGCAGTACTGGGCCTGTTTCACACATGTGGGTAAGTCCTTCCAAGACCATATTCCCAGCTACGCCAAGGCAATGTCTTCAATGTTTTTTGAAGCTTCCTGCATTGATTATTGACTTGGACTGTCTGGGAAGGTGCACATCTTTGTATATTGTTGATGTGCTCAACATGAATTCTAGTGCCTGCCTCCTTAGCTCAAGTAACCAGCTTAATCTGCTGACTTTTGTTGTTGCTCCCCCTAGACTGTAGAACGACCTGCATGCTCATGTTAGGTTATCACCCCCCCCCATTATGATACTTTAAGTCTCGTTTTATTTGTTGGCTTTTGGTCCTTTGGGCTCTGTTTAATTTGTGATTTTTCTGTTCATTTCATTTCTCTTTATAATCTGTGTGACATCTGTATACCAGCAGATAACTGAATCCATAGCTTCAAGCAGAGTTGGGTAATTCAGCTTCAGTGAATAAAAATTCAGACCGGGATTTTCTTTCACCCAACCAGCTGCGTACTCTGTGACTGTGGCTCATTATGCTCAGCTGGTTGGTTGAAACAAAATCTTTGTCTGGATCTGGCTCTTTGGACCTGAATTAACTAACTCTGCATCCAAGCTACCAGGTTCTTCTGCTTATCAGTGTTGTTCTCCATAGCTGCCGAGCCAGGTTATGAGCCTCACACCAAGCAGTCTAAGCTAGAAGCTGGACAGATTGGCCTGCAGCCTGGGGAGGAGACCAAGGAGATTTCATGGCCAGAGCCTTTGCTCCGGCTTTCCCCCCCAACTCGGACTGCAGTTGCGCTACCTGCTGGCCTGGAGGACTCTCTTCCTAAAAGCTGCATGCGTGTGACTGAGACCTTGCTGACACCAGAAGAGGCTACAGAAAAACTCGGGTCTGATTTATCTACCGGAATTTCTTTCTCTCTCAGCATATTAATTATCCGTGATAAGTCATTCAGCATTCAGTATATACCAGGGCAGCCACCTTCAATTTCCCTTTCTCACTAGGAATTTGAACATCCAAGAGCTGAAAAACAAGAATCTTTTACGGACTCTGGGAAGCATACAGTCTCTTGTGGATAAAATTGAGAAAAAACAGGTGAAGCAAGACTGTAAATATGAAATAGTACATACAGTATATGGCCAAAAGTATGTGTACACTAGCTTGTCCAACATTCCATTCTGAAATCAAGGGTATTAATTCAATTTTATTTGTATAGCGCATTTTCACACAAGCTTAAAAAGATTTAATGTTTAGTTAAGAATATTGAGAGTAAGCCAGAATTTCACACAACTTTTGGAAGACTATTCCACATCTGGGTATTAATATAAAGTTTATAGTCCTATTGCTGTTATTATAGCCTGTACTGTTCTGCTAAGACTTTTCATTACCTCTAGGAGCAGGAGATTGCATGACTTCATAATCGTACCCAGCGATGGGCGTGATTTTGGTGTCCACGTTCTTTTGGCCAGTGTATGTCTGCATGAATGGTTGTAGAAGAATGACACAGCATTTTATCTCTGGTCTTACATGATAATGTGCTATTCCAGTCTCAGCTGTCTGGGTAATGTCTGATCAGTAACAGACTTCTTGTGCCTGTGTAATCTGTATAATTGGCTGGCTTTTCCACATGCTGGCAGGTGCGTAATGGCCTGCTTTTGGTGCCAGACCTCCGCAAGACCTTGGCCTTTGCTGTCCAGCATGCCCTAATCTCTCTCACGGACAGGTACCCAAACCAGCTGCAGCTTTTACGGGATTCGTCCAGAAAAGTAATGCAGCTTCAAAAGGGACTTCAAGGCTGCAGGGTTTCGCTGTAGTTTACTGCGAAAAAAAAAAAAAAAGCAGTGCTCTTCATGACTGTCTGAAGGCAAAGGGCCTTTTGTAGTGGATAAGATAATGGGGGATTGTAGGAATGCTTTAGATTCTGTTGACCTGAGATGGCACACAAGTCACATGGTACCCTCTTGTTGTTACTGTTGCAGAGTGCTGTTGGTTTTCCTGGGGAATGAGGCACCAGTGGAGGTCCGGGTAGATGGGTGAGGCTGCCTTGTATGCTCACATGCGTCTGGTTCAAAGGCTGGATATACTCCTCCACTTAGCTTCAGTTTGTGACTCTCACCCTCCGGCAGTGAGGGGCCAACACACACTCAATTAGCTTTTCCGGTGTCGTGAATGAATGATGCATGTTTTTAATGATGATGGAAGTAAGCAGGCTGATTTTCATGAAGCGTTTCCTCTTTACACCCCAGTAAACTCATGTTGGTGCAGTTCTGCAGTACAGAACCTCATGAGCCCAAGTCTAAACATCATATTCCTGTGATGATGAAGGTAGGCCAGTCAGGATATATGCTGTTGGAAGCAGATGAGAGCAGGTGTGCAGATTCTCACAGAAGTTCCTGTGTCCTTCTGCAGGACTTTGGTGATGTTCCAGGGTTTCTTCATGCAGTGCTGACCCTCCTGCTACCTCTGGCTTATGGGTATGACCCTGGTCTGATACTGGTGGCCATGGGCAAAGATACTGGAATGGGGGTGGCAGTCTGGACCCAGCTGACCAGCCTGCTGCAGGGACTTGCCGAAGGACAAATGCTGGTCCTCATGCAGGTGCGGGGAAGTCTCAGATGGCGGAGGAAGTATGTTCTCCAGCTTGGTTACCGTAGGGAAGTTGTTGAATGATGCTGTTTTTATTCAGCAGGGGGCTGAGGAGGAGACCATAAGGGCTACAGTTGCCTCTTTGCTTGGGGAGCCAGCCCAGTCCCTGGGGACCCTGGCCAGCGCTCTTCCAGAATGCATGGATGTAGTTGAGAAACTGAGACTGGAGCTGGAGACACAGTGGGGCCTGTTACAGACGAGAGGTAAAAACTTCCCAGGGGAACATGAATGCCTTGAAGTAATGACATAATGACTGGGGTTTCTCTTATTAATCAAGATGACCTAATGACCTCAGGAGTCTCTCAGACATAATGACATAATAGAGGTTTCTCTCTTTAAACAGCGGAAGGAGGAAGTGGACCCCTGAAGAACTGAAAGCGGTCCTCTTCATCTAAAGAGCACAGGCCTGTGTTCACCCTGAAAAAAGAGGATGCAAGTCAATGGATGACTCACCATGTTTTACCATGTGTGCGGCATGCGACAAGAACTGATTGTTGCCACTAAATACGGTTAATTACAAGTGTGTGGTATTGTATCTATGTTATACCGTGTCTTTGGCCTCCACCATAACAATCCAGGTATGTCAACATTGACTTATGGGACAAAACCGGATGCAAATATTTGCAACTTTGATCAGCTGGCTGACAGATTTTGAATTTGAGACAAATCTGTATGCACGTATTTACATGTATGTAAGCTTTATTTCTTTGTGAATAGTCTGTAGGGTTTGCAAACTGCCCCAAGGCTCTTGACTTAGTTTTGGTTTTATAATGAAATAAAATAGATTTGCAGTAAGAGTCCTAGCATGAGTGAGAGTCAGACAGCTTGGGTGTCACCAGGTGAGAGAGTTTGTAACCCTGTGATGGGTTCCTTTATTTTATTAAACTCTAACCAAAGGAATGTGTGCCTTAATTAATAGAGATTTGTGCTAACTGGTTGCCACAATTCCTTTTAACTTTGTGCCAAAGGTTATTTGATATTAAAATCACAGCTCATTTGCTATCTCTTATTGTGTCATGTGTTACCACTACAAGAATATTTACTGTTTCAAAACATGGAGTTAAAGGGAGCTTTGACGGTTAAGGATTTTGGGGAAATCCAGTGAAAACTGAGAAGCAATAAAGTCCTTCAATAAAATCCGCAAAGCAATTAGATCAATAAAGCCGACTACAGGAGAAAATGCAGATGTAATTTGGGAAAATGCCGTCAGAGCCACTGTGAATACATACCAGCGATTAAAAGGCTTTCATGTGATGAGATGAAAACAAATAATGCTCAACATGTGATTGTCCTCGGGTTTCAAGTCATGACAATGATTTGATTTCGCATGGCTTAGTTTTGGTGTGATTAGTGCTGACCTAATTTATGCTGACCCACGTGGTTCACGGTTGTTTTTACATCCGACCCAGAAGTAGGCGTATTCAGGATCCTTTTAGGGTGCAGTGATTTACCCCCAACAGATATCCAGCCACTGACGAGCGCGGTGGGGGCAGTGAGGAAGCACTCTCCGTTTTTAAAGCCGGTGACCGATGCTGGATAACCGAAGTGATTTCACGCCCAATCGCGTATAGTGCGCGACGGTTTGCGTCCTGAACGCTTTCCCCCACCGGAAACATCCTACTCCTACCGGCTGTCAAAAGGGTTTCCTTTGAGCTGCATGGGACTGGGGATTTCAGTGGATTCAAACAGCTGTGAAGACCAGCAGCATCCCAGCGAATATGGCTACACCCCCGATCAGATCATCAACGCTGCAGCACGGCAAGATGAAGAAGGACGAGTCCTTTCTCGGTAAACTGGGTGGCACGCTGGTCCGCAAGAAAAAAGTTAAAGAAGGTAACATCGTTTTCTGGCCAAAATAAAAATCAGAACATAACTACGAACTGTTAGCTACTGTCCATGGTGCTGCAGTACCGAATTATATATTTCATTTCCCATTGTAATTGTATTTTATGTGGGATGACAAAGCGCATGTGTACAGTGCGAGCGAAATAGTTTATAATTAAACTCTTAAAGGATCCTAAAATGTGTATTACCGCACTTCCGTCCTGTCCTGCTTCGCTGGGTTAGTTCTTTCGGTTCTGATTACATCACCACATGTAGGATTCCGATTTACAGCTTCTCTTCTGCGTCTATTGTTCAGGGGAAGGTTGAATTGCACTAATTATATTGCAGTAATAGCTCAAATTTGAAGGAAATGATGTAAATGATAAGCCCGGGCTGGAAGATGGATCAGATGAAATATAAATGACGGAGGTGGAACATAATTTCAAATCGGAGTAGCTTTACCTTTGGTGCCTTAAACGATGAGGGAGGTCACTCTTATTAGGAATGCAAAGTTATGTAGATTTTAAGAGGATCATGTTACCCAGTGGCTGTTTTTTTTCTAAATGGTTTAAGGACATCCTTCAATTGTTTTAAGGTAACTACAATACATTTTCAGACATTCAAATGACTTTTTGTGGCTATTTAAAAGCCACCAGTAGCTCCCCAGCCCCTGTATGAACAGCTGCGGGATTTGGCACCTGTGTGTGTTTGTGTG
Organism: Pollimyrus isidori; assembly: GCA_019775955.2. Classification (NCBI taxonomy): domain Eukaryota; kingdom Metazoa; phylum Chordata; class Actinopteri; order Osteoglossiformes; family Mormyridae; genus Pollimyrus; species Pollimyrus isidori. The sequence continues at coordinate 4,621,133 of JABFDZ020000001.1, forward strand.
CCGATGTCTAAATGAGGAGCACAGAGGAATAGCTGCGGAAATTCCACTGCGGACGAGGCTGCAGCCACCGTTTGTGTTTGCCTTGATTATCACTTACACTTGCGTGACATAATTACACACAATCTGTAAGATTATGCTCAAGGTGTATTTAGTATAATTGTCCCGCTACAAACGTGTCACAAAATTTCGTACACTTCTTTAATTCCAGTAGCACTCTCCATCTATTACATTTGAACCATTTGCACAGCTGAATGTGTGTTGTTAGTCATATCAAGATGGACACAGCAACTGTAGTAATGAGGTCATTAAACGCAGATGATTCATATGTGGTCATACAGAATCGGCTTTGCATCTATAGTTGTCCGTCATTGCTTGCGACTCATGCTATTTGGAGAAAATTTTGTTGAGATGTTGTATGACACATTGCAGTTGCTCAGTCCTGCCGAGGACATCTGGAGGTGTAGAATCTGTGGTTATTCCTTATTGTATGGGAAGGCCAGATAAGATAAGGGAACAGGCGTTGCATGCACCCCCAACCTGTATTAGGGAAGTGACACTTTTTATAGTATGAGAAAGGATGTTGCATTAATGTGCAAGTCATTTTACTGAAACGCCTTGAGACAAAGATCACGAATCCCTTCAGTTTACGGGGGGTTTTGAAAGGCGCTCTATCACTGATCATATACGCTTCATCAGGGACTTTCTGGCAAGTAAGTTCAGGGTGTTTTCTAATGACCGGCTTGAATGTATGTATTGATTAAGGACCTTAGGGGGGAAAAAGATGTTAACTTTGAGTGGCAGCCTTGAACTTTTATCAGACCAATGCACAGATGAGTGGCGCTTGTCTCTTTTATATGCTAATAGGTCAGTTTTTATGTTACTGTTCTGATATTCTGGAGCTCCCATTGGCTGTCTGACACTGTCTTGGAGAAATGTCTACCTGATTGCATAAAATGGTGTCCCGCACTTTATTTTTGCAAGCTATGATCCTGAAGAATCTACTCCGTCCTTCATAAGTGAAATGTTTTTTTTTCCTTAAGTATATCCCACATACATTTTCTTTATTTAAATTTAAATGAAACTAAGTAGCTATAACATTTGAAAGTGTTACTAGGATCTGGTTTAATGTCTAAACTCTGAGAAACTTCTCTTGGGCGGTGTCATCTGCTTCTGATCACTAATAGTGAGTCTTTTTCTTCCCTACTTAGTATACGCGACATGAATTTTTAAGCAGAGGTACAGTCTTTAATATGTGCTGTCTTTCTGCATGCTACACTTCACTCTACAGAAATAAGAATGGATGTGATGTACGCAGCCAGCAACCAGCCAAATTACGATATCCAAACATTTGAAAATGCACAGAAGTTTTCAGCATAGACTTTTACATTCACGATAACATTTCCTTTAATTTCTTATCAAATGTGTCTCTTTCAGTGAGTTGGCTCACTGTCTGTTTTCTTTGTGGGTAATGCTTATATGAGCTGAAAAATATGTGCGGCATTATAATTACAAGGGGAATCATATTTTCAATTATAAGGAGTCCAGTTCATCTACTCTGTCCACGGGCCTTTAAAATATGTGTTTGCACCCTCATAAAGGTACCTACATTACGCGGGTAGGAGATTGGGTGAATGCACGCCTTTATCGTCATCGCACCTGCTAAGATGAAATTGGGAGACTATCCTTGTCAGCACAAGAAACAAAAAAGTCAGGAAGGTTACAAATACAGAAAAAAATAAAATGAAGGAATGTAAAATAAACGGAGTACACACTGGAATAAGCTCCGCCCCCCCAACCCTGAACTAGACAGGTGGCTACAGAAAATGTATGGATGAATAAACAGAAATCAGAACATAAAGTAAATCGAATATAAAATAGGTAGGTGTGTTCTTTGTAGTAACTGAAAAGGTTCAAGATAACTGTCGATGTCCCCAAGTAGACCAGGGTCGTCTCTGTGTCAGTCCTGCGATTCTGTGACGCATGCATATCAGCAGGTGGCAGCCCACCTGTACAGTCATCACTGACCGCGGACGCATTCTCCGGATGCCGGTCTCTGTGGAGTTGGGCCGCCACGATGAGGAGGGAGCGTTTGCGTCTGCATGATGCAATATGGGCTGTTTGGTCAGCTATCTGTGTGTGTGTGTGTGTGTGTGTGTGTGTGTGTGTGTGTGTGTGTGTGTGTGCGCGTGCGCGCGCGTGTGCGCGTGTGCGTGTTTATGTCCGCCATTATTTTACATTTGCCTGCCTAAGCGGCTGTGAGCCAGGATACAGCATCATGTCGCCATTCCTCATCCACCACTGGTGCATAAAAAAAACAACTTGGCAGGAAACCGATCTTGCAGCCCTGGGAAGATTTGCAATTCAATTAATATAATTAGGAAGCAAGAGGAAGTAGCTGTGAATGCAAGAAAAACAGATCTCCGCTGGGCGGCTGACAGAACCCAGAACGGGCACAGAATGGGGCAGTCAAACCCTGTGACAGAACTGTATCTGTAGGGACTGATCTCTCTCCAGAAGAGTTACATTCTGTGGGCTTTAAAGGATAACAGAAAATGTCCCAAACCAGCAAATCATATGTTCGGGTTTAAACAGGCAGCCCATGCTGCAGATTAGGCTGCATGCGTGTGATGTATGGAGACACCAAGCTGACTGCACGGTTAAATGCCTGTTAGGTACATCTGCCTGGTGTCCCCAGTGCCACCCTCCGGTTGGCCATTTCTCAGCTCATTAACATCTTTGTTGGGGTGTAGTTGGATCAAAGCGGTGTCCCGCCCTCCCGGCCCCCTTTATAATTGGATTGGGATGGGGGGGCAGGAATATGTGACGTCCAGCCAACGGTTGCCCGGCATGACGTGCCGCTGCCACCCCTCCCCCATGTTCTAGATAGATGCAGGGCTGTCCGGCTAGCAGCCCCAGTCTGCTCAGAGCTGGTTGTTTCCACGCTGAGTCCTGAGGACATGGCCAGCTTACTCTGTGGGACCAAGCGCAGGAAACAAGGTAGTTTTTTTATGGGGGAGGCGATGTGAGATGTACCTGGCTGTTAGATTGCCCTGGCTTTGGGTATTTTGGGTATACTGTATTACACAGATTATTGTTGTTTTTTTTTCTTGTTCCTATTATACCTATTTTTGTATGGTCTGTTTTTGCCTTTGGGGGGGGCAGGGTGAAAGGAAGTAGCACTATTTGTGATGAGATGCTGTTTCACAGGAAAAGCTGATCTCCAGCCTGATTAATACATTGCCCAACAACTCTGCACTCTTTTGCCTTTTTATGTTGTATGTTTGTATGTTTTTTTTCTCTCTCTATGTATCTGTCCCTGCAGACAACAATAGCTCCATTTGGTGTAAGATGTGTGACATGTCTGTGGTATTCGGGGTCTACTGATGATTTCATGTTGTAGAATCTATAGGGTGTAACTATGACTTTCATCTGTAAGTTACCATCATGACCCACAGGAAGTTTGGAGGGTCCACCCAGTTCTAAGTGTAATGGTGGTGAATGGCCCGTGAATGTTCTGCGTGTTGGGGACGCTGTTTCCAATGCTTAAGTCTTGTTCCCTTGTGGATTGTAGTGCTACGTACCATAAAGGGCTGTGTTCCAGGCTGGCATGGTCCTAGCTAGTGCCTGCTCCCTGGGGACATGTGCTGACTTCCCATCTCTCTCTGTGGTCCCCGTGCAGTGAACAGCCTCCACGAGGAAGGAAAACATGCCATCAACACCCCCATGCTCCCCTCCGGCACTGACCTCCACCCTGAGGACACGCTGCTGGGTAATTTTACTCATCGCTGCTCGGCCAGCAAGCGTCGCTGTGGAGATTCGCTGTGGTGGCTCCTGTTTAGCCCAGTGGTGCAGCATGCTTGGCCTTTAGCTGACACAGTTCTTGCATTCTATTGAAAAGCCAGTCAGTTTTAAGAGATAAATGATGCGTAATAAGAAGTGAAAGATGGCAGCATCCCTCCCAGCTTTTTCAAGTTAGCACTGAATCATCTTTAAACTGAACCTGTACTAATAAAAGAATGGAGAACTGTGTGACAGTCACCCATGTGATCGTGTGATCGCTTGACCCGTGTGTTGGAGTGTGTGTGCTCTCCCCCCTGGTCAGACTGTGTCTGCTCCTCCTGTGTCCTCCCCTCCCTCATGCAAGGAGTCTCTTCACAGAGGAGAATGCCGAGAGAACCATGCTGGATCCCACTTCTAGGGAGGACCCAAAGTTCAAAGATCTGCAGAGGGTATGTTTCACTCTTCTTTCCCCTCCCAGAATTCTCATGATGCTTGTGTAAGGGTTGAGGAATACTAGCTGACCCACGATAGGAAGGATAAAACTCAACAAGAGGAAATACAGACATAGTGACTTTAAGTGTTATCTGCAAATGTCTAGGGATGGAGGACATTAGGGATAAAAGCTTCAGCCAAACGTAGATGTTCCTTTTCCCAGGTTCTGATCGACTGGATTAATAATGAGCTGGAGGAGGAAAGGATTATTGTGAAGGACCTTGAAGAAGACCTCTATGATGGACAGGTGCTCCAGAAGTTGTTTGGTAAGAGTGTATCAGCTGTGAGGTGTTCAACAAAAATAGTTTATATATATACATATATATAAAAACAGAATCACTAATGGAATGATTAGAGCACTGTCAGCTATATTTTCCCAAAGCCCAAAGGTGCATGAAGTTGTCTGGCTCACTATTTCTTTTCAAATAAGGTTAATTGTTCTGAAGCATTGGGGTAGTACAGTTACAAACTCTTGTGAACGGAACTGCCATTATGCAGTAATACGTATTAGAAACGTAATCCTCAAGGATTTAAATTCACTTCCATTATATGCTTGATTTCTGCTAAAATCCAAGGGTAAATTTGTGATATCACTTACAAGTTTGATTTGGTCATTAAGTCTGAAAGCGCTTTTGCCTCTCTAAGGGTCTGTTAGCATTAAGCTACATGCTAATTCCCGGTCTGCACTCCCCCCTTCCCATCAATAGAGAAGCTTTCTGGTCAGAAGCTGAACGTGGCTGAGGTGACGCAGTCGGAGATTGGGCAGAAACAGAAGCTTCAGACTGTTCTGGAGGCCATGAATGAACTTCTTCAGCATCATGGCAGCCCTCGCGAGTGGCGTGTGGACTGTGAGTCCCTGGTGGTTCGCCCATATGTAATTCCATTGTCTGACCCTGTTCCTTTGCTAGTTCCTTCTTTTGATAGTTAGTGATTCACAATCTCCCTTCACAGATGTTACTGCTTCAAACTTTCCTTACGCATCTGTACTTTGTACTTGCTACGTCACACTCTGACCTGCTTGCCATTGACATCTGATGCTCTCTATAAATATATTTTTAATGTTTAAATTTTTTTTTTTTTTTTTTTTTTTGTTTTTTTTTCTTCAATGTCCAGTTTGATCCAGAGTTGAGACTTCCCTGCTGTGATTGGTTGAAGGAGAACTGTGTTTATACTGAAAAGGATTTTAGAACAGGATCAATAATTAGCCATTTAACGTTGCTAATTTTAGCTTGACACGACTTACCAGAAAGCCTCCATGTCAATAATTCTTCAAGATGCATCTTTTTTTGCCTTAGGCTAATTTTATCTGGAATTGCATCCTTCTAAGCTAGTGTTCCTCAACCCGGTCCTGGGGAACCCACAGCAATCCACGTTTTTGCTCCCTCCCAGTCCCCGGTAAGGTAGCCTCTCTGGCAGGCTGCTGGGATGGATCAAAATCGCCGTTAGTGAGTCCCCGAGGTGCGGGTTGGGGAAACGCTGCCCTTAGTATCTAGTTTATCATCCCCTGCTTCTTTGCTTCACCTACAGCCATACACTCGAAGAATCTGGTCGCTATCACCTCCCTGCTGGTGAGCCTGGCTGTTCACTTCCGGGCTGCGATCAGGCTACCTGAACACGTGTCCGTACAGGTGGTGGTTGTTAAGGTGAGGGGAGGAGCTCATGGAAATCAGTCCAGGTGGGGCCTAAGGGTAGAATGCTGAGCAGCAACACTGTTTGGATCAACCATGGGCGAGTCGAGGGTATTTGCTTTAGAAATCCTTCAAATCAGGGGTCTCAAAGTCAAATAATCAGGGGGCCAGTAGCTAGGAGGTTGTCAGCTCAAGCAGGCCACTTCAGTGTCTTCTAGAAATGATATTAGGATAATTCTTTTGCTTGTCGGCAAATTTTATCACCACATTCGGTGTGCCCAAATTAATAATGATTAAAAAAACATGATGCTGGTCAGAGACCCCTCCTTTCAATGAATGGGATCCTTATGTCTAGTTTTCCTAATACAGCTCTTGCATGTTTTTGTCAACTGTTTCATTGAAATACAAGAGAAGTGCTATTTTTGTATTGTGCTATATTGTGTAACACTCATATTTGCTTTCATATGGGTAAATGGACGGATTATTTCTGAAGTGAATTTTTTTGTTTTCAAAAGAAGAGAGAAGGCATCCTGCAGACCAGTCACGTGAGAAAGGAGCTGACAACAACCACAGAGTAAGTGGCGGTTTTCCGCCAATTGCTGTAATTTTGAGCATAATTACTGCTTCATTTAATGAGATTAGTTTTCAGCGCCATCTAGTGTGAAGTTTGTAGAAGGCTCTCCGCGACTCATCGTGCGCAAATTTTCTACTGTTTACCATGTGTACTTAAATTAAAACTAAATATAATTTAACTAAGATCTATAAATTCAACTTTTTATAGGCTCATGATGGGAAGATTTGGTGAGTAAAGGTTTCCGAAATACTTAAAATTTAGGAGTACTAGATTTTAAACAGCATGTACTGGATGTTCTGGGCTTGTTGTAGGTGATTATTTTCAGGCTAAAATCATGCATCAGTCATATTCATTATAGTATTAATTGTTATTTTAAATTTCCAGAGAGAGACGCTTTTGACACTCTTCTAGATCATGCGCCAGATAAACTCAACATTGTAAAGAAGGTAAAAGGAGCCATTAAACTCCATATCAGGCTTTTGTGTTTTTTCCCTTGTTGCAAGTGCTAAGTAAACATTTCAATATGTTCTTTACCCCTATTAAGTCGCTCATCACATTTGTGAACAAGCACCTAAACAAACTCAACCTGGAGGTAACAGAGCTTGAGTCACAGGTGAGTTCCTTTGAAACAGACTTCTGACCTTACAAAGCGCAAACGCGATGTCTTCCCGCCCAATTAGACTGCACCCGGTGCAGACGGAATGTCTTCCCGCCAAATTAGACTTGTACACGGTGCAGACGGAATGTCTTCCTGCCCAATTAGACTGCACCCGGTGCAGACAGAATGTCTTCCCGCCAAATTAGACTGTACACGGTGCAGACGGAATGTCTTCCCGCCCAGATTCCATTTCTCTCTGTCCAACCAAATTGCACACAGCACACCCAGAATGTACCTTGCACCCCGAAGGCATAGCACAGATTTCTGCATAAATAATATCAGAACGATATAGCATGAAGCGAAAAGTAGAGGAGTATTTGTTAGTACATTATTCAGGAAACTATCAGCAGGCCCAAAATATCTGCATCCCTCTTGGTGACCAGATGATCCATGTCAGGGAGGAGACTCTGATCTAGGACAGGATTTGTAAACTACCATTTCAATTAAAAGGACCTGGATATCACTTGAGCACTGAGTTCTTACTGTGTGCTAATTGGTCAATCTCCTATAATCGTGCATGTGTCGCTAATGCTAATG
>JABFDZ020000001.1:4631972-4656900 GCA_019775955.2 Pollimyrus isidori
AAAGCACGAGAAGAGCTGAACTAATTAGCCGAGCACAGGAGCCTTTCAGTTTGAAATTAGTTTGTAAAACCCGAAGTAGCTCAAAGTGTCCTACATGACATGGACTATGTGTTCACTTTACTCTTGCTATGTCTCCCCAGTTTGCAGACGGCGTCTATCTGGTGCTGTTAATGGGGTTACTGGAAGGCTACTTTGTTCCCCTGTACAACTTCTACCTCACGCCCGAGAACTTTGAGCAGAAGGTAGATCCTTGGGATCCTTGTTAATTTTATGTTTGGACCGCTCTTGCCGGGGCCCTGATCTCACACTGGCACGCATCACTGTCCCCACTAGGTCCACAACGTGTCCTTTGCCTTTGAGCTCATGCAAGACGGAGGACTGAAAAAACCCAAGGCTCGGCCTGAAGGTAAGGAAACATACAAGAAAATGTGAAAGAGCATACGGCAGACAAAATTCAAATGCCAGTTCCAAAGGGAATTCGTTTATTTTAGTGATCCTTAAGGCCCAGTAAAAAAAAAAATCATTAGTTTATCATCCCCGCCCGCGTGGCGAATTTAGCCCGCATCGATTTTTTTATTTTTTAAAAGTGTATTTTCCTGTGTAAATTCCACTGCCGGCGTTCACAAATTTCACAGGCAGACGATAGAGACCAATCGCCGTGCATTTATATTCTTCCACCCCAGCTTACTTTCTTCTACCTTCCCTCCCGATCAGTACCGAACACGCACTGCTGAAGTTTACCGACCACTCATTCACCATTGAAACACCAGACATGTCATTCATGTCTAAGAAATAGAAATAAAAATATTTTTTTTTTAAAAAAAAGGTTCTCCCTTATCACTTGTTTCTGATTGAAAGGATGATAAACTAATGATTTTTTTTAACTGGGCCTAACCATATCTTGGTTAAAAATGTGTCTAATAAATGTAATTTAGCTGTAATTGAACTTAAACAGGTATAAATGTTTGAGTGTGACTGGGGATCTGGGGATTTGACTCTTTGAGGCTTGGAAGGTTTTTACTGTTAAGTAAAAAGAGAGCAAAGGAATCCCTCAAGCTAATTATATTATCTCTGAATTCAATGATAGTCATTTCTCTCTGTCTACCCAGATATTTCTATGCTAAATCTCCAAAGGTTGTTTTTCCCGATACTGGAATTTGTATGCACACTAAAGCCGCCAGTCCTGATTGTCGGCTGTGTAATCAAAGCCTCCCACACAACAGCACAGCAAATGTGAACGGGGGAATTTAAACCGACAAGAGATGAGTCCGTCATACCAGGTTCAAACCTGGAGGTGTCGGTTTCATAGAAACACTGTTTGTGATTATATTATTACTGGGGGCAGTGTATAGTTTGTACAGATTGTCAGATATTATTACCTTTTATCTTGGTGAATAAGTGAAATTTAAGTATGCAGTGCAACTGTTTGTGAGGCAAATATAATTCGTAAACCGCTCAGTGTGTGTTTGTCTGTGTGCCTAGATGTAGTCAACCTGAACCTGAAATCCACCCTGAGGGTGCTGTACAACCTGTTCACCAGCTACAAGAACATGGACTAGAGGCTGGGAGGGGGCCGGGGTCACTCTCACCCCTGGATTGCGGAGGATTTGCTCTGCCACTGTCACATGCTTCGCCGTCTTTCACGGCGTTCATCTGTTGCCGGCGACGGCACAGCTGCATCACCAGGAGCATAGATCTGTCACTAAGAACCTGGTGTAGAATAGCAAAGCCAGGCAATACCATCCTGGTACATAAACTGTGTAATATGCTTAATCTCCTCAATGTGCCAGCGTCTCGACAAGGATTTTAGGTCTTATCACTGAAATTAACAGGCTGTTATCCATGTATGCAGGATTCGACAAATTCGCTTTTCTATGCAAAAATGTAACCCTTTATTTGTGATTGGATTTTTAAGTGTAATTTAGCCTGATCCTACTTTTATGGTTTGTATAAATAATCACACTTGCCTTAAATAAAGTATGTTTGTTTTTAACCTGGAGCTTCTGGGAAAGCAAGAGATTTTTTTAAATGGGACACTCTGCAAAGGTCACATTGCAGTAACTGGGTTGTTTCACGCAAAGAGCTGTTCGTGCGAGGAAATGGTTTCACAGGCTTGAGACAGATTAAGCTGAAAGTGATGGGCATATATGGTTGGATGTCAATCTGGTCGGCCTTCATCAGCTGTAACATCCATTCATAATGTAATAAAACCTTTAAACGACAATTTGGAGTTGTTACATGAAAGCCTTTCATTTCATACTGTTTGATGATGCATTTTTAAATTCTTCTTTTAATTCTTTCGTTCTTCATAGAGAATTTATCTGATGTAGCTTATAACATCAGACATAGATTAGGCGTCCCTTTGAGTCGATCAAAAACCACATGCATCCTCCCCGTGACTGTAGATCATGTCCCATCTCGTTACAATAGCAGAAATTCAATTTTCTCGGCTAGTCTATGCTTAGCAGTAGGTTCAAACTGATAGACTTACCATGATCCCGTAATCTATACAATGATGGGTGTTTCATTTTTTTGTGGCAGATCTAACTTGTAAGTGAAACCTTCTGAAGTGGGTTTCTCAGTCTAAATTCACAGCTCTGAACCGCAGGGTGTCTTCTGGCTGTGCCTTATACATGGTGAATGCGCAGCGTGCAAAGAGGAAGCATCTACCTTCTGCTTCTGCTTCCTGTGTTTCCTAAATAACCCTGTTTGACATTTCTTGGGTCCTGCTTGCGAGCCGCGTCTCTGCGTCGCGCCAATCGGCAGCCTGCATTTTCCTACCTTGGACTTTGTCTGTGTGCCTGACGTCTTTTTTGAGGGAGTCTGCCAGAGGTGGCTTCCTGTGTCCTTGCGCCCCTGTTTCACTAAAGGTAAGGCTGTTTTATTCTCCCCAGATGTTGAGATTACGGAATACACATGAACACACCCAACGACAGGAAGTTGCTCTGATGTGTTCTTCATGCCCCAGATAGCGATCAATGTTTTAAATCGGAGTTACTGAGTTTTGAAGGTCTTTCTGAAACACCCCCAGTTCCATTACAGGGACAAATTGTTTGCAAAAGGTACTGAAGGCTGTTGTAGGAAATGGTCATTTGTGAAATCCCCACATGGGGGCAGTGTTCATGCTACAGAGGCCGCAACCATGCTGTGTTTCCTCCTCCTGTAATCTTGATCCAACTGGTGCTTTAAGCTGCTTAATATTTCAAACATCAAATCATGGGAAACGTGTTCAGGATAAGCTCAGCTGAAAAGTTCTCATTAAAGATTCCCTTGTTAAACAAGTAATTAAAGAAATATTGGGCACGTATATTAAGCCCTAAGATTACGGCCTCAGCTAAAATGAAGCCTTCCTGGCCCCCAGCTAGAAACGTTCCTTCCTCCCCAGTTACAGGCGGCAGTTCCCAGCATGCCTTGGTTCACCTGAGTGTCTCCGGCTGCAGAAATCAGGGAAACTTTAAAGCCCTTGACTTGAAAATGAACTCGATACACATGCTTAAAATATTAAATGAAACCAAATATATTTTTACTGCACCAGAGGACCAGGGTTTTGGAACGTTTGGAAGAACAAGCGGCCGTGCAATTAAAAAACAAAAAATGTTAAGATGTTCAAAGATTGTTCAAGAAAAGCTGACTTCTCACCTGACAGAGGAGGGATGGAGGAGTTAAAGAAGAATCAGCTGGAAGAGGAAGACCTCAAGGTGGCCCCAGGTGAGATGTCTGAATGACTGGAACCTTTTTGAAAAGCTGCCTTCATGGTCAGTTCCTTTGTGCCATCCTTTGAGCACTAAACAACCCTAGTAGCCTCTTTTGTGTCTATTTTTGAAAGGATTAGAGAAATAAACACTGGCGGTTCTTCCTGCAGTCCAACGCAGCCTCCTAAACTCTCAGCCTGTCGCTGAAGTCCCGCTTCACTCTAAGGATATATCGGTGAAAGCTAATTGTTTAAATGTGTGACTTTCTAGGTGAAAAAATAATCAAACTTCAGCCGTCGTCTCTACAGAACCCTGAACTTCAGAGGCTAAAGCAGGTATGTGACCACAGTGTATGCCTGGACCGGTTAATGTGGCGCAGGCTGCCGTTATCAGGAACGTCTGGGTCAGCTTATTTAGGATAGCCAGAGCTGAATGTATTTTCCACTGTAGCACCAGCCCCGGGGCGAGTAATGATGCCAGACAAAGGCAGACGTGTGAAAAAACGAGCCAGCCGCCTTCTGAATATTTAATGATGGCTGTTTCTGGTGTGAAGGAAAGGTTATCGATCTCTGCGGGGAAGAGTGTTAAAATTTCATGTGGGGTTTTATTGGAAGGTATCGATCAAAGGGACGTGCCCCTCAGCCCAAAGGTTTGCTTTGGAGGGCCGGGCAATTTGGGCACTTTCCAGTGTTTTTGATGGGCCTCAGTGACAACAGCTGAGCCCTGGTGTCTGAAAGTAGCTGAGGCATAGCCCCAGATTGCAGGATGCAGCATCACTCTCTTACTGTGGCACTTCTGGGCAGATGCTGATTAACTGGATTAACACCACTCTGAAGAGGGAGCACATCATCGTCCAGAGCCTGGAGGAGGACCTGTTTGATGGACTGGTGCTCCACCACCTCCTGGGTGAGGGACCTCAGCCACCATCTACAGTAACTGTGGAGGACATTTGGACTCTAATGAAATGTTCATTTTATTTATATTATTAATTATTATTTAAACCTGATAGTTCACCAGACAAAAGGCTGAGTGATGGTTGTGAATAACCATATCACAATATATATGCAATTTAATAATTATGTTCAGGAGAAACATTTTTTGTAAATGAATAATTATGCAGTAAGCAGGGGCGGTTTGTTCTGTCTGGAGCCCCACTCAGAGCTAAATAAATAGCTAGCCAGTAGAGTCGGAAGCTTGTAGCTAGCTATCTGGTTAGCATAGCGTGTGGCTTCTGCATGTCCTAAATAAGGATTGTGTTTAATTTTGAGTGTAGTGATTGTTTGTGCCCCCCCCCGACCCCCCACACTGGCAGGCAGATTGACATCTTTGGGATTTATAAATATGACATGTAGTAGAATACAGAGAAAACTACACTTAGCAGTAAATTACTACCACACAGCACTGTTTGGATGTGTTTGTCTGTCCCTGCACTAGAAAGATTATCAGATGTGAAGCTGACCGTGGAAGAGATCGCAGTGACAAAGGCTGCTCAGATGTTGAAACTGAAGGTTGTCCTGGAAGCTGTGAACCAGAAGCTGGGGATCCAGGATGAGGCCTCCTGCAAGTGGAGCATCAAACGTGAGCGTGAACGGTCATGATACACCCCATCAGGGTCTGCTGGGGTGTCAGGAAAATCCCAAAGTAACTTGCACAGATTGTACTGAAGCCCTCGTTTTATCTGCTACAGAATGCTCAGGGTTAGGAGAGATTAGTAGAAGCTTGAGTAAGTCACAACAAATTTATTTCCAAATTTGTATACCCTGATGATCCCTGCTGTCCCTTTAAGAGGCTTTGACCAGCAGATCAGGCAGTATTGTTGTCGTAGAAGTTGAGGGTTTGGGTTCCTAACATGCTGGTACCCTAATGAGGTGCATTTGGGGCCATTAGGGGTTTGTTATGGTCTTCACTACCACCTGGTGATTTTCAAAGGTAAGGTGTTATAGCATTTCAATGAAGTAAGATGGCTTATAGTAGGGTGGTCCGTAGTTCTCTACTTCCGTGGCTGTCAACAAAGAGTAGCTACAGACAATGACCTCATTGGGGCGGCTTCCTTCCTGGTGACTCCGTGTGAGAGAGGATGAAGCCCACTTTCCATGTCCATGTCAGTCATCCAGGCCAAAGACCTACTGGCCACGCTGCACCTGCTCGTCGCCATGGTTAAGCGCTTCCAGCCCGAGCTGGAGCTGCCCTCGGACCTCGCAGTGGAGGTCACGATGTTGGAGGTAGGCCGAAAATCTCACCACAAATGCAACCCCTAAAATGGCTTCTCTAATTAGACCCCTCTCCAGTCATTCAAACCTCCCACCCAATCATGACAGCTTCCTACCTGGACTTATTATTATTTTTCTGGATACTTAGTCCCTTTTACATAAATTTAAGGTGAAAATGTGTTATAAATGTAATTGTTTTGACCATCTACATAGCTGATGTTCTTTTGTAGAGTAGGACTAAGTGCAGCATAACCCACATAATTTGTAATACTCATGGTGAAAATCATGCTGATTTGGGTTCTGCTTTTATCCTAATAAACAGGTCACGAAAATGGGAATCACAGCTGAGAAAGGAGTGGAGTACATCACAGAGCCAAGGTCGAGTTAAAAACCAGCTCAAATATCAACTGAGAGTCCAGGTTACGCTTATGTTTCTGCAGATCCCTGTAAACCTAACTTTTAGAGTACATTACCGAACAACAACAATTAGCTACAATAATGAGCTTAATGCAGACAATCACACGAGTGGTGATGATAAATGCAGTGTGCCGTATTAGTTGTTTATTCTGCAGTGATTTACATCTTAATTAAAAATTAATTAGCAGGCAGCTGTTATGGTTTGTGGGTAGGGACTGAACCTTGTGGGCAGAGTGCTGGTATGATGTGATCAGTGAGGGTGACTTGCTAGAGGATGTTGGCTGCCTTTCTGCATGGTGGAAATGTACTGAAGTGAAGGAAGATGATGTGGGTGGCCCTCACTACCATCTGCAGTGCTCTGCGGGCCCCAGCAGAGCATCCGCTATGTTACACTGTAGTGCATCCAGTGAGGATAGAATCCAGCATCTGGAGAAGCTGGTAACAACAGCTGGTGACATCTGTACCTTCCTCTGGTGTCTGAGGAAAACTCTATGTCCACGTAAGGCTGACCATGAGGGTGACGCCCAGTCGGACAACGCCGGTGACCCTCTCCACTGGGGGATCTTCAGCAAAGTCAATGAAGACATTGGAGCCGAGTCCTGCCTCACACCCATGTTGCACGGAAGGCAACACACTGCTCTGCAGGGGGGCAATGTTGTGCTGAGGGTTGGGGGGGGGGGGTCTTGTTTCCCACTCTCTAGCAGAATATCCAGTAGCCTTGAGGACGTCACAGCCTTAAATGCTGAAACATTGTCTATAATAATTTCTCTATTCTTTTCAGTGCTTCCAAAGTGGACCCCAAAAGTAATTTGAAAGGTGAGTTGTGCTGGCTCATGGAGAAATGCCTGGTTTTAACAGCACATCATGACAAAGGAGCTCCCCCTCACCATTATGTCATGCAGAGGAAGACCCCATTGATGAACTTCTGAAAATGGAACCACAGAAAGTGGAGACGGTGAAAAAGGTACTGGAAATGTGGGCCTATCATCCCCCAGTCATTGGGTTCCACAGGCCGCACAGATCACTTGGAATCAGTGCAGGTCAAACCACTAGGTGACATAGGCAGCTGCCTAGGGTGCCATCTTCTGAAGGGGCGCTGACTTAGCATGCCCATCCCACTTCATCTTAGATGGGGGGCACAAGCAGTGTGGCTTTCTTAGGGCATCGCAGGGGCTTTGACCGGTACAGTTCATAATGACCTACAGCCATCCTGTCTCACCCCCTTCACAAAGTGCAGGCGATTCTCCACTTTGTCAACAAGAACGTGGAACCACTAGGTCTTCAGGTGACAGAGATAGACAAGCAGGTATGTGACCAAGCTGATACACACACACACGTTCACTCGCGCGCATGTCGGATAGACATATCTTTATTGAGACAGCTCATTCATTTTAACAATTTTTAACAATAACAACCTTAACCCCTACCCAGCCCTAACCATAACCATAATTAGCCAAGCAAAATACAAGAATTTTTTGTTTTTTCATTGCAGTCACAGATTTTTTTATTAAGTTGAGCTAAAACACATTGTGGGGACTTTGTGTCCCCATAAGATAAAGTATACTCCCACACACTCACACGCACACACACACACACACACACACACAAATGGCAGACAAGAAGCAGCACACAGTCATCTAAAGAACAAAGTCATATTTAGACTCATATAATGGTCTGGTGTGATTATGCTCAGTTGTCAAAACCATTAAGCACTGTGTGATTTTGAATGGCATTCGTATTATTGTTCTACTGGTCATGTACTGGTGCTGTAATGGAAATACACAGATCATCTGGGTTCTTTGCTCCTTTGAATGACAACAAGAGTGCATTCAGTTTGCAGATGGGGTGATCCTTCTCCTGCTGATTGGACAGGTGGAGGGCTATTTTATACCACTCTACAGCTTCAGCCTCAGTCCCACCTCCAGTTTTGAAATGGTATGACCCAAACTTTTCAAATTGGCTGAAAGCCCAGAGGTCTACCTATTAATATGGGTTACTGATTATAGAAGTTGCTGATTGTAACTGTGCACATATGCTCTTCTCTATTCAAGCGAGGTAGCATTAGCATGAAGATGTAAATCGGCCTTGTCTAAAAATACTATATGCTTGACTGATCTGTTGTATTGCATTAATGCAAATTGCAAAGAATCATTTATTCATGCAAACACATTCATATGGGCCCTGGACAGTAATGAAGGAGGAAACTATTAATGCAAACAGGTAAATAATGATGAGCGATGTAAGATTATCTGCTGCCTTTGTTATAATTCATCCCCCCAGCTGCAGAATGTGACCCTCGCTCTGGACCTGCTGAACAGCCAGACGATGCAGGTGCCAAATGTGGACCCCAAAGGTGAGTCCAAAGCCAGTGTGCCGCTGCAGTCTGGCTACACAGGCAATGATGTAGGCAGACAGACAGCTGCAGTGCAGAATCTGCAACGTGAAATTCAGTCCAAAGCCAGTGTGCCGCTACAGTCTGGCTACACAGGCAATGATGTAGGCAGACAGACAGCTGCAGTGCAGAATCTGCGACGTGAAATTCAGTCCAAAGCCAGTGTGCCGCTGCAGTCTGGCTACACAGGCAATGATGTAGGCAGACAGACAGCTGCAGTGCAGAATCTGCGACGTGAAACTCAGTCCAAAGCCAGTGAGCTGCTGTGGTTTGGCCACATAGGTGATGATGCAGGCAGGCAGACAGCTGCAGTGCAGAATCTGCGACGTGAAATTCAGTCCAAACCCAGTGTGCTGCTGTGGTTTGGCCACACAGGTGATGATGCAGGCAGGCAGACAGCTGCAGTGCAGAAACTGCGACGTGAAACTCAGTCCAAAGCCAGTGTGTTGCTGTGGTTTGGCCACACAGGTGATGATGCAGGCAGGCAGACAGCTGCAGTGCAGAAACTGCGACGTGAAACTCAGTCCAAAGCCAGTGTGCTGCTGTGGTTTGGCCACACAGGTAATGATGCAGGCAGGCAGACAGCTGCAGTGCAGAAACTGCGACATGAAACAGATAAAAATGTCCAAAGATCCAAAGGGTCCACAAAGAAGCTGAGTCCTGGAAGCAGGGATTTTATTTGTACATCTGCATGAAATATGGATATCTGCCTTTTGGAAAAGGTTTCCAGCATATTTGTGCATTCTCAGGTCAGATATTGTCCTGATGTCAGAAACAACTAGACAAGTAGTCCTGCTAAACTGACTGTGCCCTGGGAAGGCCAGATGGAGGAGGCCTTTGAGAGGAAGAGGGCCAAGTATGGGGAGCTGGCAGGCGAATGCCGAAGCAGGGGTGGAGGACCTGGTGTTGCTCAATGGGGGTCTGTTGTAGAAGATTCGATAGCCAGTCACTCATAAGGGTCCTTAAGATGCTCGGGGTGAAGGGACTGCAGATAAGGAAAGCCGTCAAGAACACCACCGACGCTGTTGAAAGGGTGTCAAGGTGGCTGTGAATCAAGCAGGGTGATCCATGGACTATATAGCCTGCTTAGACACAAGCCAGGGCCTGACCAACCCTGGCTGGGTCACCTAGGCAAGGGTGTATGGTGTTGTGAGACCCGAAACACCCATCGACCCCAGGATACATCACTGATGATGTGTCTGAGCTGCACCACATGTGTATATATGGATCATTAACATGGAAATACTATCCCTCTATCTATTATGAAAAACAGTATCAGCCAAAAGTCTGGACATGCCAAGCCACCTACGAAGGAGTGTGATATGGAGTCGTATCACATGACCTGGCCACCTGACCTCAACACAGTAGAGATGACTTGGGAGGAGCTTGACCTGAGAATGAAGGAAAAATGGTCAATGAGAGCTCAGCATATATGTGGGACCTCTGGAACTGGAAAAGCATCCCAGTAGGCCACCTCATGAAACTGGACTAGAGGAGACTGTAGGGTCAGTCAGTCCCTGGAGCAGCTGGGGTTAGGGTCTTATTCAATGGTGGGATCACTCACTGGCGAGGATCCGACCCACAGAGCTGTCTCCCCCTACTAAGAAATAAACTTAAGTCTTTTTTGGTTAGTGCATAATCCTGCAAATGTTATTTTATAGTTTTGATATTGTTATAAATATCCTAAAATAGTACAAATAAACCTTTCTGTGGGTAGGTGTGTCCGGACTTTTGACTGGTACTGTACATTTTACAGAAAATATCATTACCATTGATTTTACACAAATTTAAAAATTTTATTTTATTGTAATATTACCAATGACCAAATGTCCCATCAATGTGATAAATACCTTCTCTTAACATTTTGAAGACTCCCCACAAGAGGAAACTCAATTTAATAAAAGTCTTTGTGTGTGTGTGTGAGAGAGAGAGATTGACTGAGGCTGGATTTGGATCCAAATTGCTTTTGGAATATTTATAACAGAGAGCTGTTAGAAACAGGATTGACTCAGATGAATCACCTTGCTAGGGGTCAAAATCGCTGTGCTCATCTCCTCTGAAGCATTTTATGTATTTACTTCTTTCTGCTGCCAAAGGGCAAAATGGAAATTCAGAATGCGGTTGATTTCCATTTGTGTTTAGGTCGCACTTCTGTCAAAAGGGCCTGGGGTTTGCAGCCCCAGAAGTGAATTTGGGAGTTAAATCACAGGGAGGAAATGTGTGACTGTTTTTCTGTGCGTGCCTGCAATTAATCATGTCTCTATGGTAACAGATTTTTTTTATGGTCTGACAGTAAATGGTGTATATTTGTGTCTACAGTTGTTTAATTATTCAGCAAAAAGCCAGATGATTTGCTTGCAAAAGCTTAAGCTAATAACTGCTAATGTTTTGACCAGAACATATTTTTTGTTACATAACCATAGAACAACTTACAAATTGAATTTGTTCAGAGCCTTGTTTTAATTACTAAATAATAACCCTGATAGAATTAGGAATCCCACAGCTTAAATCTAGGGATGAAACATTCTCATTAATCACAGTAACAAATGATAGGGCAAATGTGAATTACTGTAGAGGATTTGTTTGATTAACATAAAGAGGTTATGTAATGTTAAGTGTTTTTCTTAGTTCGCTCTTAGTTCTTATGGAACAGAGGTGAACGTTCCAAGTTGGGTAACTTGCGTCCTCGCTGTGCCTGAAAAGGGAAGAATGACCAACACTGTGTTCAGGTCGTCTTAGGATCTTAGGTTCCTCGCTGCTGGTTAAAAATCAGCGGCTGTGACCTCATGTAACAGAACACCTTTCTGTTCCCTTGCAGACATCACGTCCCAGGATGTAGCTGCCACCTTGAAGATCCTTTATGCCCTTTTTAAGAAGCACAAGAAGAAATGAATGCTGTTGGGACATTCGGAAATGATAGAGAAGTGGGTTATGTTATGGTCTTCTGGAGTTTGTCTAACGAGGACTCAGACAGCTGACTGAGAAATCCCTCACCCAAGATGGAACCTGACCTTCTCTGCTTGCAGATTTTTGCCGTGTTTTCTTTACTTTTAGCTTCGGTTTGTAAACAGGGACTCCAGCACGGTGCTTTTGCTGGGCTGTGCTCTTCTAAAGCAGCACTACTCATCATAGGTATTAGACTGGCATTTTCCTGGGTTCGTGTCCGTGTGGCAGCCCATTACGGACCAAACAGTATTTCCCTGCCACAGTTCTGCAACCCAGCAGAGCATTCTCACAGTCAGTGGTTGAGAGACCCTTTGTACAGTGCATCCATTGGGCAGGAGTGCATTTCTTCACACCTACAGCCTGAAAATTAAAACTATCACAACATTTGAAATCGGATTAGGAAAAAGATGTCCTAGATGATAAAACAAGTTAAAACTAAGCATGAGAGACGCCATCCATTTATTTCACGAAAGATATTAGTAATATTTTTTCCCCTTAGCATGCCCACTTAGCAAACTCAATGGGGTACATTTCCTTACTGCTTGCTGGAGGTGCAATGGCAGTCTTCAGACACAGGTGGGAGCTCTTGAGATTCAGCTCTCACTAAACTTTGCTATTAGCTGCTTCAGAGGAATGTGTATTAGACAACATTGCCTGACAGACCAGAGACCAGTGAGTGAGCATGACAACAACAAGAGGCCTTCGGCTGCGAATATTCAGTATGACTGTAAGTCTGTGGTCTGTCGCAGTCTAAGATTTCATTATAAAATGTCTCCTTCCTACAGGGCGTAGCTGAAATACAAACATTTGTTCTCTGTTCTTTATGTAAGAGCACACTCAATTAATAAAACAATAGGTAAACCTCAAAGTTTGAATAAGAACCTCTTGGTCCTTTGCATGGAATGAATGAATCGCTTGCAGAACTGCAATTCCCATCTCAACACCTCAGGCCCATGGAGCTGAATGTCTTGGCACATTTAATGGCTGGCAGCGGGAGGCTTAAGTTGGTAGCACTTTGCCATGCCACCTGTATGCGTTGGCAAAGAGACACACACAGCAACATACGGTCCTGTCGGCACCTTGGAGGCACCCGTTATGTAGGGAGAGCGGAAGAGACGTTCTGTGTCATTATTTCCCATGAGTCTCTGTTCCAGGGAACCTGTCGGGGGAAATCTGCTCCGGAACTGTCGGTATCTTTCAAACAATTTGGTGGCCTTTCAAATGTTCCACACAGTTATCTGATTTCAAATACACACATTATCTCTCTTTTAATAACACGCATAGCTATTGTGTTCATAATATTCCCAAACTCTTTTATTACCTTTCATTACTCTATAATGAAAAGGCAAAAATCATCTTCTTTTCTAAAGGCATTATAGTTTGGATTCTCATAGACTTAAATTTAGATTTTGCTTTTTTGAGTAACACATCATTTTTAAAAACACCTTTTAATAAATTGTCATTGACTTGAATAACCTGACCTTTGGCAAATTTTACCTCAGAAAGAGGTGCAATGGGATTCAGCGGAGCTTCTCTGCTGCCTCCAGGGGATTTAAAGGGTTTGATTGTCTTCAGATCATGGTCCCTCCCGGGGATTTAAAGGGTTTGATCGTCCTCAGATCAGTACCCCCTCAAGTGCGAACCCTCAAGGATATTTCAATAACCACGCCACTGACCCTCGCCTGTCCGCTCGTGAGAAAAATTCACGTTTAAAGGCGAAAGGTCTGCAACCGCAATGATGAAAATTAGATATTAATTGACCTTTAAATAAGTGCGACCGGTCCTAATTTTAAACGTGCCTTCTTCTACCCAGAGGTGAATACGAAGTGATACCTCGCTGGCAAGGAAAGGGCGCATCAAGAGAATCTTTCATCCTCAGTCTAATCAGACATCTTAGTTATTCCGGGCAACTTTCTACTTTTAGTAATAAAGTGTCTGCCTGTCAAAATGCAGAGATTTCCTAAAGCGTCTCACTTTTATGGTAATGGAAACAATGAAACCGTTGTCTCATATTTCCCTGGTTAAATGTAGTGAAAGGTAAAATGGATTACCACTCTGAAAAATATCTTTTTGTGTCATATTATTGTACTTTTCAGATTTTAAAGTGTCCCCATCGGCCCCTGCCCCCATCGCCTTGCTGTTTTATCCCCTAATGCCACCAGACGTGCAGTTTTAAGCTTCGCTGAAAAGCAGTCAGGTACGAACAAGATGAAAATAGTAGCTTTAAAATGTATGCAAATCACAGGATTTTGAAGGCCTCATTTTTAACATAACATTTTTTAAAAAAGATTTATATTATTGTAGATTATTAATAATAAAGTGCGTGTTTGTGTAGGTATACTGTTTATTAATAAAGAAAATATAGAGTACAATAGGGATATTTATTTCAAGGACTTTAAAGCACCATTAGCCAAAAGGAAGTTTAAAACCACAGCAATACAAGGGGAATAGGTCAGACAGAATTTAAAATGAACAAAAATAGAACTTTATTAATAAATAAGGAACAGTGGTGCTAACAAATGGCCAATGAGCATGTGGCTCATGCACAGGACACCAGGTCTCATGCCCGTCAGGCCTTCCCTCTTTGGCAGGTTATTCTCTGAATACTTAATGCTGACAGGACTGAAGGACACAGGTGAAACGGTGGGCTTGAAATGAAAGGGGGAATCAGCACAGGACGTGACTGTGAATCGAGGCAGGGTTAGGCCAACAGCATGCAGAATCCAGTACAGCAATCTAGACAAGAAACCAGAGGAGTGAAGACAGGCATAACAGGTCCACATCTGTAAACTAAGCAGATATACAAAAGACCAGGAGCAGATCAGAAACATGAATTCCAAGACCCAAGACTGAGTACCCGAGAATGAACGAGAAGTTAATGAGTGAACTTAAGCAAGTTCATGAATCTGTAGATTAACTGCAGATGTGAAATATTACCGAGTGAGACCATTTGGAGGAAGAGCCACACAAGCTAGCGGATGGTCACCACATCTCATGTTCAATAATCCATTAAGCAGCCTTTGGACTGGATGCGACAGACGCAGCAAAAGACTTCGAAAATCGATATGAAAGAGGTGGCCTGAGATTCTGAAGGGAACGCAGTGCTGTAAACATTGTTCCTTTGTTCCCAAAAATATCCATTCATATGCACATCAACTTGTCAGTGGAGACCTTTAGCTATGCCGTTGAATAATGACCCGGCAATGAACAGTGATGTTTCCAGTGGGAGAGTTTCATGCACTGTTCCCCATGACACGGCTCAACTCGCTGGTGAAATAGTAATGCACTGAGTCATCTATTTTAGGTCACTCTACCCTAGAGCCCCGGCAAACATATCTGGCTCTGAATTATGAGCTGCTCTGATGTCTAGAGCTGGCAAAGACGCTGAACTGCCAGTGGGGCTGTGGAATTTTAAATGAACTAAAAGCTACTGTACCAGAGAGGGAGGCCTAAGCTTGTAATGCCGGTAATGGGCTCGGTAATGGGACAGAATGAAGGGTTTCTTGGTTACAGTTTCCGTGGTTTCCGGGATACATCAGGTCCTGAACTACGGATTCCCTGATGCCACATGACAACGATCCGATTACCTGCCAGGGTAATATTGCCCTCCATCTCCCTCCCGCTAATTCTTTGTTATTCTAGTCTCAGGGCACTGTAGGAGACAGACATTTTTTTCATACAAAGTGGTTGGGGGCCAGAACTCAAACAAAAAAGGGCATATGTGACTGGATGATCTTGTACCTATTTGTGGCGTATCACATGATCCACACAGGAATGGGCCTTGGCACTCTGACACGAGCCCCCCGACAATGATACAGAGTAGCAACCATCCAAAACACAAACGATTCGTCTGACTGGGCTGAACCGGAAATTTCTGGAATATTTCACACCATGCTATGACTTGGTACCCATGACCCATCTGTTAAGGCGGGACACGGACCTGGTGGTGAAAAGATGATGATCCATGGATCTGGTTTTATTAAAGAAAAGCAGGTTACAAAGGGGCAAGCCATAAATGAAGAGACCAATGGGGGGTCAATAATGACGGGAGGGTTCAGCCTCCAAGTCGCACACTCAACCTGTTAAGCTACGTGACAGCCCAGGGAGCAGAGGACCACACTATGGCTGAAAGCTAAAAGAGGGAGGCGGGAAGCAGGATGATCAGCAACACCTGCTGGTCAAAATGGAATACATAAGACAGGGCTGGGCTGACACTATCCAGGTAGAGGCTTATGACCACGAGCCGCCTTTGGTGTGTGTCCATGAGAAAAAAACCTCATTATACACGTGATGGCCATGTGTCATCTTCAAACTGCACACGACTTCTTACTGAAAAAGACCTGAGCATTCTGGGAAATTCTGGCTCAGTCACATTCATTAAATGGCTTACCATAACCTAGTTACTCTATATTGTTTTGTCATCTTGAGCAGGAACAGTAGGTTCCATGTTTTAATGAATGATAATGGCTGCTTTGAAGTTTCATTACAGGCCTTTCATGGTTAATAAGAGACATAGAAATGAGTGCTAGCTTCACATGAATGCAGTTACATGAATATGGATATGGGAGATTATGCATTTTCTTCTCATAAAATATGTAAAATACTAGGGTAGCCTTAACGCTTGGTGCATCCTGACATGTTATTAAATGAAGAAACTTATCTTAAAAAAGCTGCAATGAAATGACATAACAGAATTTGATATCTGCTAAACCTTATGGGAAATCTGAAGGACCCATTTCAGCTGATCACTATAATGCTTATTGTGTGCAATTAACACTTTGATCGTTTTCCTTTCTTTTGTGAATGGCTGTCAGAACTATACCAGAATTTTACCGGAATGGTGCTAGTGAACAATATGATTCTGGTGTGGTCTTTTTATCTATTCTAGATTTTTAAATCTTTTTTTGTAATTTAATCGTTTCACCTTATGTTTATTCATTTAGCGAGCAGTTTTGTTCAAAGGGACCTATGAGTTATTATTAAACATAGAAAACGCTAAGAATAGGAAAGTGACGTAATAAACATTGGAAAAGACACAATGAGCACATTTGGTTGAGTGTAGCCACGATTCAGTGCATTAAGTGTTAACCATCCTAACGATTTGGTAACTATGATGTTTCCCAACTTACCTTGTTTCCTTGTTTTGCATCTGTAGTAGTCATTGTAGTGAGTCCGACAATACAATGAATGAACTCAAATCACAACTAGAACATATGCATTTCCAAACATAGAAGTATAAAGTGTAACTTTGTATTATGACAAATAAAACAGGAAATGTGATATCCCTGATCAGAGGAAAGGGATTACTCACAGGCATTTAAACACACTGGAAAAGATAGATCTTTATTTCTCCCTGGTGTAACAATACAAAGTTAACAAGTGCAATTACAGCTTGACTTAAACCATACATTCTACCTAGTAGTAAGTCATAAACAGCTGCAGGTACGTACTGACATCGCACCCGGGACAAATAACCTGCCACTACAAAGCCACTGGGTACAGGTGGGGAATCACTATAAGGCAACTGTTACCATGGCAACCTCATCAGCGAAAGAGGAGCGGTGAGAGATCTCACCCTCGGCGTGAGGTAAAAAGGATAATATTCCCTACTCTCGAGTGCCAAAGCCTCTAAACAATAAGCAAAGCTGATCTGTTTGTGGTTATTCTGTTGTACCCTGGTGCAGTCATTTACCCCGTTAGTGTGTGATTTGCTGAGAAAATGCACCCCCCCCCCATGTAAATGTCACTGTCTCTGTGCTCCCCTCTGGCTGGTGGCACCAACCTAGCAACCAGTCTCCGCTGGCAACCTTTATCCCCCCATTCCTCACTAGGAAACATGCAAACAAAGTGCAACTGGGTCCTGATTGCCGGGTTGCAGGTAGGAGGGTGTGTCCATATGGGATTCGACCCGCATTCCCGCTGGGGATCGGCGATAGACACCCCCTCATCCCTGCAGCGCTGAGGACTTCAGTCTCTGGATTTAAGGACTGCAGCTCCATTATAGACTGCAAAGCTGACATGATCACTTAAGCTCCATTAGGAAAGCTGAGTCTGGTGGCCTCTATGCTACGGGGGAGGGGGGGTAGTCCAGCTACTTGCTGCCCATTAACACCAAAAGCACTGATCCACATTGACGCCACACCCAGTATCTGACGGCTTTTAACTGCAGCTCTGAATCTCAGTTCAGTCCTTTTTTAGTCAGGGCAGTTGGATGTTTCTACTCTAGTTGGACTGCCTAGGCCTTGTGGATTCTGAGGGGGTGGGACGCACTTGCTGTCATACACACCAGCATTTTATTTGAACACAAACCACACAGAGATTGAAGATGATCAGCTGTTCTCGCCACTGGGAATAAAGAACGCCATATAAGTAATTAAACTTTCATTAACGAGAACTTTGGATTGACTGTAGCTGATAAAACGAAGCCCACGTTGTCTCTGTGAAATGAACAAGCCTGCTGTGGCCGACTGCCGGCCTTTACCCAGAATGCCAGTATCATTACCTCAACCTTCAGGGCAGAATCTCAAGAGCCTGGAGGCACAAACATTAACAACATACAAATGTTTTAAAGGATCTCATTAAGTTCGAGAAGCCATTTATTTATTAAGATTTAATGTGAGATTTTCCTCCCCCCTCTCCCACTCAGATTCCAGACTGAGAGCATAATGCTGAAGCCACTGATAAAATAACTAAGAGGTTTCAGGTCACACGGAGGGTGATGCTGTTGTACCCTTGAGTGCTACTTAGCCTGGAATGCATTAGTGAAATATACAGCTGTACAAATTCAGGAAAGATACAGTTGTACTTCTGGGTGGTGTTAGGCAAATACATGAAGATGATTTTTATTGGACCTGTGAGGCGGTATTTGTCAATATATTCCATTCAAGCAGTGCCCCCTCGCCCCACCACCAGGCTAATGCTGAGCTGTGTGTTGGGCCTTACTTACGCGAGGTCAGTGAGGTCTGATGGGGTTGCATCGCTTCTATTCCTCATCAAACCGTTCTCATAAGTATCGCCCCCTGCAAGTACACAAGTAACTGCAGAAGCTGTCAGGCCCTGAGATGTTCCACAGATCAGAGTGGGAAAAATGTGTAATGGTCAGACCTGGATGGTTCTCTCCTGGAGGCTCTCGTTCTGGTTTGAGTGCTTCTATGCTCGCCGTGCAGTTAGCTGGTAAGCTGAATACAGGGCAGAGAAGTCAGCTCTGCGCAAAAGCTGGGTCAAAGGACTTCTCAAAATCATAATGTCTCTCCTATGCTGTTTCGGTGATATTTCAGTGGTGTTTAAGAACATGGTACTCAGGCGTTCATCTATAAATCCCTGACACCCATAATACTAAGTTTCGTTGAAGTGTGACTGATGGGGTAGAGGAATCTGTCCTCTTGTTGTCATTATCAACTCTGCTGCTCTTCACCCTTCAGTTGTGCTGGAAAGGATCAAAGTCTTCATAGATAATTAAATACTGCCCCACCTCCACCTTGCAGTTTTAATGACTGATTGACCTTTAAACAGTGGTCACCAGGGGCAATTCTAGGATTTGGGGCCATAATTCATACAGAGGGACCAACCTTATCATTACTCATTGACAGGGATGGAAGGACTCCAAGGATCAATCAGCTGTATCTAGTGCCCCTGTGGCTCCGCCCTTGGTGTTCACCACACAACCATAGAGCAGACAGCAATGGGGACCAGGCCCAACCACACTCATATTCCCTCTAAAGAGCATCTACCATGTGGACATCAGTACACCTTGGATAAGAGTTGCCTTTGCACCTACAGTGATCACTGCCTCCTAATTTATAACATCCGTCTGCAGGATATAGTATTTTCATTCTCTGCTACATGTATTTCTTCCTATTGAACACAGGTAGTCAAGAAGGCTAAATTTCTGTGGGAAGTCCTTTTCAATAAAGTAGCAAGTGACATGACCATGAGAAAAAGCCACTTACAGTGGCTCGAAAGCCCCCTGCCATGTTCAGTAGAGTACTTGTGCTTGACTGAGTTTTGTTCAAGAAGTGTGTGCTGAGATCGAATGACTGCAATTTCCCATTGAACCACAGTTACTCAACACAATGGTGTATACTCCTTCTAAATCAAGTAGGTACTAGAATACAGACACATTACACTACTCACAGGAGCGTAGCACTTTGTATCACTTTCTGCTTAAAGTCAATAAGAGCTCTACAACATGGCAGCAGCGATACGACATTCACTATTACCTATTCCAAGGTTACGGCTAACGCTACGCTATCTCATCCTTCATCCCGTCTCCTCTAGAATTTTAGTAGTCAGACACATTATATTACAACATCAAGGTCCAATCTACTTTTGTTTTTCCAACATGTTTTCCCTTTTAAATATTTTGTGATTTGGGCAATTCTGGCATTGCAAATCCATCGCAAATAATTAACAGGAATTAACCACTCCAGTGTTTCAAGTAAGTTAACTAATGACCAAGCGTAGCCCTGTAAATCTGGCTACTATAGCAACGAGAGACAGAGTTGTTTCAAATATGTCTGCCCTGTACGGCATTAAAGGGAGGCAAAATAATTCATATTTCATGTATTGATGAGTGTATTAAATCATTTTTTTGTTTGTTTTATTTTGGAAGCAGAAATAACCTTTATGATTTTGCTGATGTTCCAGATTCACATTTCTCTCCTTCCCTGACAGCCTCACATCGATTAACCCCCCCCCCCTAGAAAATCCTACCACAAATTCTAATATTTATCCATACCTGGAACAGTGTAGGACAATGACAACCCATATGGTGCTAAGAGACACAATCATTTTTCCCTTCTTGTTGGTTATATAAACCCATTTTGCAGAGTACTGTAGAACGGTGCTCCCAACCGTGCCAGCAAATCCTGGAGTCACGCCTGCCGGCAGAAGAGACGTGGCACTGTTCCCATTAAAAAAAATAAATAAAAAAATAAAATAAACAGCCCCGCAGGCCAAGTACTCAGGGTCCCATCCAAAATAACAAACCTTGGGTGAGCGTCTTCCTAGCTCCTTTCACCCAGGTGAGATACTTTTATCAGGCACCCAGAGGAACAGCAAAAAGGAAGAGATACCGGGTCCATCCACCAGGGTGTCCCAGGTGCTGAAGATGGAGGCCAGTTCCTTGGTGGCGTCGCTGCATATAGTCCTCTCCCTGGTTTCACAGCTGTACAATGTCATCTTAGCATCTTTCTGATGGAAAGAAGAGAAGGGGGGGAATCACTTTTACGGATAGATATGTGTGAGAGTATAACCCCTGCACCCCCTGCGCCCTGAGTCACTTCTGGCAGCTTGGTATGGCGTGGCACTTGCCTCATAAAGCAGGACCTCAGGCCCACTTGCCGTCACTCATAGAGAAGGTGTGTGAGTCTTAGTGACAGACTCCCGAGGTCCCTGGTCCCAGCTCAGTAAAGGTCGCATTAATGTATGCTGTATTCCATTT
This sequence comes from Pollimyrus isidori, assembly GCA_019775955.2. Taxonomy (NCBI): domain Eukaryota; kingdom Metazoa; phylum Chordata; class Actinopteri; order Osteoglossiformes; family Mormyridae; genus Pollimyrus; species Pollimyrus isidori. Next base: position 4,653,072 of record JABFDZ020000001.1, read on the forward strand.
CAACTCATAACTCATTTTGAGTTCCTAGTTGGAAATTTCAACTGGAACGCTGCCTGAAGTTGGAATTTCAACTCCCAAACTTGGAGGAATGGACGCAAAAATGACATTAGCATCCAAGATGGCTGTGCCCTTTATTAGCAGATGTTAAAGCTGTAGTTTTATGTTGTCTATTAGCACTTACGTCTTATTTGTGGCCTATTAAATCAGTCGTGCAGTCAGTATTGTCCACCTGCTAACTGTGGACATGTTGCTACAGTGTTTTTATGCACAAAATACTGTGTAGTGTGTTGTTATCCATTGATATTGCTAACAATTAACCAAACTAGAACCAGGGCCCGTTTCATTAAGCAGAATTTCTTGTTAAAGTGGACAGCTTGTCGGATATAAAGTAGTCTTAGCTAAATGTAAGTGAACAAAAATCAAGGTCGTTTCAGCTGGGCTAAATTAAATCCAGCTAAGTATGAAATCTTGATTTTTGAAACCGAAGAGTTCTCAGACTTTCTGTACTGGAACCTCGTATGTAACGTCATTCCCAGTTCTGAGTTCCGACCTCCGAGCCAAATGGAATCCTAGGGATCCTGAATCTGTATGTTCAGCAGCACAAGATCCATTCAACCCTATAGGGGTTCTAGAACAGTGGATCTGAACCAGGGTGTCTGTGGTCCACTAAGGGGCATCAGCATGGAACAAGGGGGGGCACGCAATTTGTATGATCAGTATTGAAAAAAAATGACATTGCTAAAGCTATGCTTGAGTGGTAGCCTATATCAATTTTTTATTGATAACCTGGTTAGGAGGGCCAAACGTTTTCATGGACACAGGGGGTCCCCTTAGATAAAAATAGCTTGAGAAGCACTACTGTTGAGTAGAGTCCATGGTGAAGTGAAGGAGCTAAAGACTGACGTTCTGCAAAAAGCCATAACAGGAAAATTATTTATAACTAGGGAATACAGAACACTAACATGTACTGAAGGAAACTGGGTAACAGGAGTGGTAATTAAGTAATTAAGGCTTCTTTAAGTAATTAACATTATGTAACCACCTCTCAAGTTGAAGGACCGTCTCTGAAGCAGAGAGAAATTTCAGACATTTTTTTTTAACAAACCCGAGTGCAGATTTAAATCAATAGCATGTGATAGAAAACTCATGGTCTGAGGAAAACCAAAAGCGTCGAAGGGGTTTAAGCTAACTTGTTTATTCTGTGAGGTTTCATTACCAGAAAAATGTCCTTTTTAATGAGTTTGAATTTCTGTCGGAGCTTTCAGGATCGTTACGGTCTCACTATGAGCCCTGGGACCACTATGGAATTGCTTTTATTTTCTTCATTTATTAATATGCCTGAAGTATGGTGAGTCATTTATTAATTTAAGGGAAAGTGACTTCAACATATTAATAAAATAAAACTGAGTATTTTTGTCTGGATTAAAGGAATTTGACTGAGGAACCATAAATGGAACAAATTTACATTTTTTAGCCGACGCTTTCATGCAGAATGACATACAGTTGAGACATACAGGTCAGACAGTTTCTGGAGCACTTGAGGGTTAAGGGTCTTGCTTAAAGCACCGACCGTGGGCCTTGAACTAATCCAGCGGCATTCTGATTAGGCGCATGAATCAGCCGCAAAGGGGGTTAGTCAGTAATAGAGACATCAACAGGCCCCAATAATTGGATGCTGAAGTAGTCTGATCACCAGCCACTCAGGAAATTCAATCGATCGTCAAATCAAAGCAGGACGATGTCTGTGATGCGGGAAAGCAGCTGAAGCTGCTGCATTAGCATGCGGGCAGCTAGCTGCAGTCCCTGGGGAAGGTAGATGCAGTGGTGCTCACTCTCTCTCACCCCCAGCAGCCAGCACTCTGAATGAAGTCCCCTTTCAGAAAAGGATGTACCAGGTGCTTCTGGTGTGGATTAATGATCAACTGAGAAACAACTCTGAGGTCCTAGCAGACTGAGATTGGCCATCTTTGCTCTTTGGCTTCCTTCCAAAGGTTCAGGTGTTTACAGCCTAGGGACAAGGGTCCATCACTGTGAAAACCCAGTTACCAGAAGCTCATGGGACCTGCAGTGGTGCGGTTTCTCCAGCAGAGCTAAACGGGCTGGAACTGATCCCAGCCCTCTCGGCGTCACCGGTCAGATGCTGGTGGTGACGGACCTGTGGCTGGCTCGAGCCTCTTATGAGACCATATTGAGTGTCATGGCGGAGGTGAGTCACAGGACGCCTCCTGAGGGCGGGTCGCGTCGTCCTGGCACCCGGAGCAGCAGAGTCAGGCCACAGATGCTCTTTCATTAGGATCTGCTGCAAAGCCAAGCCAGGCGACCTGCTGTGTATACGTCCCAATGCGCACGCGGCCTACCGTTTACACCCCCAGCCCGCCTGCACTGCTAAATGCCACACAATGTCACCTCTGCACTGCACGCACCATCAAACAGATTCCACTACATGCCTCCAACCTGTTTCATCTGTCCAAGTCCTGCCAATAATCCCTACAGTATGATCAAACAACAAGTGCCATGTCTGTATCACACCAGGGAATTTATCCACCTGATCTGCATATTCACAGCTCCTGCTTAGACACTGCAGTGGGAACATATTTCCAAACCCCATGATAGAGGTCAGTGTCATAGAAGACACAGGTGAGTGATCACAGGTGGCAGCTACATTGGCAGCATGGTAGCGCCCTCCATATGCCATCTGCTGCCATGCCACCCATATCTGCTTCACTCTGCTGTAATTCTTACGTCACTAAGCGTTTTTTACCTTCCAGTTCTGCCCAAGACATCAAAATGACATGTTTCCAAAGCTCCATTCCTTTCTGTTACAGCGAGTTAACCAGCAGAAATGCATGTAAATAAACGACAATAACCAGCTACTGTGGAGGAATTCAGAAGCCCAGCTCTAGCAGGGGATCGTATCACAATGTGTGATGGATAATTCTGCAAAGAGCAACTATTTAAGATGACTCTGATACATGCCGTCCTTGTTGGGTTAGGACTCAAATACCAGGGAAGTACCTCTTTAAGAGATCGGAATTCCACCTTTAAAATTTTCTCATCTTGCAGCTAGTGGACAGCAGGTGGCGCAGCAGTTAGCAACTTGGGTTTATACACAGAAAGCAGCTGAGCTCAGAACACATTGGCTTCTTTTTTATTCTGCAAAATCTCTGGGGAAAAAACAACAGCTTCTAGTATCAAAACTACTAAACTGTGAACCTTAAGCTGTCACTCGCACTCCCAGATTTATCTCCTGTTGAAGGTGGCAGGCTTTCACATGTAAACATCATTCGCAATTTCTGTTTAAGAATTGCTCTAGGCTTTTCAATCACTGAGCCCCAAGGAGAAAGAGTTGGGTATAGATTTACAAAGGCAGGGGATTGATGAGTCAATGGGCAACTGGTAATGTAAATGTATCTGCCAAAAGGAGACCATTGGGTCAGGTTAACAGGAGGCTCCGAAGGTCCAGTCTGCCTCACAAGTCTGTTTCACAGGTGTGTGCTCTAATTTGACAGTCATGAACATGGAGACAAAGGACCAGGAGTGTTCCTGTGTCAGCCACATGCTGAGGCAGTGGCGGCTAGGCAGGTCTTACTCTGCTGAAACTGTCACGGTGAGAGGCGTCTCAAGGAGAGACACTGAATGTCGACATCCCGGGGAGGTCTTGTTTCAACAGCTACTGTGCCACACATAGAGTGTGAGCACATGTGATTGCGTTTCCTTCAATACAATTTACTTCAGGATTAAGTATGCATGTATTGTCTATCTATCTATCTATCTATCTATCTATCTATCTATCTATCTATCTATCTATCTATCTATCTATCTATCTATC
>JABFDZ020000001.1:4669376-4689328 GCA_019775955.2 Pollimyrus isidori
CTTTAAATCAGAGCTAGATAAGATTTTAACAACTCTCAGCTATTAGTTAAGTTCTCCCCAAGCGAGCTTGATGGGTCTAATGGCCTCCTCTCGTTTGTATAGTTCTTATGTTCTAATATACCTAATGGAAGTAAGTGAAATTGGCGCTGGCATTAGGAGTGTTTTGTAGATTTGACGACATGATACTTATGGTGGGTTATTTAATGCCAGATATAAATAGCACTTCAGTGTTAGGCAGTGATATAAGTACACCTGGGATGTATGCTGTCTTCGCTCACATAAATAAATGAATGCTACCAAGCTGACCAATCACAGCCACTACATGTAGATTTTATTTCATTTTATTTTAGATATTGGGTGAACCTCAGTACCAAGACCACAAAGACTTGCAGTCATGGCAAGATCGGTCTTGCTAACTTGCTGTCCAAGAATGAACTTGGGGTGCACTGGAATAGGGGATTATTTTCATTTGTTGAGGGTGCAGCCAATGTACTGTATCCTTAATATTTGGGGCGGAGCAAGATCAACACTAGGGGATTTTTACTGTCCTCGTGTACTTCTGTTCTTGAGTATTGGAACTGGTCTTCAGCAATGGATGATGACATGAAACGGGTACAACGACAATACAAGTACAGTCAAGGACACATATTGAGATTCACCCAGTATTTTTTTGGGAGGTGCGAGTCAGACTACAGCAAAGGCTACGCTGTACTTATGGCATCAGTTGGACACAGTAATATTATACAGCCTTTAGTTTTGCTTAAAGGAACATGGCAAAGCAATAAATTTACTTTTAAGACCTAGGCAATATATGCAGTTTATATACGACAGCTCAGAAACTGTAAAGCATAACCTCTCATATCTATGATGCAATTTAAATTTTTTTTTGTGGCTTTTGTATTTTTACAACATTTTGTACAGGCGATGAAATATTACTGTGGCAGCTGATAATTGACCTGTGATTATCTGCCTGAAAACGAAACGAAAGAAAAGAATTAAAGGCTAAACCACCAGACTGTGTGCTGGTGCTGGGGACGCGATCACAACTGGTGCATTTGGACCAGCCGGTTTGGTTCCCTCTCATTAATTGGGAATTTTTAGGGTCTCTGTAATGGAAATAGAGGGAAAATGAGACGATGCACCTTCTTTCCCTCCATATCTCTTTAAAATCCGATAGTTTACTGATGGCATACAGACAATTACAACATTAGGTGTCTGATCATTTGTACCAGGATGTTTGGATAGACTCAATCACACCTCTGTATTCGCTGTCAATCATGGATAGTTGGGACAGAGCTAATTTAACTGTGTGTAAGAGGAAAACTTCCCTAGTTTTCAAAATTTCTCCACTATCATGTTAATGAGTCCAGTGGGAGTTTAGTGTGACCTGGTGTTTTCTGTCTGCAATTACGCACAAGAAAACATAACAAACAATGGTAAAATGACATTAGTTGTTACTGACTTTAACTGCTTGTATGCTGGGACAATTCATCTTCTATTGTACTGTTAACTGCCTGTTACAGTTCACTTAAAGCAGAAGGTAGAACTACAGAACTAAGAATTCAAATTGCAGAACAATTTGAATGCACAGTTACATATATACAGACAAACGCACAGACTTATGTAAGAGTTTGTTATTATGTTCGCTTTGTCATCTAAGTTCATCTAGATTTATGACAGTGGCCCCAAATGCTTTTTCGGAAGCTCTTCCAAGGGTACAAACTCAATATCCTGGACTTATTTACATAATGGGATAAGCAGAAGATTAAATAAACCCCACAAAATCTATTTTGCACCTGCAAAACCAAAACATGACTGACTTTAACTGCATGTTAGCTGCAAAAAATCTGAGGGTATGAATCATGTTACACTGTGTAGGAAAGGCCTCATAATGGCACAAAAGCTAGTTCACTAACAACACATATTCTGTCACTCATTATCACAACACTAGCCCTCAGTCTGAAAGTCAGACAGCAGCAGTGTTTTCCACCACCAAAATATTACATTGGCGCGGGCACCTATTCACCACAAACAGTCACTTTTGGGGAACAGGAGAACGGCAGGAAATTCCGGGCCCCTGGGTAGGACCCTTGTAAAGTGCTCGGGCCCCTGGATCTGCTGGCGTATCCGTGCCCCTGCTGCGCCCCTGGTCAGGGCCTCAGTAATGTGCTGGGTCCCTTGATCAACGAACCTTGTCCTGTGAATTAAAGTGCTGCTGTTCCCCCCTACTGATATTTCAGTGGCCAGCCAAATGGGTGAAATCTTCATGCTTGGATCTGGATTAATTTCACATCACTTTTACACCTTATAGAGCCAAAGGAAAAAGTCAACAAGTTCATTGGCAGAAGGAATTCTGTGAAATATTACAGATGCATCATTGATGCAGCTTATATGCTTAAGAGGAGCTCTCTTTCTACCTTTATATCCTTAACATATTTGACAGGCATGGATGCTTGGCTTGACATTCAAGCAGGAAGCTCAGCTATGTAATGACAGATTGGATCCATGGCGCCTCCTTTTAGCATTAGCTAAAGGGAGAACCTGCTGTCATTTGCATATAGATGGATGTTGCAATGAATCCTATAAGCAGTTGTGACAAAAGAACGTGGGAGGTCCTTCCAGAGTGGCCTGATTCCCACTGGGCCGCATTAAAGACAATTCCAACCCGGCAGGAACCAACAAGCCTTTGCAAGAGGCAGGTGTTGACTATCTCTGCAAGTTTTTTTGAGTTATATCTCCCCAACATATTCAGGTGTCACCTCCCACACAAATATGAAAAACCATAACGCCATCGCCAGCTAAAACACAACTGCCTCCAACTGACTGATCAGTCATACAAGCTGAAACGCACGTTTAAAGGCCAGTGCGCGAATGTGAAACTCCCTTCAAGGACTGCAATGCCTTTCAAGTTCTGTTCCTTTTTAATTTCTGGCTTGAAAGTTGAAACCGGCAATGGGCTACTATATTTCTGCTTATTAGATGATGTTGAAAGGTCTTTTTTGGCAGTAAATTTAAATATGTGTTTTTGATGGCAATCACCAAAGGCACAGAGATCACCTAACAGCCAGAAAATTCTTTCGAAAAGGTCTAAAACAATGAAAATCATTCATCTGGCCCCTAGCAGGACACTGCCATGGCAGAATATAATGCAAGACAGACATTTATAAACATTTTTTTTAATCTTAGGCTTATGAAATAGGGTGAGTCATAACACAATTACAAATCTCAATAGCTAGCGGCATCGTTGTTTGAGACCACCATGAGTTCAACTATTACCAAGCAGAAGTAGAACCTTAGGTTTGGTGCACTGAGTTTAATAGAATAACTAGTATACTGTTACAGGAGATGCCACCCAGTACTGGTTGACGTCCATGTGGAACCCTAAGCAAGACCTATTGGTGCCCCTCCTGCCCCTGGCACAGGGAGCATGTATGGGGCAAAGTGGCGCCCAAGGTGAGCGTCTGTGTCACCTAATTGGTCACTGATTTGATGTTTGACTGTACCCAATAGATAACTATAAATAAAAGATTTAAAAGCTATCTAGTGTTTTTCATTATGCATGGTATAATTTTTTTCTGTACTTATTTTGTACATAACAATTCAGCTTATGGAGGGCATTCTTCGCTTGTATGTAATCTAGAGGCTGTCCTGATATGACTAAGCCTTGCGATCCAGCTGTACATAACTCAAGGACAGGTCATTCTCTGTTTGTGGAGAACACTTCATGAAAGAAAAATCTTGACACGCTCAGTGAGAGAAAGACAAGTGAAAGACCTAGGAGGAGATCTGAGCCACTCGGGTTAATAAGCACCTTGGTTAGGCTCAGAGAAGCTTCTAGGTTTGAGGGCAAATAGCTCAGAGGGGAACAACCAAGTGTGAGGAACTCCTGTTTTTTTGAGGTACATTCCTGAGGAATTTCTGACAGGGCAAAGTGCTCTTGTTTCCCCAAGAGTCCCCTTGACTTTTTTTTGGCAGACATGTGATCGAGAAAATATTATTATGAGTGTATTATAACTAGGGGCTTTATATACACAACCTCAGAATCAAATATTATTAGATATTTTTAAAAAGAAAAACGTGGGTGTATTTGAATTATGATTTAAATACACTTTATTAAAATTCTAAGAAAAATTCCAAGGTTTGTGCATTTAAACTATTTAAGTTAGGTTAGTTTGACAGGTGATGAACAATCGTTTTGTGAACAAGTCCTCTGTAAATGATCAGAGAAATAAGGAACACTGGTTAAGTGTGTGTGTGTGTGTGTGTGTGTGTGTGCATGAACTGTGTGTGTCTGTCTTTTTGTCCCCCCCCCTGCAGTTAACCTGAATACTAACCTCAACATTTTCCAGCCAATTTCCCAGCTAAATGTAAAAAGGACCGTTTCTCTTTTCTTAATCACATGTCGAACAGACGGCTCTTTGTTCTGTCTCTCCCACCTGCCCCGCTCCTATTTTTTCCCCTGTGTTTGTTCTCGCCCCTTGGGAGGGAGACAATAACTATAATAGACTTCGGTGCACCTCCCTCTGCTGCGTAGTCCTGTTAACTGGAGTGAGCAGAACAGGCCTGCGACAAACAGCGCTAGCAGGCTGGGGAAGCGGTTTTAACATTTCATTGTTCTTTTGCTTCGTCTTTCAGTTGAGGTTGGATCACTGACACTGTGACGGCCAGTCAACTCCAGCTGCATTCACTGCTTCAATTCCACCTGCAGCAAGGCTAGTCGGGGACTCGGCTTCACACACACACACACACACACCAAATTCACCTAATGTTACTAAATTAGTCCCAGCTGAAAGCTGATTAGCCTGTACAGTGCCACTCTCCTGTCACTGACCAATTCAAGACATATCATTGGCTAATGATATGGTTGGCCTATCGGTATGAATTATGGCTGCACTTTAGCTCCGAACTTAAAATCTAGAATTGCACCAATACAACAGGAATATTTTAAGACGTCTTTGGTAAGAACATTTCGTCAAAGGCTCAAAAGCAGACCTATTGAGAGTCAAACTAGAGAGCTGTAGCGCCCCATTTTAGTTACAGCACACCTGATTTTTTGCCAGCTGCAAAAGAGATTTTACTTAGCCGCTTACAGCCGTCATACTAAATCAGGACCGGCCAATCTTATCTACAAAAGGCTAGTGTGTATGCAGATATGTGGGATAACCTTTAGGTCAGCTGTTCAAACCCAGGTTTGAGGAATCTGCTGGCAATCAGTCCTCTAATTAGGAATCCAATTAGGGAGTTACAGCAAAAACCCGCCCAGAGAAACCCGCGTACAGCAAAAACCCTTTCTGGATAAGACTGGCCAACCCTGTACTAAACGACAGTAAGACACTGTCCATGTGGACCTTAGATCTCTCTCTGCATCAGACCAGGCCTCCACTTTATGCCAAATCAGATCTGATTATATAGAAAACCTTTAGTGTCAGTTCAAGGTGATTCTCCCATAAGAGTAGGACCACTAGGCAAAACTTACAAGGCGTCATATCTGGGAGCCATTTTCCAAAGAGAGTGCATCACACAAGCGTCTTGTGTACTCAAGAGAAGGTCAAAGGGGCCCCTGGGTCGCATAAAGTCATTTTAACAGTTTCAGCTGATACCTGGTGGTAGTAAAAGGCATGGGATTGCTAGTTAAGTCAGTCAATACCATGATCAAGGAGTCGGTTTTATTTGCTGGAGGATCCCGAAGCAAGATTCGATGAATTAAAGAGCATCAAGCTTAGCATATGCCCAAATATATTTTTTGTGTAAGGCGCCAAAGTAAATGTAGCTAAAAATGACAACAGGTATAAATCAAATCTTGCCAAGGCTTCCAAGCAAGCATTTTAAAAAGCCAAATGGTATTTATTCTAGTCCTCTGCAGTGCATTTTAAAGAAAAGGGACAATTACCAATAAATTGCGAGGCAGGTGACTTTCAGACCAACAGCCAATCAGGGAGATCCAATTCCCAACCGTCTCTCCTGAGCTCATTAAACCTGCATTAATCAGTAGCAGCAGAGACTCACAAACATGCTGACAGGTTACTGTCCACTTAATTGCTTTAATAAGCTTTATTTTTTTTGCAAATGCGGCATTTAATGTATTTTTCATTACATGCTAGAAACTCATATCAACTGTAAACCGTATAGATTTTTTCAGTTGACCGATTCTCGTTTTGTTAATATATTACTGTGTTTTGTGTCACCCCAGAGCCTCGTTAAGCCATAATGAGCAGACCAATGCAGCATTTCCCCAAAAGGGCAGGTTTATGTGTGTGTGCCCTGTTCAGAAAAAATTAAAATGGAAATGAGAAGTCAGGCCTTGTGTTACATGGCTCTGTTCACTGCCCTGCTCACACTGTCAAAGAGCATTCTTGCATGTATTAAAGGCACAAGGATCAACACAAAAGAGGAGCACGGTGACACAAGCTAGGCCCAGTACCCACTGTAACTTAATTTTGATGTGTTTACTTTGGTCTGTTGTAGTAGCTCATAGTGAAGCATTGGAACTTGCCTTGATGTATTTAAACAAAATATACAAATACCTGTATAAATAGGCAAGGCAAAGCTTTTCAGTGTAAAAACATTCCGGTCTGCAAGTTCAATGCTTGCATGACAAAAGGATTTGTGATGCAGTCAAATCCTTTCTAGTTGTTTTCGTTCATACTTTTGTATCTCAGTGATGACAGATCATATAAAGTTGGGTCTAATGTGAGAGGCCACGTAGTCGCCCCTCTGTTGGGACTTTTGGGTGATGGGGGGGTCCTCTTATTGCCTTGGCAACATGGTCCACCTGGACCGTGCTACTGGACCAGTCTGGTTTTGGGTACTTCCACTTTGAGAAGCTGTACATAAATGCATTTATTAACCTCACCCCAGATGTAATGATAAGCAGTGATGCCCCCCTCCCACCCCGGAGCTGGCCACACCCACAGCAGGAGAGGGCCTCACCTGCGGTGGACAGTAAGAGAAAGATGACGGCTAGGACGTTGAAGGGACGCCGGCCGGTGACGCTCATCTTCCTGGCAGCATGCAGGGGGTGGCCGGATGGGACTGGGCGGCTGCTAGAACCTCTAGCTAGACCTGGTGGGGGCTTGGAGTGCCCGCCGCCCCCCCCCTCATGGTGACAGCTGTCCGGCGCTCTACCTGGAAGGACAACCATGGGGTTAGAGCACTGGCTACACTGTGCGGAGCACCATCTTTAACAATGTGACTACCGGGCATGCGCCCATGTGATGTTACCATACACATACTCCTCCACCCCGGCAAATTCAGCCATCCCCAATGTCAAACACTGTAAATCTTATTACCTGGAATTTTACATTTAAACAGAAGTGAATTTGCAAGTGTTGCGGTAGATCAGTGTTTTTTACTGGTAGGTCAAATTATGGCTCCATCCCCACTGCCCCATTGACAGCTTTTACCAGTCCACAGCCCACCACAGCCCACCACTGCCCACCACTGCCCACCACAGCCCACCACTGCCCACCACTGCCCACCACAGCCCACCACAGCCCACCACTGCCCACCACAGCTCACCACTGCCCACCACTGCCCACCACAGCCCACCACTGCCCACCACAGCCCACCACAGCCCACCACTGCCCACCACAGCCCACCACTGCCCACCACAGCCCACCACTGCCCACCACTGCCCACCACTGCCCACCACAGCCCACCCCATCGGGTAACAACTTGTATCGTTGCCAAAGGATAAAGTGGATCCTGAGGCTCAAGCTGTCCAGATCCGCTGCTGTAGCTGCTGTGAATAAACAGTCCTTTCATTATACATTCAGATTTATTGTAAATGCCAAAAAAACAACAAAATCCATCTCAGTTAAAGTTATGGGTCCTATTTTCTATCACTTTGTAGAATCTGGTCCATTAAACGTGGGGTTTCACAGCAAAGGTTATGATGGGCTTTGTGGCCCCTATGACGGCTGTCTCTTTGGCCAAGTAAATGAAACCAGGACATGCTTAATGTTTAAAAGGCTTGACTGGTGGTTTTTAACTCCATTAGACGGTAGAAGATGTGTGGTTTGAGTCATTATTCAGTTCAGTCACCCGTGGTGTTCCTGGTGACATTTTTGAGAGGGAAAAATAACTTCACTTTCTGGGCTCTCTCTTTCATTGGCAGTTTGACAAAAAGATTCGATCTCTTTCTTGTGGCCTCAGATTAATCATCCTGAATCTGAATTATGTGTTTGACAAACTGGGGGAAGCCGTACCAAGGAGCTACAGCACAGAGCGCCCCCTTTTGGAAAATAAAAAATACACAGAATTCAGAACTTCTTCATCAGTCTGTGATGGGACATTGACTCAATGTCAAAAAGATGCTCAATCCAATCCTTTACAATGTTGTTACTGTTAATGCAAACTTTATGAAATGGCTATGTTTGCTATTTGTACAGGTACAGGGGAATGTGCTTTTCTAGATTTCCCCTCTTGTGCTCCTTTTTAAAGACATTAACACTAGCATTTATGTTTTATTTATTTAGCAGGTGCATTTATCGCAAGCAATGTACAACTGAATAGGCAGGGTCAGACAGTCCCTGGAGTAACTGGAGCTTTAGGGCCTTGCTCGGGGCCTAAAGAAGGAATCATTCTGCTGATCTTGGGATTTGAACCAGCAACCTTGTGACCACAGGTACGACATCCTTTCTATCCGAGTCACTCACTACCCAAAATTGCCCCTTTCATGGTGGTCTCAAACCTAAGGATGTCAACTCAGTTTCCACTAAAGTTCTACATTCTACCAACTGAGCTATTAAAGGGGCTGAATGATACACAGGTGAGGGCAGAGCTTGGGGGTCAGAGCACAGCATCAGTCATATATCCACCATTTCTAGAACATTTTTGGGGAATTAAGGACATTGTTCAAGAATGTAAAAGAGACATGTTGAGTTTGCAATTCAAACTGGCATCCTTCTGATCAGAAGCACAGAGACCTAGCTGAGCTATACACCAACCCCCTCAAAGATGTGAACTGGTGCTCCCCCCACTTTGAGTCTGCCTTTAACCATATTTTTGGTCATCTGTCTCTTTCAGACTCCCCACGGATCACCCATCTCTGACAAACTCCAGAGCTTAGGCTTCATCTCATAATGACGTCTCACATTTAGTCACCTGGATTATCAGATAGAAGACAGATGGGCATACACATTTAACAACATGATCTTACTTTTATGGTTCTACCTGTTTAGAGAGCTTGGTATCTATTGCCACACTGGGTCATATCATCACAACAACAAATAATGAGTGTGATCAAATTAGACCCAGGTAAGTGAAAGGTACACGCCTCACCAGTCTCAATTTTTTTAGAAGAAAAGGAACTCTAACCATTATCATCCTCTGTCTGCTTACTCCCCAAACCTCACTGATGTGTCACACTCAGCAAAAAACTGGTAGTTAGGGGAATTGTTGGTCTACATGTGTGTCAGAACACTTTGTCCTTCCATAAGAACTATTTTGCCTGTATTGTTCCTCCAAAACAAGCAGGGTGATTCCCCTGAGTCTAGTTAGAGGATAAAATTCTTCTGCATCCACACACATTCATCTGCTGAACTGAAGGCTTTGCTGGACTGCGCTGTTTCTTATTGGCTAACAGCCCGGTTGAAGATTCCGCAGCCTTTTTCTGTGAAGGCCAGCAATCGAAGCTTGGAAGACTGTATTCCAGGCACCATCGCCTCCTCTATCTGCCATTTGCACCTCGTACATTTCATATATATGCAAATGTAATCCCTCGTCCTGTGAGGCGACAACTTATTCTCCAGTGCTAGACTGAGCCCACTCGCATGCATGCAAGAATGACTCTTGATTTGGTGAGCCTGAAATACCTTAACGCATCCTGCCCTGGACAGGTTGATGATGCTTTCTGAACTTAAGGAGGACCTGGAAGTTGAGGGAGAGATGAGATGAGACATGACATGACTAGTGTCCCACAAACACCAGGCGACAGTTTCAGGGAATGCCAAGGAATGGATCACACAGGAGGTTCATGTGCCTTCAGTACCATCAAGTCACAAGCACATAACTCACCTCTGTTATTCACAAGGTTATGCATCTTTAGCCCAAGGAAGGTACAAAGTATCAAATTTGACACATCTAGACCCTTGAACAATTCAGTATTTACTGAAACAGTGAAACAAATCATTGTATAATTCAAGCATAGCAGATCCTCTGGGACCTGAGACCTTCTGGCCACAGGCCCTGCATCCGTAACCATGGCATCACACCACTTTGCATAGTCATAGCAGGCATTTGGAATGAAGGGGTGGAATGTAACATCTGCTCCTTGTAGCTGTCATCCACTTTTCATGAAGTTGCTGAGATGCTGTACTGTAATGTACTGTAATGGGAACTGCAGTGGGAACAGGAGACCTGGATCTGTCGACTGACTCCGGGCCGAGTGGACGCTGGAAAGAGCAGGGAACTGCGAGAGGCTGCCTGATTATTTATACATTCCCATTTTCTTGATGGAGGGAGGGGGAGAATTTGTGAATGTATTTTTTTCCCTTAAATCCTCTTCGGGGTGTTGACACCTTCTCTGATGGAAGGTGAGATAATGCCACCCATCCCTCCATGCCCATTTACTTTTCACACACAAAGTAACAAACAGCCGTAGATTCTACATCTGTCAGTCACATCTCTTTTTTTGTTGGTATTCTTCTTTAGGAAATTCCCCTGCTGTTCATCAACACAGGATCTGTGGACATCTGGCAGAAATAATTTGTATTTTTATGTTGCTATTCTTTGCTGTCATCATCAGGACCATTCATCTAAGAATGTCACCTGAGGCAACAGATGTTATTGGCTGCCCTGCACTGTACTCCTGCCCTGAGGTATCTTCCCTTGGCCTATGCAGATCACAACTCCAAGTGTCATGTGAGGTTATGCCCCCATGTGTCATGTGAGGTCATGCCCCCACGTGTCATGTGAGGTCATGCCCCCAAGTGTCATGTGAGACCGCGCCTCCAAGTGTCATATGACCAAGACCAAGATTTTTTATTTTGTTCAAGAACCTTTCTGTGCTCACATACAGTTTTTACCAGCCTGCATAAATCTGCTAAGTTCTCCACCCCCCACCTGGAGCTGGCTGTTCATGATTACATTCCAAAGACAGGAGGATGTCAGGACTTCAAGAAATTACGCCCATACATCCGGGGGGGCAAACTTCACCCCTGTGCAACAACTATGCCAGCACCTTAAACAGTATTAATGTGCCACTCACAATTATCTCTGATTGACGCCATCATTCAAAATGATAGCAGGGGCTGATGCTAGCACATCATTTAGCTTGATTAATTTAAGCAGCCTGTGATGATCCTTTTCAGTAACAGCCATAATTTGCGGATTGAAACAGGGAGATGCATGGGGGCTAGAAAATAACTGGCAGCGATTAGAAGCGTTGGGGGTGGGGGTGGTGATTAAGCGGTTAAGACAGTTTACCTGGCTGCTGCATTAATGTACCTGTAAGACAGCTGCAAGCTGCTGGAGTCATGGACCCTACTTCATAATGTCCGGACTCATCTGTTTGCTCTGTTTCTTTAATGGCTCTATTTTCTCTTGTTGTCACCTGAAATCTCAAGTTTGATGGACGTGTCTTCATGAAAACATTTTCCCCGTACTTGAATAAGCTCTGAGCTATGAGAGCAGGCCTAGGTAGACACTTGCATGCTCCAGAGCTCACTTGAGATTAACCATTGCCCCGTAGTGGGATCCTGTTTATTGTGGATTTCCTGGGGAAATTGCTGTAATTCATCAAGGTTTGTAAAAGCGGCTTTTTAAAGCAGTTTCCACTGAAAATCACTGTAAAATCACTCAGTGATGGACATCTGTGCATTTTAGGTGCAGCTGGATGCAGTCCTGCCCTGCATCAGGGAGAAAGTGTGCCGGTCCCAGCAACACTTTAACAAAGGGCCACCCCTGTCATCCACCCAGAAAGCTAAGTAGCCCCATTGCAGACTTCATCTCAACAACCACCTGCAGTCCAAGTCTAAGGAAGCTATGCATGATGGGAAATTCTCACTTCCCTCTAGGCTGACCCTCCTCAGCCGGACTGCAAAGTTGCATTAATTAAATATCCTGTCAGAATGAACATAAAACAAGCTATAGTATTTGATGCTAAATTTAACCAGGAATACTCATTAATAAGTCAGATGATAATAAAATTAGCAGTATTAAAATGTTTAATCCCACTGGTATTGACTCATAAATCATACAAATAATAACTACCAGTTCCATAGTAGTCTTTGCAAAAAAAAAACAAAAAAACTGAAGTCCTTATGTTGTGCAAGGCTGGAGGGAAGTTAGTTGTTACCCTGGAAACCAGCTATCGTAAAACAATGGAAGAAAATGACTCTAATATTAGTCCGGCAATTAGCCTCCCTGTTAATAAAAGGCGAATGAAAAGGCGTGCCAAAGAAAGATTTGAGAATCACAGCGGGATCTCCAGACCAATCCGTGTGGCGGAGCGCCAGCTCTCTGTAAAGCTGGCACGTGTCACGGCGTGTGCTGCTGTGTAGGGGCTGCTCCAGCCATGCTTTGTTAAAGTCCCGAAAGCCAATTACCAACCTTCATCCCATTTGCTACTCAGTAATGTTGCTTTGTGGCATCATCAAATTAAGCGCTGTGCTCAGTGTCCAGAGTTTACATAGTTTTCTTTGACTTGAGACACAAAATTTTCACCTTCATCTTTAAATATGAACTCGGTTAAACATCACTATGAAACAGCAAGTCTACTAAGTACTGTGTAAAAATTTTAAATAAAGGCAGTAATAATATCTTGTGTTGATAGGTAGCATTGTGTGTCTTTAATGAAAAAAAGAAACTGACGTTTTTTTTCCACATTTCAAAATTGTAGTAAAAATCTGCATGGTGTGGAAAAGCCCTACCAAGACCAACTGTCTAATAAGGGGGAATCATTAAGCGGGCAGAGACTGACAGGGAGAGGGAATATGAGCTGGATTTCATAAGGCTGATATTATGGCTGAAACCTTTCAATAAGTTTTGATGATCCTGGGTTATAAGCTGATCTTTTAATATTTCTCATGTGATTAGAGAAAGTCTTGGGGATTTTTTTTTTAAAAAACAATGCTTCTTGATTAAGTGTAATTGTGGTACACATGTGTGGAACGTGCCGTGGCCCTTTTGGGGATGTATTTTCTTAAAACCTGCACACAAATGCACTCCACTGCCACAGTTATGCTGCAAATCAACAACAGGGCAAAATGTTTCTGTTTGTGCACGTAAAAGCTGGAGCTGAGTGTAAACATGTTTGTCTTTCATTGACAGAGTGAAGTGCAGACATGTCTGCAGAAACAGTGGTAAACGATTGGGCTTGTGCAGTTAGGACTATGTGCAGGAAGATTCTGCCGCAAAGGGGACCCAGGGCTGAAATGACCAGTCCCCTTTATCGCGCATTGTACATTTGTCCACTAGAGGGCAGCGCCTCCTGACTCCGCTGCTCTGCACAGTAGATGTTCCAGTTTCGGCTTTCAGGCTTATTTAAGCAGCTAAGGAACAGGGTACTATGAAGCTCCTCTCCTATTCTTAAATTCTAAGGGTTGTTTCTAATCCTACTGATTGAGACTCTTTCTTGTGCTTTTAGTTACATCAGTTCCCGCTGTGTGGCCCTTTCTCCCAGGTTCTGTCTGCACCTGTTAAACTCTAGTCTTTGCCAAGTGCCCCGTTCTACTCTTGGATGCCGCCTCTGAGCCCTCTGGACATTTGCCCTTTTGTCGCTCACAGCGAAAGTCCTGGCGCCAGCGGAGCGTGCGGAGCTCAAATGGAGCATGCACTCCGGATAGAACCAAAGCACCCTAGGAGCCACTGTTGCGGTTCCTGGAGGACAGGCTATCACCGGCCCCGCCACTGCAGTGACAGGCCGCACGTTTACATTCAGCTCACTGAATGAGACCCCCCTCTGATGGCTGTCACCAGAAACACCATAGACTGCAGATATCTAGTCACATGGGGGGGTGGGTGGCATAGGCAACTGGACAAACTAGGGCCACTAGTTATCTCTCATGAGCGATTCTGACCTATTGGAAAGGCTGCGCATCGTGTGGTTAATTGCCTCATGACTTTTCAGCCTGCTGTCATTTGCGTCAATGGCAACCGTTTTAACACCTCAGCGATTAGACACAATTGATTAGACATTCTGACTAATCATTAATAGTTCAGAGCCAAGTCATTAGGCATAGATTCATGCACATTTCCATAGACTCAGTGCAGTTTGAACATCCACAGAAAAGCATGATCAAGGTTTTATTATAACAGGGAACACACTTGGGGCCCAAATTGTACCCCATCCTACAAACTTTGTACTTTGCCCCAGTCAGAAAATCAGTCTTTCCGTTGGAACTGAGAATTTCATGATGTTCTCATGACAGACTCTGCTCTGATTTATCTTCATTGTGCATGAACATCAGAATTCAAGGCGGGAGGGCAAATGCAAAATCTTTGAATTTCAATAACTTGACATTTATTAATGTGCTGTTTTGTTTTCAGTGTGGATTTCCATTTGAAGTCCAAAGGTCTTTGTGTGCAGTAATTACACTTTACCAATAAAAATTCAGGCCAAACATGAGTCAATGGTGCAACAGAAATGTATTACTGCACATTGTCCTTAGAGTCACAGATCAGCTGTTGTGGCATTAAGCGATGGACTCATTGACTGTCCATGGACTGGAACAAAACCTTGGATTATAGCCCACAGAATGTACCATCCCACCAAAAACCTATAACAATTCTTGGCTGGCTGCCCTTCTCATTTAATTCCTTCAAGTTCCTGAGATGAATCAGTAAAATGGATATAAACAAATGTAAGTATATAACTCAATTATACAATTGCTGGGAATCACCTCGCCAGCAATGACAACAGACATGTAGACAATTTGCTTCCTTTTAGTTGCTTAGCTGTCATGTCACCCAAAGTGACATGCAGCTTTTTTCTAGTTATATGCTGTGTGTTTTTGTGCTGGAGAGATACAGGTCAGCTATTTGCTCAAAGGTATTCCTTCAGTGCCCTTCCAGGCAGCCTCCACATGACCTCACTCTGTTTAATTTCCACCAGGTCTGTTTATACTAAGGTCATTTTGTCCCATCTTTGCTATGCATGAAATCTCCAGAGCCCATCCATTATATCACCTACCCAGGTGTGCTGAGCAGTACCCCGACGCCGGTGAATTACCGCGCTCTCATTTATCTGGATATAGTGCCCAGATCCACCATGTACGCCTCGCCTAAGAGTGATCAGTGCCCGTGCCTAAAATTAGGCTCCTCATTGGCTATATCTGGAAACGCCTGACAATTCTGCAAGAACGGAACATTCACAACCGTCCCCCTCCGCCCCTCTATCTCTGGACATTCATACGTTACTGACAGACCCTGGGGGAGGTCTGTGAATGGTGTACATTCATCTCATGGAGTGGAATTGTCCCCCTGGGTCCTTTAAAGACCATAGACATTTACAAAGCATATATACCACCTTCAAATATGTACGGCACATCAATCACTCAACACTTCGAGGAAGGCTTTGTTCATCTACCTGCTGATCAGCCTGACAGGGTCTATTTATACCCCATTATGGATCCTCAGACAAGTCACACCTAACACTAGATCTAAAATATCTGGAATAACTGATCTGTAAGGGTAGTTTTTAGAATGCAATTGGTGATAAACATAATCTTGTCAAGCAGGTAAATTTTTAACAGCTTAAAGAATTCCCAGAATGCACCTGGGACTCACATGGGATACTCCCAGCAAAGCACCTTTCAGTTTATCTTTCACACCCAGTATTCCTCTGTGCTACCAACTACACCTACCAGTTTGATCTAAAAGACCCCTTTTTCTCTGAAAGGCATTTTGTAATGTAACAAAGACACCAAAGAGTTTTTTTTTTTAATCTCGGAAGAAAGCAAGGAATGCCTTTTTTACAAATGTGCATCGATGACTAGCTTGTGTGCTGACTCAAACCTTTTAACCAGTAAAATCCAAAGTCGCAGTGCACCATGCAATCATTGTCTGATAGTTTTTTTATAATTCTGGTGCATTCATTGGTCCTTTTGCACCTGAATTGAGATCTCTTGTACACCTTTCGGTATATTCCATATTAGTATATACCAATTAGTATATACCTGTGTGTGTCACAGGAGCGTGCGACTTTGTCAGCTAGACGTAGCGACATCGGTGGCTGCCATCCTCACTTCCGTGATGTGCTGATGTATAGGGTACCAGGAATGCACTTAGTACACAGTTTCCCATCCCGCTTGCTGCCACCAGGTGACATTTCCGATTAGCTATGCAAAAAATAGTAGGAGTCAACCGGAATCGCGATTGACAACTGCCTCAGGTAGGGCTGGTGGTGGTCCATGCATGACCACTTCTCAGGAAAGACATGACAGCTTACAACCAATTAAGCAGAGAACAGGCCCTAGCGTAAAGATTAGCATCCAGATGTTCTCTGGCCAATTGCTTCGAAGAACCTCCATCACCTGTGTGTCAAGCTCACATGCACTTTTGAATCAAACTAAACAAACAAACCATCATAGGCAGAAAGCTTAACTGTGGCTGTCATTCATATGTCCTGTGCGCGGTCAGGAATCATTATGCCCAAGAGAAATTGACTTCCTCACCGCTCATGGCCCAAGAGTCTCACGAAGACCGCTTGGACGTCCCCATTATGCTCTGTAAATACCTCATTCCACGCTAATCTGTGCTCGATGCTCCTGTCTCTGAGTTAACGACAGTGACTGCCAATCCGGCACCACTGCCAGACATGGGGAGGAGGGAAGGCTGGCTTTTTACAATCCTCGGTCGCCGCGGTGACGAGCAACACAGAGGGCTTCACCTGGCCCTTGTGAACTTGGGGGAGGAGACAGGGGGGCATGCTTTTTCAGAAGCAACAAACTTTTCATCACACCTCTCTCTGATGGCTGAATGCACACCTGACGTCGGCTGCCTGGGCTTTCCTGTCCTGCACTTTTAGCTTCCTGACACCATCACTAACCCTTTCATATGTATTCAGAAATAAGCAGAAGTGGTGAAAAATTCCAGGAAGGCTAAAAGAAAAACTTTTAACTTCCTTTCTAGCACATGCACACGAATGCTGCGGGAGAGAGAGAAGAGAAAGTTCAATACCTTCGTCCGGGGTTGATTAAAAGCAGCCGGCTCCACCGTTCACCTTAGCCAAGGCTTGATAAAGGGAGTGTCTTATTTTTCCTTCCGTCAGACTCTGCCCTGTTGTTCCATAGCCAGCGCACTCCTGTCGCAGCAGAGCCTTGGTGCCGAGGGGGTCCCCCTCATCCCGGGCGAGCAGAATTGAGTCTGAGTGAGGAGATCGGTGATGGGGAAAAGAGCGGTACTCCTGACTCTCACACACAATATCCGAATGATTGGAGCTCAGCTGCAGGGGGGTGGGAGAGAGAGATGAAGCGATACCGAGTGAGTGAGCAACTGAGAGAGAGAGAGAGAGAGAGAGAGAGAGAGAGAGAGAGAGAGAGAGAACAAGAAGAAGTGAGAGGGAACAGGAGAGAGAGAGAAAACCGTGTGTGCCCTGGTGTGAGACAGAGATTGGCTCTGAGTGTGTGTGTGTGTGTGTGTGTGTGTGTGTGTGTGTGTGTGTGTGTGTGTGTGTGTACAGCTGTGTGATCCGTCTGTGACTGTATGTGCGGTTTTGCATGGTGTGTGGGTGTGTGTCTCTGTGCAGGTGGATGTGTGTCTGTGTAGGTAGGGGTGTCTCTCTGTATACTGTAGATGTTGTGTCTGTGTGTAGGTAGAAGTATGTCTCTGTGTAGATGTTGTTGTTTTTATGTGTAGGGAGAGGTGTGTCTTTGTGTAGATGTTGTTGCTGTGTGTAGGTCGGGGTGTTTCTCTGTATAGATGTTGTTGTGTCTGTGTGTAGGTGTAAATGTTCGTCTGTGTGTAGGTAGAGATGTGTGTCTGTGTAAGTATTGTTGTGTGTCTGTGTAGGTATTGTTGTGTCTGTGTGTAGGTAGAGGTGTCTCTCTGTGTAGGTGTTGTTGTGTCTGTGTGTAGGTAGAGGTGTTTCTCTGTGTACATGTTGTTGCTGTGTGTAAGTAGAGGTGTGTCTCTGTGTAGGTGTTGTTGTGTCTCTGTGTAAGTGTTGTTGTGTCTCTGTTTAGGTGGAGCTGTGTATCTTTGTAGGTGTTGTTGTGTCTGTGTGTAGGCATCTCTGTGATCTCTCTGGACTATATCCGGGGGCAGGCGCCGCAAGGTCGGGAGATGCTGCATTGCTGAGAGATGCAGCCAGTTTTTGGGACACTGGAGGGTCTGTGTGGGATGCCTTCATAATAAACCTTCACTTTACCTGTGCAGACTACATCCCCCATGTGACCACCAGTGCAGCACAGGACACAAACAAACCCCTGCTGCACATCCAACAATAGCCTCAATGTTTCCTTGCTGCATGACTCCAGAAATGAGCACAGAAAATCCCTATGTAGACAGACCCTGAATCTGCCTTTGGATTCCTGAGGGCCAGAGGGCACATTTATGGGTTGTGTTGTTGAAGATAGTGGAGATATCAGCCCCTCAGTCAGGCCAAAGGAGCAAGCAGGGCAGAATGCCACCAGGGAGCAATGAAAAGCCACCGTCACCATCCTCAAACAGTTGGGCTTTTTAAAGATGTTGACAGGCAAAATGATGTATGCTCCACTGAGACAAACAGGGACTGCCGGGCTACGATACTCCACGTGTCATTTCATATAGTGAAAGAGGATGTGGGTTAACTTTGTGTAAGTAAACATGGTTTTACATTAAAAAGGTACAGGTACCACTGGAATGCTCTCAAAGGTGATGCTCAAAGAAGCAGGGGGGGAACTGAAGAGAAACAAGTAGCATATTGGTCTGTCAATTATAGTATCGTAGCAACCTGCACAAGATACATTGGCAGCTTTGTTTGATGTGTAGGCAGTGAGTTCAGCCTGTTGGGAAAGTAGCAGTCCAGAGCCAGGAAGCAAGGAAGGCCAGCAAAATCGCCAACCGCTACCATCCTAACTCCCAACGGAAGGAGATGAGTCTAACAGGAAGGCGTGAGGGTGGGATAAGAATCAGCCTGCCTAAATTAGTGATGGTATCTGGAAGGAGAAAAGCACAACAAGATGTGCACAAATTACTATCCTAAACCCCTAATGAAGGTTATGGTGAGACGACCTGCAGATGCCTTCTGAGCTTCTTGTGATGCTGTAGAAGAAAGCGGGGCTGGATTAACCTGCTGGGCTGCAGACCCCCTACCACACAACCCTGGTCCTTCTTCACTTGACCTCCTGAAAAGATGTTGTGGACCTTGAAGTGGTAGAGCGGTAAGAAACCTGTTTTCGCAATGAGCCAAATGTGCAATGCACCTCTAAGACATGGGCAACATGTGATCTGTAATAGAACCACGTTGGTCCACAGTTACAGGTGAATGGTATAAAAAAGCTCAAAATAAGGTTGTTGCATTTTCATTTACATG
The DNA here is from genome assembly GCA_019775955.2 of Pollimyrus isidori. Taxonomy (NCBI): domain Eukaryota; kingdom Metazoa; phylum Chordata; class Actinopteri; order Osteoglossiformes; family Mormyridae; genus Pollimyrus; species Pollimyrus isidori. The sequence continues at coordinate 4,688,833 of JABFDZ020000001.1, forward strand.
CGGCATGAGTTAAAAGCAGCTAAGACGTCTTCAAACTGGCGCCATAGTCCACAGTCTGTAATGCTCTTGTGATCCATGCCTTTGAGCCAGTCTGCCAGCTCTTGCTCATACATATTAACATTTCAAATGCATGGGGAATCCAAAATTCAAGCTCATATTATTTGTGATGCTGGAGGCTTGAGGAGTGGGAAACCTGCAATGCTTAAGCGTCACATCCCAGCTCAGGCACCAAAACAGGCCTTCCAGAAGCCCCTTGCAGGTTCCACTCCCCAGATTCTCAATGCGTGTGGCCAATAAAAACGCGTTGGTTCTGTGGCTCTCCTGACCCTCTTTGGAGTACTGCTTGAAGCCCATGTGGTACCATAGGTAAGTTCCACTGCTGGCGCCCCCTTTCTGAGACAAAGTGGAATTAATTTGCTAAGTCTGTGGGGGGGGGGGCCCCCCCCCCCCCCCGCCCCGGGGGAGAGAGGGGGGGGGGGTGGGGGGGGGGGGGGGG
>JABFDZ020000001.1:4719022-4731095 GCA_019775955.2 Pollimyrus isidori
ACGACACATCAATAGCGTCAGTTGCAGCAGATCAATTTACAGCACCATGTTAAACATTCCGACATGTGCACGTAACGAGTAGGTAATTTTCATCACTTTATGCTTAGGATATTATTTTTGTTGAAATGAAACAAATGAGTAAATTACTATTAAAAAAAATTACATTGTGTTCTTTTGTGTTGCCATGCTCATGTTTGGATAGGCCTATTGACGCATGTGCACCGTTGCGCGCAACATTTGTATATCTTAACCACTTCCGAGGATAGTGGGGGTCAAGAGTCACTGGCACGGTTATTTTGGGGGTCATGAACTGAAAAGTTTGGGAACCCCTGGCCTAGGGCATCATCATCTGAGGGGGCGTCAACCAATGGCATTAACCCCCCTCCAGCAAGCTTGTCAGCTTCACCACCAGCACCCCACTCCCCCCCCCAGCCAACATGACTGTGTATAGTGAAAGACATGATGCACCACCCAAGTGAAATTGGGTTTGCCAGGTTGGGTGTCACACAATAAATATTGCCTAGCTGGGGGGTGGGGGGGTTTCCTACAATAGGAACCAGGAAAATGCCCAGTATGCCAATGCCTGGTACAGCCCCAGGTGGCCAGGACCTACAACGTGTTCTTTTCTCTCCAGCACCACCATCTGTGAATGGTTGTGGAGCAACTGGAATTCTTGTGATGGAAGGCTGGACCACACAGTACACCTACACACACTGGTAGTACAATTCTCTGAATTGTGTATCTTTGAACTGTGGGAGGAAGCTGAAAGACTCCTCCTGGGCACAGATAAACATTTTAATTCCACACGTGGCATCAACAAGTTCTGAGAATATTTTTCCTCAGATCATGTAATATTTGGAAAATCTCACTCTGATTTCTCCATAGCAGAAAAGAGAGCCACACTAGAGACTGTTAGTATTTTTACAGTGTTGGGATGATATAAAGTTGGCCCTTTTGAATAATTTATGTCAGGGTTTTTATAAATTCCTTGTTGTCTGAACAAGCGGATGATTTTGTGCACGGGGCTGCTTTGGGACTGCTTTGGGTCTTCTCGAACATCTTGCTGCAAGCTAAGATCTTAATTGTCACATGAATGCATGTGCGTTTTAATTTCCATGCAATACAAAACGTCTCGAAATCACCAAACAGCACAGCCTAACATTCACAAATTGTTGCTTTTGACTAGAATACCCTGCTGAAAAAACCAGTACAGACCAACACAGCTGTTTACCAGGATAACCAAAATAATGAATACTGATTATACCAGCATATGCTGTGTTGTGGTGCTGGTGGACCAGGATCACGTGCAGGTAGACCAGCACAGCTATGATGATCCACCAGCTAACACCAGCACCAAACCAGCACTAACCAGTAGGTCTATTCTGCTTTTTTCAGCATGGTCATTTCTTTGTTTTTGGAATGTTATAGAAGCTCTTCAGTATGGCTGTCCTGGACTAGAGCTAAATCAGGTGAAGACCATGTAGTTTATTACCATTATGTAAGGCTGAGTTCTTTTTTCTAGCTCTTTCCGTGACCTAATGCTGGTTGTGTTTTCTCTTCGCACTGTTAATGTGCTGTTAATCCCCTCTCCCGTCCCTCCAAATAAGGTCCCCGTTCCAGCTCTCCGTCCATGTCATGTGATGTTGTTCATGTTGCCCCCCACTGTAAATCGCGTAGTTACATCAAACAGCAGCAGTGTTTACTCTGCCTAAGCGTCCCAGCCTGACCTTCTTCCGAATCTGATCTCTAAAAACCTGGTCAGTAAAAAGCCTTTGTGAGATAGGCAGGGGGAGCGGCTGTTTTTCAGGCGATATGAACAGGCACAGGATCACCTCCTCTGCTGATCTGAAATCAGTTACTAATCAAAGCATGACTATTAGTATATATACACTAATGATGCAACAAAGGCTAAAGGGAGACTACGCCTGTGCTTATTGTAAGATTAGGGTTAGCTGTGTTAATCCCAGGGACAAACTCTTGTGCATACAGCAGCAAGTGGATTTTCTTTGCATAGTGGAACTGACTGTTTACTGTGAGCATGACAAATAGGCTCCTGACTCTTGATGTATGCAGAGTGCAGAGGAATGTACCTATAGTGAAAATCAGAGAGTGCAAAGACAGGACACACAAATTTAATTAAACAGTACACAGTGCAGTAACAGAATATCCTGGAAAACAGAATGTTTCGATACTAAGAAAATACATTTTTAAAATACAGCAACTACAACAAAAACAATAATAATGATAATAATAATATATCCTTCCATATTCTATTTCTGCTGGTCCTGTGAATGGTGCAGGGGGTCCAGAGCATATCCTGGAAACTACAGGGCAAGGCAGGGAATAACCCAGGATGGGCGCCAACCCATCAGAGAATAATAATATTATTTTTATTTAAACAACAAAATAATAAAATAATACAGAAGTAACAATATATACAGTAATACCAATAATAAATAATAAAGGGAGGTGTACCCATCCATGGGAGCCGGTGCTCCCTCGCTTCCCTATATGCTGATGTCAGCCTCCAGGAGGTGCTATTGTTCGCAAACCACATCAGGAATGATCTGTGTGCTGCCTAGTTATGTCTCATGACTCCAAGAAATGATTTCCTTGTCTTAGTCAATCTGATAACAAACATTGTATATTCAAATATAAATATATTCATTTTATTTCAGTAAAAGAAACAGTTAATACTTTTTAGAATTTTATGTAAAATATTAGGTTTTTCTAGTAGTCACCAGTGTTGGCAGTTCTTCCATCTCTCCATCTATCCATCTATCCACCCTTCGTCTGTTACCATCTATCCATCACAGGATGCTGGTGAGCCCGGAGTCCAGGTTGGCGTTTCATTAAAGGCAAAATTCCATGCCAGCGTTTGGAAGCAGACTTCCGCCAATATGCAAGGTAAACAAACCCAGCTGGTTGAATTGGACCCTGGGTGTGTTCATTGCCATCCACTCCCTGCATCAGAACTGATCTGTGGCCCCCGATGCAGTATTCTTCTCTCTGTCTCCGCCCAGCCTGCCCTCAATTAAGCGTAAAAGGTGGAATCTCATCACAGCTTAATAAAGCACCACCTCTCCAGAGCAGCTGGGAGAGACCTTTATTGAACTTGACTGCTAACTGTACCGTGTCTCAAACCAGTTATGACTGGTAGTAATTTCCTGTGGAGGATCTGACTCCAGTAAAAATCAGTACAAACTGTTTATTAGACCCTTTTTGCATTGTGAGATCATTATGAAGATATCCTAAAATGTGCAATATTGCACTTCTAGGCTTTACTTCAGTATAGACACTTTTAAGTTTTGCAGTCTTTATTTCATAGATTTCACACTTACTCTACAAGTGTTGAAGAAGCGGAGTGCCAACACAGCACACATGTCGAACTCATTCTGTTCCACGACGGAGAGCTTATTGTCAAAGCGAATGGAAATGAACAATACTAAAGACCACAACATATGAACAAAGACCCAAAGCGGGCAGAAATGTTGCCGTTATCCTGGTTACTTGGCAACCGTCACGGTTTCCTTCTTTATTCTGGAGAAGACTTCACCAATCAGCAGGTACAATGGGAACTCTGGGGAGAGGGAGCTTTTCCTGTTTGTATTCACACGCCATGTGTTTCGACCATCTGAATTTATGTAGCTGTACGAAACTATACTATAAGCACATGGAAATGATTTGGTTGCCTTCGAAGTGACTCTTATAAATGCATTAATTGTTAATGGCATGTTGTGTTTTATTGTTTTGAATGTTGGGGAAAAAAGCAGGTGGGTCATATGGCTGTGCCAAGGCTCAGGCATTAAAAGTGGCCGTATACTTCAAACGAAATTAATGGAATCGATGTTGTTTTAGCAGCACAACACCATATGAGCCATATGACCACCCTCAGGGAACCGCGTCACATGGCCATAGGTAACATGCACCACAATGCATGTAACGTGTCTCATACAGGACTCCTCTAACAACCTCAGTGACACAAAGTCAAACCAGTGGTACCCATGGATTCTCCGGAGAGACACAGTACCGAAGGAGTCCAGTCTTAGTTTCAGCTCACTGGTCCACGTCTCGCAGCCATACAGGAAACCAACAGGTCTGTTAAAGAGAGCAACTTCCATTTTCAAAGCGCTGTCATCTCCTTTATTAAAACAACTCACATTCACCACAATATCTTTATTTGTGCTCCGTATGTGGGTCTGCTGCATAGAAAACATTCTTCACCTTCTAGGGTTGTGGTGTGACATGAACAAGGTGGTGTTTCTGTGTTCGGTTTCATACAATTTGTCCAGACATCTGTCACCTTAATGATGCACTACACAGTACTGATACTGTTTTCATTCCTATAGAGCAGGGTTATTCAACTCACGGTCCTCGAGGTCCGAGCACTGCTGGTTTTCCAGCCTTCCTTTACCTGTCAGTCAGGTGTGAAGCCCCTGACCAATCAGAATCAGTAATTATTAAACAACTACCTGGGAGAACTGAAAACACGGCCTGGATTTGCAATCGAGGTCCAGAGTTGAAGGCCCCTGCTAGAGAAACTGATTCATTTTATTTAATCCTTAATGCTCTCCAAGCGACACAGACAGCTGAGGGCAAGTTACAGGGCCAGGCAGTGTCCAGTGCCCCTAAAGCGATTAGGATTAGAGGCCTTGCTGAAGGGCCCAATTGTCATGCCCCGATCGTCCGCTCCTCCTGTGTGCCACGCCCCCTCGTTAACCCGGTGTGGATCCCTCATGTTTACCAGCTGTCCTTGATTGTTGTCATTAGTTCATTGTATTTAGTCCGCATTTCCGTTCGTTTCCCCAGTCCGGTCATTCACATTACGTGTATTGTCCTTGTGTATTGCCTGGCTTTTGTGCGATTAAACCTCGTGTTCCCCGATTCCTGGCTTCAAGTGCATTTCTCTGCGCTCCAGGCGCTTGCCAACATAACACCAATGCAGCTTCATTCAGCTAATTACAGGTTTGAACTGGTGACCTTCTGATCACAGGTATGGATGCCTAACCCTCAGAGACACACACACAATCACATGGCTGATGGAAAGGGTTTCCAGTCCTGGAAGGCCAGAATATAGCGCTTTGCAAATTTCCCTACTTAAAAACAAATTAACCTGTTAATTCCCAGGTTTAATAGGTGTGTTTTAACAGGAAAATCTGCTCACGACCAGAATTAGGAGACCCTACTTATTATTATCATGCATTTACTTATTGTCTTGAAATACAAGTGCAATATGAGAGGTCATGACCCTAGAATAATGCTGCATTCTCATTATGCGTATTAAATAAGCACTTAAAGTGTGGTGGTATTTTGCTTTACCTATCTATCATCACTCAGTCAGCACTACAGTACCTGCTGTAAATGGTCTGAGAGTGTAGATGACCTGTTACCATCTGCTTGGTCGGACTCCCTGTTACAAAATAGCAACATTGACTGACCCCTTGTGCTTACAGTAGTATAAGTTCCTCCGGGAGATGGATGAAAATCACTTGCTTCCAACTTACAAGGCAGTGAGTCCTGTCATACAAGAAGAGGAACAGCAATTAGTAAGCATGTTAAACAAATTACAAACAGCAGACATCTAATCACTGCAAGTGCGGCTCACATTTCAAGAAGGGCATTTGACCTCTTGGGAAAACCCTGGATAGAGGGAGGACACCGAAAAATGCTAAATAGACATAATAAATTTCTCATGTAGACACCCCCACCTGTAAGATCTCGTCACCGAGATCAATGAACGAAGCATAGCATTTATTAACACGACTTTTATCATAATAGACATATTATTTTATTCTTTATGCAAAGAAATATACATATTGATTAATTCAGAAGTGACTCTGGTATGTTTCAAGGGTCCAAGAGCAGTAACAGCACAGTCAACTCCCCTGTCATCAGTCCTGCTTCAAACCAAAACCATATTGTTCATTTCTAGAAAGAGGGCAAAAGGGAAATTCTGGGATATGTCTGAAATTAAAAAACAGGGCAGGTTTTGTTTTTTTTGTGGTTTGATATGAGCATTTTGCTTCCATCTTTTGGCCTTTCATGCTCTACATTCAAATGTATTTAAAAAAGGATCACTCTGGCAGGTGTCCGAATTGAGCCTTTGTCCTCCATGAAAGCCCAGTGGTCACCCTGCTAAAGAGAGCTGGTGGGGTGCAGGGAGGCCAGAGAGGCTCCACCAATGAAAAGTGACCCTTGTGTTTAGGTACGATGCAGGGCACGTTCTGATTGGTGCTCTCACCCCCCACCATTCCCCCGCTTAGTGTTTCCCAAAAACGGCATAGTTATGTTTCATTTCTGTGCTGACACCAACATATTTTGTGTGTTTGCATCTGTAATGTAGCTGTTGCCACGGTGATGCCGATGTTGGAAGAATGACAACAATGAGTAATTTTCTTTGGTGTCGATTACATTTCAGTTTTTACATAGTCTTATGTGTTTTAAGAACCAGGTAAGTGCCTTGTTTCTTTCCTATGCAAAGACTTCTTCTGAAGCTGTTGAGTGGATGAGACCCTATGTGTGTTTGTTAACCTTTAAGCTCCACCTGTACCAGCCTTAGTCATTCTACATGGTACTTCCTGTGCCATTGCCTACAATTAACAGCTAAATGTGATATCCAACTAACAGAAAAGGAAATAATTTTAATATTATTTAATACATTTATGCAATTGCACAGAAAACCCACTGTGCCCCACCAAAGCAGACATGGGACTGAAAATGGTCATTAAACTGTGGGACCTTCAATGTTTCATGTGACACAGGGTCTGATCATTTCTGGTTATATCAAGGGCTTCGCTGTCTTTCAAAAAAAATGAAAATTCTCAATTACTCATTTGCAGTCATCTAGGGTGAGGGGTTACTCCACTTTTCAACTAACTTTCATGAAAAAAAAGAATTTAAAATGATACCTGTTTGATTCTGTCACCTCAAACAGCCAGCCATGACCATGTCTGCTGTCATAATTGGATAGAAATTGTGACAGCACCTGGAAAAAAATGCACCTTGAGTCACCTCTCATTATCTGACCATCATTCTTCAGAATCTCTTTCATTGGCAAACGTTAAAGGAATTCAGTGTGGAAATGAACTGTGACATCACTACCGCTGATTATGAAACCGATAGATGAGCATAGACTGTCAAACGCTACTGTAGGTAGGTGAGAAGAGAGAAATAAACACTCAAACTCATCCCACATATGCAAACTACAGTCAAACTCACTTCCGCTATTCAGCTTCCATCTGCTGTTACAGACGTTCCAAGAAGCCTGTCAAGCAAAGAGGAGTCCTGGGCTCATTCACATCAACGACTCCCTGTGGAGGATTACACAAATGTGGGATTGTTTTGTTTTTTAACTTCATCAGTACTTTATAATTACGCCTTAAAAAGCTAGAATAGTGCTCAAACGTAAGTAATTATGCTACTTGACTGGCTGTTTGATCACTGTATGATAATAAGCATGTGTAGCATAATCAGTATTATACTACACATGCTGTCGAACGTTGACATCAATGTGTGAGCCGTAGATTTAACGCTAACGGGATCAACAGCATTTGATGGCACATATCTGAGATGATTGTATCTGTCAATCGAAATTTTCCACTTTCTCTAAGTTACTGTTACTCAAAAAAAAACAATTGATCAAAGACTAGTCAACTCGCTGTCATCCTTGTATTGACAGCCCCCATAGCACCTGGGCAGGTTTGATCTTGACATCATAACAGGAAACCGTTTGTGCCAGAAGCAGGAGTCAGGGGTCATGTGACCCTTTCTGACCATTTTCAATTTGTCCATCACACATGCATGCATCTTCCAACTGCATGTTGGTTTTCGTATTAATTATAATCACGCTCTGGTTCTGAGGTGTGGCCCAGAATTCATTCTCTCATATAAAATTGCTCGCCCTGTGGTCTATCTGCACAGCTTCTTCTCACCAGCCTTGACAGGAAAGCCTCCCATTTCTCATTCCTTTGACTGGTGGATTCCGCCCACCATCAATGACAGCCATCTATGGGGTGTTTGTTATCTGCTTTGAGGCAGCCCCCACTGGGCACGAGTCGACTCATTTGCATGGAAATCACGAGCTAAAGGAACCGAACAGAGCCGGGCAGAGGCTAGCGTGAAATGGGCATATAATGTCTGTTAGGCTTGTTCAAACTTGAATTTTAGTTCTCTTTTTTATTTTTTAATTGGGCTTCCTTTTTCAACTGCTCCTTTTATCTCTTTCAGATACTGCTAGCGGGGGAGTTCTGGCATTGGCTAAGAGTGATTTGCCTGGATGGAATTAAGGGGTTTTCTGCAAAACAATCTGTTGCTTCTACACAAACTTCTCCTTATTGTTGCTGAAGGTGTTATACCTTCTTTTAGAAGTATTAATAGAGGTCAGACATCAGGATAAACAAAAAGAACATGCTTTAATATAATAAGCAGATGAGGGGAGGATGGGAGCAAGTCATTCCTTGGTGAATCCAAGTCAAAACATTGCAGTCCAAGTCAAGCCTCGAGTCAAAACATTTCAGTCCCAGTCAAGCCTTGAGTCAAAACATTGCAGTCCCAGTCAAGCCTCGAGTCAAAACATTGCAGTCCGAGTCAAGCCTCGGGTAAAAACATTGCAGTCCGAGTCAAGCCTCAAGTAAAAACATTGCAGTCCGAGTCAAGCCTCGGGTAAAAACATTGCAGTCCGAGTCAAGCCTCGGGTAAAAACACTGCAGTCCGAGTCAAGCCTCGAGTCATTTGCCCTCAAGTCCAAGTCTTTCGATCATTTTTGCTGCCAAGTCACAAGTCATCAAATTTGTGACTCGAGTCCAAGTCAAGTTATGAGTAACTTGATTCCCTACTACTGTCAGTTTTTTTAACCTTTAGTGACTGAAACTTACTGCAGTAAAAACCAGCCACAATACGATGTAAAATATATTCTTTACAGGCAGAGAGAAGTTGAAATGAGAGTGTCCACTCATAGGTGTACTCATATAGTTCTTACAATTTATATACATTGAAAGTGAAAAATTTACTTTATGGTTTCCATAAGTAATCTCAAGTCTTCTTGAGTCACATGGTCCAAGTTGCGTTTAGGTTATGAATATTTTCCATCAGGTCCAAGTCTTCCCACCAGTTTTGCTAAGTCAGGTCACAAATCATCAAATTTGTGATTTAAGTCCAAGTCAAGTCACGAGTCAGTGACTCAAGTTCCCACCTCTGGTTGAGAGTAACATCATCATTCTCCAAACACAACAAAGAATTCAACAATTCACAGTGTGAAAACTGGTGAGCGCAGGTGTGTTAAATGCACTGCAGTTTGGGATCTTTCCTCTGTTTATTTTAAAGCAGTATCCACTTTGAGTTTTTACACTTTATGTTTCTTGAGCACAGACTCTCGTAGGTTGCTAATGTTGTTCCAAACTTCCTACCTTTCTCCATAAAATGTCAATAGAAATCCAAGATAAGTGAACTGCTTCCGATGACTGTGGACTAGTCAGTAAAAATGAAATGGGGGCAGATGGTGGTGATGGTATATCAATCAGCAGGGCAGATTTATTTTTTTCATTTGTGATTACAGTGTGAAAATCTCAAAAAAGGCATAGCTTGAAAAAATCACACTGGATTATGAATAGAAATTACCTAGCCCCACCTCCAAAGCCACAGCAGTTCACAGCCCAGTAGAATGCTGGTCACGGGCAGGGGGTCGAGAACCCATACACTAGAGGAAACAAACAGCAGGACTATCTCTGTCTTTCAATGGATGTCTGTGCCAGCCAGTGGCAAGATGTGTCTCTTAGGGTGGTCTCAAAGACGTTTCCAGCTCCTTTGATCCCTGAATCTGTTTCAGTAGAACAAGGCACCACACTGTTTCACATCACAGCCCTCGTTATCTGAAATGAATGATGAAGACAACGCTGTGTGAGATTTTTTTGAGTCTATGTATCAAACAGTACTCAGCCCTATCCTTTAACAGCTCTAGAAGCTATGATATTGATCTCTTGATTTAAAAAAAATGTTTTCGCTAAGCTCTGTTTGGCTTTGCTCCGCTTTGATCTCGCTTATTGGTTGGTTGCTCACTGCGTCTGTAGCTTCATGTTTGAAAAAGCTGATATTCAGTCTGTGGAGGGGTAAGTGTTTCTGCCTGATAGTTTGTTTCACCTCATGCCAGTGGTGGCTGTCCAGCTTGCACTGCTGCACTGGGCCCCACCCACAGATACTGTATGATAAGACTTTTTAACTGAAGGGAAGTTATGAGCTAGGCCTACTAATAATGGCATTTTTCTTAGATAGAGCAAATAAGATGGACCATAATTCATACTGAGGACCCAACCTTATCATTAGCCAATGATATGTTTTCTAGTGGTGAATAACAGAGAAGGGGACACTCTGGGGGCCAATCGGCTTTCAGCTGGAGGCTAGTCCACCTCTGGCCCCGCCCCTGCATACACTTCTGCCTCAGGGATTGAGCAAAGGTTTCTGCCCCTGCCCTGCCTACATTTGGTCAGCGATGTTCTTAAAACAGATGTAAGGAGTGTGTGCTGATTACAGTGCATTGCTGTACCCACCACCTCAGGGATGGGAAGCCAAGTGCAGCCGTGCAGTGGGTGACACCTGATATCTGAGCTTTTTCCAGTGGCTGGACTGCCAATCTTGCCACCAACCCTCAAATTTTCCGTTAGTTGGAGAACCTCCTTACAGGGCTAGATGTAGATCAACATCTTACCCAGAACGAAGCAATTGTAGGTTAAGGGCCTTGCTCAAGGTCCTATTGTAGAATCACTCCTGGCATTCACAGGATTTGAACAGACAACCTTCTGATTGCTGGCACAGAGCCCTAGCCTCAGAGACACCACTCCGCCCCCGATTTTAAACAGCATTGAGGAAATTAATGCAGGGTCCACAGACATGACAACAATTTTTTCAAATGCAAATTTCATGTGGAAGATAAATCCTTAAGGAAGAAACAACTTAATCTGAAACGTAAATAAGGAATTCAGCCTGCATTAATTAGTAATCATTTGAAAAATCAACCATGCACTCTGCATCTTCACCCCGTTTAATCTCTGTAGGATTACTACCACTGTTTCCTGCAAGGAATATTCAGCACTTAATTAACCCCCACAGAAAAACAAAACAAATGGTTATAAAACGTGTTAAAAATACTGCCTTTGGAGAAGAGTCTTATATATTAGGTATATAAATAGATACACACACACACACACACACACACACATTTTGTTATATAATGTGACTATTCTGTACATTAGCTGGAAAACATCCACAAAATGTTCAATTTTAATTGATCCAGAGTTCACCATTCTACTTCTGGAAAAAAGAATCATTGAGGATCATCATGAGGTACGTGGGCAGTGGTAACTTCTAACCACAATCAGTGTCTTTTCATTTATCTGCAAAATCAAATATTCCGATGACCCTAGAGGATGTGAAGCATCCTGCTTCAGCCAAGACAATATATAATCCCATATGCCAATGAACTGAAGTGCTGGTTTTTGGTTGTATTGACAGACTCCCGGACTGCAGGTAGGTATCAATAGATTTCGATTTCTACAGAAATATAAAATTCACAGTTTATGATGATCATTTAATCTTGCTTAGAGTGATATTTCAAAGGAAAGAGTCAGTCATTCCAACTACCAGGTCTCTAAGGTCTGTTTAGACTTCATATGTAATCATTTGGACATCCAGGGAGGTTAACCTGTATTCACTTGGGGTTGAAGGGACAAGGAGATTTATGTTTGGTTACCAGCACAGTGTTACGTTACCATAGGTGCCTGTGATTGGTTACGTTACATTTACATTTGTTCCAGGAGGAGATAAAAAATAAGCCACACCTGGAAGCCAACAACATCATGCTCACTTTACCATAGCCTGACCTTCACAGCGAGGCTTGATAGCACTGGAGATGGGGTAGGACCTCCGTAACTGATTCAACAAAAAGCAAACTGGAGCCAAGCTACAGATCTACCCTTTGTGTTCTAATGAGCTGGCGTGAGTGCGTCTGCCTGGATGTGTATTACTGCACCAACCAAGCCAGTGAGTGCCTGGATGTGCATTACTGCACCAACCAAGCCAGTGA
>JABFDZ020000001.1:4759911-4772150 GCA_019775955.2 Pollimyrus isidori
GGTCCACTGAAAATGGTGGGGAAGGGGGAGGGGTCCACTGCAACCAGGGAGAGAGGGAGTCTACTACAACCAAGGGGTCTATTGCAACTGGGTCCCCCCACAATAAAAAAGTTGTTGAATGGGCAATTGTCTCAGTTTGCTAGTTGGTGATCACTTTTCTATTAGCTTCTAAAAACAGAGAATGTGAATTATACAAAAATACTCACACAAACATGCACACATCTAGAATTACTTTCAAACCATAACATTTGGTTAACTTGATCTGCTGCAGTCATTGTGGACCCACACTAGATAAACTCAGCTACATAAGCAGTCCAGTCACGTCTCTCATGACATAAAAATGCTTTCTCCCCTAGGCTTAACAACAGAACATAAGTTATTTATTGTACTGTCCTGTTCTTATAGCCCAATAACACAATAACAGAAATCCATAGTCTGCCATTGCCCTGGAATTAATTACAATTATAATCCAGCAGGTTGATGTTAATTAAGGCAGTGCTGTAAAAACCATCTGTAACAGGAGTGTGTCTGGCAAGGTAGCTTATGTCAGTTGTAAATTTTGCACAAACAGTGGGCAGGTTTTTTTCCCCATTAAAAGTAATATAATTATGCAAGCCATGTGGATCAGAAGCATATGGCAAATGTAGAAAACAGGACCTTCACTCAGTAGCATGAGTTATCACATGCGCTGGTTTATAAATATTTGTATTAAAAAACCACCGTTTTGGACAGAGAATGTTGTGTGTGTTTGGCTTCACAAGCTGTTGCTGTTTTAGTTTGTGTAGGAAGCCGATGTGTAAGTGGTGGTCATTCCACTGCCACTCTCTCGGTGCCTGATTTCCCAGCACACGCAGGAAGGGGCAGGCCCCAGGGCATACCCAGGGATCTGCGCTACCACCAACCACAGATGGGCATCTGTACCCTAGGCTGCAGTGCTGGACCCAATATCAGAACAGGGACTAGGCAGGGACTGCTGCGTGTGCATAACAGTTACAGTAGCAGAAGGACGGGCAGGGATTTTGATCGGATGCCATCACGAGTAGCTCTGTCCACTAAGCATTTCACGTTAGACAGGGGACAGAGCATGTGTCTGAATTCTGTGGCCATTTCAAGAAGTAGGTGCTGCCTACTTGTGGGCGGGAGGACTCATAAGTTGGACCATTGCTTAATTTTAATGCTGCTATTTTCAAGTGTAGTAGGTGAAACATGCAATATCTTGAAACTATGGGATAGGACTACTTTATCTTACTGGTCTGTTTGTTTATTTGTTGTTAATTTATTGGAAAATTGAATGTTTAATAGGAGATTTGTTTTATATTTGCTGCGGATACTTGCGTTTCACATTACAGCATGTCGTCTGAACAGTTAGGCAGAATACTCATATCCAACTTACAGTAGGTACCTTTAGGTGCTTTTGCAAAAATATTATTACGCTTTCTTCTGACAGACACTGATGGGTGTGGGGTGTTGTTTGGAGGAGCCTTGCTAATGCTACGCCAAGAGATGATCCTTTGGAGATCACTTTCCTGAAGCAGGAGTGCAGTGCTGCTGTTACTCCACATCTGCCTGACCACTTAATGGCACCCAAAGCCACGCTTCTTAAAAGTGCAATTAAAAATCTATTTTTCAGTAAAATAACACCACATCTGCTTATGCGGTAGACCTTGGTGCAGAGGACCTCCACAACAATACATCATTAATAAATAATGAATCTACTACCCAAAGGAGAACTTCCTGAGAAAGATATGGAGTCTGTAGTCCATATTTGAATAGTTTTCTTGAAATATGGGAGAAAATGCAGCAGTGATATTTTTCTACATTTTCAGAATTTTCCTGACAAAAGATGCTGCATTTTATCTTTTCATTTTTTCAGTTTTATGGGTGAAATTAGTGTCTATATTTCTCCCTTTAAAGTTGTCTTTCAGTTAGATTAAGAGTATGCTGAGTTCTCTAAGCTTTTTAATGAGAAATATGAGGCATGTTATGTTCTGTTAAGTAGTAGTGGAAAGTGGAATTGAAGTTTTAAGAGTCCAAATGTTTGAGAGTTAAATATATATCTAAGGGATCTTTCTGTACTCTAATTTAAATTATTCATTTTATTTTAGAAAGTCCCTCCAAGAATAAGGTCCCTGGATTTTTGAACGCCAAGAAAGTAAATAAGGTTAATTCAGCTAATTAACTCAGACTGTGCAACTAAATGTTACATATTTAAGCTAATTAAACATTGGGATTGTTGTTCACATGGCATGCCCCTGTCCCATTTCCCATAGCAACAACGGCAGGGTGTCGCTTTATTTATTAATGAGCTGCAAATTTGGAATTTCATGCCAAACCATCCCCTAATTTTTCAAAATGCTTAAGGTTCTCCAGCCCAGAAACAATAAAACATAAAAAATAACCCATGCTAAGCCTTCTTAATAAGGCACATGTGTTTGGAAGACGTCCTTTAGGTTTTCATAGATATATTATTCATTTATGTGTCATTGATTTCTTTCAATTCACATGTGTAACGTTTGTGGAACGTTTCATTAAAGTGAGTCAGCAGCACCACGTGAGAACACCCTGCACACAAAGGAGAAAAGTGGTAATAAAAGCTTATTAACACAATATGAACACAAACAACTCATTGGAGGGTTTAACAGATTTCATTAAATTAATTGATAGATTGTGCTGTCTATTTAGAGTAGACTTCTTGGCCCAGAGGGAGCCTTTGAGTCAGACTTCAGGCACCTTGAGGTCTCCTGTAAAGTCTCAGTTACAACTTATTGATTTTGCTACATTTTTAACTAAAGTGACGTACAATTGAAAGCAAGGTCAGACAGAGGTTGTGGGTCTGCCTCTAGGCCCCAGCAGCGACATCACTCTGCTGATTCTGAGATGTGGACCAGGGACTTTCCATCCCTTCCAGGATCGTGGATGTGCAAGAACCGTGCCGCCTGCCGTCTGCCGATGACGCCCCAGCATGTACATGTGGTGGACCGATCGCAATTTATATGCACCCTAATTACAAATTGCACCTTCCAAATATACCGCTGCCATATTTCCGAGCGACGGGCAAACGTGAATCTAAATCAGTGGCTTTAATGATGCCCCCGGTTTGTCTGGTGGATAATTCGCTCAGCCTGTTGCCACCCAAGCACCGGTTGAAGGAGATAAGCCACGAAACGGAACACGCCCAACTTTCCGCACATTTCCTACCACTTGGCTGGTCCTTGGTGTGGGCGGCCTGGACAGTAAGCCTAGGGTGGGCACGGGACTTAGAGCCTGTGTGGTTAGTTGGGAAAATGCTTTTAGAGAGTTCCTGAAGACACTGACCCTGTCCCTGGGCCCCCACCCCTCTGAAACCTATAACTGGGCCAGGAAATCTCACAAGGCTGCATGTGACATCCTTATGGTGGGAAACAGCCGATGGCAATCCAACTTTCCTCACAGCTCCTGCAAAAGTAACTCCAATGTGTAGAGTTAGCATCAAGTTGCATTAATGGATTCAAAAGTGTTAGCCCTTTTGGGATCGAGTTTATTGGAGAAAAAATATTAAGGACTTGACCTTGGTGTCCTCAGTGGTAGGTGCGGGCATGAATCCTGTGATTCGGAGAGTTCTGTAAATCGGCCTGCTGTCCTAGGTTCGTCACGCCTCATACTCAGACCTACTATATTCAGAGTCTCTAGAACCAGGCTGAACAAGGCTATACATTCATGTTACAACATTATGTCAGTAAATTTGCTGCACTTTAAGGTGGAAAAACATCTGCTAAATAAATAAATGTAAATCTGCATCCATCAGCTTAACGTGAGATTGACACCGAATAGCACGTCAACACCAATGATCAAAAGCTGTCACCACAATGTCTGAGTAACTGACATCAGGGCTGATCTTCACTCCATACCACCATTGCCATTGACTGGCTTTGATTTCTAATTAGGAAGAACATCCACCCATGGACAACAAAAGAATCCAGCCACCCACCTGCCTATGCTACAATGTCATTAGCATCCCCTTTCCAGAAGACCTGTGCAAATGACATTTTGGAAATGAATGAAGATGTCAGAATCATCTTCTGAGCTCAATTTTGCCACATGTCTGAAACCTGGATGATGACCACTTGCCACTTTAAAATTCACGATAGCAGAGAGCACCTGGCGTGCCAGACTGCCTGAATAATAAATCTGACTCCTGCTGTACTGTACTTCCATCCAGATATGTTTGGTTTATTGGTAGCAAAAAGTGAGAGGCGCACATCTTCACAAGTGACTCGTGATGTACGTGAGGCAGAGGCTAATGACTAGAGGAGAACGTACATAGTGGCATGTTGGAGATGAGAGGCAGTGGAATTCATCAAAACCAAACACTTTCATTCCAAAGACACATGACAAAAGCCTCAAAGCAAACACAAAAACAACTGAGAGCTTGTAAAACTTCTCAACATTGTAGAACCTCACCAAGGCCAGTGTGGGGAAATACAGGGGGGAGATTCAAGGTCCCAGCACCATTGGTGAGAATCACCTCACCACCCCCACCACGATCCTCAGAATTCATCCAGTTGACCACATTTAAACTCTGTCAAGGTAAGGGGTCCACTCAGGGCCGGACTGATGTTGGTAATGGAGGCAAAGGAGGGCTAATATTAGTAATCAATCACCATGGAAATCCAAGATCTCACCCAAACACAACTTCATTGTTAGGCTGGCTTTAAAAAAATGTGAGAATATGTATATGTTTCAGGAAATGTAAAAAGGCATTGTGGTTTTCGGTCATTTCTTGCGATGTCACGATTTACACATATTTGATACCATGTGCGCTTGTACGCTTCTGATCAATAAAAGGACACATTAACTCTGCATGGGTGTCAGAACCAGAAAAGACAGCGTTTTTCTGTGAAAGACAAGGCAGCCATGAAGCAGAAATGTGTACTTCAGCCAGACAATCCAGGGAGCATGCCAAGTGTGCAGAAGGAACTGCAGATCGGTTTGCTTTTGAAGCCTTAACAACTTGCCTTAAAACATAGGCCCTGTGGCCTCTGCACTTATTATTGAGTGTCAAGGCATTTTTTTTCTTTTTCTAAGAAATTGGGGTGAAATGGTGGTTTAGTGTTCAGCACTATGGTCTCACGCCTCTAGGCTTTGGGATTGAGATCCCACATTGGGTTCTGTGTGTATGGGTCATGTATGTATATTGTATTGTGTGAACATTTGCTCCCCATAATGTGATTTAAAAAACTGTTTTTAGGTTATGAGGACCATTTTTTCAATCCTCACAAGGGGAAACTCAATTTTATAAAAATCTGTGAAAGCAATCAAAAAACTAAAAATGTTTCGTGTTTTGTTTGGTTTCTTGCGGTTGAGGTCAGGATGGGGCGTGGTTTAAGGTTGTCATTGTTGTGATTAGAGTTTTTCTCATAGCAATGAATAGACAGTCCCCACAAAGATATGAGTACAGGTCTGTGTAGTGTGTAATTTCTGTATTATTTTTTTCTGTGAGTTTCCACCTACAAACCAGCTCCAAATCACCCATGCGCTCTGCCTTGTAACCAGCAGGCCTCCCAACCAGGGGGTCCCCTGTCTTGTACCCTTCTGCTTACTGGGATAAGCTCCAGCCCAATCATGCCAATCCCAGGGCTCCCAAGACAACACTGCTGACGATATGTGCATGGAAGAGTGAAATCACTGTGCCCTTTGTGGTCTGAAACAGCACGGAACTGTCTGTTCTCAGGCTCTTCGTACTGTAACTCTGAGAAGACACATTTCACTGCCTGTGAAAATAAATAAGGGCAGGCAATAGTCACACAGCTAAGAATCAATCTAAATGAAACAGCTAGACACAACAGACTGAATAAGCAGTCTGTGCAAATGGATGGATGAATGAATAAATGAGCTCACCAATCATAAACAGCTCCAAGTATTCATCGAGGCCATTTCACGCAGTTAAAAAATAGCCTTAAAAAATTATCCTTTTTTTTGCATATAATAGCAGTGCTTGAAACTCTGAACATGAGCTGTAGATAAAAGTGACTGAATTGCACAGGCAAATGACTAAAGGTGAAGCCATTGTTGTCACCCTTTCCTCTGGAGATAAGCATGCCCTGCCTGGTTTCACAAAGTGAAAGGTTTTATATTTAGCTAGAAGAGGACAGCCAACCCCTCTGTATCCCCTTATCAGTCCTTAATTAATCTTCTGTAACAAAGTTCCAGAGCACAGTAAAGTTCTCCCTCAATCACATTCTGGCCAAGGTCCTGCTTCCAGCTTGGCTAAATCCAGATTTCAAATATGTATCCCTTCAGCAAAAAGACCCCGGCATTATCCGGGCTGCATATCGCTGGTTACCCATCACACCTCTGATATTATCTACGCCACTAAAATTGTCCTTTTGAAATAATTACTCCTGGTTATCACTGAATGTATTACAGCGCAGCATGACGCAGGCGGGAAAAAGGCGACGATTCACTTACAGCTCCAAGAGAAAAAGGGGTTTATTAACATAAAACAGAACAGATGGAGAGGAACAAAATAAAAGTATGACAAAGGGTCAGAAAACAAACAACAGAAACAAGAACCAACTACAATAACACTGAAGTAACCAAACAAGGTATCACAAGGAGCAAGATTATAAAAGTAACAGATTAACAAACACACAGCAACATGAATACATAATAACACAAACCTAATAACTGACTAGAGAACTGTGCAGGGCGGGCACTTAAATACACATACAAACCTGGAGCCAACAAGGAACAGGTATTACACAAAATCAATTAACCAATCACCCGAGGCACAAGGACAATGAGAAACAGGTGTACGCAGTAACACTAAGTAAACACAGAACTAAGAGACATGGAAAACACTGAAACTAGGAACACTAATCATGCACTAGGAATTACTACACTAGAAACTTAACTTGGAACAAAAATACACACAGGGAAAACCAAAGAACCAAACTGAACCAAACCAAAATAAAGCACAACAAACATGGGGTTAACAGAAGCTAAATAAGTACTAATAAAAAGACAAAGTTAGCCAGAGGCCAGCCTCAAACCAGTGGATACATGGTTTCTGACCCATATATTCAGCCCACTGAGCTATGCAGCAGACCAGGGAGCAGTAGAGAACACGTTCGGGACTTAGGGGGCAACTGGCAGGGAGGAGAACGGGATGGCCAGCAACACCTGCTGGACAAATGGGGAGCTGACATGGAGGGCAGGGACAGACGGTACAGACCCCAACATAGTGTCATTTTTTTTCTCCCCACACTTTTAACTGATATGTTACCACCTTCACTCCATACCCTGAGGATGGAATCTTCAAGAGAATAGCCAATAATATATGTTCTGCTGTGCCACTACCGTTGCTGTATTTATCTAAGTCTAGTCTTGCAAACTGAGGACATTTGTCATCTATACTATTTCCATCTGTCTATTTCCTCTGCTGCCTGGTTTATATTTAAACTGTTTGGCTACACATATCACCTTCCATATTTTCAAAGGGGCAACTCGCTGTGTATATTTTCTCCAATCAAACAGAGGGAAACCCGGTCACATGTTGTTTTATGAACCTATTGCATAGTTACTCAATTTAAAAAAGAAGTAATCATTTAATACCAAAAGTCTTAATTATACCACACAATTATTTAACAGTTGAAAACTGATCTGAAAACTTATAAGAATATTATGATATTATATAATAAGATGAATAAACACCTTCAGAAGAAATATGAGAAACCATATACACAACTTGCAATTGAATCATGTCATCTAAATGTAGAGCTTATTGCACAAATATGTTTAGAGTAATAAAAATGTACTAGCATGCTGTGCAATTTCCAGTTAGGTTATATTACTCAAAACAAAACATCATGATTAACTATGCCAATAACCTAACAAGTAAAATTATTAAATAACATTGTTGTGGGAATGGGATGGATCATGGGGCTGTGCCCCCCTTAGATGATAAGATGGTGTTGTGTCAAGAACCATGGCCGCAGGAGCGGGGAGACGGAGAATCGGGGAACGAGGGATTAGACACAAAAAATGGCGCTGTTGCCGTTCAGCAGCATCACAAAAAAATCAAACGGCCAGTTTAATAGCCACCCAAAGGCAACATTAAATTAACACTTGTCTAGAGGGATGGATGGGTGGATGTTCACCTTGCCGTCTGAGAGAAGCTTGAATTTGCCATTGTCCCTGAGCCAGACCTATCTCATTATACTTCTTATTCCTGATATATGAGGCAGAGACAAGAGGTATTTTTAATTCTTGGACTGACTCACACCTGAATTATATTACAGTCAAACAGAATCACCCTGTGTGCCTTTTGTAATAAACAATGCTGTGACAATGTTACAGTGTACTGCAGTCTGGTTCTTCTAAAATAGTTGTGCTATACTAGTGTTAATTAACATGCCTTTGCTAAACTGTAGTGGTGTTAAGATATTTATACAAATAAATCTCTGTAGTCAGATTTGTGCTATATATTTTGGTAACTAAACACTGAATTTGTATTTCTGACCACTGGATTCTCACTATCTATACATTGCATGCAGGACTTGTGTTATGAAACAATAGATTGTCATTACTGCACACTGGATTGTCATTACCACACGCCAGGATTGTGTTACTGCACAATAGATTCTCATCAGCACAAACTGGATTGTCATTACTACATCAGTATGCACTGTACTGCCATTACTGCATTAGTGTGCACTGGACTGCCATCACTGTATTACTGCACACTTGATTATCATTACTGCAGTAGCATACACTAGATTGTCACCGCTGCAGTACTGCACACTGGATTGTCATTACTGCATGCTGGACTTGTTTACTGCACAAAGGGATCTCATTAGTGCAAACCACATTCTCATTAGTGCACACTGGATTTGAATTTCCATTCAAAGGGCTCTCATTAGCACACACCAGATTCTTATTACATTATAGACTTCATGATATCATCCTTCTCAGATGTGAGAATAATTCATGGAAATATAGATGACAAAAAAGATACTAATGACTGAAAGCTCATTTAAAATACTATAATCACAATTATCATCCCCCTGTGTGCAATCTGAAATGGGTCTTATACACATTTAACAGAAGATTCTACCATTGTAAACAAAGTTTTGTGTACAACTGTTAATGTTTTTGAGGACAGCACTTCAGGGATTGTTTATTACATTTACTGATTTACCTTATTGCAAATTAATTTTTGCAATACAGTTACTTGAGTGCTTCCATTTCCTTGACAACAGTGATCTCTTAATACGTTCCCTTGTTTCCCTTAATTAAAAAGTTGATTGTTTCATTCTGCAGGTTTATTCGTTTTTCTCCTTCTCTCTTTCTAAAATTAATTAGTACAATAAATAATTGCTATTCAAAGGCTACCCAGCCGCGCACAGCTCACACATTACACACACACACAACACACACTACAACAGGCACCCGGTCCTCTTACCCAACTCTTCATCTTTCCTTCGAGGGTGAGGAGGACTTGCAGTGATTGATGAAACATTTCTGAGAACACAGGTTGATATTAATTATAAAGCAGCCCCTTCTGGCTGCAGCTTGCCATTACATCTGCAGTTTATCTGATTTCTCCCTCAGTGTTTGGTTGTGGAACTGAAAGTCTTTAAAACACCTTTAATTAATACTAAATGACTTTCCTGTGATTTTTCTCCCTGTTTTATATGCAAGCAATGATTTATGAAACAGGTGGTGAAACCAAGTTTCTCATCCTATGGTCATTATTTTAATTTCTTCATGTTTGAAAACTGAGCCTGTTTCAGAGGTCTAATGTTTTTTTTATCCTGCATATGAATATCTGTGCTTGAATTTTCCAATGTATCCATCCATCCATCCATCTATCCAGATTTGTATATTAATAACAGAATATTCAATTAAGGATGCAAGTTTGCCACCTAGTCTAATTTCAAATACCCGAGACTAATTAATGGATTCATTTCTTGCTCTTTGTTAAAAATAAACATTATAGGGTCTAATATCAACTATTTTCGTTTTGTATTGGAAATTTATCTCAGGATAAAATATCCAATATTAAGAGAGCAGAAATTCAGAGAGACCAGGGGGATTTCAATTGTTCGTTTTTGCACTATACTACTCAGTGTTAGATGGAAAGAATGCTTGCCTCTGAAAGTCAGTTTCAGACTAAATTAACTGAAGAACTTCTCAACAACATCAGTATAAGAAGGGTCATCGTTTGAAGCAGCGAGCAATGATGATTCTGCCAGATGAAGACAGGAAACGCAGGCAGGGAATCATGCTCCGCTTTAAAGTCGGGAATAGTCAGGCTGGGGAATCTTCAAAGAATAAAGAGGGGAAACGGAGTTGCCATAGTGATTGTCTACTGTCACACGGTTACTAAGGAGCAAAGCATGCTCTAACTAATGCTGAAAATCTTTTCATTTAAAGGCAAGGGAATAATAATGTTTTAATTTCTTTATCTGCATAATCTGATCACAAAAACCATAAAGTATGGAACGCTTGTGCTTCTTATTAATGCACCTTAATTCCTTGCCAAAAAATGTATATATAGCAATATTACCTTTGCTTGAGTCAAAGTGTGTCAGTGGAAAACTTGTTCTGTTTATTTCAGCATTTGAAGGTAATTGGTTTAAATTGATCAAATCTGTAGCCAATCTGTTACTGTAAAAGGATCCCAAGTATTTTATATTTCCAGTTGCAGAGATTTAACAACTGGCCTTAACATTATGTCTAAATGTGTCATTCAACCCCTGTGACTAACCAGATTCAAGACAAGAAGACCAATAAGGCGTTTCGCAACAGACACATATACAGAATTGCACTTACAGATTTGGCAAACTGAGTGTAACATTGTATCATGTTTTTAATCTGGGTCAAAATTAAATAGTCAGTGTGTTCATTATATCAATGTGTGAGAATGTACAATACAGTGTTTAGTATGCAGTGTGCAGACCAGAATGAAGATTTACAAATATGATTTAATCTTTTTTTTGAGTTAGCATCGGGATTCAAATTAGTAAGCGACAGCCTCACTAATGTAGCACTTCTGCTCTGACACACAGTGGAGTGACTTGTAGAGAAAGTTGATTGGATTGATTGTGGAGGCTGCTGATTGGATCCCAAAGACTCACAAACAGCTTCAATCAGGACACTTTTGGCTCTGTTGCTGATTAGAGTCCTCTCTGACATAAATACAGCTCCGCATGATGTGTCAGGATTGTGGTTTGGGCACATCTTGACCTTTGTGTGCCAGGTAAAACAAGGCACTAATCAGGTTGGGCTCCTTGACACAGAGCAATACGCAGCCCCCCAGTGGTGCAGAGCAGCAAGCTAAACACAGGGACTCATAGGGTCTAATCTCACGCTGCGACTAACCAGCTAACGGCAGGTGGGAGTGCTGCAGGAGCTCACCTCATGCTGCGAGTGCTTCATTGCAATGCGCTAACTCACAGACAAACACTTACTGTAAATTCCAGGTTGAATCACCAAGTAGCACATTTGCAACAATACTGTTGCCTTTTAATTAACCTCCTGGGTCCACACTGCTTTTCAAAATTTTTTGCAGGAGTCTTTGAAAAACACAAACAAAATAATAGCTTAAACCTCCAACAAAAGTAATAACAACTGATAATTGTTGATTAATGTATAATCACTCTAAAATACATACATAGTCCTTTTGAGGTCACAAAGCTTGGTCTCTTAGTTACAATACAACCATCGCTATTCTGACAATGAGGACAATCCAGTTAAATGTCAAGTCATAATATCTATCTTTTTTTATCTATCAATTGTATGAATGTGCAATTACACATAGTTTGCCCAGTACTAGTCTTTTTTTCAGTGTTTCGTTGAAAGGAAGATAACAATAACGCAATGCTCTTAACGTGATACTGTCAAACAGACATGTGGAGGAATCTTGATGCAGTTCTGAGGTACCATGGAGCCAGTCGAAAAGGTAAGCAGGACATGCAGTTTATAAAAACTAGTTATAACTGCAGTTCTCATTTAATCCTTTTTTATATCTTTGTGCACACAGCGACAATGTGTAAAATGATATTGCCCCCTATCGGCTATTATGGGAAATTCTTAATGTAGGTGAACAGCGACCTCTTTTGGTAGCCAGTACTGATGCAACTGTACTAAACTACTTATGTTAAAGAAAATGCGTTTAAACGTTTAACAAATACACCGATAGTACAAATCAAAATTTAACTCCACTGTTGCTTTCCGTATGCTGTTGGAAATTTGAA
>JABFDZ020000001.1:4781348-4793238 GCA_019775955.2 Pollimyrus isidori
CCCCCCCCCCCCCCCCCCCCCCCCCCCCCCCCCCCCCCCCCCCCCCCCCCCCCCCCGCCGCCCCCCCCCCCCCCCCCTGGAATATATGGGAGCAAGACAGGCAACAACCCAGGGTGGGGCCCTAACCCATCTCACACACCATTCACTCACACATACACATCTACGGACAATTCAATTTAGTAGCTTCAATTAACCTCCACAAGTTTTGGGACTGCGGAGGGGGTGGCGGAGTCCCCAAAGGAAACTCCACCATGACACAAATGCCTTCAATCATGCATTGCAAATATATACAGTAACTAATCCTACTACGACTCAAGGCATGTTTTCAGGGATGGCACAGTGTTATATTGGCCTCTCTCTATCTAAAGTAGGATGCAAAACAGAGTTTCTGAGAAACGTGACAGAAAACAGCACTCCTGTATTTTTTCGCTTGCATGGTGGATTACTGGAAAGGTACACTAGACAGTATCAAAAAGCATTTGATTACATATATTTTCTGCATTAAAAAAACAAGCTTGAGTTCTGAAATTTAAAACGTTAAAAGTTTGTGCCTAACCTAAACATTCTGAATTTCGATTCAGACTGAGATTACATTCTCAGTGAACAATTTAACTAAAACAGCAGTCAGTAAAACATTTTAGACAGACAGTGCATATTTGGACAGACCCTCCAGATTCAGTTGTTTTGGAAGACAGTGTTTTTACAAATTCAGGATTAAACTTATGTACACCATCTGTACCGGCTGCATACTCTTCGGAGTAACAGTAAAACACGGTATACAACTTGGCAAAAGTAACAAAAATTTGAGTATGAAAAGATTCTAAATTTATATAAAACATTTAAGAGTCAAACAGTCACTCCTCAGGGAGCACATGAGGTTTCACCTTAGGTGTCCCGATGTTCCTTGTTTGTGAGCCACAATATCGCGTGAATTTTACGCTGTGACATTATCCCAGAGTGGGCAGGTGGCTGTCAGGGTCATGTGTTGCGTCTGATAACCGACATGCCGACTGCTAAGCGCTGTATTAATGCCAGGGGGTCTACATGTCGGCCCGCACGAAGGACGCAAACAGGCCATCCTCATCCTCCAGCAGGGTCTCGGGCTTGTCATACTCCAGGATGTTGCCTCGCTTCATAACGATCACCAGGTCCGCTGTCAGGATGGTGTGAACCCGATGCTGTGGGATACGTGTGTACACAAGCCCAAAGGGGCACACGCACACAGAGAAACACAGAACACCATTAGGGAACTCCTCCACGACAGTGTTAGCCCTGCACTAGCAGGCTAACAAGCCAATCTCTTGGCTTAAATTCCTTTATACTTGCTGCTTCTATAACTAAAACAGAACCTACATGGGTTGCCCGAAAGTGTACACAATGTAAAATAAAACATTGTCCTCCTCCTATTCTTCAGAGTCTCAGTAAAGATGCTATACACAGACATAGTAGTGCTGGAAAGCATTCTAAAGTTGAAGAATGGTGGTATGAATCTTCCATAAAAATGTAAACGCTCAACGAACGAAGGTCAGAAGGAGCCAGGAGGAATGAACTCTGTGTTAATGCAATATTTAGACATCAACTTGGAACTTAATTGGCTGTAAAAGGCTGCATACAGTGGCGAGGGTATGAGAGCATTCCATGGTGATGAAGGAATGGCACAGTGGAAAGTCAAGGGGGGGGTTGGTGGAGACTGTACCGACCAGGGCCTGAGCGTTGGTGGCGCAGGGCAGGACGAGGCCTGGCCTGGCTACTTGTGTGTCCTCACTAAGACGCTGAAGAGGCTGTCCTCCTGAGCTAGCAGGCTGGCCGCACTGTCACACTCCACTAATATCCCGGAGGAGAACACTAACACCTGCTCAGCCTCCAAGATGGAGGCCACCAGGTGCTGCAAGAAGAGAGATGCACAGACAGGTGGACAGACATGTAGAGGAGGGATGGAGGAGAACAGAAGAGAAAAGGAGTGAACGTAGGAGGAGAACTGTCTGTTGTGGCATGCAGAGTTTAGGCCCGGAAAGTGCATCCATGAAATTGCAAATACAGTATATATATGCATGCATATATATGTATGTGTGTGTGTGTATGTGTGTGTGTGTGTGTGCGGAATGTGGCTTGTTAGGATAGACTCTTGGTGTCCAGCTTAAATGTTTTTAATGTTTTTCTACCTCTACTCATGACACATTACCATCATGGAAGCATAACTCAACCAGAGTCTGATGTTCTGAGTCCTGAATGATGAATTTCAAGCATAAAAAGCCACCTGAATGTATTCAGGAAAATTCTGTGGTAAAAGACACATGATTCAAAGCTCGGTTCCAATTCAAAATGTTCACTGAGCACATTACAGGGAAGGAATCAGAAAGGTTAGCCACAGATGATGGAAAGTGATCTGGGAAAAGGTGGGAAATTGTGACTGTAGGAAGCAGGAAAGTCCCCGAGAGCAAAAGCTAAAATGCTGCCACAGTTTAGCATGACTAAGGAGCATGACAGCAGCGAGGACAGGTGACAACCATCTCAGGGTGACTTACAGCAATGGTGACCACCGTGCGGTCAGAAAAGGCTGTCATCACCACCTTCTGCAAGATGTTCTCCTGCAAGGTTAAAATATAGATGGGATTAATAACCACCTTTCAAAACATGACTTATCAGCAATTAGGCCACCGGTGAACTGACAGTAAGAGTCTAGTCGGCGATTGTCAAACCCATAACGACGTCGCTGCTGGGAAATCTGAAAGAACCGACAGACGACCAAAGAAATATTGGCTGCATAGATAAATTCGGTCCCAAGCCATGGGAGAAGAACATGAAAATCACGCTTATAGCCAAACAAAACCAAATTAATAGGATTTGCCTGATTTCCATAACACTGGAGTATCTCCACTAAAGCTTAAACTAAGAGTTTAAGGAAACATTTTCATAAACTGAAATAAATGAATAAACAAGAATAAGATTAAAAACCCACAACTAAAAAAAACTATGAATATTGCAATGAAAACTAACTGAAACAGAACAAAAACAAATGCTGTTTATCTTTCCTCCTAGAAATAAAATTACTAAAATTTAAACTAAAATATATAAAAAATACATTCAATCCAATTCAATTTATTTGTATATAGCACCTTTCACAACAGAGTCGTCCCAAAGCGCTTTACAGGGTTGTGTTGTGACACATGAAACAGAAGTAGATGTGAGACACAGGACGGGAAAAGGAAGGAAAGAAATTAAATGAAGAAAGCCAGATGACGATGGAGGAGAGAAACCAAAAACTCCCACATAAGGAAAAAAAAAACCCGATGGGGATCCAAGGTCAGCTGGCTGCCCAACCGCCTGTAATACTAATATTACCAAAAACAGAAAAGACTGGACATGCTTGCTAAAAGGGAGGTATATTCTGGAATTAACAATGAAGGCAAAGTCAATCAATGAGCCTGTGAAGGGTGACCAGAGTCGTTTCTCTACGGTGGGCAGCACCAGGTGGCACTGAAGGCTGCACCCACCATGATACAGTTCGTACTGCCCGTTTGTGATGTCACCCCTCTGTAGGACTGAACTAAAATACATCTTGAAAATAAAAACTAAGAAAACTAAAACCACACTGAAAATAAGTAAAACAATACTAGATTTCAAACAATTGAAAAACAAAACAATTGAAAATAAATAAAAATAATTGAATAAGATGATCAAAGCCACAATAACCCTGTTTCACACAAAGGTGAATGCGCCATGGAAACAGCACAGAAGTGCTCTCACCGTTGCCATGTCGATAGAGGCCGTGGCCTCATCCATGATGAGGATGCTGCTCTTACGGACGAAGGCCCTGGCCAGGCAGAAGAGCTGCCGCTGCCCCACGCTGAAGTTCTCGCCTCCCTCTGTCACCACAGCGTCTGTGATACAGGTACACTTAGCACACTATTTCTCAAATTATGTAGTAATGCATTCCACAAACCCTTACATGAGACAAATGTTACATAAATCGGATTCCCATACTGTTGAAGATACCTTATAACAGTGCTTCCCAACCCGGTCCTCAGGGACCCAGTCCAAGTTTTTGATCCCTCCCATCTCCAGGAGTTTGTGGGTCCCCAAGGACCGGATTGGGAAACTTTGTTATAACAAAAATCACATATACCAAAAATATACTAGTAATATATACTTAAAAACACATATTAAATAAAATGATAAAGTATACACTTACAGGTGTATATTGCCTTAAGTGCTTTTTGCGCAAGTCTACATTTATGTGAGCTGGTTTATGTCGGGAGATGCCTGCATCATATTTATTGATAAGAAAATCATTCCTCCTCCACTAAGCATATAGGGTTAACATACGACATTGTTCATCCTTATTTGTGTTAGAAATCTCGGACACCCAGGTTACAGAAACATCCCCTTTCCATTCTCCTGAGAATGATCTGCCCAAGACCAGTCGGTCTACGGCCATATTTACCCAAGCCCCCAGGGAGTGCCTTGACCATGTTCTTCAGTTGGGCAATCTCCAGTGCCTCCCACAGACGGTCGTCGGTACATTTGCGCTCAGGATCCAAGTTAAACCTACCATATCATATATGATTACTTTTATCACAACGTGACTTGGGGGTTGTTTTTATTGGACTGGAAGATTTACAGTAAAAAATAAACCAAACTTAGTTAATAAATAAATCATTTACTGTAAAATTATTCTACATTAAAATATTGCGAAAAAAAGACACACACTATACAGGTCATTCCTCTAATTTAACTGGCTACAGATAACACAGCGAATAACCATAATAGGCAAAGCTCATATCTGGATAGTTAAAGGCTAATATGTTCTTTTCAATGTGCGCTAGAGACGAGATTCTAACAACCCTGTTTGGTGCGGTTAGACAGGGCTGCCTCCATTAATTATAACCAACTTGAGGACTGCTGATGCTTCACCACAAACCCTCGTGTTGTCAGCAAAATAAAAAAAGGGCTCAAAGGAATGATCCAAGTTTGAGGTTTTCCCACCTGCGAGGCGCATTAATTCTGGGGTTTATGCGGTTAACTGATTTATCTGCTGACTGCTGATAGTAGCGTGAGATGGATGTCCGTGATGGATGAGGTGAGTGCTTAGAGTTAGCGAAGAGGCCTGGCGGAAAACACAACCTGGACTGGTGCCAGTTCAACTGAGGTTTCTGGATGTTTCATACCTTCCTGAGCAAAGGCAGACCGTGTGTTTGTTATGGACCAAAACATTTGTGGCTACCAGAGTCATCGCGATCACATGATTATGGGCAAGCGGAAAAGGATTGGAATGGAAGGCTGCAAACAATACAGAGCATCACCCAGGGTCACCACTAGCTTCTGTGGCTCAGTAAATGGTGTACTGCACTTGCAAAATGAAGGATCTGGGTTTGAATCACCAGGAACACGCGTAAAATGTAACCTGTGTCTTACTGTACGTGTGAGTATTTTTGAATAAAAATGTCAGATAGATTCATAAATTTATCTATTGGTTTACTGTCTGTGATCATGGCTGAATATCATAGAAGCAGACATGCTAACTCTTTGCCTGTGATCCCCACAATGACACCCATACCGGATGGATCCGCTGAACAGAACCGGGTCCTGAAGGATGATGGAGAGCCGGGAACGCAGTGTGTGGAGTGGCAGCTTGCAAATATCAATGCCGTCAATGACGATTTTCCCTGAGGGATGGCAATAGTAGCATGAAAGACATTTATATCCACTGTAGGCTGATCGTTTATACATTGCTTACTGATACAGGGCAAATATTTCAAGGCCTTCCTTAGTAAAAATCTTTTTTCTGTATGTGAGTATAAAAGATGATTGCATTGTTCGATACTGACATGGCGGATAAATATTTTCAGTGTGTTCTTGCTGACAGGATTGTATGGCAACAATGCACTCCAACATACCTAAATCTTCGTGACGGTGCACAGCAGTACTGTGAGCCATTGCAGTCATGTTACATAATGTTGCTGCGGGAAATGGCTAGACGTTTATAACAGGCGCGAAGCTGAATACAGAGAAAGGGCTGCGACTGGTGTAAACGGCCCCCACGGTGCTTGGAGTGGGATTTATCTCGGCAGGCCGTGACTCACAGACACCTACCTTCGAACATGTCCACCATGTTGAAGAAGGCCAGAGACAGGGAGGATTTCCCACTACCAGTGCGTCCGCAGATGCCCACCTGAAAGGCAGACGATGTGTGGGTGGGCAGGTAGGGGGCATTTGTGAATCGCCAGGACCTATGATCACAGAGCACTCATACACCGGCCGACAGCCTGCTTCTCCTTCTGGCAGCAGCCACAGGCATCTGTGCGCCCACGTTCTGCCCTGGCAGCCAATTCTACCTACAGCCTTGAGCCTCCCTGCAGGCTGAAAGACCCCATGACCTTTGACCTGCCTTCCAGATCCTGCTTGAGAGCAGCAGGAAGCCAAATGACACGGCAGAACGTTGGCGGAACCGTAGGAACTAGAGCATCTGCTAAAGGGACGCAGAAAGCCTGCCCCAGTTCTGCTGCCGTTCAGGTACCATAGCACATCTAATATGAGCTACTGGAGCCTGACTTCGATCATCTCAAAGTAGAAGAAGATGGTTTCTAGTTAGTAGATTACAACAAAAAAGAGCCAAGCAAGTGCAGTACATGGTCTAGAGAAACAGCTGTTAAAATAACATTCCCTTGAGCAGCATGGAGGCACCTTTTGTCCTGGCTTGACAAAGGCGTTGACGTGCTTGAGGACGGGCTTCAGTGATGGGTCATAGCGCACACAGAGGTTCTGTATCTTCATCTCCCCGCGCTGGGGCCAGTCCTCGGGTACCTGGGCGGTGTCTGAAGGGAGCAGAGATCTAACTCCACAGTAATCTCCTGGCAGCTCCAGCTCCAAAGCTATGCTGTGGTAACACCGATGCAGCCCAAAAGGTGGCGTGTTGCTGATGGCATCGGGGGATGTTTACGTGGCCGCATGATGACTTCGTAAACATCTACACCAACAGCTGTCAACATCTGCGCCCGCACGCTTCAATCTGTTTAACTGAACACGTTTTTAAAGAGGATTATCCTGATCTAAATACCAGCATGATTAAAGTACACCGCCTTCCAGCTCTTTCACTTGTTTACCTTACTAAATAATCTTACAAAACATACCTACAGAGTGTAGCTAATTAAAGTAATAAATTTTGGATGAATTGTAAATTAATGAGCTGGATTCCACAATTTGGAACCACAGTCGGAGACATTTTTCCACTATGTCATATAAGCAGGGAGACATTTTAGGGTGAAAATAGACTGGAATGAATCACAGGTTACACTGTGGTTCCTGAGATGATGATCTTGCTACACTGAACACTTCTGTCAGACAAGTCTATCACATCATCTCAGACATATATTTACATCCCCAGAAACTGGTCTTTCTGTCTTATCATAATGTCATGGCAATGGTTCATGCAAACTGATAGTGTACTGGGCTTTGGAACAAGCCTAAAAAAATCTCAGGATCCCTCCCCATAGTAATACAATGTAAACATTTGGAAAGTAAGTCAGCAGATCAAGTTTGCTTGGTCTATAAATGGAAATGGAGCGATTAGCCAACAGAGCTGAAGGTTGTCAAAAAAGGTTTTCTGCTGGGGCGTTAAAACGTAGGTCACCCACCTGGGAAGCCAAGCATATTTTGCGAAGTAATATTTACCCATAGAGCCTTCGTAGTTCTCCGACTCGGTGCTGAGGAAGCTGTTGACCTTCTTCACTGCAGCCATCTGGACCTCTAAGTCAGCCAGGTTCCTCACAACCCAGTTCAGGTAATTTGTGACCTGGAGTGAATGAAGACTGGGAGTGAACAAAGACCAGGAGTAAACGGAGACCGGGAGTAATGGAGACCGGGAGTAACAGAGACTGGGAGTGAACAAAGACCAGGAGTAAACGGAAACCGGGAGTAATGGAGACCGGGAGTAACAGAGACTGGGAGTGAACAAAGACCAGGAGTAAACGGAGACCGGGAGTAATGGAGACCGGGAGTAATGGAGACTGGGAGTACCGAAGACCGGCAGTGAATGAAGAATGGGATTTATGAAGAAAGGGAGTAACGAAGAACATGAGTGAACAGAGACTGGAATTGAAGGAAGACCATGAGTGAACGGAGACCAGGAGTAAATGGAGACCAGGAGTGAATGGAGACCAGGAGTGAACGGAGACCAGGAGTAAATGGAGACCAGGAGTGAACGGAGACCAGGAGTAAATGGAGACCAGGAGTGAATGGAGACCAGGAGTAAATGGAGACCATGAGTGAACGGAGACCAGGAGTAAATGGAGACCATGAGTGAACGGAGACCAGGAGTAAATGGAGACCAGGAGTGAATGGAGACCAGGAGTAAATGGAGACCAGGAGTGAACGGAGACCAGGAGTAAATGGAGACCAGGAGTGAATGAAAACCAAGAGTGAACAGGTTCTATCTAGCTGGATGGTGGCACTGAGCGCTTTTAGGGTTTGGAAAGCAACCGTGAAGAGAATAAAGTATTAAAAGTCCATAATGTTTATCTTGCAGGAAAATGTTTACTTTTTTGGAAAGACTTGAAAATTACTTGCATTGTTTTTACTTTCTTTGTAGATAATTTCATCATTTTATTTTTGTAAAAATAAATTACATTCCATATTTTGGCACAGAAAAAACATCTATATATAGTCTGGGGAACATTCAGTTAAGGCATTATTAAAGCTTTCCAAACTAATGCCAGACAAATAGGACCAACTTAAACAAATGTGATAACTATTGACAGTATATGCCTACTCAGCGTTAAGGGAATTTTCCATAAAGTAATTCTGAAAGAGTAAGATCTTCACGTATAAACACTTATGACCTAAAGAGAACTGACTCTCTACTGGAAATCCATAACAGATACCAATGTTACAACTGAAGGACCACCCCAGAAGAACTCTGACACACACAGAGCATGGGATTATGGTAGAATGTTTAGTAGTTTTAGCCAAAAAGGCTCATATGTGCTGATTGTTCATTATACACTCTGCTGTTGCATTTCTCAGTGTGTGAATTTGCAGCAGAGAGTCACTTACACATCTCTGTTTGGGGAGTCTGGACTCACCGTGAGTGCGTACGTCAGGCCCAGCCCGACCAGACCTGACTTCAGCTCACCAGATGAGTGCCATATGGAGGCTAATGCTGCCATCAGCACTATCACCGCCCCCAAGTAATCCTGCGGGAGATGTAATATACTGAGTTAACACCTACGAAATGTCATCATGCCTGATATTGTTTTCTAGAACAAGTTTCATTAAACTCTCTCAAAGTAACGTTTATTAACTCTTATCTGTTAACAAAACTCTCCATTTATTGTGATTTAATACTGTAGCATTAAATCTGCACAAAATTACCACCTTACTTCTCTTTGTCACATTGTGTCGGAAATTATCAGAATTTACATGTAAGTGGTAGATGGGTCGAGAGTATGACTCTAGAAAAAGCACTCACTGTTCTGACCTCCAGCCACCGGTTGGCAGCAGAGAGGAACAAGTAGGCTGTGTTATTAGTGTCGGTCAACTCCAGCATTCGCTGTTTAAAACGAGACTCGTGTCTAAGGAAGAGAAACACATAAAAAATGACTGTTGTAGCAAAGCAAGTCATTTTCAAATGGCTAAAATGTGTTAATAATAACTGAAGAACTGCAAGAAGATTCGAAAGCAGTTCCTAATGTTCTCATTTCTGGCTGCAAGGGATGCCAACTCATACCCTTCATATAATGATTGGAAACAGAGAGGTAGGAGATTAGTGAATTATGAATGAAGAATATGGGATAATGGACCAAATGTTTGGATACCTGAAGGCCCGGATTGTGGTGAGACCCTCTGCAGTTTCAGAAAAGTGACAGAGCAGGGGAAGCTGGGTGGAGTCGTCCAGGTCCTGGAGGTCTCTGAGGAAAAGGTGCAGACAGGATCAGGTCATGTTTTTCTACACTTGTTGGCTGAAGTAGGAAGTTGATGAAGCTGATTTTACTATTATTACCTGGAAGCAACCCGGAAGTATTTCTGGATGAAGTAGAAAGCGATGGAAAGCGGTACCATGCCTATGAGGAAGGCAGGAGTCACAAACGCAATGATGCCAATGGCGGAGAGGCAGAGCAGCGTGGAGCGTGTCAAGGACTCCAGGGTGGGGGGAATGTGCTGGAGGAGGGGCGAGAAGAATAAAAATCAACCCCGCGAACCCACTGCCCCACAACGTGGCGGATATCTCACATGACAACCTTAATTTCCTTCCTAATTCCCGCTGTGATGGAACAGGAATTCAAAGAGGCAGAAATCCTCCAGTTTACTTGCCTGATCAATGATGTTGGTGTCAGCTGAAAACCGGTTCAGTATCTGGCCAAGCGGAGTGACATCGAAGAATCTGGAAATGCATTGGAAATACATTAAAAAAGTTCTCATTTTACATGCAGAAGCATGGTCAGTTTTATGACATTTTCAACTGTCATGGGACACACAAAAATGTGGACACTGTAGCTCTTTTTGGGTACAATGAGACAACCTTCATCTTCATTCCACAAAGCATAAAATCCTTATTTCACAAGCCTATTTTCATGAGTGTCCTACAGGACCTTTTTGCCGATTTTTCAGTGTGGCCACTAACAGGTTCCTGTGCAAAATGCTGTTTAGGTTTAACCAGAATACTGGAGGCAGAAAGCAGAAACTGAGGAAGCCCATGAGACGAGTACCTTATGGGGGCATGGATGATCTTGTTGAGCAGGTTGTGGTGGAGGTTGGTGGCTGCTGATAAGCCCATCAGCTCTACTGTGAGTGAGGTTATGAGACACAGCACAATGCCAGACCCACAGAGAATACTGAAGACTGGAACGTAATAAGACAGATGCTGCACACAAGGACAACACAAAGACAGAAAAGAATTGCTGTAACATCATCACATTTACAGAGAAATTCAATCCATACCTGTGTATCGATCCCTAAATATATCACAGCGAAGAAAAAAGAGTTGGGATTTGGAGAAAGACCTTACCTCTTCATCTTTAGTGATGTTGGTACTTCTTGGGAAGCTATCTACATCACTTCCCTCTTTGGAGGTCCATTTGGCAAGCCAGTAGTCAATGGCCACCATCACACCGTGCTTAAGTAGTTTGGATGAGATCATCATGACCACCATAAAAAAGCCACCCGAGGACAGGTACCGCCAGCACACTTTCCAGGGAATCTTCGAACGGCGACTGGTAATAGTAGATAGTGCATCTTCTTCATCATCCTCCTCTTCTTCCTCTGTGACAATGCACAATAAAAAATACAATACAAAACTTAAAAATACAGTCATGCAATGCATGATATCACACCTTTTATCTGTTCTAACGTGATTGATATATTAGTAGCCAAGTTCAATGATTTTCAGTTGGAGAGAAAAGCAATACGACAAGTACAATGCGATGTGGTCTTAGCAAGAAACACTACTTGCATGCTAAAGCAGCTATCCATTGGAATAATAGTGGTGTCTGATTCAAACTTTTTGTACATCTATGCATTGCGCAGATCAAAGTCATTGATTCTAAAAATATTCGACAAATTACCATGAATCAAAAGACTTCCATTTGCTCTTCGTAAACAATCTGTAGCCATGTTGTCTTCAGTGCCCCTCCGCATGCCGCGATCCGTTGTGTTTCTGCTGTGTGCATGCCCGGCCACATGGTGCCCCTCCGTATACCGTAATCCGTTGTGTTTCTGCTGTGTGCATGCCCGGCCGCATGGTGCCCCTCCGTATACCGTAATCCGTTGTGTTTCAGCTTTGTGCATGCCCGGCCGCATGGTGCCCCTCCGCATATTGCAATCCGTTGTGTTTCAGCTTTGTGCATGCCCGGCCGCATGGTGCCCCTCCGCATATTGCAATCCGTTGTGTTTCAGC
>JABFDZ020000001.1:4793338-4830959 GCA_019775955.2 Pollimyrus isidori
TTTGTGCATGCCCGGCCGCATGGTGGCTGTGGCTCACTACTCCCAAACTCTCGGAAAGTTAGCAAGTTCAGCATGTTCAGATGAAGCGGTTATTAGGAAATTCTCCTGAGACTCATAAGACCCATAGGAGATGTTCATAATATTATTTATTAATGTAAAATTATTATGTTATATTTAAAATGCATATGATTACATTATTGGCCACTGGTATCATTGTTTTTATTACTTATTTTGTTCAGTGTACTGTACGTAACTGAGTTTTGGAGTCGCATTCCCCTAGCTCTACTTTTCCCTTAGGATATGCGTATTTTAGTACGCGATTTTAATGAATGTGAGGTTTTTCAGGAACACATTACTTGCATTGTAGCAGGACTGACTTAATATGGTCTTTATCAGCCCTTGCAGAGCACAGAACACTATGCCCACAGCCCTGCTGTTACCATCTGGAACATCATACCTTCATCTTCATCATCTATCTGACCCTTAGCTTCTCTAGAGTAGAAAGCTCTTCTCAAAGTCTTCCTTTCAAGGATAGTCTGGTTGTCCTCTTCAGTATCCTGCAATACAAAAGAAACAAGTCTGATTATTAAGCTTTAGCATCCCCGTAGGACACGCTACTACAGCAGCTGGTACAGGTTTGAACCCCAAGCTGAAACTAAGTGCTTCCAAAACCCAAAGTTATTTCAAAAGCTTCCGGTTTTAACTGAATTAAACAGTGTTGCCGCAACTGAAAGTTATAAATCTGGCTCAAACGTTCATGCTATGTTTAAGGTTGCAACTATAGTTCACAATCTATAATTCAAGCAGAAGTCTTCCAAAAGTGATCTGAATACGAGGCATATTTTATATAAATGGGTATTTACTGAAACACCTCAGGTTACATGCATTGCCGATGCATACAACTGAAGATCACGTGCACCATGACACGTGACAAGTGATGCTCTCTGTCCGGTTCAGCTCAAACTCCCATTTACATACTAAGGTGACATTAAGTTTAGAAAAGTGACCGTTCGTGTGTGCCTGCTTCTGGCTTTCCCGCAACCATTACGCCACATGCTGCATGAAAATGACCTTCTCCAGCTCCTGGTCCTGCCTGTTCATGAGAGTCTTCCAGTGCTCATAGAGCTCCACGTCCTTGTTTTGGATGTCCTTCAGGGTTCCCTCTCTCAGCACAGAACCATCTTTCATAGCAATGATCTGAATCAAGAGGCAGCAGCCAACAGAATCATTTATTCTATAGAGAACCGGTATAAATCACGCTTAATATATTTAAACCTATTTTATTACAGAATGAACTGTTTATTTAATTAAATTTTAAAAATGTCCATCTGTGGAGCATTACATATTCTTCCTGGTTCCTTGGATTGTATCCAGAGCAGGATGCTAAGCCAAAAAACAGACTGACACAGACAGACAATGAGGTCCCTCAGGACCTGTCTACATCCTCCTTCATCTTCATCCAAGTGGCCCACACCCACCCAGTCTGCGTGGATCAGGTACTGCAGCTTGTGGGTCACCAGCACCATGGTTCTCCTGTCATCCTGCAGGAACTTCAGAATGCCCTCCTGCATCAGGTGGTCACTCAGATGGATGTCCAGAGCGGAGAAGGGGTCATCCTGGGGCAGACACAGTGAGTTGGGCAGCTTGTGACAAAGTCAGCTCTGTTCACAACAGCTGCCATCTAATTATTTTGCAGTTTTGCTAATTAAAAAGCCTTTCAGATCAGAATAATATGAATTTACTCTGGAAGAACACTAAACTCTGGTAGACTTTGCATCATACACAATAACATTGTACTCTGGCAATAGTGCATCTGTTCTTTACCGGATATGAATAATATATACAGACACTCCCCAGGTTATGATGGTCTTTGTTATGATATTTTGATTTTACGATGTGTATACCATTTGCGTTCTGTTGTTCACTTTCAGTACATTATTCAATAAATTACAAGAAATATTCAACACTTTATTATACAGTAGGTTTCCTGTTTATGATTTTGCCCAGTTGTAAGCTAATGTAAGTGTTCTAAGCATGTTAAAGCCAGGCTAAGGCCAGCCACGAGGTGTGTAAGGTTTGGCCTGCTGTATAAAAATGGCATTTCACCTTTTGATAGGTTTATCGGAACATAACTCCATCACAAGCTGGGGAGCATCTTTGTGCATGCGTGCGTGCGTACGTGTGTTTATTTATCTTGTACTTCTTATGTGTACCGCATTTGCCAAAATGTGCACCAGCTCACTGGTGACACCCAAGGAAAAAAAACTGAATTAAAATCTGTGGTGGCCACAGAAAATGATCTGAGAAAACAAACTAACGACAGAGGACCGTGATGTAAAGCATTTCCTTCTGGGGGAACACGACACCAGTGCACTGCTGCGTAGACAGATGGTAGGAGATGCTTTCACTGTGACGGTTTCTGGCACAGGGCTGTGGAGCAGACCAAGCCCAGCTCCGTTGGCCTGAGAATCCTGATCCATCCAACCTGCTTGTCTGGAGAGTCTCCCTGTTTCCACTGCACAAAAGCTGGGCCAACAATTTCATTCTAACTTCTGTCTCCAAGCAGTGTCCCCTTGTGACCTACCTTCGACCTCTCTACCCACAAGTGCCCTTGCTGTTTCGGAATGTGTGGCGCTATCTAACCTGGATACCTAACGTGCTGTCTAAGCTTGGTTTACAAAACTCATATTTACAAGTAATCGTGTATATCTGCTACTGACACCCCCAGAAATAGATAATGCCGGCTTCCTCTTCCTCTTGAAGACAACACAGCAGGTTTTTTTCATCCTCCTCCACACACACACGCACACACGCACACACACATACACTCCACTAACTATGCTGAGCTTGCAATCAGCTTAGCGAACCTCACCAGGAAGACAATGTTGGTGTTCTGGTAGAGTGCTCGAGCCACGCAGATCCTCTGTCTTTGGCCTCCACTTAGGTTAATCCCCTGAAGGAAACACATCATGTGCAATGTCAACATGGAAAAACCATTATTAAAGAAGCAATAGCAAGGTATTAAAGGCTAACTGAAAACTATCTTGGACTTACACCCTGCAAAAGGTCCATGCTTGTCCTTAATGGTACTTTTCAAAAATGGCGTATAATGCGATTTTGTTTAAAGAGTCTATGTCACTAAGGTAACAGGGTTGAGTTAGGTCCAGGGGGTTAGAATCAAAAGACACAGAAGGGGAGGATTCCTACCCTTTCTCCAATTTCAGTCTGGTCTCCAAAGGGCAAGAGGTCTATATCTGGCTGGAGGCAGCAAGCATCGATGACAGCCTTATACCTGGAAAATGTGTTTATCGCTGACCTGGGATTTCCTTCCCAGGTATGCCTTTCGACATCACCTCCACCACAAAGACACATCAAGACCGAAGGGCTTCCTAGTCTCATGGCTAAAATGTAAATCACTTACAGTATCATACCCCTTTGAAATACACAATCAAATTCTACATGAAGCTACATTAAAATTTAGCACTACTATATTTCTTACCAGAATCGTTAGAAATATGGGTACTAGCTCCACCCACCATATGTGGCATGAAGAAATATAAATGGCAAATGCACTTTCACTGTGACACCATTTTACAATAAAATGCAGTATTGAAAGAATGGTCTGGATCAGACCCTCATTTTCCTCACTCAGGGATACCTCTGCTTGTTGAAAGGGCTTCCAAACGTTATGTTTTCCTCCACGGTGGCATTGAGCAGCCAGGACTTCTGGGTTGCGTAGGCCACAGAGTTTCTATTCTTGCTGAAATGTGGAAAGAGATGTGGAGGAAGGGGCGTGAAGAAGGGAGACGGACCTGAGAGAAGGTGCTGGAAGGAAAACCTGAGGCAGGCCTCAAAGCAAGGAACATCAAAAGCAATGAGGGCAACAAGAGACTCCGCAACAATAGAACAGCAGGCACACACTGATGGGATGCTGCAGCACACAGGTCAACACAGGTAAACACCGCTGAACGGACAAGTCAGTGCTGAGAGTTAAAAACGTACTGCTTATTGGCTCTGCATAGTTCAGTAAAAACAAAACAACTACAATAAATGATTGTACAATTTATCTGTTCAGCCCACAGTTCATGCCATGCATTGCTCCCCCAATGAAAGGAAATGTTTGCCCCTTAAAACCAGAGGTAAAAGAAATCAGGTCTTCCAAGACAAAAAAAAACATGGATGTGGATGTGAAGATGGGACACCCCTGAACCCAAATCCTTATGAGGACGTCTGCCATAAAGACTGGGGGAGGTGAACCCGATTGTTAATGGCGGTGAGGGCGGATGGGGTTCGTTTCAAAAGAGGAAGTGAGAAAGGTGTACCTCGCAGAAGCGGGATCCATGTTGCTCCAACTGTAAGTCATGTCAACACATTCAAGGAAACCAAAAAGACACTTTTCATACTCACAACAATATAGTCTTCTAGATGGACAGTGAATGATTAACTCTTTCTTTATCAGTCTCTCAGTTCAGTAATTGGATTTTTTTAGATTACAGTGATTTTCTGTTACTGCATAATTGGCTAGCTGTGACATTTCTGACTATCTATGGGTGGAAAAATCCATCTGTTTGATATAAGTTTTTAATTTGTTTTCCTGCTCCTACCCACTAAATTTCATTAGCTATGTCGTAACTGCCTGTGACCCGTCGTGTGGTGCAAGTCTAATTGAGTTATGGCCTCTCCTGGGACAATGTAC
Source organism: Pollimyrus isidori (assembly GCA_019775955.2). Taxonomy (NCBI): domain Eukaryota; kingdom Metazoa; phylum Chordata; class Actinopteri; order Osteoglossiformes; family Mormyridae; genus Pollimyrus; species Pollimyrus isidori. Next base: position 4,798,035 of record JABFDZ020000001.1, read on the forward strand.
GCATGGGTGGTCTAACTGGAAGACAGAATGGGAAGAATATCCATGAGGAAATACCTTATAGTCCCCTCGTGGACCATCTCACACTCAGGCAGTCTGATTCAACAGAGAACCAAAGAGAAAACAGAACAGACGTGGCCTTGGTTAGTGTCATGACCGAGACTCCTAAACATGCTTCAGCTGTCAGAAGACCCAACACCTGTCCCCAAGCAAACCCGCGTAACCTGAGCTATGTAGCCCTTTCACTAAGGTGAGTTCACAGCATCCAGGGTTTGGTGCTCGCATACCAAAACTGAAGCCCCTAAACTCCAGGCCCTATCAACTGCGGTCATGAGGGGCCGCTAAAAACCACCCACGCAAGAGGCCACAGGAGATGATGGCAGACCTCCATCTTTAAAGTGGTTGAATGCATAACACCGTTGACACAAGCAAAACGGAAATATCAGGCACATTCCAAGGCCTTTTAGAGATTTCAAAATGCAACACATTCGATTGACATTAACATTAACCATGTGATGTTAACCATTAAGTACAATATTATTTGCTAAAAATAAGCTAATCTAAGACACTAGGTGACTTTAAAAGTAATGACATTTAAATGAAATCAAACTATACACACTCGCCAACTATCTATACATCAATGATGTGGACCTCAATTTGGTGACGTATTAGTTCTAGCTTCGCTACTCAGAGACAGATGCAAAACAGTTCTGCTTCCTAACAGGGATCAGAAGCAACGCAGGAACACACAGAACCGCCTCTCAACACAAATCCTCGGGGAGAGTACGGACCGAGAGCATTATTGTAGCAGGAAGTGGTCTTGAAGGCCGGGGTGGGGGGGGGGGGGGGGCGGGGGGTGTGTGGGTTGCACTCCAAGGACTGGAATAAGAGTGGGAAAAGTTTCAGGGGAAATCTGACGGCCCAAGCGCCCGCAAGGAGGACAAAAACCAGAGCCGTGGAACAACTGGGCGGGAATCTAGCTAGAGATAGAGAAAAACCCAAAGAACCATATAGCATGATTGAAAAGACCTGAGAAGAAGACAAGGTACTTTCCTTAAAAGCGTTGACGTCAAACAAAGACATCAGTTAAACAAAGAAACTCAGTGAGTCAATGACTTCATATTTCCAAAGAACGACTGTCAAGATGAATTGCAGTTCTCAGCACTACGGCGTAGATCTGAAACGATAAAATCTAAAGGCTCTTCTTCTATATTTCCCATCTGTAATACACAGATTATCACCAACAAGTGACAGAACGGAGCATTTGCAGCTTAGGTCCAGTTTGTGTTCTGAAGGACAGTCTGCCCTCGATCAGCTTGAGATCAGTGGAATCAGGCAGCACTTACTTGCTCCAATACACTTCGCCTCTGACAGTCTGCATCTCCCCAAGCATGGCCAGTAGGAGTGAAGACTTTCCACAGCCCACCTGGCCCACGATCATGGTCAGTTGCCCTGGGGAACAAGCATAGCTTGAAATATTTTTAGAGAATGGAGGATTATTTAGACCGTAGCAGACCTAGATACAGGAAAATAAAAAGATGTAACCCAAAAAACATTCTATTTTTTTCACCTGCATTTTGAATACAGTCATTTTACCGGTAATTCTGTATTAACCAAAACTTCTGGATAGAAGGCCTACCTACTGAAACAGAGGCCTGTAGCTGGGTGTAGGATAAAACAATGAGATTCTGCTGAATGTGAAGAAACATGAGGTAGCTATAGGACAGTTGGGAGGGGCTGGGTCTGCTAGCTGGTGTGGAAATGACTGGAGATCCCTCACAAGGTAGATCCGTAACACTTGAAGCTCTATAATGCACTATAGATACCTTCATAATGCATTACAATAGTTGGTTAAATTAATAAAGCATTACAGAATCTTTTATTGACAGTCATAGGGCATTATTGTTGCAATCGGCGGTGCACGCAGGACAGAGAGAGAGGGAGAATCGGGCAGGCGGACTGGGACAAACCAGGGTTTATTTGCACACACCAACATAAACAACGTGTATGCCGCGTCTGCCGGAAAAGACGCAGACGTAGACCTAAATACAAGAGACGAAGCACAAGACAGGCGTGCGGCAACGCCACACAGGTGGAAACACTGGGTAATCACAGGAGGTGACGAGGTGGGCGTGGCACACACGGGGCTGGAACGGAGCGGACGTCGCAGGACGCAACAATTATAGTGTCAATTATAATACTTCATAAGATACAATGATGGTCTCATCTATAATACATTATAGATACCTTCAGAATTAAGCATAATGGTCAGTATCAGAATTAAGAATGTTTTGTGATACATTATCTATAGTGCATTATATGTGACCGCTTTGTAAAGCATCCATAATGCATAATAAACATGCCTTTTTATAAATATTTGTAGTCGTGTTTATTATGCTTTATGAATGCCTTCTAATGTGTCATAAATGTGTTCAAAGATTCTTGTAGACATGGAACTCACAGTGTTATTGGTGGAACATGGAAAGCGAGGTCTTGTATGACCCTCACCAGGAAAAGTGGTTGGAAAAAATACCACGGTAAACTGACTTACTCATTGCATTTCAGTTGATATTCCCACAGATGCCCAAATGTCACAAACTTTCTGATAAACGGCCCGCTTTTGTTCAAAGTCAGAGGTCCGGAACAATTTTCAGTAACAAAAGTATTTTATGAACTTCAATGAATAACTTTCAAACAATAACTTTCCATATACTGTAGACATAAACATATAAGTACACTGATTCATCAGGTTCATTATCGCCTGGGTCCGGATTAACTTTCAGTTTGGTCTGCACCAGGGCCATGGCCGAGAACCCCTGATCTATATTATGTTACGTCTTCTGGTCCTTTTAGGCAATGTCATGGGCACCCGACACCCCTCCACATTACCTGTAGGGATGCAGATATTGATGTCTGACAGCGTCGACAGGTTTCCCCCCCAGGTGAAGAAGCCGTTGGTCACCTGAGAAAATAAAAAGGGTGGCAAAGGAAAAGACATTAAGAGGTATGGATTTTTAGAGGGGAAGTTCCGCTCATCGAGACCTACTGTGACTCGTGAGTCATGTGAGTCATATTGATAAATGAGCAATCAGTTACTTCCCCAAGCATTTGAATTACTTGTAAAATGTAAAACTTGGTTTGATTAAATTAAGTTTAATCTAATCAGAGCATTGTTAGAAACAGGCTTCCATTCCAGTGAAAATACACAAATCAAACCCCACCAATCAACAGTAATATAAAGTAAAATGAATCTTCTACTTTTTAGTCTGAAAAAGAAAATCTGCACCATTTTCACTGAGCTTTTGTTTACCTATTTTATTTCAGATCCAATCATCTGCCTACACTCTCCAAACTCCATCCTTTAATGTGCAGCACAGAATTTGTACCGGGGTGAAGAACCTACTCAGATTCCCATTATTGTGTTTGTGAGAAAAAAAAACAAGCTGAAAATAAATTAGGAACAGATGTGCAATATCCTGAGAAAATGGACTGTGGTTTTAAAAGTCAGTGTAGAAACTGAACAAAATGTCAAAACAGCGTGTATTATTATAACGGCACGCTGGGCTGACATGTCGCGAGGCACTTAGAGCTCGACCGAGGTCACTGGGTTCATTGTCACAGTCAGATTTCCATAGGGAACAGAGGTCAAAGACCAACATTTATGTCAAAAACAAACAGTCATTGTAATGATCTTCTTTCTCATGAAACCCTGGACTTGTCGCAGTGGGCACTTAAACACACTGACCCAGGAAAAGGATTGACTTCCAGTTGCCAAGGAAAGGGTGCTCTGAAGATATCAGAGTTATATATACATGTCGTCATGCACTCCATGAACCAGTGATAAGCAAAGAGCAAAGCTTACTCTGAGTAATTAAGACGGGCTCACGGGACGAGCGTGTGCGTCATGTATGTGTGCTTCTGCGATCACGCAGTGCGGGACACGGGGCCTGGGAATGACCCAGAAGGAGCGCACAGACGACGGTGACCTCTGACCTTGACGGCGGCGTCCTCCATCTCACTTGGGCGCAGATTCCTGCGCGCTGGCTGCTCATAACTGTCGAGCTGGTAGCGGAGTGGCTGCTTCCTGTTCACCGCTTTGGTCTGCCATGGGGGGGGGGCAGGATGACACAGGAGAGAAGATACGTGAGAAACTTGGGGCCGGAAGGAACCCCCTAGCTCAAGAGACCGTGCTCGAGAGGGGACCTCCCAGCACCCCAACCGCAGCACCCCCCACTCTCGCGACAGCGCTTCATTCATTTTTTGCCTGGGAGAAACTTTAAGAAGGAACCGTTTCCCACTGAACACAGCTCCTGGCTGAGAGCTTCCAGCAGCAAACTGGTTTCATTAAAATTCTTCACAGCTAGAAAGTAAGGCAGCTTATACGGGTTTGAATATACAGCTACGCATTTAGCTATATGTTATGTTTACCAGAGGAATGCTCACATAGCCACAAACTGAATAAACAATTTATCCAACTAAATGAGCGAATAAATTATGACAATGACCCCATCAGGCTTGCATCCAAGTCTGCTGTTGATCTGAGTTATTCAAAACTGAAACAAAATCCAGTTCATCTCCAGTGAGTCAGCGGACCTAAATTAGAGGTGGCAAAGAAGGGGAGAGGACGTGGGGAAGCCCGGGGGGCAGCTCAACTCACCCCTCCTGGATGCTTCTTGCAGGAGTCCAGGGAGATGGACATGTCCCCGTTTCTCCAGCTGTCCTCCCCAATCTCATCACTCTGGAGGAATTCGCCCAGTTTCTGCACGCTGGCAAGACATCGACACCCGGCCATGCTGTCATGGCGACACACATCTCTCTTCCGGCAAACCCCGCACACCCCCAAACACCCCCTCCTGGTGAGTCGGACCCACACCTCAGGAATAGCATTTCCCGAGCCTTCCTTCAGTGGATTTATTAAAGAAAATCCTTGCACTTTTTCAGGCCTAAGGCTCAAAGGCCCATTATAATTCATGCAGTACCATCAACTATTGATGTCCTCCAGTGGCCAGCTATTATAGACAATTTCTGCTGCAGAACAGAGAGTTTAATGTTACTGAGAGAAGAAAAATGCCACAGGTGGTGAGATAATTATGTGCTGTCAATCACTGACTCATCACTGCCTTAAACAGCCAGTTATTGACAGCACACAGCATTCTTAAACTGTGTGGCTACTGCCTCACAGAGGTCCCTGCAGCCTTAAAGGCAGGCTCATAGATTTCTCCAGATAATGAATCTTTCATACATGTAGAGTAGCGATGCAGACAGTAAAGACAGCTGGAAATATGTGCTTTGAAGAAGTTTCTGAGGCATAAATAGGGTGTGATGGGCTTTGCAAACAGATACCAAAACAGCCTGGGATATCAAAGCTGAATAAATTATTAAAATGGCTGCATGGAGGCTGCCTCACCTGACCAGGGCCTTGACTGCGAATCTGACCACGGTGGAGAGAAGGAAAAGGGGGGTGACCAAAATGTGGAAGAGAGCCAGCGAGGCGAAGGCCACGGAAGGGCTGAGCACGTCTCTGCTGGTATAAGCGTGCGTGACGAAGGTCTGCAGCCAGGGGGCGCCACCATGGAACCCGAGTCCACAAAATCAAATAATGAATGAATGATACCTCATTCACACCGCAAAGCTGAAGCATCTCAAAACTGTTATGAGGGCAGAAGCAAACAGACAAAGAAACATGCAAACGATGGATAGAAGGTAGATTCTGAAATCCAAGCTGCAAGAGGGTCTTACCGCAAGTACTGCCGCTATAGGGATGGCAGCATTCATGAAAACTGAGTGAAAGAGGAGATTGAGGGTTACTGATGCTTAGCACAGTCAACAATCAAGCAGGCTGTACTTTTGCAGCCGGTCATCTGAATCTATTCCCCCAAACTAACCTGCCCAACATTGATTTCATCAAACCTACAATGTATACACTCTTCATGAATGGAAATCTCAGGTTAGGTTCAAGAGTGATCATCCTACTGTATATTTGTTGACATTAGGAAAATGTCACTGGTTTTGTTAATATAGTAATGAAGGGGCTGCATTCCGCAAGGACCCCTGTATACTGTTAAAGCCTCAGATATTCAGCAAGCCCCTCACTGGACATAGAGGTGTAGAGGGCAAAGGTCTTCAGGCTGGTGAGCTCCTTCTTCCGGGTGTGCTCCACACTGTCGCAAAAGACATTCTCCCAAGCGTAGAGCTTGAGCAGCTTAATACCCTTCAGAATCTCTGTGGTCTTCTTCAGCCGGTCTGTGGAATAATCCTTGGAAACACAGTACAGGACCGAGTGGGCGGGAGGAGTGGCTTAAAGGTTCAGCAGTTTAGATGGGAACATCAGGGGATTCTAACTCCTCCCCCAACAATATGAGAGCTGTCAATCATCTTTTAAACAGAACTCAACCAGAAAAGCTAGTATGGAACAGCCAAGGTACGGAGCAGCCAGGGTATGGAGCAGCCAGGGTATGGAGCAGGCAGGGTATGGAGCAGGCAGGGTACGGAGCAGGCAGGCTACGGAGCAGGCAGGGTACGGAGCAGCCAGGGTACGGAGCAGGCAGGGTACGGAGCAGGCAGGGTACGGAGCAGGCAGGGTATGGAGCAGCCAGAGTACGCACCAGCGTGCTCTTCTGCGTGTCTGCCAGCTTGGTGGCGATGAAGTACTGCACAGGAGCCAGCAGCACGATGACTGAGGCGCCTATTAATGCACTGTAACCCAGCAACTGGTATAGCAGAATCACGCCCATGATGATCTGTGGATCACGGAGAATCAAACACAGCTCAAATCCACAGCACCAGCCGAAGAACGACCATTATGACACTACGTTTATTTTAAACATAGTAATATTTCGTAAATGTGATAAGTTGCTTATTTGATCTGGTTGCTTCATGCATGCACATATCTTCTTTAGAGCTATACTGGACCGCAGGAGGACAAGGTACAGGTTGTGTCCAGGTACCTGCACTGGCATGGCCCAGAGGTTGGGACACAGAAACAGGAACCACATCAGCTGGTTGGTCTCTATAGCAACCAGGTTGTTGATCTGGCCAAGGGTCATCTCTCCCATGGACATGTTGGATGTAGACAAGCGCAGGATCTTGTTGTAGATCATGGCCTAAGACAAAGCAGGGTCACTGGAGTGACCACACTTAACATCTACTTTACCAAACAGTTCACTTCACTTTTCTTCCAAAGCATTCCCAGACTCTGCAAAAACGTTGTTTAGTCTTCAGTTAATTGTACGTTAAATTTGACAACTTTATACTACACCCACATTCATAAGACCACTTGAATGGAAATATGTCACTCTCTTCAACTCTAGCTCACTGGAATCCCGGACTCTTAAGTGGGGCGCCTGTTTCTGGCCGTGTTTCCACTGAAGATTGGCTGTCTCACGTGATGGAAAATGGGCCCTGCTCACCAGAAGTGCTCCCCGAAGGTTGATGCCTGTCTCGATAGTGACGTAATACGAGGCCTGCAGGAAGGTCCTCTGCAAGATCAGGGCCAGGAACAGTAGCACGGCGAGGACCGTCGTCTTCTGGAGCAGCTCGCTGGTTGACAGGAAGTAGACCCCAAAAAAGCAACCCTAACACAAAAAAGGGAAAGGCGAAGATTCATCACTTTCTCGGAGTTGGCACAACAGGTGCCACATAAAAGGGGCCATAAAACTCTGTCTCCAGCATTCCCATGGAGGCCCTGGGAAGAGGGCGGGGAACTACTCAGAGAGTGTGACCTGATGGGGGAATTTTCCATGTCACACAGGTATGCGGATCTGCTCGGCCTCTGCCTCCGCGCCTGTTTACCTTCCAGCAGTCTGGCTTCCCCCGTGCTCAGCCTTGGAGGTCACTCCAATCCACACATGGAGACAGTGCCCAGCCCCATGAACGCAGAACTGCACTCACCACACTGGCTCAACTTGGATTGCTCACGTGTTTTCCCGACTTATAGAGAGAACATACAACCTTCTTTACTGCTCCAGAATCAAATCCTACTTCCTTCTATTGGCATCAGAAAAAAATAGTTGATTTTGATAGAAGCGGCGTCCTGGGAAAAATGCCACACACAACGCTAGCCATTTCTTGAGCGCTTCCCTTAGTCACACATTACATTTCTCTTAACGGTAAGCAACTTTGGTAAATCACTGTGCAAGCAGTGAAATTAACGTCTGCCACGTGTGAGCGAATTCGTGAGTCCGGATTACTTGAGCAGCACTGGTGAGGACAACTTGTGCAAAATTATAGTGAGAACCTCAACGCAGCTACAGACAGTGAGGGCTGCTTGGCTCTATGAGTCACTGACCTCAAAGATGAACTCAACAAGAGAAAGAGTTTAAGTGTGCAAAAGACAGCTCCAGAGTAAAAGCAAGGAAACACTGATGACATATAAAACAGCTATTTAGTACGAAAAACATCACCATATGACTTACACTGAATTCCCAAAAAACACTTAACAACCAAAAAAATTACATTTCTTATTAATCCTTGTTGTCTGAGCTATTGATAACTGACCTCTACCCTTGTAGTGTAATGGCCGAAAGGATCAGATATACGCACCTTATCCACATCCAAGGTCACAGTTTCATTCTTCAGGCCCTTGACGATACCCAAAATGCACAGCGGGCCGGCAAAGCCGAGCAGGTCAGCCAGGTAGCGGAAGGTGCTGCTCAGCAGGATGGCCCTCCCGAACGCTCGGTATATGGACCTCCAGATGGAGGGGGCCTTCTCGGGATCATCGCAATTCTGCTGTCCGGGTAAATAAAGGGAAGAAGCCTGTATATCTGCTCTTTGGATGTTCTGTATTAGAAACTTTACTTTGCTTTTCACTGATGTTAGGAAACGTATCTATCCCTGTTGTACACTAAAGAGGGCGTACTGTGAAATTAAAAATTTAAATAAATTTGAAAAAATCTAAATTGTAAGCTGTCTTATTTCCTCCAAAGACAAATACCCTATAATTGAAGGAGACTTTTTCCTCAGGATATCATAGCAGTTTTCGTGCAATTTCCCGTACATAGCAAGCTTTCCGCTTCAATGACTTAGCTATACAAAGCTTACAATAACATGCTCCTGTCGATTTGCATAACTGGATTCAGCCAGATGCTGAAGCAATTCAGGACAAGAACCAGAGCTCTAAATCAGAGCTTGAACTTGCAGCTTTCTGTTTCCCAGGAAAAAGCTTGAACTACTAAGCTACTTCCGACCCATTAGTGGAACCCACTCACCCTCTGCTCCTCATAGGCGTCCTTCAGACTTAGGTAGTTGGTCAGAGCTCGCATGGCGATAGGCAGCTTGCCAATCTTTTTCAGCTCAATAGGTCTCTTGTGGGCACCAATGATGAGAGGATTCATCCACCAGTAGGTGGCTTTGGACAGGAGGTTGACAAAGGGCTGCAGAAAACGCACCCCCAGGTCCTGCAAGTCCTCGGGTGGCTTGACCTTCTGGGGGTTGGTAAAGAAGACGTACTTCTGCAAGACAGGGTTGAAGGCAAAGCCCAAATGATGTGATATGTTCTGCTAAATGTTTTAGTGGGTCCTGCATGATTTCATGCATTTCATGTAACTTATTCACTTTGAAAGAAAATGTCTAGGCATCACTTTTGTCTGTTGACCCAACTCAAGGAGTTACATCAAAGTCAGAGTCAACTTTACTGTCATTTTATTGCATGGACAATAAAATAAGGTTTGATTGTGAGAAGAAAATCTTTCATATTATTACAGCATCCAGGCCAGGCCACTAGGAGAGTGGATGACAGCCAGAGAAAAGCAGGCATACCCTCACTCGGATGACGTTGATCTCCACGCCCATCAGCAGCCCATAGAGAATGACCAGCAGCGCTGTTATGCAGAACCTCAGATGCTGGATGCCCAGCTCATACTCGGTGTACTTCCACAGCTTGATGGACTTGGTGATGAAGGCCAGCACCCAGTAAATGAAGAGTGCTGGACAGCATTTGCAAATGGAATTCATGAAGAAGGTCATTATTTCACCACTGAAAGCTTCGTTCTGAATTATTATAAACATGTCACTGACGCTTACTGACTTATTACTACAATTTATTATCTATCTGAGGAACTGAAGACTCAAACTGCAGAAACAAGTAGCTGGCTGAACAAGAAAAAAAAACAATCAATAAAGGAATCAAGCAATACTTTATGTAATGAAGTGATGATGTATGGCACCAGCCTCACTACTCTAATCACTGTTTGGCATCTCTCAAAAGAAAAGCTCAAATTTTCACATATAGAATATAGCCTATGGTTGACTCACCTAGAAGTAATTTGGGGAAGTTCGAGGTTTCAATGTTGTGGTAGTAAATCACTGACGTGGTGGCGGCTATGAAGCCTATGAACGCGGGCATGAAGAGATGGAGGTGGTTCGTGGTCATGTGCCTGGCAGTCCGTGAGAAGAACAAACACCATTTATCATTACACAATGGACCATCCTGCAAACGGAGCTATTTCTTACACATTGTCCTTTTCAATATATGGGAAACTAATAAGTGCCATAATTATTTTATGACCATTTCTCAAACTTCATAACCTCAACAATGGTCACAGAAGACCTGGAGTCTGGCTATAGGGAGACAGTTTTATCTGGGCAAACGCATTTTTCATTCTTCAAACTACTAAGTAGTCTTCAAACTAATGAATGGAACATGCCAATGCTAACCCAATACATACTGATAAATTGCTGAAATGAACCATTAAGCAGTGAGTGATTAGTCTGAAGTAACTTTTGCAATTGGTGGCATTGCAAATAAGGATAAAAACATGAATTTTCCTCAGATATTAACCTCACCACATAAGGCTTAGAATAACTCAAACAAACTCTTAACATTTACAATGATTTGTGACTCTCAGGCCAACATCTCATTTTCTCTGCCTTGCTGGGCATGACAGAGCTTGTAAAACATATATCCAGGGACAGTAAGGACAGCTGAAGCCCCACCCGTTGGAGACGATTCCCTCGGCGATCTCGCACACATGCACGAACAGCAGGGTGAACGTCAGAACCCATCGAATGTTGTGTCCGGGAAAGTGCAACCATGTATTGTGATGGATTTGTACCTTGGAGCTCTGGGTGCCCCAACCTAAATGGGGTAGAGACGGCAAAGAAATTCACTGTCTCTCTGGGTACATATATAGGTCATCACTAGGCCTACATGCAGTCATTCTTAAACGAAAACATGGCGAAATGGCTTAAAAGCTGCAAACTTACAGTACAGGTCAAAAGTTTATTTTGATGACCATTGGTAGATTCTCGCTGTAGACATCAAAACTATGAATGAACACATATGGAGTTATGTACTTAACAAAAAAAGGTGAAATAACTGAAAGCGTTTTATATTCTAGTTTCTTCAAAATAGCCACCCTTTGCTCTGATTACTGCTTTGCACACTCTTGGCATTCCCTCGATGAGCTTCAAGAGGAGGTCACCTGGAATGGTTTTCCAACAGTCTTGAAGGAGTTCCCAGAGGTGTTTAGCACTTGTTGTTGTTGTTGAGTGTGTAATCAGAGAAAAGGGTGGCTATTTTGAAGACACTAGAATATAAAACATGTTTTCAGTTATTTCACCTTTTTTTGTTAAGTACATAACAAATGAGCATTATGAATGAACATTTGTGTTCATTGATAATTTTGATGCCTTCAGTGAGAATCTACAAACGTAAATGGTCATGAAAATAAAGAAAACACATTGAATGAGAAGGTGTGTCCAAACTTTTAGACTGTACTGTATATCAGTTTCTGTTCTGAATCTGTTTAGCCTTAAGCAAAGGAGACTAAGGGGGGAACATGGTCCAGGTTTATAAGATTCTAACGGGTCTGGATGCTGTTTAGCCAAATGGCTATTTCAATATTAGTTTAAATACTAGAACTCGTGGCCATAAGTGGAAATTAGCGAGAGAACATTTTAAAACAAATTTGAGGAAGCACTTCTTTGAGCAGCGTGTCGTTAGAGTATAGAACAGTCTTCCTACTAGTGTAGTGGAAGCTAAATCCCTGGGGTCCTTTAAATCAGGGCTAGATAAGTTTTTTAACAACGATGAGCTATTAGTTAAGCCCAAACAAGCTTGATAGGCCAAATGACCTCCTTTCGTTTGTAAATTTCTTATGTTCTTAATGAGAAAACTGGTCACTTTTTGATAATAAGTTAAAGCAATTTCCCTTTCCATAACACAGAAAGAGCTGCACAAATAGGCAGTAGCTCTGGGAACTTTGGAATGCGCAGAGCTTAACAAAACAACATCACGATAGGATTTTTCCTGGAATTGTGAATTAAGAAGTTCTGAGAGCAAAGCAGACGGGCCACTGAGTGCCTATAAATGAACCCCTGCTTTCAAAAAAGGATGTTTCCTAAACCTCCATAAACTATGACTATGCATAGGCCATCAACAGTGAGAGAACGCAAAATGACCGCAATCCCATGAACATACTCTTGTTGAAGCAGCCACAGTTGTACACAAGTGAAACAGAGACGGGTTATACTGGCAACCAGCTGGCTACTCTGCTGATTCCACAGACATGGAGGACTTAATGTACTTCATTGTGTGATATGACGGCTTAAGCCCATAGAATACCGGAACACCTTTCAAGTTAATTGTTTCTTTAAAAATAAAAATTCTTCATTACTGCATAACCATGCAATTCTGCATGACATCAGAAAGGGGTGGAGTCAAGGTCTGAGCTACACTATTGCAAGTGGCTTAGCCAAAGACTCCCACAGTTATCTGACAGTACTTTGGAAAGCAAATGTCTGCAGCTTCAGATTTATAAGCAAACCTCAAATGTAGTACAGACACTTCTGTGAGGAGTTACATTCATCCCTCCTACAGCTGCTTATCTAATAAAGCCTTAAACTTTTAGGGTGGATGCATGTACTGAAATATGTGGCAGGGAAGGCTAACTGATGTACCGATGAAGAGAATGGGGAAGGTGATGAAGAGGAGGAAGACATGCGGGACCAGGTTCAAAGCGTCCACAAAACAGGCGTTGTTTAGGACCCCGTTGTCCACGCTGTAGGAATCATTCCTGTCGTCACCACAGAAGGAGAGAGCCAAGGCGACTGATTGGTCCTAGGGAACCCAGAGGCGGGGCCAAAAAACAAGGCGTGACATCAGCATCATGTGTCACCTACCAATATGTGCATGATGCTCTTTAACAGAAACCCTTAACATATTTTCTAAATGCCCCCCAAATGCAAAAGGATATGTACACTAAGGAGGTGTTTAAATAAAAAGGCACAAACAAGCTGATGTACAAATGAGAGATAACATCTTGTCATCCTTGTATTATTAACTATGATATGAAGAATAAATCGTCTGAGCAAACCACTCGTAATTCATATAAGATAATTGCCTTTGAAAGTGTATACTAGAATCAATATAATATATACTACTTCTACTACTACTACTACTAATAATAATCATCATCATCATCAGCATCATAATAATAATCATAATAATAATAATGAGAATCACAAGGCTGTGCATGACATGCAGGCTGAACAGTGTTTCCCTTTCACTTTTGGAGATTTTTGCCATCGACATTATTAACATTATCCTCACCCTCAGCTGTCACAGAAATTAACTACTGTTGTATTTTTATTATGACGAAACACTGGCCAAAAAAGGAAGGTTAGCACACATTCATAACACAGTTAGTTAACCTAAACTATTTTCTTTTCTTTTGCCTTTGGCAGATTAGTTCACCTAAATTGAGATATGCTGTGAATTTTTAAGGCATAAGAGAGAGATAAAATTGCATTTGTATTTTTATGTATGTATGTATGTTTGTATGCATGTAATCATAATTAACTTCATTTAAAAACTAAAACTAAAAAATCAAAACAAAGTTCACAATGCACAGATTAACAATGTATTTGTGGTCGGTACATGCATTATTACATATTTATTAATTTAAATTAATATTATTATTTATTTTTAAAACTTTTTTTCGTTTTGATTATTGCCATTTTCAGGACATATATATATGAAACTAATATTTACATGGATAGTGTAAGAGCTTCATTAAATTTACGGTACTGTAGCCTATAGGATACAAAATGAAAACTCCAGTAACAGCTACACTGAAAGTGAACAATTGGACAAAGTTATCCTAAGTGAAGTAACGATATCCCGGTAAATGTGAAGGTTAAATGAATCTTACCTTATGTACCTTTGGACAGTATTCCATAATTTCTTTGGGATTTTTAGCGAGTGCAGACTAGCGGAGTCGGTGTATCGGACGCGGGGTATTTTTAACCCAGGCGAATCAGCTGCTCACACTGCCGTCTCCTATCGGGTTTCCAAACTTGTCCAAGTCTACTGGGACAAAGTTTACAACAGCATGAAGCTTTTCAGTCTACCAGGGAGGTTCTGTTTGGGATAAGACACCTTACATTATCTGGCATGGGAAGAAAGGACAGATATATTTCTCCAGTAAAAGATGCGGCATGTTGCAATAATGACATTTGTACTTGCGCCATCCTTAGTAAAAATGACAGCGCACTGTAGGAACCCACGTAATGGCCCACTTTAGAAATTGTAATATTTAATGAAATAATTTATAAATGGCAGTTTTTTTATCATAAGAAACTGAAAAATTGAGTAATGTCCTATAAAGGTGAGTCGCTTAACGCACATGCGCATTTGTGTTTACATCCAGTGTCACCCGCGTTTTAAGAATGAAAAGCGGTGCATTTCTAAAAAGAAAGGAAGAAAGCGTTTAAACCATTTCAATGAAAGAAGCACTGCAGGATCTCCTGCTTTTACCTCAGAGAATCACACCGAAGGCCATTCATCGCCGCATCGGGCTGTGTGACTTTCAGCAGCAGTGAATTGTAACACCAAAAATCGCCATATTCCCCATCGCACTCACTTAACTACATCCTGGTCTCTTGCATCAGCGATCTAGCATATTCAGCGTATTGAGTCTCGGCGTTGCTTCGCTGTGCAGTGATGTTCCACGCGTTGTCGAGATGAATGTAGCTCCGAGGCAACTGAAGCTGAGAGCCTGCATAAGCGCCCTGCATCAGCATCCCGCCGAGTCCTGAGCTGCGGAGGATCCTTCGGAGCCCGGGGGATGGGGATGAAACAGCGCCGACGGTGCATATATAGGTCATGCGGATTGTAAGGGCATAAGAGTTTGGGGCAATGTTTAACAATGCCTAATACACTTAATTACTTTCTTCGGCAATAGAAACTGAATTCTGAATAATGCATATTTATTTATATGTATTATATAGAAATGCCAATAATAACGCAATACATTTGTTATGTAATGCACACAGGTTGCTTATAGTACTGTATAACAGGGTAGAATGACCTTTTCTGGTGTGTTCCTTCTATACCTGGAAACTGGTGCCCTTATTTTTTTATAAGGTTAAAGCAGTACTTAACATCAAAATCGCAGTGGCCTTTGCATGTTCTCCCTGTGTTTATGTGGATTTCTCTGGGTACTTTGTTTCCCCGCATTTCCAGTGACATGCAGTCAAGCAAATTGGTGTCTCTAAATGCGTTACAGCATGTAATTATGTGTGAGTGTTCTGTAATGGACTTGCAACCCCTGCCATCAGCTCTGAGATTCCTGGGATAGACCTCAGGCTCATTGCAATGTATGGATAGATGGATGGATGGATGGATGGATGGATGGATGGATACATTTTATAAGGTTTTCAATATGACTGGAGGACTTTGCTCCACCTGTAGCTGGACCCAGGGTCTTCTGTCTTGTTGCTTTCTTCTAGTTCAGCATAGGGAGAATTTGCACACCTCTAGTAACCAGCTGAACTGAATCAGGTGACCAGACATTTACAGATACTGACCAGTAAGCATTGTGCTCATACGTGACCTGAAGCCCATCAGGCTCAAATCCCCATGGGTGAGACAGATATAGGCACACCAGTAATAGTCACTGGTCTGTGCTGGTGGCTCCTGAGAACTTTTTGGGACTTAGTTGCTCTCACCCTCATTTTTTTTCATGATGTAACAATCAAAGACTCAATCCTCCATGATAGCTGCTTCAGCATCAGTCTCCAGGAATGTATGAAGAGTGCTTTTCATTGAGTTTTGCTTTTTATCACAGAGGTTTACGTCAGGAGGCTACAAAACCTGCTCTGCATGCTTTAAAACTATCTGAATGTGTAATAAGACACTGGTCCATTTTATTAAAAACCAAATGCCTTTAAAAGGATGAATTTTCATAATTCACCAGATCCAAAATGCATTAGCAGTACTACATCTCTGCAATTCGTCACATAGAGAACCACATTACTTGCTTATATACTGGACAGACCCACCTTCACCCAAGCTGGTATGCTGGCTGGTATATTTTTCTTCACTCTTATAGTTGTGTATTTTCTGGAGAAGTTTCTTAGGCCATTTTTATCCTGGATTTTGAATCTGAAGCCTATTCTTGTGCTGTTACACACAAGTCCCAAGTTCAAGATGCCCTCATTCACAAACATTTGTGGCCTGGGCCTCGCAGGGGCACTGAGGTTCCATTTCCTCTGCTACCAGCATGGTTAACATCATAACAACATGTCCAGCTGGGATCGCACATTTATTTATCACTCCCCCCCAATTGTCAGACTTAGCAGGGCCTGAATTCAGGCCCTTAACTCTTTCCATTTGTTTTTGGGGTAGTTTGCTGACTGTGCTTAAAACGGAAGGGGAATCCTCCCGAAAAGGTGGCTAAGAATTAGACAGACACTTTGTTCTTTATCCACAGAGGCTATTAACCGACAATATGGCCATTCCCCAGGGAACCGGTCTGTCTCTTAATCGAATACGTAGACATTTAGTTAGTAGCGAGAGGCACCCTTTGATGACATTGTAGAGGAAACTGGCACCAAACCACAAAGAAGGTCAAGGGATGGATCGCTCATTCACAAAATCAACAGAGAAAGGATGCGGAACTGGTGCCTCGTGCTTCAGGAAGGGGTGGGACTTTACATGCTAAGAGTGTAACTGGGAATGTGCTCATTTAGTGGCTACATCGGTTGACAACCATTCACAAATACCACAGTAATAAAAAAAAATCATTTTCAGACAAACATGGTTTATTTGACGACCATGTTTTGCATGTCTGACAAACATGCACATTGGAGTGAGAGAGACCTGTGAAGCAGAATGTTCAAATGTTGCTGAAAATATGTACTTCATGACGGATCAAAGAAATCAAGCATGGAAGGCTGAAGTAAAGTTGCAAGCACAGTCCCGTACAGGCCCTGGCTAACACGATTATCACTTAATGACTAGGCCATTGGAATGGAAGCCGGCTGCTAATTGAGGAGTAGATGTGCGTGTCTGTCTTGCATATCTGTCCTCTTGTCATTGTTAGTGCACTGACCGTGGGGTCTGAGAGTAATGTAATTTCAGTCCTCTTTGAGTCCTGAACATATGGCAGAACTGATAATGAAGATCTTCATTTTTGTCATCTTACCATATTAGGATACCTACACCAACGTGCACCGGGCCCAATATGGCTATCATGTAATGTCAGTTCTCCAGGGTTACTGTGCAACAAAAGCCCAGAGTGAGAACAAGGATTGGGCGCAGAGGATCAAATCTCCGGGGTGAATGAGGTTTCCTGGCGTGGGAAGGCTCCCCCCGTCTGACGCTGGGGAAAAGTAGGACACAAAGTGACTGAAAACTCAGCACTATGAGAAATATCCAAATTCTCATCAGATGGAGGTCAGACCAGGCCACAATGATCTCAACGAGAAAGTAGTGAGGTGTCTATCCCTGGCTGCATAATAGCATAGCTGCATTAACAAAGACTGCTTATGGGCCCATTCTGTGCCATGCTTATGGGTCCCAGTGGCTAATTGGATAAGGCATCAGCCTCTATTGCTGGGGATTGTGGGATTGTGGGTTTCCTTGTTATGCAACAAAAATGATCGATCCATCCTGGAAAATCCCAATAGTGTGAGTACATGCTTAATAATCCCCATGGGTAACGCTAGCTAAGTGTACATTCATATTGCATTCTTTATGTATTCATAGAGCATTCAGTGCACCTTCATAATGCATTTATAAGCAGCACGCAAGTACACCTTAACATCCTAACATCCATTAACAACCTTAATATACATTAATAACTAACATTACATGATTAAACAATGTGTATTATTATTATAAAATGTTTGTTACCGTGTCATAGTGGAGTTTCCTCCGGGTACTCCGGTTTCCCCCCACAGTCCAAAGACATGCTGAGGCTGAATGGAGTTCATAAATTGCCCGTAGATGTTTATGTGTGAGTGGTTGGTGTGTGAATGTGCCCTGTGATGGGCTGGCCCCCTGTCCAGGGTTATTCCCTGCCTTGTGCCCGTTGCTTCCGGGATAGGCTCCGGACCCCCGCCACCCAGTAGGATAAGCGAGTTGGAAAATGGATGGATGGATGTTACCTTTAGGTAATTTGCACCAAGGTTCAAAGTAGCTTCTTTCCTTGCATTACTGGCCATAGGAAAACAAAGTTTCCAATGAGCAAGTTGGGCCCAGCAGAATGAGTCACGTGATTTACTTGGATCTAGCCGAAGATGGTGATGGGCTATATTTAAAAGTCTGGTGATAAAGCGTCTTAAAGTGACAGAAAATAAATAAAATTATATATTTTATGAAGTATTTTAAATATTTTAAATACATAGAATACAATGTGTTAAAGTACACTGCTAAAAAAAATTTAAGGAATACTTTTTACTCAGAGTATACCATCAAGTCAGTTAAATTTCTGGGATAGTGATCTGGTCAGTTAAGTTTCAGAGGGGGTCGTTAATCAGTTTCAACTGCTTCGATGTTAATGAAATTAAGAACAGGTGCACTAGAGGGGCAACAACGAGACAACCCCCAAAACAGGAATGGCTTAACAGGTGGACTCCACTGGTAGCATGAGGCGATATCTGGACCCTACAGAGGTTGCACAGGTAGTCCAGGATGGTGCATCCAGAAGGTTTACTGTGTCTCCCAGCCCAGTCTCAAAGCCATGGAGGACATTCCAGGAGATAGGCAGTTACTCTTGGAGAGATGGACAGGGCCGTAGAAGGTCCTTAACCCATAAGTAGGACCAGTATCTGCTTCTTTGTGTAAGGAACAGGATGTGCACTGCCAGAGCCCTACAGAATGACCTCCAGCCGGCCACTGGTGTGAAAGTCTCTGAGCAAACAATCAGAAACAGACTTCATGAGGGTGGCCTGAGGGCCCGACCTCCTCTAGTGGGCCCTGTGCTCACTGCCGAGGACCATGGAACTCAATGGGCATTTGCCATAGAATACCAGAATTGGCAGGTCCACCACTGGCGCCTTGTGCTTTTCACAAATGAAAGCAGGTTCACCCTGAACGCATGTGACAGGAATGAAAGGGTCTGTAGAAGCCCCAGAGAACATTATGCTGCCCGTGGTATTGTTCAGCAAGACCGTTTTTGGTGGTGGGTCAGTGATGATCTGGGGAGGCATATCCATGGAGGGACACACAGACCTCTACAGGTTAGACAACGACACCTTGACTGCCATTAGGTATCAGGATGAAATCCTTGGACCCATTGTCAGAGTCTATGCTGGTACAGTGGGTCCTGGGTTCCTCCTGGTGCACGACAATGCCCGGCATCATGTGGCGAGAGTATGCAGGCAGTTCCTGGAGGATGAAGGAATGGATACTGTTGACTGGCCCCCATGCTCGCCTGACCTAAATTCAATGGAACACCTCTGGGACATTATGTTTTAGTCCATCTGACGTCACCATGTTGCACCTCAAACTGTACAGGAGCTCAGTGATGCCCTGGTTCAGATCTGGGAGGAGATCCCCCAGGACACCACCCGTCATCCCATTAGGAGCATGCCCCGACACTATCAGGCATGCATACCAGCATGTGGGGAACATACAAGCTACTGAATATGATTTTGAGTTGCTGCAATGAAATTTTGGCAAAATGGACAAGCCTACCGCATCATTTTTTCATTTTGATTTTCGGGGTCACTTTGAATTCAGCCCTATATAGGTTGATCATTTTAATTTCCATCAAATGATGTGGCATACTTTCATTCCTAACACATTACCCAGTCCATATCAGTATAAATATACAGCATGATTTTTTCCCCCATTCAGATCTGATGTGTTTTGAAAGCGTTCCATTAATTTTTTCAGCAGTGTATTTTGTTACAGATTACATCTTTTCAGTCTAGAAAAAAATACAAATTATGATCTTCTCAAAAGTAATTTAATATGCATTTTAAATACATTCAAACGAAATACTGCCCATACCTGCTTAAAGCTTATCCCAACAACTTGCATACAAACTGGCCCTTTGTGGATAATGTGGTTTGTGGCCCTTTGTGGTTGAGGAGATCCCCCCCCCACCCCCCGTATGTAAAAGCGCTTTGAGTGCCTTGAAAAGCGCTATATAAATGTAACAAATTATTATTATTAATTATAAGATTATCACTATTTCCTCACACCTCTGGGGCCAGGGTCCAAGTCTCCACCATGGCTTCGTGTGTGTGTGGAGATTGCATGTTCTCCCTTTGACATTGTGAGCTTTCCTTCAGGTATGCCGGTTTCCCCCACAGTTCAAAAACATGCTGAGATTAATTGGAGTTACCAAATAGGTGTGAATGAGTGGCACCCATAGTTTTTTGGATAGGCTCCAGACCCCCCCCCATTCCCATGGCCATGAACAGGGCAAGTGGGTATGGATAAATGGATGTGAAATGCCTATAGAGAGTCTGTGTAGGTGCCCTGTGACGGATTGGTATAGTTTTCAGTGTACTCCACTCAATTACGGTGCCCCTTGTTGTCATGGATACAGTCCAGGCAGAAAATGGTCAGAAGAGAGAACGATGGAAAAATACCAAAGGATAAGGTGCTCATGCACAGCACACATCAATGTGCATTGGATACCCTGTATGAGATAAGCCACGATGTATTAAAGGTGATAAGATCACTTGCGAGCAGGATGGAAGAGATGAAACTCCAAGTGATGAGCCAAGAGGCAGATATTAATGGAGCAAGATTTAATCACTAATAGCTGAAAAGCTTCCAGGCATCAATCACAACCCAGAAGGGTCATGATGACCGGGAGCTCATGAGGAAAGCGAAAGGCAGAGCATGCCTCTGTAATATGACAAGCACAGCCATGGCGTACACACACAGCAGTACTCAGGGAAAGCTAAAGTGACCAATCAGCCTCAGCTGCATCTGGCCCAGTGCTTCTGGAGAAAACTCACATATGCCCTGGCATAACTCTGCCTACGGTATTTTTAAAGTAGACTTGAACTCATAACACTGGAGATGGTGTCGGATGTTTGAACAAACCCCCCCCCTCTTTTAAACAGCTGGGATCCATACCCAACCTCCCCCTGTCAGGAGGTGAGGTCTACAACCCCCCTCCCTTGGGGGTGAACTTAACTCAGCAGAGCCTCAGGGAGCTCCGGCTGTCAGCGTGAGAACACTGTGCTTGATCACTGAGTTGTAGTGAGGAAGAAGCCCCCCCCACCCACACACACACACACACACACACAAATGCTCCTTGCCATCTTGCCATGGCCTGGAAGCACACTGTGACCTTCTCTTGTCCTCTTATTCTCTTTCCCCTGTGAAAAGCTTTGAGTTTATTTAGATAGACATCTGTATCCAAGTCCTTGGTGCTGCACCAGTAAGATTCAGTGCTAAAACTGGGTTCTTCCTAGAATGTGAGTTGAAACAGGGTATTAAAGCCAAAGATTTCTTCTTCCTGTGTGATGCCTGAACTGGTTAAACATCCATCACTGCACAAATTCAAACATAAAGTGACATCAAAAGAGTTGTTTGACATCTGAGAGCTATAGCAAAGTTTGTTTATTTGTTTGTTTTCTCATTCTCCCCTTAAAATGCAGATTATTAAGTCTCTTGCAATAAGGGGATATATTTTAATAAATTTTCCTTCAGACACACTCAGTCATTTTATTTTGATGTTTTGTTGATACCAAATGTGCTGCATTTGGTAGCATTTAGCAAAACTACACTATATATGCTATAAAATAATGATTGCATTTTAGTTGAAAGCATAACCTTCCACAGCTTAATTGGAAAAATTACCAAGGTATTTCTTTATATTAAACCATGTTTTAAAGTAATGTGAAGGATAGAACTTGGAATTTGCCCCATTTCCATTTTTAAGCTAAATTTCTGGGGGGGAAAAATCTATTTTAAGGCCGGGTATATTTGGTCTCTGTGATTATAATTATTGTGATAATAATAAACATGAAAAAGGGAAAGCATTTAGTTGAATGTCCTGTCAGATTGTGAGGGCCATCAACTGGGTGTGTGCTTGGTATGTCCACTGAAACATTTATGTTTCATGCATTGCTCTGATATTATAGGTTATAGGTGTTATAGGTGTTTATTGCTGCAGTAAAGATTGTTCCCTTTCTAGTTTAAAGAGATAAGTGTAACTGGTTCCTAGCAAAAGGGTTTATTTTACTACACTCATTACCTTGTATATTGAATATACATCTATATTATTTGTGTGAAACGTTTGATTAGCAATATTATGCTATTGTGGCCATTCTCATAAAGTTGTTCAAAGGTTTTAACAAGTCATTGAACAGGTCATTGAAAATAGTAAGCAACAATTTCTCCTAGTTTTCATTTGAGCAGGGGGTCTAATCCCTTGGGGTTTCTGGCCAATATCTGTCTGTACATGGCTTAGCTAGATATTATGTTCTTGATTGGAAAAATTGACGACGATCAGTACGTACTAAGAAAACCCCTGAGAAAAATGTTAATGAAGTGATTTGACCGGAATGACCAGAAAATGTTCATTAACTGCACCCTCATAATGCCTTTATAAAGCATTTGTAGAACATTCAGAGGACCTTCATAATGTATTCATAAGCAGAATGTTAGTATATCATAAAATCCTAGCATATATTAACAGCTTTAATATACATTAATAATGATCAATATATGATAACAGCAAACATTATAATCGTCTTATAATGTTTGTTATTAATGTATAGTAAAGCTGTTAAGTTATACTAGGATGTTAAGGGACTTACATGCTGATTAAGAATGCATTATGAAGGTCCTCTGAGTTTTCTAC
This sequence comes from Pollimyrus isidori, assembly GCA_019775955.2. Taxonomy (NCBI): domain Eukaryota; kingdom Metazoa; phylum Chordata; class Actinopteri; order Osteoglossiformes; family Mormyridae; genus Pollimyrus; species Pollimyrus isidori. Next base: position 4,821,092 of record JABFDZ020000001.1, read on the forward strand.
AAATGCATTACAAAGGCATTGTGAAGTTGCGATGAATGTAACCTGTTACCAAATATGCTAACCATTCTGTTATTTGTTTAGACCAACATTAAACTGTCAATGTTTCCTTTTATCCTGAGCAAGATTACAAGGCTAAAATAAGTAACATGTAAATAATCAAAAAGAGTACGCAAAAAAGAAAATGCATAAAATACCACCAATAATCGTATTCCAACAGATTTGTATGCTAGTTCTGGTGAGACAACTTTCTTAGAAATGATCAGCTTTTGCTAATTTTGCTGTTGCCAACATGATAGGTTGCCTCGAAAAAGAAAATTGCTAGTTAGGGATATAGTAACTCAAAATAATAATATCAGTAATAATTGGCTTGCCATTTTTCATCATAACCTGCTTGATTAGATCCCCATCTAGATGGAAATGAAAACAGAAATGTTTCAACAAACAATTCACCACCCATAATAATTCTCACCACGGAACTGAATGCACATATTAATACACATTTATATACACATTATATATACACTGTTTTATGTTTAACTGTGTTATTTCATGTTTGAAAGTAAGTGCATTATTTGTCCAAAGAAACTTACGGTGTTTTCAGAGCAATTCATCAAGGGCACTTGGTGGTGCCGTTTGGTGTTTAGGTTAGAATATCAGGCTATTATAGAGGATGTTGGCTAATGCCCTTCCCAGAGTTCATCATTGTCCATATAATATAGATTCATACATTACAATACAGCTGATTAACCCAATATCAGTAGTACTTGACTTTTCTGCAAAACATTTACACTGAAATTTCTTAACATAAAAAAATGATTCTTTGCCGTTTTACAGTTGTTATTCTAAATTATTCAGTCAGAAATAATAAATAAAATGTTTCACAACCAAATAAAAAATTAGAATCTGTTTAGAAGTTGGTTTTGTCAGCTTTGTGACCAAAACTCTTGTTGAGTGTATCAAATGTTTTACTTTTCTGGAATAACTGTAAAAAAAATGTATGCCTCCAGTGAAAATCCAGGTTATGTGATACTGCCACAAACTGTGTCAGCGTGTTGGAACTGATGCAGGGACATGAATGCTGAAAATTAAAGGCTAATTTATGAGAATAACTGATTCTGATTCTGAAGTCTGCTTCACTTTGCAGTGATGAATGTTATGGCAGAACTCATTGGGATACTTTCTTTTCTAGAGAATTTATTTAGTTACTAAATGTTTCACATAATTTCTTCAGCATGACAATTGTTAATGTGCAGTCAGTATCAAAGAATTCCACCTATGCTTCTAAATTTGTCGTTACACAAGCACTTGCTATGCAAGTAACATGTAGAGATATGTGAAATAAAGATTCTTGCACTTTAAAACATAAAACGCTTTAAAATATGCACATTTAAAATTGAATTTCATATAGTGATATTGGAAATGTGTCCTAGTGCAGTGGTTTGTGTATGCAGGATGTGACACTAAGGCAAAGGGCTGGACTTCTGAACGATCTGAGTGATGTATTGCAGTGGTGAAGATGTCAGTCCAGAGTGTGAGGATATGGCTTCTTAGATTTAACAAAAGCTTAAGCTTTAACTACACAAAGACCTCTTTGGCTGCCTGACCATTTAACTCCATGAATCATGTTTCCCGACACTAGTCAGCTCAGTAGCAATTGAACAAGTTTAAAATGTTCAGTACACTGGCGGAAATTTGATATGCTTAATGTGTCCGTGGCTGTTCCCTCAGCCCTGTAATTGTCCAATTTGCTGGGATCATGGCATGCAAATGGAAGGATACTCTTTGGGACTAACCACACTTGTCTTCACCCTGCCACTGAATCTGATGTAGCACAAATTACAGCGTTGTTGACTGATGTAGACAAGACTCAAACAGCTTCTGACCTCTAGTGTCCAGTGAGGTGAAATTCAGCTTTGTTGTTGGCCCTGTTGTGATTTAAAACATGCTCAGACTAAAGACATCTAGCTGCTTTTTAATTTGTGATTCTGCAATATCTTTCAACTTTTGTAAATAATTGTCTAACATTTACTTTATCTTGTCTAAAGCTTATCAAGCTAAATTTAATCATTAATTGAGACATTTATTTTGGGACAACATTTTATTAACTGAATTCTATGCTTCAGATTCCTTTACTTGAAGGTTCTCCTTATCCAAGACTTCTCTATTTTTTTCTATATATTGCTTAATTTACACCTGGATTGCTTTTGTTTTTTAAATAGCTTGTTTTATTACCCATTTTTATGAAAGGGTAAAGTACATTCAAAGCTAAATATTTATATTTTATCCAGTATGCTATTTTATTAAATTACCAGTAATGTAAACATTATTTAGGATGGAACTCCTTATGGTGAATATTAAGTACTGAAAGATCTATTCATGTATAATATAATTTTTTGTAAAGATGCACATTATTTACTATATCCCCATATAAATATGTTAACACTACTGTCGATATAAATTGAACACTCCGTACTAATAAAAATGCATTTCTGTGGATTGGCAAGAGTTCTGAAATATACAGTTCCTCTGTATACTACCAGCTAGGAGGAACATTCACTCAAAGCTTGAATGTACAAACTCTCAAACACTTTTAGAGGTCTTTTTCAGCCACGATTTTTTCCATAGACGTCTAATTGAATCTGAAGGATTTCGCCTGAACCACAGAAAGGCAGATTGTTGGCTCAAAGGGAGTCGTCAGATTCTGCAGTTTAGGAAATTTACAAGGAAATCTGTATCTATGTAAAAAAAAAAAATCATTTAAAATTGACCTTCCTGCCACACACCCACACACAGTTGCTAGAGAATTTTTTTATTGTACCTTTTGATTTTGTTTCTGTTATGTGCAGCAATGGTGACAGACACTGCAGGGTTCCAAACTTAAGAAAAACCTGCTGGCTATCATGACTTTTTGAATTCACATGTGTTTAATGTTTATTTCAGTGGAATCCAAATATTAAAATAAGAAATCACATGCTTCTACTACACAGGAGTATATTGCAATATATGTCTGAGTTCTCCTGCATACTGTTCACTTGTTAATACTAATGGCGTTGTGAAACTTTTGCATAAGATTTAAAAGTCTTGTTTCACTGACGAACTTATTAAAACATAAGAAATATACAAATAACTCTGTTTCATGAATATGAAAAAGAACAATGTGGTCTCAATATGGTCACATAAAATTTAGGCTGGTTCTGTTAGCTCTCTGGAGTATGTGTGAACTGTGTATCAGTACAAAACTGGTCCTTAGGTATTAAATCCGTAATTCACCTTGACCTACAAAATCTATTTTACAAGCGATAATACTATATAAATATTACTTAAAAAAAACATACTCTCATGCTTTATGTCAAAGTGAAAGTAACTGACAAAATCATCCACTTACAGTACACAAATTATTTGGAAGCAGATTTTGTCCAGCTATGTTTTATAAATGTTCTGTAAATGTCATTGTGTCTTTTGTGCAAATTAGTTAATTGGAAGAATGAAAACCCCAAAAGATCATGAAAAGTAAACCTTTATTATCAGGACAGGATCTTATTTTCCTACGGATTTTCTCAACTACCATGTAGAATTGTGTGCCAATAATACAATTGAACGTACTGTACAGTATTTTATAAATATTTTCCTATACTGTAGTATACAGTTTTGTGGATTATATACCACTGTGTTTTTTTTTATGATTATTATTGTTGTTGAGCACTTGTATGGTAATGAGGAGTCTAAGCACATGTTTTTGCAATAATAGTGTAGTTTAACTAAAGCAACTTCCAGGAGTCCCAGTTTCTTGTGTCTATAAATGCATGCAGTTCTTCCAACAGAGTTGTAATGCATTATGTATAACATACGATAAAAAGCAAGTGAAATTAAGAGAGATATTTTATTCAAAGAGAATGATGGTGGTATTTGTATGCAAATACAAATATGTATTACTTAATGTGCAGAGGCTATTGTTTGGCATGCATTTTTAAATAAGTTTTAAAAAAGAGCAAATAAACAATGCAATTGTTTGATCAGTTGTCTCCAAAGGGTGTTTTTCTGGATATGTGTAATGTAATTCCTGTACATTTATCATTTAACTATGACATATGCAGTATTCACCAGAAAGCAAACAAAATAATAAACAATTCAAATCAAACTTCTGTAGCAGAACTGTCTAAATATTACATTTCCATTCATTTTTAAAGTGCATAAGTGTGTAACAGTCATAAAAACTAATTAATCTTCCTTTCTGTTCATATACAATTAAAACTATACACTTCAGGCACACTTTACTATAGGTCTGACAGGCCGATATATATCCTCGTGGAAATATCACAGTACACGGACTGCTAGACCTAGAGTATATAGAAAAGCAGATCACACATAATTTAAAAAAATAATTGACAGAATTCATGCATATTATTTTAATTAGCATACATTTTAAGTTCTTAAATGCAAGTCCGGTTTCTGTTTGCCAGGAAAGAGTCGCCTCGGTGCGCCTTTAAGTGCTTAAGTTGTTTTTCAGTCGGCGAAAAAGAACACGCTGTTCCTCAGGAGGAGCAGGACGCGGCCGGAACTGGAAGGTCGACATTATTTCTAATAACACTGTTAGAAGCCGTACAGTATAGCTAAGATACACCAGTTTCACTTCAATTGTATATGTTTCTACTGTCTGTTCTCTTTGATCCAAATACTTGCGTAATTCATAATTACTAAAGGGCTAGATACTTTATTCTGAAAAGTTTGTCTTTTTTCCACCTGATTGACTGCATCACTAAGATTAATGTATTAAACATGTATTTAACTAGTAGTCATTGGGATGAAAGCTATCCGTCTGCATGGAAATGCCTAATCAAATTAGGGCATGTTCAGTTTTAACTAAACGAAACACTATTCTTAAATATTTTCGCGCACGATTGCCATGTAACAATCCTTGGTCATACTTAACTTACAAAAAGGAAAAGTAAGTACAATAAATGTTTAACAAGTAATGTGACGAAATTGTTCATACTAACGGAAATATTTTTTTCAAAATAAAATATCGTTTCATTCTTTTCCACTGCGTATTAGCATCTATAGAAACCAGATTACTTCTTCGGACGGAAATATTTTAAAATGCGAAGCAATTATTTTCCTTCTTTCCTGCTCATATAACGTAATATTGCTTGGGAAAAAAGGCGGGTACCCAATACGAACTATGCGTCCTATAAAGCGCTATAGATAGTACGACGTTTTAAGTGTAAGGGATTTTTACCCCCAAGCCCGCTTCGAAATGCTGATATTTGATTCGCTGTACAGACTGTCATAAGTAGTACGGGGCGTGGGTTTAAAAGCGTCATGGCAACTTTTACCCAATCAGAGTCAAGCTTTATTTTGACACTCCGGAATTCCGCGAAATATCTTCTCTGAGAAGTACGAGATGAAATACGTCGAATTAGATTTACAGACGCAGGTCTTGTCCAGTTACTTAAGGCTCGCAGGACTTTTTTTCAGCATTTTCAATTGCATCTAAAACCCAACAATTTTTGTTTTATTTGACTGTTAGAAGTTTTTTTTTTATTTAAACACACCGTTTTAAAGTCATATTGAAGAAGACACGTGTGTCAGAAGACACGTTTTCAAATTTACGTTGAATCTGCTCGACACAACTTAATCATGTGTTGTCTTTAGTACTAGTTATTCCACTTTGTTGAATTTAAAAGGGCTCATATTTTTTACATTTTTATAAGTATCGAAGGCGAGCAGTATGTCTGATGTTGATTTTGCTGCTGAGTGTTTGGTTGCCATATCAAACCGTGCGGTCACGCGATGTCCTGAAAGGGTCTCGGATGTTTCAATGGAGAACCGCGAGGAAGGGACCTTACTCATGGTTGCAATGATTTTGCTTGACTTGAAAACGTGCAGCCCGTCCACGTGTACTAACGGTATTACAAAATATCTGTGTGAAGACGCGACAGGGGAACATAATCGTGAAAATGGAAACAATATCAGAGAGATGATCCGGGATTTTGAGATGGTAAATCCGAGTCCGATCACTCCAGGTCGCATTTCGGGCAGAAATTCTGGAGAATTATCATTTAACCCCTCCGACAAAGTACATCGCTGCCACTTCACCGGTTGTGAGAAAGTGTACGGCAAGTCATCTCATCTCAAAGCCCATTTCAGAGTGCACACCGGTGAGTATTCGAAAATAATTAAATGCGTATCAACTTAATCTAATCTATGGGAAATAATTCCACAATGGAGTACTCCAATTTGTGGAATAAGTACGCATGAAAACCACGAGTTACTCAGAAAGTATACAGGTACCTATGCTTGATTTCACAACCACGTTGCGACATTAAATTTAGGCGGTAGTCATGTGCCTGGTGAGTAATGACAATACACACCCCTTCAAAGGGAGATTTGAGGTCTGCTGATCATGCCAGGTACACCAGTGGCTCTGATGAAATACCAGGGAAGGACATGAACTGGGACTCGCAGAAACTCAGAGCTGTAAAAACACTGTTTTGTTTACAACTGGAGAGCGAATTTAGAACAGCCTGTGCTGAGCTATTGCGAAATTATTTGTGACCTAAGGGCTCATGTTTCTGGAAAACACACGTTTGTTAAATACATGCCTTAGCAGATGCATTGTATACTGTCTGTCTGTCTTGTTGCAGTTATCTTTTTCCCTTAGCGTAGTTTGCTGAAATCACAACCATGATCTGTTACGTAAGTAGTCGCCCTATATTGACCCCTGTAAAGACTTTGGTAGTATTTTCACCAGGTTTAAAATGCTTTTGCACAGCTGAACTGTTCTGTATAATGAGTCTTGGTAATGACCCCCAGATGGCTGAGACTAGTTTATTAGATTAACTGTTTTCATCTGTAACACATACTGTTTTTGAGGAACATTGCTTTTACAATTAGAGGATATTGTATCAGTTCAACCAAAATGGTACATAAAGATAAGTGGTATTTGGTGTATTTATTTTACCTGATCAGTCTCCAGTTTTTATTAGAAGCTGAATTTTTCTCTATGAATGCAGTCTAAGATTGTCTGCCTTGGTACCATTTCCTCACCCCAGTTATCTTAGTCTTATATGTTACTTCACACCTGGATACAAACATACATACATGCATATATATGGGTGTGTTAACTGAAGTGCTTATTACATACCAGCGATATGTTCAAATCCTGGTTTGAAGACCTCCCCCCTAGTTCGAGTGGTGTGACATTGCACCATACCTATTGGCTGTCTCTAAGGAGAGAGGCCCTTCCAGTGCAGCTGGCCTGAGTGCACCAAGAAGTTTTCCCGTTCCGACGAGCTGACACGGCACTACCGCACCCACACGGGGGAGAAGCGCTTCACCTGCCCACTCTGCGACAAGTGCTTCATGCGGAGCGACCACCTGACAAAGCACGCTCGTCGCCATGTTGACTTCCATCCCAGCATGATCAAGAAGTCTTCTGGGTGGGGCAGAAAGCACTCCTCATCACCCATGTCCTCCTCAAAGGTGGCGGGCCAGGAGTCCACCCCTGTTTGAGTCTTTCACCACCCTGCTGGGTCTGTTTCTGCAGTAGAGCACAAGGATCAATGTATTTGACAACTGCAGAAGTTTAGTGTTTTAGTCACTGTTATTACTGGAAAGTCTGTCATTTAGAGCCATAGTCAAGTGTTACATTGTCACTGGTTATGTGTTATTACCGTACTTCTTTCAGCTTGAAACACTGTTGCATTCATACAGTGATTATGACATTTTTATAATGCTTAGATATGCTATATTTTTCTGTCTGTTATATAAATAATCTGTACAGCAGCACACTATGATCAGAGAGACTAGACGTGCAGATAAGTTCAGGGCGTTCTGGGATTTTGCACTTTATTCTAATCATTCTGTGGTACAAACTCACTGAGGAACTTTTTATACCATTTCTTGTACCTTTTTCAGTTATCATTTGCATTTTTTATTGTCTTGAAAGGGTTAAGGCTGTAGCATTGCAACTGTTGCATAATGATTAAAACATTTGAATGTTGCCACAGTATAAACAGTACTTCACTCATTACTTGATCTTTATATTGTACCTTTTAAAAGTACCACTGTGCTAGTCTTCTGTTGACTCTTTAAAGTTCTTCTGTATTACAACAGAAAACTATAAAGTCTAATCACATCATAATGTATTACTTATAATATAAATTCATCCATGTTAGTCATTTTCATTTGACTCCGTACTGATAGTGGACAGATAAATGGAAACACAGGACCACAAGGTTCATATGACATGTTGATACCACATTGTCGTCTAACATGTAGCTGTCTTTCAACTTTGACTTTAAGGGATGGTGTCATTTTTGGATGGATAGATTATGGATCATAGATGCGTGGCATGTTCCCATTTGGCTGGTCCTTCCCTTGTAAATGCTTGGGCAGTTATACTAACAGCTGTCCGGAACATATTTTAACCCTTGAAAAAGGAGAAAACACAAAATTATAGCCCAAATTACCCCACCATTATGATACTGGACACCATATAGAAACAAGTTTCGTGAAGCATAACAGCATTATGTATATTGTTATGGATTAGTTCCATGAGACAAGACATTTCCATATCTCTCCCAGTGATCAAACTTGCGGAAGTCTGAAAGCAGTAAAGAAATGAATAAAACTTTACTTTTGCATTCAAAATTGTGCGTTTTGGTGGAATTACTTTTATAAGATTGATGCACAAATGAGTTACATGACTTCCTTGGAACTTCTAATGTTCTTGAAAGGCATACACAGTGATAGGTATTTGTTCTTTTCTTTTTGTGTATTATGAACTTAAAGCACGTTATCTGACCATTACAATCATATGCATACTATTGGTATACATAATGCAAATTTTCTTTGATTTATGTTTTTAGCATACATGAAATGTGTCTGGCTGAATTGGGGAAATTTAAAAAATTTTAACTGTGAAACATACATGCAGTGATAATATGGACTACTACTGCCTTGAGTGGGATTTAAAATTTTAATAGCTTGGTTGCATAATAGTATTCCATTATTGATTGGGAATGAGGCATATAAGTTGACATGGTCCACTGGGTATCATTTTGCTGAGGTATAGAAGTCATGTAACTGTCAAAGGATCAACCTGCATTTCCCAGCTGCACTTTAACTCCTATGGCCCAAACCATAGCTTCAGAGTTTTCCCATACTGCTCAGCGTTGGACATCATCACTGCTGAGGGCTAATTGACAGGATCCATTTGGAAATGAGTTGACTTGGCAGGTGTTTCTTCGACTGTGGTGATCTGTCCAGTTTTCACAAGTTGAGTCCTTCCACACACCTTCACAGTGTGTGATTCACAGAGTGGTGAAGAAGGCAGGGATTCTTCACAAGATGTGAATCCCAGTTCCACGTATCAGCTGCTGCTAGCCTTTGGCCCAGCAGTGCATGAGAATTTTTTTTATCGCCAAGCTATCAATTCAAGACTTGTTCAGCTGTTCCAAGTACACTTGAGCTTGACAATGTCACATCAGGTACATACTGTTTGGTTAGAAGAATTCACAGGATTGTCCAATGTGGATGGCCATCAAATCCCAGTCATTTCATTACTTTCATGTGTTTCATCATGTTCATCCATTCATCCATTTCTCATACCCACCTGTACATCTGGGGCAGAGACTCGAACCCTGGTTATGTTTCTTTTTAACTTAATGAACTAAACGGCTGTGCTTTCTTAAATAAAAACCATACCATTATAATTCCATAAAACAATGTACATACAACAATACAGAAATGTATAAATCATAGTGTCACGCCCCGCTCCGAACGACCCCCATGTGTGCCACGCCCACCTCGTTACCTTTTGTCTTCCCCTGATGATTCTCACCTGTTGCTCGTTTTGCCTGTTTGT